>CM056049.1:661847680-662447680 GCA_029574335.1 Rana kukunoris
GGAGTTGAACGGGAGAGAAAGTGGGTTGAATTAGGGGTAAGAAAATGTGTAAGAGGGCAGGGTTGCGGGCAGATGAAACTTGGGGGGGAAGTTCAACTGGTCACACAACCCTATACTCAGGTGGTAGCATCCCCTCTTGATGGTAGATGACTGCATGGGGTGTGGGGGCCAGGGGGTGGGGGGGGGGTATTATAAGTACGCTGGGTATGGGGAGAGTGAGGGCAGATGAACTTGGGGGGAAGTTCCACTGGCCACAAAACCCTTATACCCAGGGAGGGGTAGCATCCCCTCTTGGTGGTAGATGAGTGCATGTAGGTGGGGGGCAGGGGGTATTATAAGTACGCTGGGCATGGGGAGTGAGGGCAGATGAAAACTTGGGGGAGGTTCCACTGGCCACAAAACACCTATACCCAGGGTGGTAGCATCCCCTCTTGGTGGTAGATGAGTGCATGTAGGGGGGGGCAGTGGGTATTATAAGTACGTGGGCAGGGGGTATTATAAGTACACTGGGCATGGGGGTGAGTGAGGGCAGATGAAGCTTGGGGGAAGTTTCACTGGCCAGAAAACCCTATGTCCAGGGTGGTAGCATCCCCTCTTGGTGGTAGATGAGTGCATGTAGGTGGGGACAGGGGGTATTATCAGTACGCTGGGCATGGGGGAGTGAGGCAGATAAAACTTGGGGGGAAGTTCACACTGGCCACACTCAACCCCTCCCATCCCAGGGGTGGGTAGCATCCCAGTCTTGGTGGGCAGAGATGAGTGCATGTAGGTGGGGCCCTAAGGAGGGGTATTATAAGTAAGTGGGGCAGGGGGTGGTTTTATAAGTACGCTGGGCATGGGGGAGTGAGGGCAGATGAAACTTGGGGGGAAGTTCCACTGGCCCATAAATCCTATACCCAGGGTGTAGCATTTCCCCTTTGTGGGTAGATGAGTGCATGTAGGGGGGGGGCGAGGGGGTGTATTATAAGTATGCTGGCATGGGGGGTGAGGGCGATGAAACTTGGGGGGAAGTTCCACTGGCCACAAAATCCTATACCCAGGGTGGTAGCATCCCCTCTTGGTGGTAGATGAGTGCATGTAGGGGGGGGGGCAGGGGGTATTATAAGTACGTGGGGCAGGGGGTATTATAAGTACGCTGGGCATGGGGGAGTGAGGGCAGATGAAACTTGGGGGGAAGTTCCACTGGCCACAAAACCCTATACCCAGGGTGGTAGCATCCCCTCTTGGTGGTAGATGAGTGCATGTAGGTGGGGGCAGGGGGTATTATAAGTACGCTGGGCATGGGGGCGTGAGGGCAGATGAAACTTGGGGGGAAGTTCCACTGGCCACACTCACCCCCTTCCCAGGGTGGTAGCATCCCGTCTTGGTGGTAGATGAGTGCATGTAGGTGGGGCCAGGGGGTATTATAAGTACGTGGGGCAGGGGGTATTATAAGTACGCTGGGCATGGGGGAGTGAGGGCAGGTGAAACTTGGGGGGAAGTTCCACTGGCCACAAAATCCTATAGACAGGGTGGTAGCATCCCCTCTGGTGGTAGATGAGTGCATGTAGGGGGGGGGGGCAGGGGGTATTATAAGTACGCTGGGCATGGGGGAGTGAGAGCAGATGAAACTTGGGGGGAAGTTCCACTGGCCACAAAATCCTATACCCCAGGGTGGTACATCCCTCTTGGTGGTAGATGTGTAGCATGTAGGTGGGGGGTAGGGGCAGGGGGTATTATAAGTACCCGGGGCAGGGGGTATTATGAGTACGCTGGGCATGGGGGCGTGAGGGCAGATGGAACTTGGGGGGAAGTTCCACTGTCCACATTCACCCCAGGGTGGTAGCGTCCCCTCTTGGTGGTAGATTAGTGGGTGTAGCTGAGCCTGATAGGCATTGCCACCCTTAGTGGTACAAAAAAAGTTGTTATTACCCCCACCTGTAACTGGTCACTGCAGCAAGGGGCATTGGAAAGGCAAACACATAAAAAAAAAACAGACATTTTGACGCTCAACTTACCGACCGGCCTGCGACCAGCCAAATTTACCTGTCAAGAAGTATGCGTCAAAGACAGGGGTTTAGTTGCACACATTCACAAATAAATGCATGCGTAAGCCACAGAGCCACGACCAAGGCACCCCACCCCATGTTCTGTGGATGTGTGGGGGTGTGAGGCAGTTGATCCAGAGGAAGGCGAAAAACCCCAGCAAAGCATGATCCAATGTGCTCCAGCTGGGGAAAAAATTCCTTCCTGATTCCCCGAGAGGCAATCGAATATTTCCTGGATCAGCCCTGTGTGTGGGGTGGGGGCATTACCAGTACGCTGGGCGTGGGGGAGTGAGGGCAGATGAAACTTGGGGGGGAGGTTCCACTGGCCACACAACCCTATACCCAGGGTGGTAGCATACCCTCTTGATGGTAGATGAGTGCATGTAGGGGGGGGCAGGGGGTATTATAAGTACGCTGGGCATGGGGGAGTGAGGGCAGATGAAACTTGGGGGGAAGTTCAACTGGTCACACAACCCTATACTCAGGGTGGTAGCATCCCCTCTTGATGGTAGATGACTGCATGTAAGTGGGGCGGGGGCTGGGGGTATTATAAGTACGCTGGGTATGGGGGAGTGAGGGCAGATGAAACTTGGGGGGAAGTTCCACTGGCCACAAAACCCTATACCCAGGGAGGTAGCATCCCCTCTTGGTGGTAGATGAGTGCATGTAGGTGGGGGCAGGGGGTATTATAAGTACGCTGGGCATTGGGGGAGTGAGGGCAGATGAAACTTGGGGGGAGGTTCCACTGGCCACACAACCCTATACCCAGGGTGGTAGCATCCCCTCTTGGTGGTAGATGAGTGCATGTAGGGGGGGGCAGTGGGTATTATAAGTACGTGGGGCAGGGGGGTATTATAAGTACGCTGGGCATGGGGGAGTGAGGCAGATGAAACTTGGGGGGGAAGTTTCACTGGCCAGAAAACCCTATGTCCAGGGTGGTAGCATCCCCTCTTGGTGGTAGATGAGTGCATGTAGGGGGGGGCAGTGGGTATTATAAGTACGCTGGGCATGGGGGAGTGAGGGCAGATAAAACTTGGGGGGAAGTTCCACTGGCCACACTCACCCCCTACCCAGGGTGGTAGCATCCCGTCTTGGTGGCAGATGAGTGCATGTAGGTGGGGCCAGGGGGTATTATAAGTACGTGGGGCAGGGGGTATTATAAGTACGCTGGGCATGGGGGAGTGAGGGCAGATGAAACTTGGGGGGAAGTTCCACTGGCCACAAAATCCTATACCCAGGGTGGTAGCATCCCCTTTTGGTGGTAGATGAGTGCATGTAGGGGGGGCCAGGGGGTATTATAAGTACGCTGGGCATGGGGGAGTGAGGGCAGATGAAACTTGGGGGGAAGTTCCACTGGCCACAAAATCCTATACCCAGGGTGGTAGCATCCCCTCTTGGTGGTAGATGAGTGCATGTAGGGGGGGGGGGGGGCAGGGGGTATTATAAGTACGTGGGGCAGGGGGTATTATAAGTACGCTGGGCATGGGGGAGTGAGGGCAGATGAAACTTGGGGGGAAGTTCCACTGGCCACAAAACCCTATACCCAGGGTGGTAGCATCCCCTCTTGGTGGTAGATGAGTGCATGTAGGTGGGGGCAGGGGGTATTATAAGTACGCTGGGCATGGGGGCGTGAGGGCAGATGAAACTTGGGGGGAAGTTCCACTGGCCACAAAATCCTATACCCAGGGTGGTAGCATCCCCTCTTGGTGGTAGATGAGTGCATGTAGGGGGGGGGGGCAGGGGGTATTATAAGTACGTGGGGCAGGGGGTATTATAAGTACGCTGGGCATGGGGGAGTGAGGGCAGATGAAACTTGGGGGGAAGTTCCACTGGCCACAAAACCCTATACCCAGGGTGGTAGCATCCCCTCTTGGTGGTAGATGAGTGCATGTAGGTGGGGGCAGGGGGTATTATAAGTACGCTGGGCATGGGGGCGTGAGGGCAGATGAAACTTGGGGGGAAGTTCCACTGGCCACACTCACCCCCTTCCCAGGGTGGTAGCATCCCGTCTTGGTGGTAGATGAGTGCATGTAGGTGGGGCCAGGGGGTATTATAAGTACGTGGGGCAGGGGGTATTATAAGTACGCTGGGCATGGGGGAGTGAGGGCAGGTGAAACTTGGGGGGAAGTTCCACTGGCCACAAAATCCTATACCCAGGGTGGTAGCATCCCCTCTTGGTGGTAGATGAGTGCATGTAGGGGGGGGGGGCAGGGGGTATTATAAGTACGCTGGGCATGGGGGAGTGAGAGCAGATGAAACTTGGGGGGAAGTTCCACTGGCCACAAAATCCTATACCCAGGGTGGTAGCATCCCCTCTTGGTGTTAGATGAGTGCATGTAGGTGGGGGCAGGGGGTATTATAAGTACGCGGGGCAGGGGGTATTATGAGTACGCTGGGCATGGGGGCGTGAGGGCAGATGGAACTTGGGGGGAAGTTCCACTGGCCACATTCACCCCAGGGTGGTAGCGTCTCCTCTCTCCTCCTGATAGGCATTGCCACCCTTAGTGGTACAAAAAAAGTTGTTATTACCCCCACCTGTAACTGGTCACTGCAGCAAGGGGCATTGGAAAGGCAAACACATAAAAAAAAAACAGACATTTTGACGCTCAACTTACCGACCGGCCTGCGACCAGCCAAATTTACCTGTCAAGAAGTATGCGTCAAAGACAGGGGTTTAGTTGCACACATTCACAAATAAATGCATGCGTAAGCCACAGAGCCACGACAAGGCACCCCATGTTCTGTGGATGTGTTGGGGTGTGAGGCAGTTGATCCAGAGGAAGGCGAAAAACCCCAGCAAAGCATGATCCAATGTGCTCCAGCTGGGGAAAAAATTCCTTCCTGATTCCCCGAGAGGCAATCGAATATTTCCTGGATCAGCCCTGTGTGTGGGGTGGGGGCATTACCAGTACGCTGGGCGTGGGGGAGTGAGGGCAGATGAAACTTGGGGGGAGGTTCCACTGGCCACACAACCCTATACCCAGGGTGGTAGCATACCCTCTTGATGGTAGATGAGTGCATGTAGGGGGGGGGAGGGCGGGGGGGGGGGGGGGGGGGGGGGTGGGGGGGGGGGCAGGGGGTATTATAAGTACGCTGGGCATGGGGGAGTGAGGGCAGATGAAACTTGGGGGGAAGTTCAACTGGTCACACAACCCTATACTCAGGGTGGTAGCATCCCCTCTTGATGGTAGATGACTGCATGTAGGTGGGGGCAGGGGGTATTATAAGTACGCTGGGTATGGGGGAGTGAGGGCAGATGAAACTTGGGGGGAAGTTCCACTGGCCACAAAACCCTATACCCAGGGAGGTAGCATCCCCTCTTGGTGGTAGATGAGTGCATGTAGGTGGGGGCAGGGGGTATTATAAGTACGCTGGGCATTGGGGAGTGAGGGCAGATGAAACTTGGGGGGAGGTTCCACTGGCCACACAACCCTATACCCAGGGTGGTAGCATCCCCTCTTGGTGGTAGATGAGTGCATGTAGGGGGGGGCAGTGGGTATTATAAGTACGTGGGGCAGGGGGTATTATAAGTACGCTGGGCATGGGGGAGTGAGGGCAGATGAAACTTGGGGGGAAGTTTCACTGGCCAGAAAACCCTATGTCCAGGGTGGTAGCATCCCCTCTTGGTGGTAGATGAGTGCATGTAGGGGGGGGCAGTGGGTATTATAAGTACGCTGGGCATGGGGGAGTGAGGGCAGATAAAACTTGGGGGGAAGTTCCACTGGCCACACTCACCCCCTACCCAGGGTGGTAGCATCCCGTCTTGGTGGCAGATGAGTGCATGTAGGTGGGGCCAGGGGGTATTATAAGTACGTGGGGCAGGGGGTATTATAAGTACGCTGGGCATGGGGGAGTGAGGGCAGATGAAACTTGGGGGAAGTTCCACTGGCCACAAAATCCTATACCCAGGGTGGTAGCATCCCCTTTTGGTGGTAGATGAGTGCATGTAGGGGGGGCCAGGGGGTATTATAAGTACGCTGGGCATGGGGGAGTGAGGGCAGATGAAACTTGGGGGGAAGTTCCACTGGCCACAAAACCCTATACCCAGGGAGGTAGCATCCCCTCTTGGTGGTAGATGAGTGCATGTAGGTGGGGGCAGGGGGTATTATAAGTACGCTGGGCATGGGGGAGTGAGGGCAGATGAAACTTGGGGGGAGGTTCCACTGGCCACACAACCCTATACCCAGGGTGGTAGCATCCCCTCTTGGTGGTAGATGAGTGCATGTAGGGGGGGGGGGGGGGGGGGGGGCAGGGGGGGTATTATAAGTACGTGGGGCAGGGGGTATTATAAGTACGCTGGGCATGGGGGAGTGAGGGCAGATGAAACTTGGGGGGAAGTTCCACTGGCCACAAAATCCTATACCCAGGGTGGTAGCATCCCCTCTTGGTGGTAGATGAGTGCATGTAGGGGGGGGGGGGGGGGGCAGGGGGTATTATAAGTACGCTGGGCATGGGGGCGTGAGGGCAAATTAAACTTGGGGGGAAGTTCCACTGGCCACACAACCCTATACCCAGGGTGGTAGCATCCCCTCTTAATGGTAGATAAGTGCATGTAGGGGGGGGGGGGGGTATTATAAGTACGCTGGGCATGGGGGAGTGAGAGCAGATGAAACTTGGGGGAAGTTCCACTGGCCACAAAATCCTATACCCAGGGTGGTAGCATCCCCTCTTGGTGGTAGATGAGTGCATGTAGGTGGGGGCAGGGGGTATTATGAGTACGCTGGGCATGGGGGCGTGAGGGCAGATGAAACTTGGGGGGAAGTTCCACTGGCCACACTCACCCCCTACCCAGGGTGGTAGCATCCCGTCTTGGTGGTAGATGAGTGCATGTAGGTGGGGCCAGGGGGTATTATAAGTACGTGGGGCAGGGGGTATAATAAGTACGCTGGGCATGGGGGAGTGAGGGCAGGTGAAACTTGGGGGGAAGTTCCACTGGCCACAAAATCCTATACCCAGGGTGGTAGCATCCCCTCTTGGTGGTAGATGAGTGCATGTAGGGGGGGGGGGGCAGGGGGTATTATAAGTACGCTGGGCATGGGGGAGTGAGAGCAGATGAAACTTGGGGGGAAGTTCCACTGGCCACAAAATCCTATACCCAGGGTGGTAGCATCCCCTCTTGGTGGTAGATGAGTGCATGTAGGTGGGGGCAGGGGGTATTATAAGTACGCGGGGCAGGGGGTATTATGAGTACGCTGGGCATGGGGGCGTGAGGGCAGATGGAACTTGGGGGGAAGTTCCACTGGCCACATTCACCCCAGGGTGGTAGCGTCCCCTCTTGGTGGTAGATTAGTGGGTGTAGCTGAGCCTGATAGGCATTGCCACCCTTAGTGGTACAAAAAAAGTTGTTATTACCCCCACCTGTAACTGGTCACTGCAGCAAGGGGCATTGGAAAGGCAAACACATAAAAAAAAAACCAGACATTTTGACGCTCAACTTACCGACCGGCCTGCGACCAGCCAAATTTACCTGTCAAGAAGTATGCGTCAAAGACAGGGGTTTAGTTGCACACATTCACAAATAAATGCATGCGTAAGCCACAGAGCCACGACAAGGCACCCCATGTTCTGTGGATGTGTTGGGGTGTGAGGCAGTTGATCCAGAGGAAGGCGAAAAACCCCAGCAAAGCATGATCCAATGTGCTCCAGCTGGGGAAAAAATTCCTTCCTGATTCCCCGAGAGGCAATCGAATATTTCCTGGATCAGCCCTGTTTTTTGGGGGAGGGCGGGCAATTGGAGCCCCATCCTCCGTGGTAGGTGAGTGGAGATGTGGGAGTTAGTGTGTGAAGAGTGGGGAGGAGGGACCATGCCCCACACAGAGCTCTGGAGGGAGGAGCCAATGTCTGGACTACAGGCAGGTCACGGTGTGTTTGTGTAATCTGCTGCCTCTGCTCAGGCTCTGAGGAACTACAACTCCCAGCAATCTCTGTCTGCATGAGGAACTACAACTCCCAGCATGCACTGTGTAAGTAATGGAGGTTCAGCTCCCAGCCTGGAATAAAATGCTGGGGGACTACATATCCCAGCATGATTTTTTCTAGTGAGATAATACTGATCCCAGTGATCTCTACATACCCCAGTTTGCTCCCCTCCCCCCTCAGGGGGAATAGCACCTCCCCAATCCCGCCACCCCACTCATCTCCCACTGCCCTATACCCCTCCCCCTCAGGCCCGACCGGCCCACCCTTATCACTGAAGTCAAGCCATCAGACAGTTCTAAATCAGTGGTCATGCTATCAGACAGGTTTTTTTGCTTGTATACACAACACAGGAAAACTAGATATAACATAATATAATATATAAAGTAATGATTACACAGAGTTGTTACACATACACACCCCCCCCCCCTCTCTGTAATATTTACAATATAATATAATTTTACTGTGGAAATTTAAAGATACAGACCCCCAAATATCAGCCCATTGGTTACATAGTGAATTTTTTTTCAATATTTCAAAATGGGTTAAAAAAAAATTCCCCCATTGGACCAATACGTTTACAATGCAGATGTGTCATACACACCCCTCTCTATGATATCTTACAATAAGGTGTAATTTTACTGTGGAAATTTAAAGATACAGAGCCCCTAATATCTGCCCATTGGTTACATAGTGACATTTTTTCCAATACTTCAAAATGGGTTTAAAAAAAATTCCCCCATTGGACCAATATGTTTACAATGCACATGTGTCATACACACCCCCCTCTATCATATCTTACAATACGGTGTAATTTACTGTGGAAATTTAAAGGTACAGAGACCCAAATATCAGCCCATTGGTTACATAGTAAAAAAAAATTCCAATACTTCAAAATGGGTTTAAAACAAATTCCCCCATTAGACCAATACGTTTACAATGCAGATGTGTCATACACACCCCTCTCTATCATATCTTACAATACGGTGTAATTTTACTGTGGAAATTTAAAGATACAGAGCCCCAAATACCAGCCCATTGGTTACATAGTGACATTTTTTCCAATACTTCAAAATGGGTTTAAGAAAAATTCCCCCATTGGACCAATACGTTTACAATGCAGGTGTGTCATACACACCCCCCTCTATCATATCTTACAATACGGTGTAATTTTACTGTGGAAATGTAAAGATACAGAGCCCCAAATATCTCCCCATTGGTTACATAGGGCCTTTTTTAAATATATTTAAAAATGGGTTTAAAACAAATTCCCCCATTGGACTAATACGTTTACAATGCAGATGTGTCATACACACCCCCTTCTATTATATCTTACAATACGGTGTAATTTTACTGTGGAAATTTAAAGATACAGAGCCCCTAAGATCTGCCCATTGGTTACATAGTGACATTTTTTCCAATACTTCAAAATGGGTTTAAAAAAAATTCCCCCATTGGACCAATATGTTTACAATGCACATGTGTCATACACACCCCCCTCTATCATATCTTACAATACGGTGTAATTTACTGTGGAAATTTAAAGGTACAGAGACCCAAATAAAGGGATTTTTAAATACAGCTTACCTGTAAAATCCTTTTCTTGGAGTACATCACGGGACACAGAGCGGCATATTCATTACTATATGGGTTATATGGAGTACCTTCAGGTGTGGACACTGGCAATCTCAAACAGGAAGTCCCCTCCCTATATAACCCCCTCCCCTAGAGGGAGTCCCTCAGTTTTGTAGCAAGCAGTATGCCTCCCAAAATGTTCCCCAAAAGAGGGGTGGGAGCTCTGTGTCCCGTGATGTACTCCAAGAAAAGGATTTTACAGGTAAGCTGTATTTAAAAATCCCTTTTTCTTTCTCGTACATCACGGGACACAGAGCGGCATATTCATTACTATATGGGATGTCCGAAAGCAATGCTTTAATGAGGGGAGGGAGACATCTTCCAAAGAAGGATTTAATTTAGAGGTATACTCAAATACTAGTAAATCCAACTTAAACAAGAAATGTAAATCTCAAATCAAATCAAGGGAGCCCCCTCAGATCCTGAGGAGCTTGAATCGCGGCCTGTAGTACTGACTGCCCAAAGGCTGTATCCGCATTCCTTCTTACGTCCAATTGATAAACTTTTGTAAACATGTGGACTGACGACCACGTTGCTGCCTTGCATATTCGAGCCATAGAGATCTGATGATGATGTGCTGCCCAGGAGGTGCCCATGGCCCTGGTAGAATGGGCCTTTGCCGACAAAGGAGGAGGCAACCTCTTCAAACCGCAGGCCTGAACGATTAATTGTTTAATCCATCTTGCGATGGTGGATCAAGCAGCTGCCTGACCCATCTTGGGCCCTTCCGGTAAAACGAACACCACATCTGTTTTCCGAACCTTCTCTGTAGCTTTAAGATAGGCCTTTATGGCCCTGACAATATCCAACGTATGCAGCAACCCCTCCTTTCTAGAGGTGGGTTTTGGAAGAAGGATGGAAGTACCACATCCTGGTTCAGGTGGAAACTGGATATAACCTTTGGTAGAAAGGAAGAATGAGGACGGAACCCCGCCCTATCCTTATGTAAAATGAGATATGGTTCCTTACAAGATAAGGCTGCCAATTCCGATACTCTCCTGGCCGAAACTATGGTGATCAGAAATACCGACTTTCCAGTCAGTAAAACCAAAGGTACCTCAGCCAACGGCTCAAGGGGTTGTTTCTGTAGAGTTGACAGAACAAGATTTAAGTCCCATGGACAAAGTGGTGACTTGACTGGAGGATTAACACGTAAGACTCCCTGTACGAAGATCTTAACCAGCGAGTGGGCGGCCAGCGGCCTCTGAAACCACACTGATAAGGCTGAAATCTGTCCCTAGATCGTGCTTAATGCCAGGCCTTTATCCACTCCTAGCTGGAGAAAACTTAATACTCTATCAATGGTATCCTTGCGGGAAACCCATCTCTTAGCCTCACACCAGCCTACGTAGGCCCTCCAAACCCTGTAACAAAATTACCCTGGAGGCCGGCTTTCTAGCCTTAATGAGGGTAGGGATTACCTGCCTAGACAGACCTCTACCCCTGAGAATCAGGGATTCAGCCGACAGGCCGTCAAATTTAGACGCCGTAATGCAGGGTGGAGGATCGGGCCTTGTGAGAGTAGGTCTGGCCCTAGAGGAAGAGTCCAAGGGCCTCCCGCTGCCAATTTCAGGACTAGTGAGTACCATGCCCTCCGGTACCAAGCTGGGGCTACCAGGATAACCGGCCTGTGCTATGATCCTGCGCCACAGGCGGGGTAGTAACTGCAGTGGGGGAAATGCATATAGAAGTTATGATTGATGCCAAGGGCAAACCAACACATCGGTTCCGCAGGCCATAGGGTCCCTCGTTCGAGACATGAACCTGTCTAGCTTCTTGTTGAATCCTGATGCCATGACCTCCACGTCTGGCACTCCCCACTTCTGGCAGATTGTCTGAAAAAAACTTGTGGATGCAGAGACCACTCCCCCGGCGACAGGGTTTGGCGACTTAGGAAGTACGCCTGCAGGTTGTCCACCTCGGGAATGAATGTCGCCGATATGCAGGGTACATAAACCTCTGCCCACCGAAAAACCAAGCTCCTCTCACTCTGAGTGGCTTGACTCTTGGTTCCCCCTTTGGTGGTTCACCTATATGCCACCGCTGTGGCATTGTCTGAATGACTTCTCACCGAGGACCCCTGTAATCTGGATGTCTATGCCAGGAGGGCTAGCCGAGCCGCTCAGAACTCCCAGACCTTGATGGGCAGCTGCCTCTCCGCCTCTGCCCAAGTTCCTTGGCGAGTGAACTTGTTCAAGACCGCTCTCCAGCCTTCCAGACCACTGGGCAGAACCAAGCTGCTAGAATTGCTGCCTGTAGGACACGAGTGTGGAAGCGTGTGGTATCGCCTCGAACATGGCCATCGCATACATAGGCGAATAGTTGGCTCTTTTTTGCTTAGAACCAACTTAATCAATCTTTTGATAGCCTCGACCTTTACCAGGGGCAGGAACATCCATCTTCTGTTCTGTGTCTAATCTCGTGCCGAGATATTCCAACTGCTTTGTAGGTTGAAATGCTGATCTTTCCCCGGTTTAGGACTCAGCCGAACCTCTCGAGGTACTGAACCATGAGGGCTACTACGCATTCCACCAAGGAAGCGAGTGATCTTATGATTAAGAGGTCGTCCAGGTATGCTAGGACCGAGATCCCTTGGATCCTTTAGACTGACTAGAATAGGAGCTAGGACCTTCGTGAATACCCGGGGGCCGTAGCCAGCCCGAAGGGGGGCGCCACGAATTGGAAGTGACGCTGTATCACTGCGAAGCGTAAAAACTAAAATATTTGATGTGGCTGAAAGACCTGGTACATGAAGGTAACCATCCTTTATGTCTATAGAAGCCAGATCCTTCTGGAGTGTGGCGGCTGCTGACCAAACGGATTCTATCCGGAAAGAGCGAACCCTTAGGTAAGCATTTAAACCTTTTAGGTCCAAAATTGGTCTGACATTGCCGATGAGCCTTGGTATGACAAACAGATTGGAATAGAAACCTAGCCCCTGTTCTTGGGCTGGTACCTCTACCATTATGCCCTGGTAAAGCAGGTGATCCAATGCTGCCCGCATTGAGGCCTTCCTTGTGGAGGAAATTTTAGAAATTCTAATCTGTAGCCTGCGGCCACAGATGATCGGACCCCCTCTGTCGGGGACCGATCCCCAGAGGCCTGTCCTTACGATCCATTGTTAAAAGTTTGATCGCGCAGGAGGTCCGTACTGCCTGAAATTTGAGGGCCCTGGAACCGGGGGGAGCTGCCTTTTAAACGCAGGACCCCGGAACTTCTTTTGACTGGTAAAAGGGTACTGAATGTATTTATCCAGATCTTTCCATGGAAGGGCAAACCTGCCAGCAGTCTTTTACCTGGGGCTCGGCCGCCCAGTTCTTCAACCATAAGAGCCTTCTCATATGCACTAAAAATAGTGACAACGAGACGCCTGCTGGATGGAGTCTTTTTATAGCCTCTACCGCAAAGCACAGAGCTCTGGGAATATCCAATAACTCCTCTGCCTATTGGGCAGGGATGTCTTAAGCATCTGTTTTGTCTGGTTCTTTAACGCCTGACAAAACTCCACTTGCAGCCACTGCTGGCTGTAGCCAAGGATGCTGGAAAGTGTCTCTAAACGTTTATCGACCGGGACCTTAAACATTTGTATGTTTCCCCTTAGGCCAGTTAATGATTTATTCACCCATGAGATGGCTGCGTCCACAGTTGGGAGCGCCCCCTTTCTTAGAAAAATGTCTTTTCCATAGGGTAAATAACAGAAAACCTTCCAGGTGGTCTCCCATCCAGGCACTAACCAGGCCCGACCCTGCTTAGCCTCCGAGATCAGACGAGATCGGGCGCTTTCCGGGAGATGTGGCCTCAAGGACCTCACGGGTAGTTGAAAAGCAGTGCCCGAACCGGGACCTGAACCCTGGACCCTCAGACCAAAAGTCCGATGCTCTACCGACTGAGCCATCCGGGCCCCCTTTTAAAGAGCAATTGGTCAGGGGAAAGAGTGCCTGCAAGCACAAATATTTCCTGGCAGACATGCATAAAGACTACCCTCTCGTCAGCTTTAGGCGGCAGAAAAAATTCTGTCCGGTCGTCCCAATCCTGGAAAAAACAATTCCTCTAACAGAGGATGGACCGGAAAAGCTGCGTTGCTTAAAGGCGCTTTTAAAAGAACCTAAAGAGGATACCGCAGGAACTTGAGGCTCTGGAAATGGCAAATTAAATGCCGAGCGGACCATGTCTGTCAAAGACTGGACCCACAGTCTCTCCGTCTGGGAGGCTGAAAACGATTCTTCCGTGGTAGATCCTTCCTCTAGGTTCTGTCCCTTTTGGCGATGGGGATCCAGTCCGCTTTTTGCCAGAAAAAGAGCCAGCGATCATAGCTGTTAACTTTTTCTCTCTAGCCCCCCTAGGGTGACGGCTAGCATCTCCTCTGTGATACCACAGGGTTGGGCCGACCTGGGCCAGCCTCAGCACCAGACCCCCTTAATGGCTTATCCAGGGTGACCCCTATAGGAATAACCTGTGGGGAAAGTATTGGCATATCATCAAAGTATTGGCATTTTTGTTTTGATCCTGAACCCTTGGAAGCCATAATACAAAACCGAGGGACTCCGCTTACAACAACAGACTGTTATAGCCAGGAGTACAAAAAAAAATAAGGTTTAGGGTACATTAGGATCACTAATGCCCAAAAACGGTGGGGCTCAGTATGTTTTCCTTTATAATATTATTCACAACATACAGCCCCACCCCAACATGTTTGCCAGCATTCAACCTGTTGCCAAGGGGATTTTGGCTTAACAAAAAGTATTGGAGCTGACTCCAGCATGTAGTACCCCTTCTCGCCACCGGGAGTCACTGTGCTGCCAGCTCTACGTCCTCTCTCTCCAGCTCAGCTTTGAACTGAGCTAAGAACGCGCCTGCTGTGTATAACAGCAAATGAAGGCACGCCCACTCTACACTGCAGTCACGCTCCCCCCCCCCCTCCCGAACGGCGCGAAAATTTTCTATATGCATGCGCGCGTGCACGCGCGCGCGACTGTCGGGGGGGGGGAGAGCCCAGGAGGAGACGCACTCTGGAGCCCAGGAATGCAGGCTGGAGGACGCATCAGGCGGCAGATTTGAATCCCGGCAAGGTAAGGCTAAAACAGGCCCCTAAGGAGTCCCTTTAGCCTAGAGACAGATCTGTCTTTTTTTTTTCTTTTTTTTTTTAAAAGATCTTCAACCAGCGAGCAGCAGGTAGCTAGCAAACATACATAGATAGGTAGGGGGATCAAGTGATGGGGGGAAACATTTCAGGGCATCCTGTCCATCAGACATAGTGACCATGGTGCCAATGCAGAGCATACTCAGGCTACCCCCCTTAAGATCTCCCCTGGAGAGCCTGCTGTCGAACCAAGTCCCGCAGGCTCCCCTCTTACCTGCTCCATGCCGCAGGACGTTTTGCAAAACGGTCCAATCTTCTCCCATCTCCGTGGGTAGCGTAGTAGACCTTCAGGCCCTGGGGTCCTATGAAGGTACCCACTGTCCTGGACCTATATAGCACCCTGGCAAACAGGAACTTATGGTCTTTACGAACTCCAAGTCCTGGGCCCAGGGTCCAGCCCTCCAAAGAGGAGCATTATAGGCAAAACCCCACGGTTTGGGGCCCGGGTACTGTCCACTTTGGCACTGAGGCTCCTTGGACAGATCCGGTTAGCCCGCCCTTAATCCAAAGGATGTGGAGCAAAGCTATTCCGTGACCAACACCTAAGACACTGGCGAAAAAACTGAGGGACTCCCTCTAGGGGAGGGGATTATATAGGGAGGGGACTTCCTGTTTGTTTGAGATTGCCAGTGTCCACACCTGAAGGTACTCCATATAACCCATATAGTAATGAATATGCCGCTCTGTGTCCCGTGATGTACGAGAAAGAAATCAGCCCATTGGTTACATAGTAAAAAAAAATTCCAATACTTCAAAATGGGTTTAAAACAAATTCCCCCATTAGACCAATACGTTTACAATGCAGATGTGTCATACACACCCCTCTCTATCATATCTTACAATAAGGTGTAATTTTACTGTGGAAATTTAAAGGTACAGAGCCCCAAATATCAGCCCATTGGTTACATAGGGCCTTTTTTTTTCAATATTTAAAAATGGGTTTAAAACAAATTCCCCCATTGGACCAATACGTTTACAATGCAGATGTGTCATACACACCCCCCTCTATCATATCTTACAATACAGTGTAATTTTACTGTGGAAATTTAAAGGTACAGAGCCCCAAATACCAGCCCATTGGTTACATAGTGAAATTGTTTCCAATACTTCAAAATGGGTTTAAGAAAAATTCTCCCATTGGACCAATACGTTTACAATGTAGGTGTGTCATACACACCCCCCTCTATCATATCTTACAATACGGTGTAATTTTACTGTGGAAATTTAAAGGTACAGAGTCCCAAATATCTCCCCATTGGTTACATAGGGACATTTTTTCCAATACTTCAAAATGGGTTTAAAACAAATTCTCCCATTGGACCAATACGTTTACAATGCAGATGTGTCATACACACCCCTCTCTATCATATCTTACAATAAGGTGTAATTTTACTGTGGAAATTTAAAGATACAAAACCCCAAAATATCAGCCCATTGGTTACATAGGGCCTTTTTTTTCAATATTTAAAAATGGGTTTAAAAAAATTTCCCCCATTGGACCAATACGTTTACAATGCAGATGTGTCATACACACCCCCCTCTATCATATCTTACAATAAGGTGTAATTTTACTGTGGAAATTTAAAGGTACAGAGCCCCAAATACCGGCCCATTGGTTACATAGTGACATTTTTTCCAATACTTCAAAATGGGTTTAAGAAAAATTCCCCCATTGGACCAATACGTTTACAATGCAGGTGTGTCATACACACCCCCCTCTATCATATCTTACAATACAGTGTAATTTTACTGTGGAAATTTAAAGATACAGAGCCCCAAATATCTGCCCATTGGTTACATAGGGCCTTTTTTTTCAAAACTTCAAAATGGGTTCAAAAAAAATTCCCCCATTGGACCAATACATTTACAATGCAGATGTGTCATACACACCCCCCTCTATCATATCTTACAATAAGGTGTAATTTTACTGTGGAAATTTAAAGATACAGAGCCCCAAATATCAGCCCATTGGTTACATAGGGACATTTTTTCCAATACTTCAAAATGGGTTTAAAACAAATTCTCCCATTGGACCAATACGTTTACAATGCACATGTGTCATACACACCCCCCTCTATCATATATTACTATACGGTGCAATTTTACTGTGGTAATTTAAAGGTACAGAGCCCCAAATATCTCCCCATTGGTTACATAGGGCCTTTTTTAAATATATTTAAAAATGGGTTTAAAACAAATTCCCCCATTGGACTAATACGTTTACAATGCAGATGTGTCATACACACCCCCTTCTATTATATCTTACAATACGGTGTAATTTTACTGTGGAAATTTAAAGATACAGAGCCCCTAAGATCTGCCCATTGGTTACATAGTGACATTTTTTCCAATACTTCAAAATGGGTTTAAAAAAAATTCCCCCATTGGACCAATATGTTTACAATGCACATGTGTCATACACACCCCCCTCTATCATATCTTACAATACGGTGTAATTTACTGTGGAAATTTAAAGGTACAGAGACCCAAATATCAGCCTATTGATTACATAGTAAAAAAAAATTCCAATACTTCAAAATGGGTTTAAAACAAATTCCCCCATTAGACCAATACGTTTACAATGCAGATGTGTCGTACACACCCCTCTCTATCATATCTTACAATAAGGTGTAATTTTACTGTGGAAATTTAAAGGTACAGAGCCCCAAATACCAGCCCATTGGTTACATAGGGCCTTTTTTTTTCAATGTTTCAAAATGGTTTTAAAACAAATTCCCCCATTGGACCAATACGTTTACAATGCAGATGTGTCATACACACCCCCCTCTATCATATCTTACAATAAGGTGTAATTTTACTGTGGAAATTTAAAGATACAGAGCCCCAAATATCAGCCCATTGGTTACACAGGGACATTTTTTCCAATACTTCAAAATGGGTTTAAAACAAATTCTCCCATTGGACCAATACGTTTACAATGCACATGTGTCATACACACCCCCCTCTATCATATCTTACTATACGGTGTAATTTTACTGTGGAAATTTAAAGATACAGAGCCCCAAATATCTCCCCATTGGTTACATGGGGCCTTTTTTAAATATATTTAAAAATGGGTTTAAAACAAATTCCCCCATTGGACTAATGCGTTTACAATGCAGATGTGTCATACACACCCCCTTCTATTATATCTTACAATACGGTGTAATTTTACTGTGGAAATTTAAAGATACAGAGCCCCTAAGATCTGCCCATTGGTTACATAGTGACATTTTTTCCAATACTTCAAAATGGGTTTAAAACAAATTCTCCCATTGGACCAATACGTTTACAATGCACATGTGTCATACACACCCCCCTCTATCATATCTTACTATACGGTGTAATTTTACTGTGGTAATTTAAAGGTACAGAGCCCCAAATATCTGCCCATTGGTTACATAGGGCCTTTTTTTTCAATATTTCAAAATGGGTTTAAAACAAATTCCCCCATTGGACCAATACGTTTACAATGCAGATGTGTCATACACACCCCCCTCTATCATATCTTACAATACGGTGTAATTTTACTGTGGAAATTTAAAGGTACAGAGTCCCAAATATCTCCCCATTGGTTATGGTTACATAGGGACATTTTTTCCAATACTTCAAAATGGGTTTAAAACAAATTCTCCCATTGGACCAATACGTTTACAATGCAGATGTGTCATACACACCCCCCTCTATCATATCTTACAATAAGGTGTAATTTTACTGTGGAAATTTAAAAGGTACAGAGCCCCAAATAGCAGCCCATTGGTTACAAAGGGCCTTTTTTTTCAATATTTAAAAATGGGTTTAAAAAAATTTCCCCCATTGGACCAATACGTTTACAATGCAGATGTGTAATACACACCCCCTCTATGATATCTTACAATAAGGTGTAATTTTACTGTGGAAATTTAAAGATACAAAACCCCAAAATATCAGCCCATTGGTTACATAGGGCCTTTTTTTTCAATATTTAAAAATGGGTTTAAAAAAATTTCCCCCATTGGACCAATACGTTTACAATGCAGATGTGTCATACACACCCCCCTCTATCATATCTTACAATAAGGTGTAATTTTACTGTGGAAATTTAAAGGTACAGAGCCCCAAATATCAGCCCATAGGTTACATAGTGAAATTTTTTCCAATACTTCAAAATGGGTTTAAAACAAATTCTCCCATAGGACCAATACGTTTACAATGCAGATGTGTCATACACACCCCCCTCTATCATATCTTACAATACGGTGTAATTTTACTGTGGAAATTTAAAGATACAGAGCCCCAAATACCAGCCCATTGGTTACATAGTGACATTTTTTCCAATACTTCAAAATGGGTTTAAGAAAAATTCCCCCATTGGACCAATACGTTTACAATGCAGGTGTGTCATACACACCCCCCTCTATCATATCGTACAATACAGTGTAATTTTACTGTGGAAATTTAAAGATACAGAGCCCCAAATATCTGCCCATTGGTTACATAGGGCCTTTTTTTTCAAAACTTCAAAATGGGTTCAAAAAAAATTCCCCCATTGGACCAATACATTTACAATGCAGATGTGTCATACACACCCCCCTCTATCATATCTTACAATAAGGTGTAATTTTACTGTGGAAATTTAAAGATACAGAGCCCCAAATATCAGCCCATTGGTTACATAGGGACATTTTTTCCAATACTTCAAAATGGGTTTAAAACAAATTCTCCCATTGGACCAATACGTTTACAATGCACATGTGTCATACACACTCCCCTCTATCATATCTTACAATAAGGTGTAATTTTACTGTGGAAATTTAAAAGGTACAGAGCCCCAAATATCAGCCCATTGGTTACAAAGGGCCTTTTTTTTCAATATTTAAAAATGGGTTTAAAAAAATTTCCCCCATTGGACCAATACGTTTACAATGCAGATGTGTCATACACACCCCCCTCTATCATATCTTACAATAAGGTGTAATTTTACTGTGGAAATTTAAAGATACAGAGCCCCAAATATCAGCCCATTGGTTACATAGGGACATTTTTTCCAATACTTCAAAATGGGTTTAAAACAAATTCTCCCATTGGACCAATACGTTTACAATGCACATGTGTCATACACACTCCCCTCTATCATATCTTACAATAAGGTGTAATTTTACTGTGGAAATTTAAAAGGTACAGAGCCCCAAATATCAGCCCATTGGTTACAAAGGGCCTTTTTTTTCAATATTTAAAAATGGGTTTAAAAAAATTTCCCCCATTGGACCAATACGTTTACAATGCAGATGTGTAATACACACCCCCCTCTATGATATCTTACAATAAGGTGTAATTTTACTGTGGAAATTTAAAGATACAAAACCCCAAAATATCAGCCCATTGGTTACATAGGGCCCTTTTTTTCAATATTTAAAAATGTGTTTAAAAAAATTTCCCCCATTGGACCAATACGTTTACAATGCAGATGTGTCATACACACCCCCCTCTATCATATCTTACAATAAGATGTAATTTTACTGTGGAAATGTAAAGGTACAGAGACCCAAATATCAGCCCATTGATTACATAGTAAAAAAAAATTCCAATACTTCAAAATGGGTTTAAAACAAATTCCCCCATTAGACCAATACGTTTACAATGCAAATGTGTCGTACACACCCCTCTCTATCATATCTTACAATAAGGTGTAATTTTACTGTGGAAATTTAAAGGTACAGAGCCCCAAATATCAGCCCATTGGTTACATAGGGCCTTTTTTTCAATATTTAAAAATGGGTTTAAAACAAATTCCCCCATTGGACCAATACGTTTACAATGCAGATGTGTCATACACACCCCCCTCTATCATATCTTACAATACGGTGTAATTTTACTGTGGAAATTTAAAGGTACAGAGCCCCAAATACCAGCCCATTGGTTACATAGTGAAATTGTTTCCAATACTTCAAAATGGGTTTAAGAAAAATTCTCCCATTGGACCAATACGTTTACAATGTAGGTGTGTCATACACACCCCCTCTATCATATCTTACAATACGGTGTAATTTTACTGTGGAAATTTAAAGGTACAGAGTCCCAAATATCTCCCCATTGGTTATGGTTACATAGGGACATTTTTTCCAATACTTCAAAATGGGTTTAAAACAAATTCTCCCATTGGACCAATACGTTTACAATGCAGATGTGTCATACACACTCCCCTCTATCATATCTTACAATAAGGTGTAATTTTACTGTGGAAATGTAAAAGGTACAGAGCCCCAAATATCAGCCCATTGGTTACAAAGGGCCTTTTTTTTCAATATTTAAAAATGGGTTTAAAAAAATTTCCCCCATTGGACCAATACGTTTCCAATGCAGATGTGTAATACACACCCCCCTCTATGATATCTTACAATAAGGTGTAATTTTACTGTGGAAATTTAAAGATACAAAACCCCAAAATATCAGCCCATTGGTTACATAGGGCCTTTTTTTTCAATATTTAAAAATGGGTTTAAAAAAATTTCCCCCATTGGACCAATACGTTTACAATGCAGATGTGTCATACACACCCCCCTCTATCATATCTTACAATAAGGTGTAATTTTACTGTGGAAATTTAAAGGTACAGAGCCCCAAATATCAGCCCATAGGTTACATAGTGAAATTTTTTCCAATACTTCAAAATGGGTTTAAAACAAATTCTCCCATAGGACCAATACGTTTTACAATGCAGATGTGTCATACACACCCCCCTCTATCATATCTTACAATACGGTGTAATTTTACTGTGGAAATTTAAAGATACAGAGCCCCAAATACCAGCCCATTGGTTACATAGTGACATTTTTTCCAATACTTCAAAATGGGTTTAAGAAAAATTCCCCCATTGGACCAATACGTTTACAATGCAGGTGTGTCATACACACCCCCCTCTATCATATCTTACAATACAGTGTAATTTTACTGTGGAAATTTAAAGATACAGAGCCCCAAATATCTGCCCATTGGTTACATAGGGCCTTTTTTTTCAAAACTTCAAAATGGGTTCAAAAAAAATTCCCCCATTGGACCAATACATTTACAATGCAGATGTGTCATACACACCCCCCTCTATCATATCTTACAATACGGTGTAATTTTACTGTGGAAATTTAAAGATACAGAGCCCCAAATATCAGCCCATTGGTTACATAGAAACATTTTTTCCAATACTTCAAAATGGGTTTAAAACAAATTCTCCCATTGGACCAATACGTTTACAATGCACATGTGTCATACACACCCCCCTCTATCATATCTTACTATACGGTGTAATTTTACTGTGGAAATTTAAAGATACAGAGCCCCAAATATCTCCCCATTGGTTACATAGGGCCTTTTTTAAATATATTTAAAAATGGGTTTAAAACAAATTCCCCCATTGGACTAATACGTTTACAATGCAGATGTGTCATACACACCCCCTTCTATTATATCTTACAATACGGTGTAATTTTACTGTGGAAATTTAAAGATACAGAGCCCCTAAGATCTGCCCATTGGTTACATAGTGACATTTTTTCCAATACTTCAAAATGGGTTTAAAACAAATTCTCCCATTGGACCAATACGTTTACAATGCACATGTGTCATACACACCCCCCTCTATCATATCTTACTATACGGTGTAATTTTACTGTGGTAATTTAAAGGTACAGAGCCCCAAATATCTGCCCATTGGTTACATAGGGCCTTTTTTTTCAATATTTCAAAATGGGTTTAAAACAAATTCCCCCATTGGACCAATACGTTTACAATGCAGGTGTGTCATACACACCCCCCTCTATCATATCTTACAATACGGTGTAATTTTACTGTGGAAATTTAAAGATACAGAGCCCCAAATATCTCCCCATTGGTCACATAGGGCCTTTTTTAAATATATTTAAAAATGGGTTTAAAACAAATTCCCCCATTGGACTAATACGTTTACAATGCAGATGTGTCATACACACCCCCTTCTATTATATCTTACAATACGGTGTAATTTTACTGTGGAAATTTAAAGATACAGAGCCCCTAATATCTGCCCATTGGTTACATAGTGACATTTTCTCCAATACTTCAAAATGGGTTTAAAAAAAATTCCCCCATTGGACCAATATGTTTACAATGCACATGTGTCATACACACCCCCCTCTATCATATCTTACAATACGGTGTAATTTTACTGTGGAAATTTAAAGATACAGAGCCCCAAATATCAGCCCATTGGTTACATAGGGACATTTTTTCCAATACTTCAAAATGGGTTTAAAACAAATTCTCCCATTGGACCAATACGTTTACAATGCACATGTGTCATACACACTCCCCTCTATCATATCTTACAATAAGGTGTAATTTTACTGTGGAAATTTAAAAGGTACAGAGCCCCAAATATCAGCCCATTGGTTACAAAGGGCCTTTTTTTTCAATATTTAAAAATGGGTTTAAAAAAATTTCCCCCATTGGACCAATACGTTTACAATGCAGATGTGTCATACACACCCCCCTCTATCATATCTTACAATAAGGTGTAATTTTACTGTGGAAATTTAAAGATACAGAGCCCCAAATATCAGCCCATTGGTTACATAGGGACATTTTTTCCAATACTTCAAAATGGGTTTAAAACAAATTCTCCCATTGGACCAATACGTTTACAATGCACATGTGTCATACACACTCCCCTCTATCATATCTTACAATAAGGTGTAATTTTACTGTGGAAATTTAAAAGGTACAGAGCCCCAAATATCAGCCCATTGGTTACAAAGGGCCTTTTTTTTCAATATTTAAAAATGGGTTTAAAAAAATTTCCCCCATTGGACCAATACGTTTACAATGCAGATGTGTAATACACACCCCCCTCTATGATATCTTACAATAAGGTGTAATTTTACTGTGGAAATTTAAAGATACAAAACCCCAAAATATCAGCCCATTGGTTACATAGGGCCCTTTTTTTCAATATTTAAAAATGTGTTTAAAAAAATTTCCCCCATTGGACCAATACGTTTACAATGCAGATGTGTCATACACACCCCCCTCTATCATATCTTACAATAAGATGTAATTTTACTGTGGAAATGTAAAGGTACAGAGACCCAAATATCAGCCCATTGATTACATAGTAAAAAAAAATTCCAATACTTCAAAATGGGTTTAAAACAAATTCCCCCATTAGACCAATACGTTTACAATGCAAATGTGTCGTACACACCCCTCTCTATCATATCTTACAATAAGGTGTAATTTTACTGTGGAAATTTAAAGGTACAGAGCCCCAAATATCAGCCCATTGGTTACATAGGGCCTTTTTTTCAATATTTAAAAATGGGTTTAAAACAAATTCCCCCATTGGACCAATACGTTTACAATGCAGATGTGTCATACACACCCCCCTCTATCATATCTTACAATACGGTGTAATTTTACTGTGGAAATTTAAAGGTACAGAGCCCCAAATACCAGCCCATTGGTTACATAGTGAAATTGTTTCCAATAC
The DNA here is from genome assembly GCA_029574335.1 of Rana kukunoris. Lineage (NCBI taxonomy): Eukaryota > Metazoa > Chordata > Amphibia > Anura > Ranidae > Rana > Rana kukunoris. The sequence goes on from CM056049.1 coordinate 661,871,895, forward strand.
TTCAAAATGGGTTTAAGAAAAATTCTCCCATTGGACCAATACGTTTACAATGTAGGTGTGTCATACACACCCCCCTCTATCATATCTTACAATACGGTGTAATTTTACTGTGGAAATTTAAAGGTACAGAGTCCCAAATATCTCCCCATTGGTTATGGTTACATAGGGACATTTTTTCCAATACTTCAAAATGGGTTTAAAACAAATTCTCCCATTGGACCAATACGTTTACAATGCAGATGTGTCATACACACTCCCCTCTATCATATCTTACAATAAGGTGTAATTTTACTGTGGAAATGTAAAAGGTACAGAGCCCCAAATATCAGCCCATTGGTTACAAAGGGCCTTTTTTTTCAATATTTAAAAATGGGTTTAAAAAAATTTCCCCCATTGGACCAATACGTTTCCAATGCAGATGTGTAATACACACCCCCCTCTATGATATCTTACAATAAGGTGTAATTTTACTGTGGAAATTTAAAGATACAAAACCCCAAAATATCAGCCCATTGGTTACATAGGGCCTTTTTTTTCAATATTTAAAAATGGGTTTAAAAAAATTTCCCCCATTGGACCAATACGTTTACAATGCAGATGTGTCATACACACCCCCCTCTATCATATCTTACAATAAGGTGTAATTTTACTGTGGAAATTTAAAGGTACAGAGCCCCAAATATCAGCCCATAGGTTACATAGTGAAATTTTTTCCAATACTTCAAAATGGGTTTAAAACAAATTCTCCCATAGGACCAATACGTTTACAATGCAGATGTGTCATACACACCCCCCTCTATCATATCTTACAATACGGTGTAATTTTACTGTGGAAATTTAAAGATACAGAGCCCCAAATACCAGCCCATTGGTTACATAGTGACATTTTTTCCAATACTTCAAAATGGGTTTAAGAAAAATTCCCCCATTGGACCAATACGTTTACAATGCAGGTGTGTCATACACACCCCCCTCTATCATATCTTACAATACAGTGTAATTTTACTGTGGAAATTTAAAGATACAGAGCCCCAAATATCTGCCCATTGGTTACATAGGGCCTTTTTTTTCAAAACTTCAAAATGGGTTCAAAAAAAATTCCCCCATTGGACCAATACATTTACAATGCAGATGTGTCATACACACCCCCCTCTATCATATCTTACAATACGGTGTAATTTTACTGTGGAAATTTAAAGATACAGAGCCCCAAATATCAGCCCATTGGTTACATAGAAACATTTTTTCCAATACTTCAAAATGGGTTTAAAACAAATTCTCCCATTGGACCAATACGTTTACAATGCACATGTGTCATACACACCCCCCTCTATCATATCTTACTATACGGTGTAATTTTACTGTGGAAATTTAAAGATACAGAGCCCCAAATATCTCCCCATTGGTTACATAGGGCCTTTTTTAAATATATTTAAAAATGGGTTTAAAACAAATTCCCCCATTGGACTAATACGTTTACAATGCAGATGTGTCATACACACCCCCCTTCTATTATATCTTACAATACGGTGTAATTTTACTGTGGAAATTTAAAGATACAGAGCCCCTAAGATCTGCCCATTGGTTACATAGTGACATTTTTTCCAATACTTCAAAATGGGTTTAAAACAAATTCTCCCATTGGACCAATACGTTTACAATGCACATGTGTCATACACACCCCCCTCTATCATATCTTACTATACGGTGTAATTTTACTGTGGTAATTTAAAGGTACAGAGCCCCAAATATCTGCCCATTGGTTACATAGGGCCTTTTTTTTCAATATTTCAAAATGGGTTTAAAACAAATTCCCCCATTGGACCAATACGTTTACAATGCAGGTGTGTCATACACACCCCCCTCTATCATATCTTACAATACGGTGTAATTTTACTGTGGAAATTTAAAGATACAGAGCCCCAAATATCTCCCCATTGGTCACATAGGGCCTTTTTTAAATATATTTAAAAATGGGTTTTAAAACAAATTCCCCCATTGGACTAATACGTTTACAATGCAGATGTGTCATACACACCCCCTTCTATTATATCTTACAATACGGTGTAATTTTACTGTGGAAATTTAAAGATACAGAGCCCCTAATATCTGCCCATTGGTTACATAGTGACATTTTCTCCAATACTTCAAAATGGGTTTAAAAAAAATTCCCCCATTGGACCAATATGTTTACAATGCACATGTGTCATACACACCCCCCTCTATCATATCTTACAATACGGTGTAATTTACTGTGGAAATTTAAAGGTACAGAGACCCAAATATCAGCCCATTGGTTACATAGTAAAACAATTTTCCAATACTTCAAAATGGGTTTAAAACAAATTCCCCCATTAGACCAATACGTTTACAATGCAGATGTGTCATACACACCCCTCTCTATCATATCTTACAATAAGGTGTAATTTTACTGTGGAAATTTAAAGGTACAGAGCCCCAAATATCTGCCCATTGGTTACATAGGGCCTTTTTTTTCAATATTTAAAAATGGGTTTAAAACAAATTCCCCCATTGGACCAATACGTTTACAATGCAGATGTGTCATACACACCCCCCTCTATCATATCTTACAATACGGTGTAATTTTACTGTGGAAATTTAAAGGTACAGAGCCCCAAATACCAGCCCATTGGTTACATAGTGAAATTGTTTCCAATACTTCAAAATGGGTTTAAGAAAAATTCTCCCATTGGACCAATACGTTTACAATGTAGGTGTGTCATACACACCCCCCTCTATCATATCTTACAATACGGTGTAATTTTACTGTGGAAATTTAAAGGTACAGAGTCCCAAATATCTCCCCATTGGTTATGGTTACATAGGGACATTTTTTCCAATACTTCAAAATGGGTTTAAAACAAATTCTCCCATTGGACCAATACGTTTACAATGCAGATGTGTCATACACACCCCCCTCTATCATATCTTACAATAAGATGTAATTTTACTGTGGAAATTTAAAAGGTACAGAGCCCCAAATATCAGCCCATTGGTTACATGGGGCCTTTTTTTTTCAATATTTCAAAATGGGTTTAAAAAACAAATTCCCCATTGGACCAATACGTTTACAATGCAGATGTGTCATACACACCCCCCTCTATCATATCTTACAATACTGTATAATTTTACTTTGAAAATTTAAAGATACAGAGCCCCAAAAACCAACCTATTGGTTATATGGGTTTAAAACAAATTCTCCCATTGGACCAATACGTTTACAATGCAGATGTGTCATACACACCCCCCTCTATGATATCTTACAATAAGGTGTAATTTTACTGTGGAAATTTAAAGGTACAGAGCCCCAAATATCAGCCAATTGGTTACATAGTGAAATTTTTTCCAATACTTCAAAATGAGTTTAAAAAAAATTCCCCCATTGGACCAATACATTTACAATGCAGATGTGTCATACACACCCCCCTCTATCATATTTTCTAATAAGGTGTAATTTTACTGTGGAAATTTAAAGGTACAGAGCCCCAAATATCAGCCCATTGGTTACATGGGGCCTTTTTTTTTTCAATATTTCAAAATGGGTTTAAAAAACAAATTCCCCCATTGGACCAATACGTTTACAATGCAGATGTGTCATACACACCCCCCTCTATCATATCTTACAATACTGTATAATTTTACTTTGAAAATTTAAAGATACAGAGCCCCAAATACCAACCTATTGGTTATATGGGTTTAAAACAAATTCTCCCATTGGACCAATACGTTTACAATGCAAATGTGTTATACACACCCCCCTCTATCATATCTTACAATACTGTATAATTTTACTTTGAAAATTTAAAGATACAGAGCCCCAAATACCAACCTATTGGTTATATGGGTTTAAAACAAATTCTCCCATTGGACCAATACGTTTACAATGCAAATGTGTCATACACACCCCCCTCTATGATTACTTACAATACGGTGTAATTTTACTGTTTAAATTTTAAGATATGAACAACTATCACATTGGCTAGTTACAATAAATATATGACCCAATGGATGAATAGATAGAAAACTGTCTGAAAGACAGAATTCAGAGAGTAGTGGGTAATGATTCATTCTCTGAATTGGTCGAAGGTTATCAGTGGTGTACCCCAAGGTTCAGTGCTGGGACTCTTACTTTTTAATATTTTTATAAATGATATTGGGTGTGGGATTTCTGTCTTTGCAGATGACACCAAGCTATGCACTGGAATAACGTCCTTACAGGATGTCTCCAACTTACAAGCCAACCTCAATACACTGTCTATGTGGCAGATGAGGTTTAATGTTGATAAATGTAAAGTTATGCACTTGGGGGCTAAGAATATGCATTCATCATACATGCTAGGGGGAGTACAACTGGGGGGATCCGTAGTGGAGAGTGATCTGGGGGTTTTAGTAGATCATAAGCTCAATAATTGCATGCAATTTCCAAAGCGAGCAAAGTCCTTTCTTGTATAAGAGAGGTATGGACTCCAGAGAGAGAGATATAATTTTGCCCCCATTCAAATCATTAGTAAGACCTCATCTGGAATATGCAGTTTAGTTTTGGGCACCAGCTTTAAAAAAGGATATCGGGGAACTGGAGAAAGTGCAGAGAACGGCAACCAAACTGATAAGAGGTATGGAGGAACTCAGCTATGAAGAAAGTTTAGAGCAACTGAATGTATTCACTCTTGAGAAGAAGAGAATAAGGGTGGATATGATCCACATGTACAAATATATTAGAGGTTTTTAACATAATGGTCCGTGGGACCCAGAGGTGCTTGAAGGGTGTGGGGTACTCCTGTGTCAGCTTCACCAATGACTCTTGTGTCTATGGTCATCCTATGTCCACTAGGGGCATAGGATGACTAAGAAATGATATCTCGGATTTCATGAGATGGGACAGTAATGATAATTCATGTATTCCAGGATATCTTGAAAGTTGTTGGTCCTGAACCCAACAGGTCAATAGGAGAGTGTATCATTCAATGTGGAACATAGACTGTTAAGGGGGTAATTAAGTCTGCTACTGTCATGTAAAACTAGCCTTAGTCAGTCTTCTAAAGACCATTTCATTGTGTCATGCTAATTAACGCTGTTTTGTGTGAATTTATATTGATAATAAATGTGTATTGTATAGCAGGTGAGAAAAGCTGGAGTCTTGATGTCTGACTTGTCAGCTGTAGCTAATTAGCTCATGTGGATTATATCGGTGCCAGAAAGTCTGACTAAAGATGTGTATTGGGCTCCTTGTGTCATGTTGTGGGTGTAGTTTAGCCATTGTTATTTGGTTGCAAACTGTATATAAGAAGCCTGAATTTACCATTAACCGCTTAAGGACCGCCGCACGCAGATCGGGACCCCCTCCGCTGCGTGCGGCGGTCCTCTTACCTTGTCCTGGGATTCATCTTGAGGAGACGGCTGCTCGATTCTGTCCGCCCCTTCCGGATCGATCCCAGCGAATCGGCTGCCTCGCCGCGTGTCACTTCCTCTTCCTGTGTAATGTAAACACAGGCAGAGGAAGTGATGTCTTCTCTCCCTCTGCGGTATTTTCAAACCACCGATAGGACAGAAGACTGACACAGTAAGTCGCACCAACACTACACATTTAACCCCCCCCCCACCCCCCTGTTACACTGTCACTGAATGCAGTGATCATTTATGTACTGATCACTGCATATAGTGTCAGTGTGACAGTCAGTAAGGCGGCGTACACACGAGGGGATATGTCCGCTGAAAACGGTCCGATGGACGTTTCAGCAGACATCTCCGCTCATGAGCTAGCGGACAGATTTCTCCACCCGACAGATTTCAAAGATGCTTTGAAATCTATCCGGTGGGAATCTGTCCGCCCGACATGTCTGCTGGTTAGTACACTTACCAGCAGACATGTCCCCCCACCGCCGCCGCGCCGCTGCCGAATGGATTCGGCGCATGCGCGGAAGTCTTTTACTTCCTGGTGCGGTGACGTGGCGGTGACGTTGGTGGTGACGCGGCGGCGTCAACGTCACCGCCACGTCACCGCGCCGTCCGGCGGCGGGGAATTTGATCCGATGGTGTGTACACGCCATCGGATCAAACTCCCGATCGGACATATCCGATGGAAATGGTCCGCGGACCGTTTTCATCGGATATATCCGATCGTGTGTACGCCGCCTTAGTGTTAGGTCCAGGGTAGCCCCCGTACCCCCCCCCCAATAAAGTTTTAACCCCTTGATCACCGCCCTAGTTAACCCTTTCACTCCCTATTGCCAGCGTCACTTAGCGATCATTTTTCTGATCGCTGTATTAGTGTAGCTGTTGCCGCTAGATAGCTAAAAAAAAATTATTGCGATTTTTTTTTTTTTTTTACTAAAGACATGTGGCTGAATACATTTTGGCCTAAATGTTTGACTAAAATTTAGTTTTTTCAATTTTTCTTATAACAAAAAGTAAAAAATATTGTTTTTTTTCAAAAATGTCGCTCTATTTTTGTATATAGGGCAAAAAATAAAAATCGCAGAGGCGATCAAATATCACCAAAAGAAAGCTCTATTTGTGGGAAGAAAAAGACACAAAAGCGTATTGGTCCGGTCCTTAAGTGGTTAAAGGATGTATCCGTTTTGAACCAGAGAACAGAGCTGTGTTTCGTTTCTGGGGAATCCATATGGGCCGTGTTCGTCTGCTGGATTGTGGAGTGTCAATAAGCTGTCGTGGGTTGGTGGAATGGAATATTGTAAACGGCGTTAACCCCTGACCATTACAAGCTCCATATAGTGACCTTGGTGTTTGAGTTATTCACTTTACGGTCAACACTGAGGACAAGAGGAAAAGAGATTTCACCTCCAAATACGGAAAGGTTTCTTCAGTTAGGCCGCGTACACACGATCGGTCAAAACCAATGAAAACAGACTGAAGGACCGTTTCATCGGTCCAAACCGATCGTGTGTGGGCCCCATCGGTCAGTTATCATTCGGTCAAAAAAGAAAGAACTTGCTATAAAAAATTTGACTGATGGACGCCTGACCGATGGGTCAAAACCGATCGTTAGTATGCAAAATCATCGGTTAAAAGGCCACGCATGCTCAGAATCAAGTCGACGCATGCTTGGAAGGATTGAACCTCAATCTAACACGATCGTTTTTTTAACTGATAGTGTGTAGGCACATCAGACCATCAGTCAGCTTCATCGGTTAACCGATGAAAACGGTCCTTAGGACCGTTCTCATCGGATGGACTGATCGTGTGTACGCGGCCTAAGAGCTGTGAAAATGTGGAACAGACTCCCTCCAGAGGTGGATCAGCTCAGTAGAATGCTTTAGGAAAGGCCATGGATACTCTCCAAAATGTAAATAATATAACTGGGTACTAAGATTTGTAGGTAAAGTTCATCCAAGGAAAATCTGATTACCTCTCGGGGGATCAGGAAGGAATATTTTCCCCTGCTATAGAAAATTGGATCATGCTCTGCTGGGGTCTTTTGCCTTCCTCTGGAACAACTGTGGGTATAGAATTGGGTATATGGGATTGTATGATATATTTTTTTTTTTTTTATGGTTGAACTTGATGGACTTGTGTCTTTTTTCAACCTGACTAACTATGTAACTTAATATTAGCCCATTCATCGAAATTGATGTTCTCATAACTATATATATATATATACATATATATATATATATATATATATATATATGGAAAAAACATCTTATATTAAATCTAAGAATTTACAGAGACATATCTGTATAAAAACATTGCCGAAAAAGGAAAATATGTATGGTAAACCAATGTTTGTATGAGCCAGAAAATAATGGACATTCAGAATATGTCTTGGATTGCTTTAAAATGGGTCTGTAATTCACAATATCTCCCAGGATATGCCATATTAGAATAGTGACTCATTCTAGTGTGGCTGCTCTGCATCTAATTGTTTCTTTCGCTAATTGACCCTGTAATTGTGGGAAGGTGTATTGATGATAATGTGTATTGTATGTTATCAGACAGCCAGACTGGGAAGCCTAAAGGTCATGTGTATGAGTCATCAGCTGTAGTTAATTCATGTAAATTAGGTCAGGTCCCGGAGTCAGTGTGTCTGCTAAGAGATGTATTGAGGATAATTGTATAGGGGGGCTCTTTATGTAAACATTTGGTGATGTTATGGGTGGAGTTGTGTCATTGTTCATGTGTATACTGCAGTATTCTTTTGGTGTATATAAGAACCTGCTTTCTCAATAAAGATTGTCAGACCTGCTGGAAACCTACAAACAGAGCTGTGTCTCGTTATTAGTAAGAATTATTCTTATGGGTCTTGTTCGCCTGACTGTGGAGTGTTGGTAGCTGACTTGTGTTCAGAAAGGGAATATCCTAAACGGCGTCAATCCCTTTCCCATTTGGGGTGCCGTTATACATAGTTACATATTTAGTCAGTTTGTCCATCCAGTTCAACTGTAAAAAATAACAAAATAAAATAAAATAATATCATACAATCCCGTACACCCAATTCTATACCCACAGTTGATTCAGAGGAAGGCAAAAAAGTAGAGCATTGTAACGGAACCCCAAATGAGACAGGGGTTAAAGCCGTTTCCCGCAAACAAGGCAGCTATCGACACTCCACAATCTGGCGAACATGACCCATACGAATTCCCCAGACACACAGCTCTGTTCTCTGGTTCCAAACGAATAGATAGACTTTATTGAGAAGGCAGGCTCTTTTATGCAGTCAGCAACAAAATTTGAACAATGAATGAACTCCACCCACAGCATGACACAATGGCTACCACTGAGCCCCCCTCAATACACATTCCTTTAGTCAGACATCTAACCTTTAGAGTCTGCTAACTCACAACACATATTATCATCAATAGAACTTCCACACAAAACAGTGTTAATTAGCATCACACAATGAAATATCTTAGGAGCCAGACTGAATTAACACCTTAAACAGTCTGTGTCCCCACATTGAATGAATCACTCTATTGACCGGTTGGGTTTAGAATTAACCACCTGTAATATTTCAAGACATCCTGCAATACATTGTGAATTATCATTACTGTCCCATCTCATGTAATTCAAGATATCATTTCTCAGTCATCCTATGCCCCTAGTGGTCATAGGATGACCCTAGACCCAAGAGTCATTGGTGAAGCTGAAACAGGAGTACCCCACATCCTTCAAGAGCTTCTGGGTCCCATGGGCCATAGCGTTACACACACACATTATCATCAATGGACCTTCACATAATACAGGGTCCATTAGCACAAGCCACAATGAAAGATCCCTAGAAGCCATCCTAGATTCATTTACATCACACCAGACAGACAGGTGGCTGAGTTAATGACATTAACACCTAACAGTTGGTGTCCCCACATTATGAATGAGTCCACTCTTTCAATTAACCTTTTGAGTTCAGAATCAACAAACAGCAACCAGTTCTCCACAGATATCCTGGAATATATTGTGGATAATAATTACATAATAGTCCCATCTCAGGTAGTCCAAGATATATTCTGACTGTCCATTATTTTCTGGCTCATGCTTTCTAAGAGCTTCTGGGTACCACAGGCCCTCCTGTTACAAGCATGATCCAATTTGATACAGCAGGGGCAAAAAATCCTTCCTGATCCCCCGAGAGGCAATCGGATTTTCCCTGGATAAACTTTACCTACAAATTGTCAGGGACTCTTCTTCCGATTCCATCGAGCCACCATTCAAGGGAAACAGCAACGTTCCTCTACAATTGCGCTCCGTCGCACGTCCAGTGCTCGTGCACCTGCGCCAACGGCGCGTGCTCCACGGGCGCGCGTGACGGGAGCACGCGGGTGCACGTTAATCCGGTTTTGGTGCCAGATTTGCTTTAAAAACTCACTGGTATCCACAGCACACTGGTTTGTGTGGTAGGGGGTGCTGTACATAAATAATCTATAAAGTGCTAGTGCAAAGTGCAAGTGGGTATGGCATATATGGTAATTCCAACCAGGAAAAAAACAAATATTCATAAATTGGTTGTCAAACCAGTGCATAAAGTGATAAGTAGTGACAAAAGTGATAATAATAATGCGATTTCACAATGGCTCGTGCAACCAAACCTATTAGATATAAAAGAGTCCAAAAAAAGATGATGAAATCTTGACCGTGGTGATACAGCATAAAGGACACATATATAATTATAAAAAAGTTCTTAATGTCACAGATCTAAATAGCTAAGATGCCACTGGAAAATAAAAATTGCATAGAGAATCTCATTCAGTAAGTGCCTCTGTGTGTTCCTCCACCATAGACAACGATCGACACCTCAAGCGTGCTCATTAGTGGTCAAAGGCTTACCAGAAGTGCTGGACCTCTTGTAATGGTCACCACCGTTTACGACCTTCCATCCACCCACTTCAGCTCATACGACACTCCACAATCCAGCAGACACAATCCATATCAATTCCCCAGAAAATGAGACTGACAGCTCTATCTTCTGGTTTCAAAATGAATGAATGCTTTAATGGTTTCATCTCAGCTTTTTATGCAGTTACAAGCATGTGACAGTAATCAAAGGGACAATGAAATCTCCACCCCCCTAGTCACACAATGAGTTGCCCTTCAATCCACATCTTTAGACAGACGTCTATCTCCGACAGACAGGTAGTCACACCTGGGCATCAATAGGCTTTAAACCGTGTTATCACACAATAGAAAGGTCTAGGAGCAGATCTGAATTAACACCTTTACACAATGGACAATGAAATGTCTAGGAGTAGATGCAATTAACACCTTTCAAAAGCATGTGTCCCCAAATTGAATAGCCAACAACTTGTGATATCTCAAGACATCCTGCAAACATGAATTATTATTAATGTCCCATCTCATGTAATACATGAATTATGATTCACTAGCCACCCCATGCCCAAAGGGGCACAGGGTGGACTCAGACCCAAGAGCTATCAGTGACGCTGACACAGGAGTATCCCCCATCCTTCCTAAGTCTCTGGTTGTCCGGGTCATTCTGTTACACCTCTTTCCTAGAAAAGAAGGTCAGATGCGCTTATGCAGGATAATGCCTGCATGCATATATTGCGTCTCAGATGGTAGACAAAAAACCCTTGTTTCTCCAGAATTTCATAGAAGGGACATGTAACAACAAAACAAAGCCTCCATAGTGCAACCAGTTTATTTTATAAAAAATGATAATACAAACATGAGCCAAGTGGCCGCTTACATTAGAAAGTGCCCAACCCGGTAGTCTGGTCACACTGTTTTTGAACCATCTGACGCTCTGGCAGCAGGATTTCCACTGACGGTGAAACGCACGTGAGGTATGCCGACACGAAGGTGGAGGAACCCTTGCAACTGACAGGCCTGCAGACCCAGTGTCGTGTTGGGCACTTTCTAATGTAAGCGGCCACTTGGCCCATGTTTTTATTATCCTTTTTTATAAAATAAACTGGTTGCACTATGGAGGCTTTGTTTTGTTGTTACATATCCCTTCTTTGAAATTCTGGAGAAACAAGGGTTTTTTGTTTACCATCTGAGACGCAATATATGCATGCAGGCATTATCCTGTATAAGCGCATCTGACCTTATTTTCTAGGAAAGAGGTCCAGCACTTCTGGTAAGCCTTTGGCCACTAATGAGCACGCTTGAGGTGTCAATCGTTGTCTATGGTGGAGGAACACACAGAGGCACTTACTGAATGAGATTCTCTATGCAATTTTTATTTTCCAGTGGCATCTTAGCTATTTGGATTTGTGACATTAAGAACTTTTTATAATTATATATGTGTCCTTTATGCTGTATCACCATGGTCAAGATTTCATTATCTTTTTTTAGACTCTTTTATATCTAGTATTTTGGGGGGGTTGGGTACTGCGGCCCCCCCACCCCAAAGTACCATGTCCCCATGTTGATAAGGACAGGGCCTCTTCCCGACAACCCTGGCCATTGGTTGTCGGGGTCTGCGGGCGGGGGGCTTATTGGAATCTGGGAGCCCCCTTTAATAAGGGGGCCCCGGATACCAGAACCCCACCCTAGGTGAATGAATATGGGGTACATCGTACTCCTACCCATTCACCTGGAGGCAAAGTGTTAATAACAAAAACACACAACACAGGGTTTTAAAATATTTTATTAGTCAGCTCCAGGGCCCCCCCTCTCTTCTTTAGCTCTTTTACGAGGGGGGTCTGCTCCGCTCTCCGGGGGTCTTCTTCCATCTTCTCCACTTCACCGCTGTTGTCTCGGCGCTCCCCAGTTCTTCTCCCGCTCGCTCTCCGGTGCCCTCTTCTTCAGGGCTGGCCGCGGCTATCTTCGTGTTAGCTCAATTACTAGCGACTGCCGCTCTTCTGCCTTATTCTCTTCTTCCTATGTTGACGCGACGCTTCCTATATATATATATATATATATATATATATATATAGGCCTCCTTCGACGTCACAGTCCCATCATGCTCCGGTATGGGGACTGTGACATCGTAAGAGGCCTATATAAATTTGTGAGAACCACGCACCCGGCAGTACAGCGGGAGGAAGCGTTGCGTCAACATAGGAAGAAGAGAAGAAGGCAAAAGAGCGGCATAGAAGAGCGGGCTGGCCGCCGCTAGTAATTAAGCGAACGCGAAGATAGCAGCGGCCAGCCCTGAAGAACAAGGCGCCGGAGAGCGAGCGGGAGAAGAACCGGGGAGCGCTGAGACAACAGCGCTAAAGAGAAGATGGAAGAAGACCCCCAGAGAGTGGAGAAGACCCCCCATGTAAAAGAGCTAAAGAAGAGAGGGGGGGCCCCGGAGCTGACTAACAAAATATTTTTTTTTTTAACACTGCCTCTAGATGAATGGGTAGGGGGTACGATGTACCCCATATTCAGCTAGGGTGGGGTGCCGGTATCTGGGGGCCCCCTCATTAAAGGGGGCTTCCAGATTCCGATAATTCCCCCGCCAGCAGACCCCGACAACCAACGGCCAGGGTTGTCGGGAAGAGGCCCTGTCCTTATCAACATGGGGACAGGGTTCTTTCGGGAGGGGGGGCCACATGGCCTTGTATGCCTCCTAGGCGGAATCCATGCCGGATTTTTATTAAAAATGTTGGCGTGGAGTTCCCCCTCATGATTCATACCAAACGCCGCGTGTAGAATTGGCGGGAATCCAAGTCAGATCTCCGTCACTGGCTCCCGCGATGGGGCTCGTAGGTGGTCAATCTCGCCGAGAAAGGGAGAGAGATTGACACAATGTTGCGGTCACCTACTGTATGTATCTTTAAATTTTCAAAGTAAGATTATACCCTATTGTAAGATATGATAGAGGGGGGTGTGGATGACACATCTGCATTGTAAATGTATTGGTCCAATGGGAGAATTTTTTTGGAACCCATTTTGAAGTGTTACAAAAATGTCCCTATGTAACCAATGGGCAGATATTTGGGGCTCTGTACCTTTAAATTTCCACAGTAAAATTACACCGTATTGTAAGATATGATAGAGGGGGGTGTGTATGACACATCTACATTGTAAACGTATTGGTCCAATGGGGGAATTTGTTTTAAACCCATTTTGAAGTATTGGAAAAAATGTCCCTATGTAACCAATGGGCTGATATTTGGGGGTCTGTACCTTTAAATTTCCACAGTAAAATTATATTATATTGTAAATATTACAGAGAGGGGGGGGTGTGTATGTGTAACAATTCTGTGTAATCATTACTTTATATATTATATTATGTTATATCTAGTTTTCATGTGTTGTGTATACAAGCAAAAAAACCTGTCTGATAGCATGACCACTGATTTAGAACTGTCTGATGGCTTGACTTCAGTGAGAGGAGTGTGGGGTGCAATTACCCACGAGGAAGGGGAGGGGAGCATGCTGGGGTATGTAGAGATTGCTGGGACTTGTAGTACATCTATAGAAAAATAAATCATGCTGGGATATGTAGTCCTGTAATATCTTATTCCAGGCTGTGAGCTGAAGCCCCATTACATACACAGTGCATGCTGGGAGTTGTAGTTCCCCATGCGGACAGAGATTGCTGGAAGTTGTAGTTCCTCAGTGCCTGAACAGAGAAGGCAGATCCCCGGACACAAGACATGCTGTGACCCGCCCGTAGTCCGGATAATGGCTCTCCCCTCCGGAGCTCTGCGATAGAGCTGCTTCCTCTTCTCTGCTCTCCTCAGACTGACGCTGAACCTTCTCCCGCTCGGCTATTTATAAGCTCAAGCCACGCCTACTCCTGACGCCACTGTCTAACGGCTCTTCCCTTCCCCCGATTGGCTACATACTTGTCTCAGGTCACGCCCACCCTATACTTTGGTCACGCCTACTCCCACCTGATGCATTGTTCTGTCGAGAAGCACTCGAAAAGTCGAAATGGAAAAATCCGCACAATCGGCCGACACAACAGCTGAGCGTAAATTCAGCTGTTGCGCTGTTACGTACGTAGGCACTATTCGCTAGCCCGGGCACTTCTCAACAGAACTGACAGGAGCGCCAAATTAGTATATCTGATTACTTTTATGTACTTGTGTATTAGATACTATCCTTTACCAATCATTAGATAAGTTATTGTAACCCTTTTCATATTTTTCCATACAGGAACACACTTAGCGGCGGATTGGGCCGGGGTGGAAGGTGGAGATTTCTCCCCAGGCCGTCCCGATTTATATGCAAAACGGATCTCGCTGCCGTTTTTATTTCTTTGAAAATCGGCCAGATGCACGGCAGTGCACACGGTAGGCCACACAAACACCCTGTGATTGGCCAAACAGGGTCATGATGGTGAGCCTCACATCATGACTACAAGTCCCAGAATTCCACAGCGTGCGGCCGCACATGACCCTGTTTGGCCAATCACAGGGCATTTGTGTTGCGAGCGCCCTGCAAATCGACCGACGGAGGCGGAGCAGGTCACGTGAGGATGCGACCAAGCATGGCTGGCCCTGACACCTGCTGGAGTCCCGCCTCTCTGCCTGGGGCGCTGTGTGTTTCTGAGGTCTCTCAGTCTCATCTACACCCCTCTCTGTCAGCACCCCTCCCCCAGCTATTCTCCTCTGTCAAACCACATTGTCAGCCCCCACACCTTCTCAGCCCACTCCTCCTCTTTTAGCCCACCCCCTCTCTGTCAGCCCACAGCCCATCCCCCTCTGTCAGTCCACAGCCCACCCCTCCTCTCAGCTCACCCCCTCCTCTGTCAGCCACAGCAGGGAACCAAGCCAGCCACCTGCAGCAGGGTGCATTGTGCCAGCCAGCAAGCCAGGCCAGCCAGCCACCCACCCACAGGAGGGTGCACCATGCAAGCCAGCCACTGGCCCACAGCAGAGAGCCAGGCCAGCCACCCACAGCAGGGTGCACTGTGCCAGCCAGCCACCCACTGACCCACGGCAGAGAGCCAGGCAGCCACCCACAGCAGGGTGCACTGTGCCAGCCAGCCACCCACTGACCCACGGCAGAGAGCCAGGCAGTCACCCACAGCAGGGTGCACTGTGCCAGCCAGCCACCCACTGACCCATGGCAGAGAGCCAGGCAGCCACCCACAGCAGGGTGCACTGTGCCAGCCAGCCACCCACTGACCCATGGCAGAGAGCCAGGCAGCCACCCACAGCAGGGTGCACTGTGCCAGCCAGCCACCCACTGACCCATGGCAGAGAGCCAGGCAGCCACCCACAACAGGGTGCACTGTGCCAGCCAGCCACCCACTGACCCATGGCAGAGAGCCAGGCAGCCACCCACAGCAGGGTGCACTGTGCCAGCCAGCCACCCACTGACCCACGGCAGAGAGCCAGGCAGCCACCCACAGCAGGGTGCACTGTGCCAGCCAGCCACCCACTGACCCATGGCAGAGAGCCAGGCAGCCACCCACAGCAGGGTGCACTGTGCCAGCCAGCCACCCACTGACCCATGGCAGAGAGCCAGGCAGCCACCCACAGCAGGGTGCACTGTGCCAGCCAGCCACCCACTGACCCACGGCAGAGAGCCAGGCAGCCACCCACAGAAGCCAGCCACCCACGGTGACCAACCCACAGCAGGGACAGGGTGCCAGCCACTCACGGTGACCCACCCACACCAGGAAACCAGACAGCCACAACAGTGTGCCAGCCAACCACCCACAGGAGCAAATGCCATGGTGACCCACAGCAGGGAGCCACCCACAGGAGCAAACCAGCCACGGTGACTATCCACAGCAGGATGCCAGCCAGACACCCACGGTGACCCACCCACACCAGGGATCCAGCCAATCAGAGCAGGGTGCCGGCCAGCCACCAACAGGTGCCAGCCACAGAGGATGCGGGAGCCAGCCACAACGACAGCACTCATTCAACCCCACATTCCATCTAACCCCCATACACCCTATTTACCCTGCCCCAGGCCAGTGCCCACCCAGTAACCTAAAAATCACCTTAAAGCGGAGTTCCACCCTTAAAATCACTTTGTTTCATTCCATCCAGCATACTGGCGTCAGCGCCAGTATGCTGTTTTTTTTTTTTTTTTAATGCACGTACTTACTTTATATAAAATCATTGAATTTCAGGCGCACCGCGGTATGTCGCCGCTATAAGGCGTCACGCCTTTCGGAAACAGCGGATTAGCATTCGGCTCTTGTCGGCGCCTGCGCACAGACCCAGGAGCTGACTGTGCAGGCGCCGAAAATAGCCGGTCCTATTTCTGCTTTTTTCGTCGGGCGTGACGCGGCTATATACGGCGCCTGCGCAGTCAGCTCCTGGGTCTGTGCGCAGGCGCCGAGAAGAGCCGAATGCTAATCGGCTGTTTCCGGAAGGCGTGACGCCTTATAGCGGCGACATACCGCGGTGCGCCTGAAATTCAATGATTTTATATAAAGTAAGTACGTGCATTAAAAAAAAAAAAACAGCATACTGGCGCTGACGCCAGTATGCTGGATGGAATGAAACAAAGTGATTTTAACCACTTAGCAACCACCTGCCGAAAAATAACGGCGGCAAGGTGGTTGCTTAACTCTGGGATCACGTTATATAACGTGATTCCAGAGTCGCGCTCCCGCGCGCCCCCTGGGGCGCGCACACGGGAATGTCCGTGACCGCCGGGTCCAGAGGACCCGGCGGGTCACGAATCACGGTAAATCGCCGCTGATAGCGGCGGTTTACCACGTGATCGCGCCGTCCAATGACGGCGCGATCAGATGTAAACAGACCGGCGTCATTTGATGACGCCGGTTCCTCCCTCCTCTCTCTGTACCGATCGGTACAGTGTGAGAGGAGAGGGGAGGGAGCGGATGGCAGCGCCAGTGCTGCGGGATGGATCTGTGACAAATGTAGTCACAGATCCATCCATCCATCCCTCCCTGCTCAGCCATCCCTGCTGCACATACTCTGCAATGCTGGGCAATACTCTGGGGGGGGGGGCAATACTCTGGGGGGGGGGCAATACTCTGGGGGGGGGGGCAATACTCTGGTGGGCATACTCCGCAATACTCTGGGCATACTCTGGTGGGCATACTCCGCAATACTCTGGGCATACTCTGGTGGGCATACTCCGCAATACTCTGGGCATACTCTGGTGGGCATACTCCGCAATACTCTGGGCATACTCTGGTGGGCATACTCCGCAATACTCTGGGCATACTCTGGTGGGCATACTCCGCAATACTCTGGGCATACTCTGGTGGGCATACTCCGCAATACTCTGGGCATACTCTGGTGGGCATACTCCGCAATACTCTGGGCATACTCTGGTGGGCATACTCCGCAATACTCTGGGCATACTCCGCAATACTCTGGGCATACTCCGCAATACTCTGGGCATACTCCCGCAATACTCTGGGCATACTCCCGCAATACTCTGGGCATACTCCCGCAATACTCTGGGCATACTCCCGCAATACTCTGGGCATACTCCCGCAATACTCTGGGCATACTCCCGCAATACTCTGGGCATACTCCCGCAATACTCTGGGCATACTTCCGCAATACTCTGGGCATACTCTGCAATACTCTGGGCATACTCCGCAATACTCTGGGCATACTCCGCAATACTCTGGGCATACTCCGCAATACTCTGGGCATACAGCGCCCCTGTCCCCGTGAGCTCGCATGCAGAAGCGAACGCATACGCAAGTCCCGCCCACATATGAAAACGGTGTTCAAACCACACATGTGAGGTATCGCTGCGAACGTTAGAGCGAGAGCAATAATTTTGGCCCTAGACCTCTTCTCCAACTAAAATGATGTAACCAGTAAAAAATATTTAAAGCGTCACCTATGGGGATTTTTAAGTCGCAAAGTTTGGCGCCATTCCATGTGGCCACGCTGTGTAAAAGTCCCACACATGGGGTATCGCCATACTCGGGAGGAATAGCAGAATGTGTTTTGGGGTGTAATTTGTGGTATGCATATGCTGTGTGTGAGAAATAACCCGCTAATATGAAAATTTTGTGGAAAGAAAATAAAAATGAAAAAAATCTTGATTTTGCAAAGAATTGTGGGAAAAATTACAACTTCAAAAAACTCACCAGGCCTCTTTCTAAATACCTTGGAATGTCTTCTTTCCAAAAAGGGGTCATTTGGGGGGTATTTGTACTTTTCTGGCATGTTAGGGTCTCAAGAAATGAGAGAGGATGTCAGTACATCAGATGTGATCAAATTGATCAATTTTCAGTAATTGGTACCATAGCTTTTAGACCCTATAACTTTCACCCAGACTAAATAATATCTAATTTTTTTTTGTTTTGTTACCAAAGATATGTAGCAGTATACATTTTAGGCCAAATTTATGAAGAAAAATTACTTTTTTGCAAAATTTTATAATAGAAATGAAGAAAAATTCATTTTTTTACAAAATTTTCGTTCTTTTTTCATTTATAGTGAAAAAAATAAAAACCGCAGAGGTGATAAAATACCACCAAAAGAAAGCTCTATTTGTGGGAAAAAAAGGACAAAAATTTCATTTGGTTATATTGTTGTATGACTGAGTTATTGTCATTCAAAATGTGAGAGCACCGAAAGCTGAAAATTGGTCTGGTTATTAAGTGGGTTTAAGTGCCCAGTAGTCAAGTGGTTAAGGGTGGAACTCCGCTTTAACACTGTGGGTCCTGCCAGCAGGACCACCAGGTGCACAGGCAACTTCCCAGCAGGACCCACACATGTGGGTCCTGCTGGGAGCTGGCCACTGACCCGTGGGTCCTGCTGGCCACTAGCCTAGGGTGACCAGACGTCCCCGGACTGAGGACACTGTCCCTGGACCAAGCCTGTCCCATTTTGTCCAGGGCCAATTCGGAGCGGGTGCACCGCGAGATGGGGCAGTGGGAGGGCGCTCAGGGACTGTGCCCATTGGGCTGCCTTGGAGTTGGAGCGCCACCAGATTTCATAGAGCGGAGATCTCCCACTTACCTGGTGGCCACTGTCATACGAAGTCCCGCCTCCTGGACTGGCTCCTACAATAGACAGCACACTGATGATGTCCATCATAGGAGCGGCCACGCTGGGTAAGTGGGAGATCTCCGCTCTGTGTAATCCAGATGCTCTCCTCTCTAATCCCCATGCACTGGTGAGGCTGCGCTGATGGGCACTGGTGAGGCTGTGCTGATGGGCACTGGGGATGGTGAGCTTATTCGTGGTTCAAAAAGTCACTTGACTGGACTTGCCCCCAAGGCCTAAGGCTGCCAACCCTCCCCTGCACACTAGAGATCGGCTGCTGTCATTGGCTGACATTACATTCTACAAAAAACTGTTACAACTGATATTGTTACACAAGTCTTACAGGCCCCGCCTAGTGCCTCTTAAGTCTCCACCTGCCCCGCCCCTTCTAACAGGCTCCGCCCACAATATTTTACCTTGCAGTTGCAGGAGTCTTTCTCCATTCCCAAGTTTGACATTTCAACTCCTCTACAACACAACTTGATTGGGTCCGCAAGCTGGTGTCCTACCGAAAAAGATCCCCCCGGCGGATAATGTCCCCCCTGTACTACGCAGTACGAACCACAACAGAGCCGCCGGAAATAGCTTAAGATGTAGAGGTGTGAGTGATCTGTACACGGCGCCTGCGCAATGACGACGAGGGGCGGGATGTATTACTGTCATGTCATGTAATGGGCGTGTGTATTACTGTCATGTCATGTAAGTGGCGGGTGTATTACTGTCATGTCATGTAAGTGGCGGGTGTATTACTGTTATGTAAGGGGCGGGTGTATTACTGTTATGTCATGTAAGGTTCGGGTGTATTACTGTTATATTGTGTAAGGGGCGGGTGTATTACTGTTATGTCATGTAAGGGGCGGGTGTATTACTGTTATATCGTGTAAGGGGCGGGTGTATTACTGTTATGTCATGTAAGGGGCGGGTGTATTACTGTTATATCGTGTAAGGGGCGGGTGTATTACTGTTATGTCATGTAAGGGGCGGGTGTATTACTGTTATGTTGTGTAAGGGGCAGGTGTATTACTGTTATATCGTGTAAGGGGCGGGTGTATTACTGTTATGTCATGTAAGGGGCGGGTGTATTACTGTTATGTTGTGTAAGGGGCAGGTGTATTACTGTTATATCGTGTAAGGGGCGGGTGTATTACTGTTATGTCATGTAAGGGGCGGGTGTATTACTGTTATGTTGTGTAAGGGGCAGGTGTATTACTGTTATATCGTGTAAGGGGCGGGTGTATTACTGTTATGTTGTGTAAGGGGCGGGTGTATTACTGTTATGTTGTGTAAGGGGCGGGTGTATTACTGTTATGTCATGTAAGGGGCGGGTGTATTACTGTTATGTTGTGTAAGGGGCATGTGTATTACTGTTATATCGTGTAAGGGGCGGGTGTATTACTGTTATATCGTGTAAGGGGCGGGTGTATTACTGTTATATCGTGTAAG
Source organism: Rana kukunoris (assembly GCA_029574335.1). NCBI lineage: Eukaryota > Metazoa > Chordata > Amphibia > Anura > Ranidae > Rana > Rana kukunoris. The sequence goes on from CM056049.1 coordinate 661,892,666, forward strand.
GGGCGGGTGTATTACTGTTATGTCATGTAAGGGGCGGGTGTATTACTGTTATGTCATGTAAGGGGCGGGTGTATTACTGTTATGTTGTGTAAGGGGCAGGTGTATTACTGTTATATCGTGTAAGGGGCGGGTGTATTACTGTTATGTCATGTAAGGGGCGGGTGTATTACTGTTATGTTGTGTAAGGGGCGGACAAGGGTTGGATGGCTACAGAAGAGGCCAAATTTTAAATTAATGGGCAGAGCTAATAACTTGGGGGCACATTTAGCAATAAACTACACGTCTTTGTAGCTATCCGCCCCTTACACGACATAACAGTAATACACCCGCCCCTCGTTGTCATTGCACAAGCACAGTGTACAGATCAATCACAGCTCTACATCTTCGGCTATTTTCAGCGGCTCCCTTGGGGTTGGTACCATGCAAGCGCTGTGCCTGCGCAGTACAGGGGGACATTATCCGTCGGGGGGCCTTTAATCGGCAGAACACCGGAGCGTGCCCTGTGTATGCATGCGCTATAGGAGATCAGGAGCTGGAAGGAGCGATGTAGGTTGTGTCTTCTGCGTGCAGTGCATGTGAGTGCTGATAGGAGGCTGACATGTCGGCCAGGAGTGTGCGGGTGCTCGGCCCGAGGCTGGGGGCGCTGCTGAGGATGCAGAGGTCACCAGCGGGGTGAGTAGTAACAGACTGACACCTATCATCTGTATAATATACACCAACTCGGGGCATGCTGGGGCCTGTAGTAGTTCTTGGTCATGTGAGGTCCCTCTACATTAGGGTGACCAGACGTCTCTGGACTGAGGACACTGTCCCCGGACCAAGACTGTCCCTGGATTCAGGGTGCCAGGATGAAGGGGGTGGTGAAATCCAAATCCCTATCCACTTGCTGGGGTTTAATTTTTTATTTTTGTCAGCTGCAGTCACCTTTGGAGGGGCGATCTTCACATGTGCATCTTTGGTGTAGGCACAGCGTCCCCTCACCCAAGATCTGGTGGACCGGGGTACTGCACAGCTCTTACCTGTGCACACGTGGAGGAGGAGAGTGCATGAAGCGGCCCATGTTCCTCCCGGACCTCGGTTGGTTGAGGTAGTTTATGCTCGACACTGATCCGCCTCTATGGTCCATCACCGGCTCAGGAGACCCTAGCTCACCTCCCTCCCCTGTTGTGGTAGCAGCGGTGGCTCCTCCTCAATCTGCATTGAAGGGCACTGAACAGGCTGCATTGATGACCACAGGTAAGGCTGATAGGCACGGAGCAGGCTGCATTCATGGGCACTGAGCAGGCTGCATTCATGGGCACTGAGCAGGCTGCATTCATGGGCACTGAGCAGGCTGAGCTGATGGGCGCTGAGCAGGCTGCGTTGATGGGCGCTGAGCAGGCTGCGTTGATGGGCGATGAGCAGGCTGCGTTGATGGGCGCTGAGCAGGCTGCGTTGATGGGCACTGGTGAGGCTGCGTTGATGGGCACTGGTGAGGCTGCGTTGATGGGCACTGGTGAAGCTGCGCAGATGGGCACTGGTGAAGCTGCGCAGATGGGCACTGGTGAAGCTGCGCAGATGGGCACTGATGAAGCTGACCTGATGGGCACTGGCAAGGCTGCCTTGATGGGCACTGGCAAGGCTGCCTTGATGGGCATTGGTGAGGCTGCCTTGATGGGCACTGATCAGGCTGCATTGATGGGCACTGGTGAGGTGGCACTCATGAAGCTGAGCAGATGGGCACTGGTGAGGCTGCATTGATGGGCACTGATGAGGCTAATCTGATGGGCACTGGTGAGGTTGCCTCGAAGGGCACTGATCAGGCTGGATTGATGGGCACTGGTGAGGCTGCATTGATGGGCACTAGTGACGCTGAGCTTCATGGACAAAATGTGAGAAATAACATTTATGATTTGCAATAATGTGTTCTTTGATGGAAATCACTAGCACATGTTAATAAGGAATATTAAAGGGCCAGCTACACAACCAAAAAAATGTTTACACATCGTTTAGATATTCTTTTTCAGCCAGCGATTCCCTGCACGGTAAGAACAGCTGGAGAGTCCAGTCCTGTGTGCCCAGAGGATGCAGGTCTTTGGCTGGCAGGCAGAGAAGCCACAGCTTGGGGCAGTTTCAGGGCCGATCCCAGGCGGGGTGCAAAGGGTGCGCTGCACCCAGGCGCCAGAGGGGAGGAGGCGCCAAAGTGTCAGTAGCGCCAGAGTAGGTTGCCAACGAGTCAGCATTGTGATTTACCTAGACACTAGCGCATGTCAGCGAGAGCGCCGTGATCACATTGCCCCCTACCTCTGCCGCCCACTGACCCGCTCGCAGCACTGTCCACATCCCCCGCACGGCGCCTGCTGTATCTGTAACAGGACTAACCTCCTCCCCATGTGCCCGCCCACAACCCCTTGTGCCACCAATCTGTGCCTGGAAAGGGATGTGGGCGGGAGATTTCAAAGCAGCCAGACAGTGACACCGATCTGATGTCGCTGCACAGTGTGCACACAGTCTCCTTCAGCCTCCTCTGTGCCCCAGCAGCAGTCAGTGATGCCTGGAGGATAAGGACGATCTGCCAGGGAGCTGCTGGAAGAAGCAGCAGAGGAGAGCACCTCCCGGATCAATAAGGTACTTGGCACCATACACAGACACAAACGGACCTATCTTTATACAGACAGGGCTAGGGATCTCACAGCCGTCCTCTCTCTCCCAGCCACTCCCTCTCTCTGTCAGCACCCCTCTCTGTCCACTATGACACTATCCTCCCTCTCTGCCTCATCCCTCTCACTGCCCCTCATCCCTCTCTCACTGCCCCTCATCCCTCTCTCACTGCCCCTCATCCCTCTCTCACTGCCCCTCATCCCTCTCTCACTGCCCCTCATCCCTCTCTCTGCCTCATCCCTCTCCCCTTGCTAATCCCTCTCTCTATGCCTCATCCCTCTCCCCCTTGCATATCCCTCTCTCCCTGCCTCATCCCTCTCCCCCTTGCTCATCCCTCTCCCCCTTGCTCATCCCTCTCTCTCTGCCTCATCCCTCTCTCTCTCTGCCGCATCCCTCTCTCTCTGCCTCATCCCTCCCTCTCTGCCTCATCCCTCTCTCTCTCTGCCTCATCCCTCTTTCTCTGCCTCATCCCTCTCTCCCTCTCCCCCCTTGCTCATCCCTCCCTCTCCCTCTCCCCCTTGCCTCATCCCTCTCTCTCTCTCCCTCTCCCCCTCTGCCTCATCCCTCTCTCTCTGCCTCATCCCTCTCTCTCTCTGCCTCATCCCTCTCTCTCTCTGCCTCATCCCTCTCTCTGCCTCATCCCTCGCTCTCTGCCTCATCCCTCCCTCTCTGCCTCATTCCTCCCTCTCTGCCTCATCCCTCTCTCTCTCTGCCTCATCCCTCTCTCTCTCTGCCACATCCCTCTCTCTCTCTGCCACATCCCTCGCTCTCTGCCTCATCCCTCTCTCTCTGCCTCATCCCTCCCTCTCTGCCTCATCCCTCCCTCTCTGCCTCATCCCTCCCTCTCTGCCTCATCCCTCTCTCTCTCTGCCTCATCCCTCTCCCCCTTGCTCATCCCTCTTTCTCTGCCTCATCCCTCTTTCTCTGCCTCATCCCTCTCCCCCTTGCTCATCCCTCTCTCTGCCTCATCCCTCTCTCTCTCTCTGCCGCATCCCTCTCTCTCTGCCTCATTCCTCTCTCTCTGCCTCATCCCTCCCTCTCTGCCTCATCCCTCCCTCTCTGCCTCATTCCTCCCTCTCTGCCTCATCCCTCTCTCTCTCTGCCTCATCCCTCTCTCTCTCTGCCTCATCCCTCTCTCTCTCTGCCTCATCCCTCGCTCTCTGCCTCATCCCTCTCTCTCTGCCTCATCCCTCCCTCTCTGCCTCATCCCTCCCTCTCTGCCTCATCCCTCCCTCTCTGCCTCATCCCTCTCTCTCTCTGCCTCATCCCTCTCCCCCTTGCTCATCCCTCTTTCTCTGCCTCATCCCTCTTTCTCTGCCTCATCCCTCTCCCCCTTGCTCATCCCTCTCTCTGCCTCATCCCTCTCTCTCTCTCTGCCGCATCCCTCTCTCTCTGCCTCATTCCTCTCTCTCTGCCTCATCCCTCCCTCTCTGCCTCATCCCTCCCTCTCTGCCTCATCCCTCCCTCTCTGCCTCATCCCTCTCTCTCTCTGCCTCATCCCTCTCCCCCTTGCTCATCCCTCTTTCTCTGCCTCATCCCTCTTTCTCTGCCTCATCCCTCTCCCCCTTGCTCATCCCTCTCTCTGCCTCATCCCTCTCTCTGCCTCATCCCTCTCCCCCTTGCTCATCCCTCGCTCTCTGCCTCATCCCTCTCCCCCTTGCTCATCCCTCCCTCTCTGCCTCATCCCTCTCCCCCTTGCTCACCCCTCTCTCTCTGCCTCATCCCTCTCTCTCTGCCTCATCCCTCTCCCCCTTGCTCATCCCTCTCTATCTGCCTCATTCCTCTTCCCCTTGCTCATCCCTCTCTCTGCCTCATCCCTCTCCCCCTTGCTCATTCCTCTCTCTGCCTTATCCCTCTCTCTCTGCCTCATCCCTCTCCCCCTTGCTCATCCCTCCCTCTCTGCCGCATCCCTCTCTCTGCCTCATTCCTCCCTCTCTGTCTGCCTCGTCCCTCTCTCTCTGTCTGCCTCCCCCCTCCCTCCCTCCCTCCCTCCCTCTCTCTCTCTCTCTCTCTACCTCATATCTCTCTCTCTCTCTCTCTCTGCCTCATCTCTCTCTCTCTCTGCCTCATCTCTCTCTCTCTCTCTCTGCCTCATCTCTCTGCCTCATCTCTCTCTCTCTCTCTGCCGCATCTCTCTCTCTCTCTCTCTGCCTCATCTCTCTCTCTCTCTCTCTCTCTCTCTCTCTCTCTCTGCCTCATCTCTCTCTCTCTCTCTCTGCCTCATCTCTCTCTCTCTCTCTCTCTGCCTCATCTCTCTCTCTCTCTCTCTGCCTCATCTCTCTCTCTGCCTCATCTCTCTCTCTGCCGCATCTCTCTCTGCCGCATCTCTCTCTCTCTCTGCCGCATCTCTCTCTCGCTCTCTCTGCCTCATCTCTCTCTCTTCCTCATCTCTCTCTCTCTCTGCTTCATCTCTCTCTCTCTCTCTCGCTCTCTCTCTCTCACTCAACCCCCTTCTCTCTCCACCTCCATCTCTTTCAGCCCCACCTCCTCTCTCTGAGCCTGAGCTCTCTTTCAGCCCCACCTCCTCTCTCTGAGCCTGAGCTCTCTTTCAGCCCCACCTCCTCTCTCTGAGCCTGAACTCTCTTTCAGCCCCACCTCCTCTCTTTGAGCCTGAGCTCTCTTTCAGCCCAACCTCCTCTCTCTGAGCCTGATCTCTCTTTCAGCCCCACCTCCTCTCTCTGTGCCTGAGCTCTCTTTCAGCCCCACCTCCTCTCTCTGTGCCTGAGCTCTCTTTCAGCCCCACCTCCTCTCTCTGTGCCTGAGCTCTCTTTCAGCCCCACCTCCTCTCTCTGTGCCTGAGCTCTCTTTCAGCCCCACCTCCTCTCTCTGTGCCTGAGCTCTCTTTCAGCCCCACCTCCTCTCTCTGTGCCTGATCTCTCTTTCAGCCCCACCTCCTCTCTCTGTGCCTGATCTCTCTTTCAGCCCCACCTCCTCTCTCTGAGCCTGAGCTCTCTTTCAGCCCCACCTCTCTCTCTGAGCCTGAGCTCTCTTTCAGCTCTCTTTCAGCCCCACCTCTCTCTTTCAGCCCCACCTCTCTCTCTGAGCCTGAGCTCTGTTTCAGCCCCACCTCCTCTCTCTGTGCCTGAGCTCTCTTTCAGCCCCACCTCTCTCTCTGAGCCTGAGCTCTCTTTTAGCCCCCAATCAGGGTTATCAGGTTAGGGGAGGTGTGATGAGAGTGGGGGGGTATAGTTAGTATAATCAGTGTGATGTGTACCATAGGAGCCACAAGTCGGTCTTTGTTTCAGTGGCTGCCCGGGCAGATTAAATCCAAGCTATGTGATAGCAGGATACTTCTCTGTAATCCAGGGGCACTGGTAAGCTAAAATTGGTGATCAATTATAAGGCTGCAATTGTTGGGTACTGGTAGGCTGCATTTGGTGAGCACTGGTAGGCTGCATTTTATGGGCACTGGTGAGGCTGCATTAATCTCTTGTACCATGGCTGCAGTCTCTGATCATCTCTTGTATCATGTTAGAAGTCTCTAACCATCTCCTGTATTATGTCTGGGGGCTCTTTCTAAACAGACTCTCTAACAGAAGCCCTCTCTGTGTCCATTAGAGAGACCCACCTCCAGGTCCAATTAGAGTACTATGCTTCTCTTCCTGTATTTTGTTTATTGCTAAGAGATCATTGGAGGATCCCAGGGTAATGATAACTCCTTAGGGGAGCATCCCTGTGTTCGAACGGTTGCCATAGAAACATTTGGAAAGGGGGAGGAGTTAGTAAGGTGACCACGCCCTTGTAGGGGGCGCCAGAAATATTTCTGCACCCAGGCGCATGTGACCCTAGGATCGGCCCTGGGCAGTTTGCCACATGTTGCCCCAGATTCCGGCCGACGAGTAACGTTGGTTCTAGTAGGTGGGACTTCCGGTGTGGGCATGTTGGCAGTGGTTCCAGCCGTCTGAATTTAAGAGTCAGGTAAAAATGGCAGTGCTTCTGGGAGGCTTTGTTTGAAGTGGCTGTATTTTAAATGAGATGGAGGGTATGTCAGCAGCATCGGTGGAAGTAGGCGCCACAAGCACCGGCCAGGCCCTGGTAGTTGGGGTTAAGTGGTTCCCCTATCTTCTCCCTTTGGGCTCTTGGGTATTGGCTGTCCTTTACCCAGGGGTTTGGGGGGGGAGCCTGCTATTGTAAGGACTGAGGTGACTTCTCTCAACCTTAGAGTTTGGATAGGTTCTCTGTATGTATTGATTGCTGGTTCTCTAGAGAGGCCCGGAGCAAAGAACAACAAGCAATAGGCGAAGGGCCGGCATGACAGGGTTAACAGTAAACCCTTACAAGCCAGGGGGGAGTGGTTAGGGCAGAGGACAGTGGGGAGGGGAGGAGAGGCTATAAATTCCTCCTCCCTCCTTTCCCGGGTAACACAGCGTGGGGAGAAAAGTTCAGGTAGGATGGCTGCTGGGGATTTAGTGCTCTGCCTGACAAGAGGTCTGGGGTTGAAGCCATGCTCGCCCAGCTCTGTTAGTAGACCGATAGGCGCGGTGAGGGGTGGCTGCAGGCTATCCTGGAGCCGCTCCTCACACAGGCGAGCAATCCGCTCGTTTCACCCACGGGGGGGAGGGGGGGCGCGGCGCTTGCGGCCTACGGAGCGGAACCCCCCCAGGGCCATCCACAAGTAGGGGGGGGCTCCCCAGCAAGCGTACAGCGGCGGCGGGCTCCACAAGGCGCGGTGCGGGGGAGCGGCCAGGGGGCTCTAAGGCGGCGGGGCTAGGCCTGCTCAGTGGGTTGTGCAAGCTGCTGTGGGCTCTCACCCCGCTTGTGCACCGGTGGTGCAGGAGCCTCGGCGAGGGAGATTGGTCGCAGCGGTGGCTAGTCCCTTGCCATACACGGCTAGCCACCTCCAATCCAGCCCGGAGGTGAGGGGGCATGGGGGAGTGGAAGACAACGGCAGACGTGAGGCACCCAGAAAAGCGTCGGTGAAATCCGTGCACAGGTCCAGAGTGCGCAGAGTGAGTGTTGCCAGCTCTGGGCCCTCAGCCGCCAGGCCCGTGTCGCCTGGTGGGCCATCATCTGAGGGGGACTTCCGGCCCGGAGTTCGTTCGGAGGGGGGGCTGTCGGGTTCGGAGGAGGAGTTTGTGCCCAGGACGGAGTTAGTTGCGAGGGAGACGAGTGCTTCGGCTGGTGGGATTGCTTCCAGGCAGCCTGGTAAGTCGGTAAGTCGTTTTCAGCAAAATGCTGGTGTGTTGGTAGGGGGACGGGGGGAGGGTCCCTGTAGGGTCCCCGTAGTCGCTTGGTAATGCCCGCAGTGGCGGGGGGTAGTGAGGTAAGGCCTAGTGCCAGGGGGAAAAAGGTTGGAGGGGATGCAGGTGTGCATCGGTTGTTTGGTAGGGTTGGTATCGTTGGTGAGCCAGTCTGGGGGGGGGACAATCCCGACGTTGGCCCTGCGGCAGCTTGGGTGCCGGCAGGGGGGTATGGCTGGGGCTAGTGACGCTGGGCAATCCAGGGTTAAGGTGGAGGCGGCGGGAGACTCCGCAAAGAAGAGGGATCTGGTCCGGTTGTCGGACGAAAAAGGGGAAGTGTATACTTGTGATGAGGCACCCCTGGGTTCACATTTTAAGCAGGAGGTGAGAGAGGAGAGCTGTAAGAGCAAATGTGTGGAGATATTTGCCTCTGGAGAAGTTTAACCTGGTCAGGGTTTAGCCTGAGTCCAAAAAGGAGGATGAAGCGAAGGAGGTATAGGTTTACACCCAGGACTTTTTGCGAAGTGGTCGCAATCGTACTAGATCGGGGCGAGCGTGATCGGTGAGAAAAAACTCTGAACGCTGTTCGGCGCTTTTCAGTTTACAGGAGGTGATTAGCGAGGCCTATTGGTGTTACGGAGGCGCGGGATGGCTCCGTTGCGAAGAACAGTTCAGGCAACGCAGGGCGGTGGGACCGGACATGTAGGTGGAGAGACCGAGGACTTTGGCCTTGGGATGCAGCTCATGTCGGCCCCACGGACGTACACAACGTTTTTTCAGGGGGGGGGGGCGGGGTAACCTATTCCCCGGGACAGTCGACCGGAAAGAAAAAGGGGGTCTGCTGGCTGTGTAATGAGGGTAACTGCAAGTTTGGGGGGTCCTGCCGGTTCACGCACGAGGGCTCCGGCTGTGGTGGTAACCATCCCTCTTCCCATTTTTTTGTGAGCAAGGCAAGGTACGTCCCGGAGGTTTTACGAGTAAGAGGGAGGACTACGATGATGGTTTAGAAGATGCGACCGTTTCCCAGTGGCACCCCGACAGGGCGGCTGCCCGGTCGTTGGAGAGGGGTTTTCAGAGGGTTTCAGCATTCCCCCCCCCCCCCCCCCCCCCCGTGCCTAACAATTTACGTCACCCTGAGGTGGTTTCGGATACACTGCAGTAGGAAGTAGCTCTGGGCCGGATGGGGGGGGGGGCATTCTCCCTGCCCCCCCTTTATATGAGTTGGTCGTTTTCCCCTTTGGGGTGGTGCCAAACAAGGAGCCGAACAAGTTTAGGCTCATTCATCACCTGTCTTTACGGGGGGGGGTCGGTCAATGAGGCTATTAGCGCGGGGTATTGTACGGTATGTTACGCCTTCGTTGATTGGGTCAGGGGTATGGTCGAGGGGCGTTCATGGCCAAGCCTGACATCGAGGCTGCCTTTCGGCTTCTTCCGGTACACCCGGATAGTTTCCGGCTATTGGTCTGTCACTGGGAGTTCAAAAGGGACAAGTGTCTACCGGTGGGTTGCTCTGTTTCATGTGCCTTGTTGGTACAGTTTAGTTTGTTTCTAGAATAGGTGGGTCGGTATGTGCTGGAGTGCACTCTGTGGTCCACTATCGGGTCGACTTCCTCATCGTTTGCCTGGCTGGGTCGCGTATCTGCGCGGTGTTTTTGGCCACGCTGGAACGCATTGCGGAGCGATTTGGGGTGCCGCTGGCACCCGAGAAAAGGGAGGGGCCGAAGTCGGTCATACAATTTTTGGGCATAGTAATTGGCTCGGAGGCAATGGAGTGCAGATTACCGTTGTACACCCTGGAAAGCCTCACAGCAAAAATTGGCGAGATATTGGGTTCACAGAAAGTACAAATCTGAGCGCTGCAGTCGCTCCTGGGAAAACGTATTTTCGTGTGTATTATTCTTCCTATGGGGCAAGTCGTTTGCAGGCGCCGCTCGGCAGGCACGGCGGGGGTTAAGTCACCCAAACACTTTGTGAGGTTTGTGAAGGAACACAAGGAAGACCTGTCGGTTTGTCACTCCGTTTTTTGGAGTCCTTTAACGGTACGGCTCTGTGGATGTTCGGTCCGGTCAGCAATGTTGACATGGAACTGTTCACGGATGCGGCCGGGGGTTCGGGCATTGGTGCATTCTTGCAGGGACATTGTAGGGCGGGCCCTTGGCCCCAGTCCTGGTGCCAGCAGGGTTCACTAAGAACTTGGTTCGGCTGGAACTGTTTTCCGGTAGTGCTGGCGGTGTAACTATGGGGGCCCTGCCCTCCGGGACCGGAAGGTCTGTTTACATGGTGATAATCTGGGGGTGGTACAGGTGTTCAACAGGGTGACGGCGTCCTCTCCCCCGGTTATTCATCTCTTGCGGCACCTGGGGCTGCGCTGTTTCCAGAGGTATATGATTGTGTATGCGGTGCATTTACTGGAATTGGACAAGGTTGTGGTGGACGCCTTGTCTCGGTTTTCAGTGGGGACAGGTTCTGGGTTTGGTGCGGGAGGCAGAGGAGCAAGTTGTCCCCTGTCCAGTGTGGGTGTGGAGGATTCAGTTGAAATCATCTCCCAGAAGGTCGGTAAAGTGAGGAAACATGGGCGGCCTAAGAGAAGGTCTGGTTGGTGTGGCAGATGCTGGTTCAGGAGGTGGAGGTGGAGCTGGCGGGTCCAGAGGTATGGGTCCTGATTCAGTATTGTTTGTCCAGGAACATAGAGGCTGGGATGTCACAGTTGGTACTCGATAAGAAAAGTTGTTGAGTCTGTTATTCTCGTTTGAGTGGCTAAGGAGTCCGGAATTTTACTATGGTTTTTGGGTGCGACAAGCGCTCAAGGGATATAGCCAGCAGGAACGGCGGATGGATGCGCGGTGCCCAGTATCGTTACATCTTGAGAGGTGTTATGGGGAATGTGGGGACATTGTGTTTATCCCAATATGGGGTTGTGTAGTTTCTGCACAGTGTTATGGTTTGGTCGAGTTAGTTAGCCCCTCCAAGAAACAGTTCAAGGCACATGAAGGGGCCACACTGCTTCTAAGCAGATCCAAAATGGATCAGAGGGGGTAAGGTAAGTCGGTGCAGGTGCTCACTGTGGTTGGTTCAGACCTTTGCCCAGTCGGGCTGGTGCGGGAATTTCCGGCAGGTACGCCCGAAGGTGGGCGGTTCATTTGGTTACATAAGTAGGGGGCTCCAGTGTCGCGTTATCAGTTCGTGGCAGGGTTTAGGAAAGGTTTAGGGGCATTGGGCCTAGTGGAGAAGGAATTCTCGGGCGTTCCCTTAGGATTGGGGCAGCGACAGAGGCTGCACGTGATCGTCTTGACGAGAAAACAGTCAAGGGGTTTCGACTAGATGTAGGCCACAATGGTTGGTGGGCCTGGCGTAAGGGTAATTTGGTGGTTGCATCAATGGTTGTATATGTTGCTTACTGTCTTTCAGGTACAGGGCAAGGATTGGTCTGGATTATGGGCTACTCCATCGGAGACTGGGGGGGCTTGGAGAGCGTATGTGCGACCGGTGGGTCGACAGCTGGGGGTCCCGAGACGGCAGGCTCGTGTACATTGGCTTTGTTTCCCAGGAATGATGGGGAAGTAGAGTGGTATCGGAAGTGCACAGGTTTGCACGTTTGGACCAACCACTGGAGGTACTGGTTCTCCATGTGAGGAGAAATGATTTAGGGGGTGAGGTCAATGCTGGGGTCGCGAGGTTCCCGGATGCGATAGTGGTATGATCGGTCATGTTGGCTGGGACATCATAAAGGATGGCCAGACAATGGAGGGGGTGAAAAAGAGCTTGGTGGAAGATCGACAGAGATGTGGAGGGGGCACTGCGGTCAGTGGTCATCTCTGAGCCAGCTTGTCGGCTTGAGGCCTATGACCAGAGGTTAGATAACGCAGTTTGTGAGTAGAAACAGGGGCCTGGCGGTCAGGCATCTGGGAGTTGTAGGTGTCTACGTGGAGACACCTTAGGGGTGATGGAATTCACCGCACAGACGTTGGTATCGATATGATGGGGTTTGGGCCCGTAGGATGGGGTACAACAAGCATGGAGGGTGTGGAGGTGCGCCCAAAGGTAAGGAGTTAGCTTTGGGTGCTGGTGGCGGGTGTTTGGACTTTGCAGGAGAGGAAATTACCCCAAATATGGATGCCATTACCCAGAGGTGGTATGGGTTCTGAAGGGGTGTGGTTTCCAGTCTACCAAGGTGTAGCTGGAATGTTGGTTAATGGGGGCACTGCGGTAAGTGGTCATCTCTGAGCCAGCTTGTCGGCTTGAGGCCTATGACCAGAGGTGAGGTACTGCAGTGCCAAAAATGTCATAATGTTAAAAGGCTTTACAAGTCAGTGTTAGTGGTGCCTGCAAAGTCCAGCACTAGTATGAGAAGAACTGTTTTTCTCAGGAATTATATGGTTTATATATGTTATTTATTATTGGAAATTTATCTAAAATAAAGGAGGCTGCTACAGCCAGTTTTTACTCCAAGTACAGTGTTGGTCTCATCATTATTAAGGGGTTTAAGGGGGAGTATAAAACAGAGGGTCTTAGCAGTAAAGGTTATATCTGGGATACCATAGTCATGGTCACTTCTTTGGTGGTCTTTCTATGAGGTGGTGGTTGTTTAGTTTACACAGTGTTATGTAGTCTCCCATCTAGTTAGGGTCAGTTTGTGACTAAGTTGGTCTTTTTCGTGTTTTGTCTCTAGGTCAAAGCCCCAGTTATGGCTAAAGGCCCTGTCCCAGTTCAAAGGAAGTGCCCTTCCTGCAAAAATCCCCTCAGAGATTCATGGCCAAAACCTCTGTGCAAATCCTGCATCTCAGACCTTATTAAGAAGGTATCTTCATAACAATGTAAAGATGTATTTTCTTCTGTTAAAGAGTTAACAGACACCTTAAAGCGGTTGTAAAGGAAAAAAAAAATTTCCTTCAAAATAACGAACATGTCATACTTACCTCCACTGTACAGTTAGTTTTGCACAGAGTGGCCTTGATCCAAGTCTTCTGGGATCCCTCGGAGGCTGTCTCTGGTCCTCCCCACAATTACTCACCGCAGTCATGCGGGAGCTTGCATGGTGGTCAGTAATTGCAGGCTCGCTCCCGTAATACAGCGAGCGGCCATAGCCACTCACTGTATCACTCGGCCCCTCCCCTCGGCACTCTGCGTCAATGGAAATAATTGACAGCAGCGCCAGGCTGAGCGGCAAAGAGGTTAACCACAAGGGGACGCTGAAGGGGTTAAGTTTGACCTCATCTGTGTTTCTAACTGTAGGGGGGGGTGTGGCTGTAGGTGTGACGTCATTGATTGCGTTTCCCTATTTTAGGGAACACGCGATCGATGACGGCGCCACAGTGAAGAACGGGGAAGCCGTGTTTACTCACAGCTCTCCTCGCGTTCTTCAGCTCCGGGGACCGATTGCGGGACTCCAGCGGCGATCGGGTCTTGCGGCCGTGGTCACGAAGCCTCGGACCGGGGTGCGCGCCTGCGACCCACGGCTGGGCACTTAGAGGACGTACCTGTATGTGCTTGTGCCCAGCCGTGCCATTCTGCTGACGTATATGTGCAGGAGGCGGTCCTTAAGTGGTTAAAGAGGTTGTAAAGGAAAAATGTTTTTTCCCTAAATAGCTTCCTTCACCATAGTGCAGTCCCCCTTCACTTACCTCATCCTTCGATTTTTCTTGTAAATGTCCTTATTTCTTCTGAGAAATATTCACTTCCTGTTCTTCTGTCTGTAACTCACCACCGTAATGCGAGCAGAGGCGTTGCTAGGGGGGTGCGGTCCGCACACCTGGGTGACACCCGCTAGAGGGGTGACACCATCCTGACTATGAGGAATTTTTTATTTTTTTTGCTGACTCGTCACCCGCTGGGCTGAAACAACATTACACCTCCAGCGCCACCACCGATTGTGTGTCTGACTACTCCTTTTTCCTCCGCTCCCCTACTGAGCCAGCAAGCAGCGATCCTCAGCTCAGCCTGTGCCCTTAACAGGCGGCAGCGTGCGATGCTGCGGGACTGTGGGCGGGTGCAGGGAACCTGTGTCCTTTCATTCAATACAGTGTCCCTCTCTCCCTGCACTGCGCTCTCTGAGTCCACGACTCCACCCACCTCCTCTCCTCTGAGTCCTCCTCCGGCCGCGGCAGCAGCAGTAGCAGAGAGAGAGCAGCATACTCCTCCCTGGGCCTGACCTCCACCTCCACTGATCTCGTCTCGGTGCCGGCATTCTACAGTGCCTGTCCCAGTGCTGGCCTGGCTAACTTTAGATCCACGTGGCTCGGCTGTTCCCTCCCGCAGCGCATTACAGGCTGCACTCCAGTCCGCAACATCTCTGACCTCCTCCAGGCTCCACCTCCTCCCGCCAGAGTGGCCCGATTGCCTGCCTGGACCAGGGAACCAATGAAGAAGAGAAGACTGAAGTCTGCTTAGTCCTTTACAGTCACACCAGACCGAGACCAGTGTCATCAGTCCTTAAAAGGTGAGCAGATCAGGTGACACTGACAAATAGCGGCAATTGACACTGTCAGCTTCTGATGGGGCAGTGCAGTGGGTACAGATAGTACAGACAATTGATGGGCACACTGGCAGCCTGCACCTCTCTGCAAGCCACCCCCTGTCGGCAACCCCGTCGGCAACAACCCCCTGTCGGCCCCCTCTATGTCAGCAAGCCCCTCTATGTCAGCCCCCTCTCTGTCAGAACCCCCCCCCCCCCTATCGGCCCCCTCTATGTCAGCAAGCCCCTCTCTGTCAGCCTGCTCTTGAGCGACACACACTGCTGTGTATCTGTCAGTGCTGTTTTAAGGTATGTAATGGGGGCGTCTGTATTGCTGGGGGGGTGTCTGCACTGCTGAGGGGGTGTCTGCACTGCTGGGGGTCCTGCACTGAGGGGGTGTTCTACACTGAGGGTGGTCTGTACTGAGGTGGGGGGTGTCTGTACTGAGGGGGGACTATAGTTGGTGGGGGGTGACACCATTTTGTTTCGCACCGGGTGACACCAACCCTAGTGACGCCACTGAATGCAAGGCTTTCTTCCTAGTGTGGAGAAAGCCTCTTGAGGGAGGAGGGGGCAAGCAGGAGTGTCAGGACGCCCAATAACACACAGCTCCTTTCTCTATCTGCAAAGTAGAGAGTGTCCTGACTTGCCTGCTCGCCCCCTCCCCCTCAAGAGGCTTTCTTCACACCAGGAAGAAAGCCTTGCATTACGGTGGTGAGTTACAGACAGAAAAACAGGAAGTGAGAATTTCTCAGAAGAAATAAGGACATTTAAAAGCAAAATGAAAGGATGAGGTAAGTCAGGGCCGATCCCAGGCGGGGTGCAAAGGGTGCGCTGCACCCAGGCGCCAGAGGGGAGGAGGCGCCAAAGTGTCAGTAGCGCCAGAGTAGGTTGCCAACGAGTCAGCATTGTGATTTACCTAGACACTAGCGCATGTCAGCGAGAGCGCCGTGATCACATTGCCCCCTACCTCTGCCGCCCACTGACCCGCTCGCAGCACTGTCCACATCCCCCGCACGGCGCCTGCTGTATCTGTAACAGGACTAACCTCCTCCCCATGTGCCCGCCCACAACCCCTTGTGCCACCAATCTGTGCCTGGAAAGGGATGTGGGCGGGAGATTTCAAAGCAGCCAGACAGTGACACCGATCTGATGTCGCTGCACAGTGTGCACACAGTCTCCTTCAGCCTCCTCTGTGCCCCAGCAGCAGTCAGTGATGCCTGGAGGATAAGGACGATCTGCCAGGGAGCTGCTGGAAGAAGCAGCAGAGGAGAGCACCTCCCGGATCAATAAGGTACTTGGCACCATACACAGACACAAACGGACCTATCTTTATACAGACAGGGCTAGGGATCTCACAGCCGTCCTCTCTCTCCCAGCCACTCCCTCTCTCTGTCAGCACCCCTCTCTGTCCACTATGACACTATCCTCCCTCTCTGCCTCATCCCTCTCTCTGCCTAATCCCTCTCTCACTGCCCCTCATCCCTCTCTCACTGCCCCTCATCCCTCTCTCACTGCCCCTCATCCCTCTCTCACTGCCCCTCATCCCTCTCTCACTGCCCCTCATCCCTCTCTCTGCCTCATCCCTCTCCCCTTGCTAATCCCTCTCTCTATGCCTCATCCCTCTCCCCCTTGCATATCCCTCTCTCCCTGCCTCATCCCTCTCCCCCTTGCTCATCCCTCTCCCCCTTGCTCATCCCTCTCTCTCTGCCTCATCCCTCTCTCTCTCTGCCGCATCCCTCTCTCTCTGCCTCATCCCTCCCTCTCTGCCTCATCCCTCTCTCTCTCTGCCTCATCCCTCTTTCTCTGCCTCATCCCTCTCCCCCTTGCTCATCCCTCTCCCCCTTGCTCATCCCTCTCCCCCTTGCTCATCCCTCTCTCTCTGCCTCATCCCTCTCTCTCTCTGCCTCATCCCTCTCTCTCTCTGCCTCATCCCTCTCTCTCTCTGCCTCATCCCTCTCTCTGCCTCATCCCTCGCTCTCTGCCTCATCCCTCCCTCTCTGCCTCATCCCTCCCTCTCTGCCTCATTCCTCCCTCTCTGCCTCATCCCTCTCTCTCTCTGCCTCATCCCTCTCTCTCTCTGCCTCATCCCTCTCTCTCTCTGCCTCATCCCTCGCTCTCTGCCTCATCCCTCTCTCTCTGCCTCATCCCTCCCTCTCTGCCTCATCCCTCCCTCTCTGCCTCATCCCTCCCTCTCTGCCTCATCCCTCTCTCTCTCTGCCTCATCCCTCTCTCTCTCTGCCTCATCCCTCTTTCTCTGCCTCATCCCTCTTTCTCTGCCTCATCCCTCTCCCCCTTGCTCATCCCTCTCTCTGCCTCATCCCTCTCTCTCTCTCTGCCGCATCCCTCTCTCTCTGCCTCATTCCTCTCTCTCTGCCTCATCCCTCCCTCTCTGCCTCATCCCTCCCTCTCTGCCTCATTCCTCCCTCTCTGCCTCATCCCTCTCTCTCTCTGCCTCATCCCTCTCTCTCTCTGCCTCATCCCTCTCTCTCTCTGCCTCATCCCTCGCTCTCTGCCTCATCCCTCTCTCTCTGCCTCATCCCTCTCTCTCTGCCTCATCCCTCCCTCTCTGCCTCATCCCTCCCTCTCTGCCTCATCCCTCCCTCTCTGCCTCATCCCTCTCTCTCTCTGCCTCATCCCTCTCCCCCTTGCTCATCCCTCTTTCTCTGCCTCATCCCTCTTTCTCTGCCTCATCCCTCTCCCCCTTGCTCATCCCTCTCTCTGCCTCATCCCTCTCTCTCTCTCTGCCGCATCCCTCTCTCTCTGCCTCATTCCTCTCTCTCTGCCTCATCCCTCCCTCTCTGCCTCATCCCTCCCTCTCTGCCTCATCCCTCCCTCTCTGCCTCATCCCTCTCTCTCTCTGCCTCATCCCTCTCCCCCTTGCTCATCCCTCTTTCTCTGCCTCATCCCTCTTTCTCTGCCTCATCCCTCTCCCCCTTGCTCATCCCTCTCTCTGCCTCATCCCTCTCTCTGCCTCATCCCTCTCCCCCTTGCTCATCCCTCGCTCTCTGCCTCATCCCTCTCCCCCTTGCTCATCCCTCCCTCTCTGCCTCATCCCTCTCCCCCTTGCTCACCCCTCTCTCTCTGCCTCATCCCTCTCTCTCTGCCTCATCCCTCTCCCCCTTGCTCATCCCTCTCTATCTGCCTCATTCCTCTTCCCCTTGCTCATCCCTCTCTCTGCCTCATCCCTCTCCCCCTTGCTCATTCCTCTCTCTGCCTTATCCCTCTCTCTCTGCCTCATCCCTCTCCCCCTTGCTCATCCCTCCCTCTCTGCCGCATCCCTCTCTCTGCCTCATTCCTCCCTCTCTGTCTGCCTCGTCCCTCTCTCTCTGTCTGCCTCCCCCCTCCCTCCCTCCCTCCCTCCCTCTCTCTCTCTCTCTCTCTCTACCTCATATCTCTCTCTCTCTCTCTCTCTCTCTGCCTCATCTCTCTCTCTCTCTGCCTCATCTCTCTCTCTCTCTCTCTGCCTCATCTCTCTGCCTCATCTCTCTCTCTCTCTCTGCCGCATCTCTCTCTCTCTCTCTCTGCCTCATCTCTCTCTCTCTCTCTCTCTCTCTCTCTCTCTCTCTGCCTCATCTCTCTCTCTCTCTCTCTGCCTCATCTCTCTCTCTCTCTCTCTCTGCCTCATCTCTCTCTCTCTCTCTCTGCCTCATCTCTCTCTCTGCCTCATCTCTCTCTCTGCCGCATCTCTCTCTGCCGCATCTCTCTCTCTCTCTGCCGCATCTCTCTCTCGCTCTCTCTGCCTCATCTCTCTCTCTTCCTCATCTCTCTCTCTCTCTGCTTCATCTCTCTCTCTCTCTCTCGCTCTCTCTCTCTCACTCAACCCCCTTCTCTCTCCACCTCCATCTCTTTCAGCCCCACCTCCTCTCTCTGAGCCTGAGCTCTCTTTCAGCCCCACCTCCTCTCTCTGAGCCTGAGCTCTCTTTCAGCCCCACCTCCTCTCTCTGAGCCTGAACTCTCTTTCAGCCCCACCTCCTCTCTTTGAGCCTGAGCTCTCTTTCAGCCCAACCTCCTCTCTCTGAGCCTGATCTCTCTTTCAGCCCCACCTCCTCTCTCTGTGCCTGAGCTCTCTTTCAGCCCCACCTCCTCTCTCTGTGCCTGAGCTCTCTTTCAGCCCCACCTCCTCTCTCTGTGCCTGAGCTCTCTTTCAGCCCCACCTCCTCTCTCTGTGCCTGAGCTCTCTTTCAGCCCCACCTCCTCTCTCTGTGCCTGAGCTCTCTTTCAGCCCCACCTCCTCTCTCTGTGCCTGATCTCTCTTTCAGCCCCACCTCCTCTCTCTGTGCCTGATCTCTCTTTCAGCCCCACCTCCTCTCTCTGAGCCTGAGCTCTCTTTCAGCCCCACCTCTCTCTCTGAGCCTGAGCTCTCTTTCAGCTCTCTTTCAGCCCCACCTCTCTCTTTCAGCCCCACCTCTCTCTCTGAGCCTGAGCTCTGTTTCAGCCCCACCTCCTCTCTCTGTGCCTGAGCTCTCTTTCAGCCCCACCTCTCTCTCTGAGCCTGAGCTCTCTTTTAGCCCCCAATCAGGGTTATCAGGTTAGGGGAGGTGTGATGAGAGTGGGGGGGTATAGTTAGTATAATCAGTGTGATGTGTACCATAGGAGCCACAAGTCGGTCTTTGTTTCAGTGGCTGCCCGGGCAGATTAAATCCAAGCTATGTGATAGCAGGATACTTCTCTGTAATCCAGGGGCACTGGTAAGCTAAAATTGGTGATCAATTATAAGGCTGCAATTGTTGGGTACTGGTAGGCTGCATTTGGTGAGCACTGGTAGGCTGCATTTTATGGGCACTGGTGAGGCTGCATTAATCTCTTGTACCATGGCTGCAGTCTCTGATCATCTCTTGTATCATGTTAGAAGTCTCTAACCATCTCCTGTATTATGTCTGGGGGCTCTTTCTAAACAGACTCTCTAACAGAAGCCCTCTCTGTGTCCATTAGAGAGACCCACCTCCAGGTCCAATTAGAGTACTATGCTTCTCTTCCTGTATTTTGTTTATTGCTAAGAGATCATTGGAGGATCCCAGGGTAATGATAACTCCTTAGGGGAGCATCCCTGTGTTCGAACGGTTGCCATAGAAACATTTGGAAAGGGGGAGGAGTTAGTAAGGTGACCACGCCCTTGTAGGGGGCGCCAGAAATATTTCTGCACCCAGGCGCATGTGACCCTAGGATCGGCCCTGGGCAGTTTGCCACATGTTGCCCCAGATTCCGGCCGACGAGTAACGTTGGTTCTAGTAGGTGGGACTTCCGGTGTGGGCATGTTGGCAGTGGTTCCAGCCGTCTGAATTTAAGAGTCAGGTAAAAATGGCAGTGCTTCTGGGAGGCTTTGTTTGAAGTGGCTGTATTTTAAATGAGATGGAGGGTATGTCAGCAGCATCGGTGGAAGTAGGCGCCACAAGCACCGGCCAGGCCCTGGTAGTTGGGGTTAAGTGGTTCCCCTATCTTCTCCCTTTGGGCTCTTGGGTATTGGCTGTCCTTTACCCAGGGGTTTGGGGGGGGAGCCTGCTATTGTAAGGACTGAGGTGACTTCTCTCAACCTTAGAGTTTGGATAGGTTCTCTGTATGTATTGATTGCTGGTTCTCTAGAGAGGCCCGGAGCAAAGAACAACAAGCAATAGGCGAAGGGCCGGCATGACAGGGTTAACAGTAAACCCTTACAAGCCAGGGGGGAGTGGTTAGGGCAGAGGACAGTGGGGAGGGGAGGAGAGGCTATAAATTCCTCCTCCCTCCTTTCCCGGGTAACACAGCGTGGGGAGAAAAGTTCAGGTAGGATGGCTGCTGGGGATTTAGTGCTCTGCCTGACAAGAGGTCTGGGGTTGAAGCCATGCTCGCCCAGCTCTGTTAGTAGACCGATAGGCGCGGTGAGGGGTGGCTGCAGGCTATCCTGGAGCCGCTCCTCACACAGGCGAGCAATCCGCTCGTTTCACCCACGGGGGGGAGGGGGGCGCGGCGCTTGCGGCCTACGGAGCGGAACCCCCCCAGGGCCATCCACAAGTAGGGGGGGGCTCCCCAGCAAGCGTACAGCGGCGGCGGGCTCCACAAGGCGCGGTGCGGGGGAGCGGCCAGGGGGCTCTAAGGCGGCGGGGCTAGGCCTGCTCAGTGGGTTGTGCAAGCTGCTGTGGGCTCTCACCCCGCTTGTGCACCGGTGGTGCAGGAGCCTCGGCGAGGGAGATCGGTCGCAGCGGTGGCTAGTCCCTTGCCATACACGGCTAGCCACCTCCAATCCAGCCCGGAGGTGAGGGGGCATGGGGGAGTGGAAGACAACGGCAGACGTGAGGCACCCAGAAAAGCGTCGGTGAAATCCGTGCACAGGTCCAGAGTGCGCAGAGTGAGTGTTGCCAGCTCTGGGCCCTCAGCCGCCAGGCCCGTGTCGCCTGGTGGGCCATCATCTGAGGGGGACTTCCGGCCCGGAGTTCGTTCGGAGGGGGGGCTGTCGGGTTCGGAGGAGGAGTTTGTGCCCAGGACGGAGTTAGTTGCGAGGGAGACGAGTGCTTCGGCTGGTGGGATTGCTTCCAGGCAGCCTGGTAAGTCGGTAAGTCGTTTTCAGCAAAATGCTGGTGTGTTGGTAGGGGGACGGGGGGAGGGTCCCTGTAGGGTCCCCGTAGTCGCTTGGTAATGCCCGCAGTGGCGGGGGGTAGTGAGGTAAGGCCTAGTGCCAGGGGGAAAAAGGTTGGAGGGGATGCAGGTGTGCATCGGTTGTTTGGTAGGGTTGGTATCGTTGGTGAGCCAGTCTGGGGGGGGGACAATCCCGACGTTGGCCCTGCGGCAGCTTGGGTGCCGGCAGGGGGGTATGGCTGGGGCTAGTGACGCTGGGCAATCCAGGGTTAAGGTGGAGGCGGCGGGAGACTCCGCAAAGAAGAGGGATCTGGTCCGGTTGTCGGACGAAAAAGGGGAAGTGTATACTTGTGATGAGGCACCCCTGGGTTCACATTTTAAGCAGGAGGTGAGAGAGGAGAGCTGTAAGAGCAAATGTGTGGAGATATTTGCCTCTGGAGAAGTTTAACCTGGTCAGGGTTTAGCCTGAGTCCAAAAAGGAGGATGAAGCGAAGGAGGTATAGGTTTACACCCAGGACTTTTTGCGAAGTGGTCGCAATCGTACTAGATCGGGGCGAGCGTGATCGGTGAGAAAAAACTCTGAACGCTGTTCGGCGCTTTTCAGTTTACAGGAGGTGATTAGCGAGGCCTATTGGTGTTACGGAGGCGCGGGATGGCTCCGTTGCGAAGAACAGTTCAGGCAACGCAGGGCGGTGGGACCGGACATGTAGGTGGAGAGACCGAGGACTTTGGCCTTGGGATGCAGCTCATGTCGGCCCCACGGACGTACACAACGTTTTTTCAGGGGGGGGGGGCGGGGTAACCTATTCCCCGGGACAGTCGACCGGAAAGAAAAAGGGGGTCTGCTGGCTGTGTAATGAGGGTAACTGCAAGTTTGGGGGGTCCTGCCGGTTCACGCACGAGGGCTCCGGCTGTGGTGGTAACCATCCCTCTTCCCATTTTTTTGTGAGCAAGGCAAGGTACGTCCCGGAGGTTTTACGAGTAAGAGGGAGGACTACGATGATGGTTTAGAAGATGCGACCGTTTCCCAGTGGCACCCCGACAGGGCGGCTGCCCGGTCGTTGGAAAGGGGTTTTCAGAGGGTTTCAGCATTCCCCCCCCCCCCCCCCCCCCGTGCCTAACAATTTACGTCACCCTGAGGTGGTTTCGGATACACTGCAGTAGGAAGTAGCTCTGGGCCGGATGGGGGGGGGGGCATTCTCCCTGCCCCCCCTTTATATGAGTTGGTCGTTTTCCCCTTTGGGGTGGTGCCAAACAAGGAGCCGAACAAGTTTAGGCTCATTCATCACCTGTCTTTACGGGGGGGGGTCGGTCAATGAGGCTATTAGCGCGGGGTATTGTACGGTATGTTACGCCTTCGTTGATTGGGTCAGGGGTATGGTCGAGGGGCGTTCATGGCCAAGCCTGACATCGAGGCTGCCTTTCGGCTTCTTCCGGTACACCCGGATAGTTTCCGGCTATTGGTCTGTCACTGGGAGTTCAAAAGGGACAAGTGTCTACCGGTGGGTTGCTCTGTTTCATGTGCCTTGTTGGTACAGTTTAGTTTGTTTCTAGAATAGGTGGGTCGGTATGTGCTGGAGTGCACTCTGTGGTCCACTATCGGGTCGACTTCCTCATCGTTTGCCTGGCTGGGTCGCGTATCTGCGCGGTGTTTTTGGCCACGCTGGAACGCATTGCGGAGCGATTTGGGGTGCCGCTGGCACCCGAGAAAAGGGAGGGGCCGAAGTCGGTCATACAATTTTTGGGCATAGTAATTGGCTCGGAGGCAATGGAGTGCAGATTACCGTTGTACACCCTGGAAAGCCTCACAGCAAAAATTGGCGAGATATTGGGTTCACAGAAAGTACAAATCTGAGCGCTGCAGTCGCTCCTGGGAAAACGTATTTTCGTGTGTATTATTCTTCCTATGGGGCAAGTCGTTTGCAGGCGCCGCTCGGCAGGCACGGCGGGGGTTAAGTCACCCAAACACTTTGTGAGGTTTGTGAAGGAACACAAGGAAGACCTGTCGGTTTGTCACTCCGTTTTTTGGAGTCCTTTAACGGTACGGCTCTGTGGATGTTCGGTCCGGTCAGCAATGTTGACATGGAACTGTTCACGGATGCGGCCGGGGGTTCGGGCATTGGTGCATTCTTGCAGGGACATTGTAGGGCGGGCCCTTGGCCCCAGTCCTGGTGCCAGCAGGGTTCACTAAGAACTTGGTTCGGCTGGAACTGTTTTCCGGTAGTGCTGGCGGTGTAACTATGGGGGCCCTGCCCTCCGGGACCGGAAGGTCTGTTTACATGGTGATAATCTGGGGGTGGTACAGGTGTTCAACAGGGTGACGGCGTCCTCTCCCCCGGTTATTCATCTCTTGCGGCACCTGGGGCTGCGCTGTTTCCAGAGGTATATGATTGTGTATGCGGTGCATTTACTGGAATTGGACAAGGTTGTGGTGGACGCCTTGTCTCGGTTTTCAGTGGGGACAGGTTCTGGGTTTGGTGCGGGAGGCAGAGGAGCAAGTTGTCCCCTGTCCAGTGTGGGTGTGGAGGATTCAGTTGAAATCATCTCCCAGAAGGTCGGTAAAGTGAGGAAACATGGGCGGCCTAAGAGAAGGTCTGGTTGGTGTGGCAGATGCTGGTTCAGGAGGTGGAGGTGGAGCTGGCGGGTCCAGAGGTATGGGTCCTGATTCAGTATTGTTTGTCCAGGAACATAGAGGCTGGGATGTCACAGTTGGTACTCGATAAGAAAAGTTGTTGAGTCTGTTATTCTCGTTTGAGTGGCTAAGGAGTCCGGAATTTTACTATGGTTTTTGGGTGCGACAAGCGCTCAAGGGATATAGCCAGCAGGAACGGCGGATGGATGCGCGGTGCCCAGTATCGTTACATCTTGAGAGGTGTTATGGGGAATGTGGGGACATTGTGTTTATCCCAATATGGGGTTGTGTAGTTTCTGCACAGTGTTATGGTTTGGTCGAGTTAGTTAGCCCCTCCAAGAAACAGTTCAAGGCACATGAAGGGGCCACACTGCTTCTAAGCAGATCCAAAATGGATCAGAGGGGGTAAGGTAAGTCGGTGCAGGTGCTCACTGTGGTTGGTTCAGACCTTTGCCCAGTCGGGCTGGTGCGGGAATTCCGGCAGGTACGCCCGAAGGTGGGCGGTTCATTTGGTTACATAAGTAGGGGGCTCCAGTGTCGCGTTATCAGTTCGTGGCAGGGTTTAGGAAAGGTTTAGGGGCATTGGGCCTAGTGGAGAAGGAATTCTCGGGCGTTCCCTTAGGATTGGGGCAGCGACAGAGGCTGCACGTGATCGTCTTGACGAGAAAACAGTCAAGGGGTTTCGACTAGATGTAGGCCACAATGGTTGGTGGGCCTGGCGTAAGGGTAATTTGGTGGTTGCATCAATGGTTGTATATGTTGCTTACTGTCTTTCAGGTACAGGGCAAGGATTGGTCTGGATTATGGGCTACTCCATCGGAGACTGGGGGGGCTTGGAGAGCGTATGTGCGACCGGTGGGTCGACAGCTGGGGGTCCCGAGACGGCAGGCTCGTGTACATTGGCTTTGTTTCCCAGGAATGATGGGGAAGTAGAGTGGTATCGGAAGTGCACAGGTTTGCACGTTTGGACCAACCACTGGAGGTACTGGTTCTCCATGTGAGGAGAAATGATTTAGGGGGTGAGGTCAATGCTGGGGTCGCGAGGTTCCCGGATGCGATAGTGGTATGATCGGTCATGTTGGCTGGGACATCATAAAGGATGGCCAGACAATGGAGGGGGTGAAAAAGAGCTTGGTGGAAGATCGACAGAGATGTGGAGGGGGCACTGCGGTCAGTGGTCATCTCTGAGCCAGCTTGTCGGCTTGAGGCCTATGACCAGAGGTTAGATAACGCAGTTTGTGAGTAGAAACAGGGGCCTGGCGGTCAGGCATCTGGGAGTTGTAGGTGTCTACGTGGAGACACCTTAGGGGTGATGGAATTCACCGCACAGACGTTGGTATCGATATGATGGGGTTTGGGCCCGTAGGATGGGGTACAACAAGCATGGAGGGTGTGGAGGTGCGCCCAAAGGTAAGGAGTTAGCTTTGGGTGCTGGTGGCGGGTGTTTGGACTTTGCAGGAGAGGAAATTACCCCAAATATGGATGCCATTACCCAGAGGTGGTATGGGTTCTGAAGGGGTGTGGTTTCCAGTCTACCAAGGTGTAGCTGGAATGTTGGTTAATGGGGGCACTGCGGTAAGTGGTCATCTCTGAGCCAGCTTGTCGGCTTGAGGCCTATGACCAGAGGTGAGGTACTGCAGTGCCAAAAATGTCATAATGTTAAAAGGCTTTACAAGTCAGTGTTAGTGGTGCCTGCAAAGTCCAGCACTAGTATGAGAAGAACTGTTTTTCTCAGGAATTATATGGTTTATATATGTTATTTATTATTGGAAATTTATCTAAAATAAAGGAGGCTGCTACAGCCAGTTTTTACTCCAAGTACAGTGTTGGTCTCATCATTATTAAGGGGTTTAAGGGGGAGTATAAAACAGAGGGTCTTAGCAGTAAAGGTTATATCTGGGATACCATAGTCATGGTCACTTCTTTGGTGGTCTTTCTATGAGGTGGTGGTTGTTTAGTTTACACAGTGTTATGTAGTCTCCCATCTAGTTAGGGTCAGTTTGTGACTAAGTTGGTCTTTTTCGTGTTTTGTCTCTAGGTCAAAGCCCCAGTTATGGCTAAAGGCCCTGTCCCAGTTCAAAGGAAGTGCCCTTCCTGCAAAAATCCCCTCAGAGATTCATGGCCAAAACCTCTGTGCAAATCCTGCATCTCAGACCTTATTAAGAAGGTATCTTCATAACAATGTAAAGATGTATTTTCTTCTGTTAAAGAGTTAACAGACACCTTAAAGCGGTTGTAAAGGAAAAAAAAAATTTCCTTCAAAATAACGAACATGTCATACTTACCTCCACTGTACAGTTAGTTTTGCACAGAGTGGCCTTGATCCAAGTCTTCTGGGATCCCTCGGAGGCTGTCTCTGGTCCTCCCCACAATTACTCACCGCAGTCATGCGGGAGCTTGCATGGTGGTCAGTAATTGCAGGCTCGCTCCCGTAATACAGCGAGCGGCCATAGCCACTCACTGTATCACTCGGCCCCTCCCCTCGGCACTCTGCGTCAATGGAAATAATTGACAGCAGCGCCAGGCTGAGCGGCAAAGAGGTTAACCACAAGGGGACGCTGAAGGGGTTAAGTTTGACCTCATCTGTGTTTCTAACTGTAGGGGGGGGTGTGGCTGTAGGTGTGACGTCATTGATTGCGTTTCCCTATTTTAGGGAACACGCGATCGATGACGGCGCCACAGTGAAGAACGGGGAAGCCGTGTTTACTCACAGCTCTCCTCGCGTTCTTCAGCTCCGGGGACCGATTGCGGGACTCCAGCGGCGATCGGGTCTTGCGGCCGTGGTCACGAAGCCTCGGACCGGGGTGCGCGCCTGCGACCCACGGCTGGGCACTTAGAGGACGTACCTGTATGTGCTTGTGCCCAGCCGTGCCATTCTGCTGACGTATATGTGCAGGAGGCGGTCCTTAAGTGGTTAAAGAGGTTGTAAAGGAAAAATGTTTTTTCCCTAAATAGCTTCCTTCACCATAGTGCAGTCCCCCTTCACTTACCTCATCCTTCGATTTTTCTTGTAAATGTCCTTATTTCTTCTGAGAAATATTCACTTCCTGTTCTTCTGTCTGTAACTCACCACCGTAATGCGAGCAGAGGCGTTGCTAGGGGGGTGCGGTCCGCACACCTGGGTGACACCCGCTAGAGGGGTGACACCATCCTGACTATGAGGAATTTTTTATTTTTTTTGCTGACTCGTCACCCGCTGGGCTGAAACAACATTACACCTCCAGCGCCACCACCGATTGTGTGTCTGACTACTCCTTTTTCCTCCGCTCCCCTACTGAGCCAGCAAGCAGCGATCCTCAGCTCAGCCTGTGCCCTTAACAGGCGGCAGCGTGCGATGCTGCGGGACTGTGGGCGGGTGCAGGGAACCTGTGTCCTTTCATTCAATACAGTGTCCCTCTCTCCCTGCACTGCGCTCTCTGAGTCCACGACTCCACCCACCTCCTCTCCTCTGAGTCCTCCTCCGGCCGCGGCAGCAGCAGTAGCAGAGAGAGAGCAGCATACTCCTCCCTGGGCCTGACCTCCACCTCCACTGATCTCGTCTCGGTGCCGGCATTCTACAGTGCCTGTCCCAGTGCTGGCCTGGCTAACTTTAGATCCACGTGGCTCGGCTGTTCCCTCCCGCAGCGCATTACAGGCTGCACTCCAGTCCGCAACATCTCTGACCTCCTCCAGGCTCCACCTCCTCCCGCCAGAGTGGCCCGATTGCCTGCCTGGACCAGGGAACCAATGAAGAAGAGAAGACTGAAGTCTGCTTAGTCCTTTACAGTCACACCAGACCGAGACCAGTGTCATCAGTCCTTAAAAGGTGAGCAGATCAGGTGACACTGACAAATAGCGGCAATTGACACTGTCAGCTTCTGATGGGGCAGTGCAGTGGGTACAGATAGTACAGACAATTGATGGGCACACTGGCAGCCTGCACCTCTCTGCAAGCCACCCCCTGTCGGCAACCCCGTCGGCAACAACCCCCTGTCGGCCCCCTCTATGTCAGCAAGCCCCTCTATGTCAGCCCCCTCTCTGTCAGAACCCCCCCCCCCCCTATCGGCCCCCTCTATGTCAGCAAGCCCCTCTCTGTCAGCCTGCTCTTGAGCGACACACACTGCTGTGTATCTGTCAGTGCTGTTTTAAGGTATGTAATGGGGGCGTCTGTATTGCTGGGGGGGTGTCTGCACTGCTGAGGGGGTGTCTGCACTGCTGGGGGTCCTGCACTGAGGGGGTGTTCTACACTGAGGGTGGTCTGTACTGAGGTGGGGGGTGTCTGTACTGAGGGGGGACTATAGTTGGTGGGGGGTGACACCATTTTGTTTCGCACCGGGTGACACCAACCCTAGTGACGCCACTGAATGCAAGGCTTTCTTCCTAGTGTGGAGAAAGCCTCTTGAGGGAGGAGGGGGCAAGCAGGAGTGTCAGGACGCCCAATAACACACAGCTCCTTTCTCTATCTGCAAAGTAGAGAGTGTCCTGACTTGCCTGCTCGCCCCCTCCCCCTCAAGAGGCTTTCTTCACACCAGGAAGAAAGCCTTGCATTACGGTGGTGAGTTACAGACAGAAAAACAGGAAGTGAGAATTTCTCAGAAGAAATAAGGACATTTAAAAGCAAAATGAAAGGATGAGGTAAGTCAGGGCCGATCCCAGGCGGGGTGCAAAGGGTGCGCTGCACCCAGGCGCCAGAGGGGAGGAGGCGCCAAAGTGTCAGTAGCGCCAGAGTAGGTTGCCAACGAGTCAGCATTGTGATTTACCTAGACACTAGCGCATGTCAGCGAGAGCGCCGTGATCACATTGCCCCCTACCTCTGCCGCCCACTGACCCGCTCGCAGCACTGTCCACATCCCCCGCACGGCGCCTGCTGTATCTGTAACAGGACTAACCTCCTCCCCATGTGCCCGCCCACAACCCCTTGTGCCACCAATCTGTGCCTGGAAAGGGATGTGGGCGGGAGATTTCAAAGCAGCCAGACAGTGACACCGATCTGATGTCGCTGCACAGTGTGCACACAGTCTCCTTCAGCCTCCTCTGTGCCCCAGCAGCAGTCAGTGATGCCTGGAGGATAAGGACGATCTGCCAGGGAGCTGCTGGAAGAAGCAGCAGAGGAGAGCACCTCCCGGATCAATAAGGTACTTGGCACCATACACAGACACAAACGGACCTATCTTTATACAGACAGGGCTAGGGATCTCACAGCCGTCCTCTCTCTCCCAGCCACTCCCTCTCTCTGTCAGCACCCCTCTCTGTCCACTATGACACTATCCTCCCTCTCTGCCTCATCCCTCTCTCTGCCTAATCCCTCTCTCACTGCCCCTCATCCCTCTCTCACTGCCCCTCATCCCTCTCTCACTGCCCCTCATCCCTCTCTCACTGCCCCTCATCCCTCTCTCACTGCCCCTCATCCCTCTCTCTGCCTCATCCCTCTCCCCTTGCTAATCCCTCTCTCCCTATGCCTCATCCCTCTCCCCCTTGCATATCCCTCTCTCCCTGCCTCATCCCTCTCCCCCTTGCTCATCCCTCTCCCCCTTGCTCATCCCTCTCTCTCTGCCTCATCCCTCTCTCTCTCTGCCGCATCCCTCTCTCTCTGCCTCATCCCTCCCTCTCTGCCTCATCCCTCTCTCTCTCTGCCTCATCCCTCTATCTCTGCCTCATCCCTCTCCCCCTTGCTCATCCCTCTCCCCCTTGCTCATCCCTCTCCCCCTTGCTCATCCCTCTCTCTCTGCCTCATCCCTCTCTCTCTCTGCCTCATCCCTCTCTCTCTCTGCCTCATCCCTCTCTCTGCCTCATCCCTCGCTCTCTGCCTCATCCCTCCCTCTCTGCCTCATTCCTCCCTCTCTGCCTCATCCCTCTCTCTCTCTGCCTCATCCCTCTCTCTCTCTGCCTCATCCCTCTCTCTCTCTGCCTCATCCCTCGCTCTCTGCCTCATCCCTCTCTCTCTGCCTCATCCCTCCCTCTCTGCCTCATCCCTCCCTCTCTGCCTCATCCCTCCCTCTCTGCCTCATCCCTCTCTCTCTCTGCCTCATCCCTCTCCCCCTCTTGCTCATCCCTCTTTCTCTGCCTCATCCCTCTTTCTCTGCCTCATCCCTCTCCCCCTTGCTCATCCCTCTCTCTGCCTCATCCCTCTCTCTCTCTCTGCCGCATCCCTCTCTCTCTGCCTCATTCCTCTCTCTCTGCCTCATCCCTCCTCTCTCTGCCTCATCCCTCCCTCTCTGCCTCATGCCTCATCCCTCTCTCTCTCTGCCTCATCCCTCTCTCTCTCTGCCTCATCCCTCTCTCTCTCTGCCTCATCCCTCTCTCTCTCTGCCTCATCCTCATCCCTCTCTCTCTGCCTCATCCCTCTCTCTCTGCCTCATCCCTCCCTCTCTGCCTCATCTCTCTGCCCTCCCTCTCTGCCTCATCCCTCCCTCTCTGCCTCATCCCTCTCTCTCTCTGCCTCATCCCTCTCCCCCTTGCTCATCCCTCTTTCTCTGCCTCATCCCTCTTTCTCTGCCTCATCCCTCTCCCCCTTGCTCATCCCTCTCTCTGCCTCATCCCTCTCTCTCTCTCTGCCGCATCCCTCTCTCTCTGCCTCATTCCTCTCTCTCTGCCTCATCCCTCCCTCTCTGCCTCATCCCTCCCTCTCTGCCTCATCCCTCCCTCTCTGCCTCATCCCTCTCTCTCTCTGCCTCATCCCTCTCCCCCTTGCTCATCCCTCTTTCTCTGCCTCATCCCTCTTTCTCTGCCTCATCCCTCTCCCCCTTGCTCATCCCTCTCTCTGCCTCATCCCTCTCTCTGCCTCATCCCTCTCCCCCTTGCTCATCCCTCGCTCTCTGCCTCATCCCTCTCCCCCTTGCTCATCCCTCCCTCTCTGCCTCATCCCTCTCCCCCTTGCTCACCCCTCTCTCTCTGCCTCATCCCTCTCTCTCTGCCTCATCCCTCTCCCCCTTGCTCATCCCTCTCTATCTGCCTCATTCCTCTTCCCCTTGCTCATCCCTCTCTCTGCCTCATCCCTCTCCCCCTTGCTCATTCCTCTCTCTGCCTTATCCCTCTCTCTCTGCCTCATCCCTCTCCCCCTTGCTCATCCCTCCCTCTCTGCCGCATCCCTCTCTCTGCCTCATTCCTCCCTCTCTGTCTGCCTCGTCCCTCTCTCTCTGTCTGCCTCCCCCCTCCCTCCCTCCCTCCCTCCCTCTCTCTCTCTCTCTCTCTCTACCTCATATCTCTCTCTCTCTCTCTCTCTCTGCCTCATCTCTCTCTCTCTCTGCCTCATCTCTCTCTCTCTCTCTCTGCCTCATCTCTCTGCCTCATCTCTCTCTCTCTCTCTGCCGCATCTCTCTCTCTCTCTCTCTGCCTCATCTCTCTCTCTCTCTCTCTCTCTCTCTCTCTCTCTCTGCCTCATCTCTCTCTCTCTCTCTCTGCCTCATCTCTCTCTCTCTCTCTCTCTGCCTCATCTCTCTCTCTCTCTCTCTGCCTCATCTCTCTCTCTGCCTCATCTCTCTCTCTGCCGCATCTCTCTCTGCCGCATCTCTCTCTCTCTCTGCCGCATCTCTCTCTCGCTCTCTCTGCCTCATCTCTCTCTCTTCCTCATCTCTCTCTCTCTCTGCTTCATCTCTCTCTCTCTCTCTCGCTCTCTCTCTCTCACTCAACCCCCTTCTCTCTCCACCTCCATCTCTTTCAGCCCCACCTCCTCTCTCTGAGCCTGAGCTCTCTTTCAGCCCCACCTCCTCTCTCTGAGCCTGAGCTCTCTTTCAGCCCCACCTCCTCTCTCTGAGCCTGAACTCTCTTTCAGCCCCACCTCCTCTCTTTGAGCCTGAGCTCTCTTTCAGCCCAACCTCCTCTCTCTGAGCCTGATCTCTCTTTCAGCCCCACCTCCTCTCTCTGTGCCTGAGCTCTCTTTCAGCCCCACCTCCTCTCTCTGTGCCTGAGCTCTCTTTCAGCCCCACCTCCTCTCTCTGTGCCTGAGCTCTCTTTCAGCCCCACCTCCTCTCTCTGTGCCTGAGCTCTCTTTCAGCCCCACCTCCTCTCTCTGTGCCTGAGCTCTCTTTCAGCCCCACCTCCTCTCTCTGTGCCTGATCTCTCTTTCAGCCCCACCTCCTCTCTCTGTGCCTGATCTCTCTTTCAGCCCCACCTCCTCTCTCTGAGCCTGAGCTCTCTTTCAGCCCCACCTCTCTCTCTGAGCCTGAGCTCTCTTTCAGCTCTCTTTCAGCCCCACCTCTCTCTTTCAGCCCCACCTCTCTCTCTGAGCCTGAGCTCTGTTTCAGCCCCACCTCCTCTCTCTGTGCCTGAGCTCTCTTTCAGCCCCACCTCTCTCTCTGAGCCTGAGCTCTCTTTTAGCCCCCAATCAGGGTTATCAGGTTAGGGGAGGTGTGATGAGAGTGGGGGGGTATAGTTAGTATAATCAGTGTGATGTGTACCATAGGAGCCACAAGTCGGTCTTTGTTTCAGTGGCTGCCCGGGCAGATTAAATCCAAGCTATGTGATAGCAGGATACTTCTCTGTAATCCAGGGGCACTGGTAAGCTAAAATTGGTGATCAATTATAAGGCTGCAATTGTTGGGTACTGGTAGGCTGCATTTGGTGAGCACTGGTAGGCTGCATTTTATGGGCACTGGTGAGGCTGCATTAATCTCTTGTACCATGGCTGCAGTCTCTGATCATCTCTTGTATCATGTTAGAAGTCTCTAACCATCTCCTGTATTATGTCTGGGGGCTCTTTCTAAACAGACTCTCTAACAGAAGCCCTCTCTGTGTCCATTAGAGAGACCCACCTCCAGGTCCAATTAGAGTACTATGCTTCTCTTCCTGTATTTTGTTTATTGCTAAGAGATCATTGGAGGATCCCAGGGTAATGATAACTCCTTAGGGGAGCATCCCTGTGTTCGAACGGTTGCCATAGAAACATTTGGAAAGGGGGAGGAGTTAGTAAGGTGACCACGCCCTTGTAGGGGGCGCCAGAAATATTTCTGCACCCAGGCGCATGTGACCCTAGGATCGGCCCTGAGGTAAGTAAAGGAGGACTGCACTAAGGTAAAGGAAACTATTTAGGAAAACATTTTGTGGGCCAGACCATTCTTATCCACTCCAGATGAACATATTGAAGAAATGGTCATACCAAGAATCTTTGGAGAGTGTGAAGACTAAGGCCCGGATTCACAAAGCACTTACGCCGACCTATCTCCAGATACGCCGTCATAAGTACAAATGTGCGCCGTCGTATCTATGCGCCGGCCCACAAAGCTAGATACGTCGAAAAATAGGCTTCATCCGACCGACGTATAGTGGGCGCATAGTTACGCTGGACGCATTTGGCACTCCCATTGATTTTCGATGCAAATATGCAAATGAGGGAGATACGCCGATTCACAAACGTACTTGTGCCCGGCGCATGTTTTAAGCGATTTGCGTAAGGTTTACGCCCGGCGTAAAGTTATTCCCCATATTGGAGGCGCAGCTCATGCAAAAGTATGGACCAGGGAACGAACGCTGTAGAATTTTACGTAGTACGTGAATAGGGCTGGCCGTAGGTTACGTTCACTTCGTAGGCAGTGATTCGACGTATCTTAGCCAGTTGTTTCGACGTGATTGTGAGCATGCGCACTGGGATGCGTCCAAGGTACGACGCATGTGCAGTTCATTTTAAGTACTTGTCTGAAGCTCAGCCCATCATTTGCATGGGGTCACGCTTCATTTAAATGTATCATGCCCACTTCCACCTACTTTGACTTACGCTGCCTTACGCCTACGACTATACGCTACGCTGGCGGAACAGTGGGAGCATTTGCTTTGTGAATTCCATGCTTCCCTCTCTGCGTTGCGCCGGCGTAGCATAAAGAAGATACGCTACGCCGGCATATATATGCCCTGAGGTATGTGAATCCGGGCCTAAATCTTCAAAACTGTCAACACAGGGTGGCACTGTGGACATATAATGGTATCCTGTGCCCGTCCCCAAAGTCAATTGAAAAATAGGGGGGAGAAAAATGGGACTTCACTGGCACCACAATAAAGATACTATTAAAGTGTAAAAAGGGGGAGACCCGCTGTTACGTCACACTCACACGGTACTTACCCAGACTGGAGGGTAGGCGAACGTGCTTTGTGTAATCATCGCTGAGAGAGGACCCCTGGCCACAAACTGCAGCATATTAATGTAGTTTATAGGAACAATACAGAAATTTGAGCAGTGAATAATTTGACCTTTAATATCTTTGTTCTGTAATTTAGCAGATGAAATCTGATTGGATACTATGTTGTGTTGAGTTAATTACAAGCACAATTTATTATGTAACATTGGCTGTTATATTTGACATCAGGTGCAAAAGTCAAGGTGGGCATGACCAGCAGCTTCCTCTTGAGGGACTATGCTACAATGTATCACCACGAAGCTCTGTAGTCCCAACAGCAGCACAACTGAGAGGAAGGTGATAACATTCTTTCTTTCTTTCAGAACGTCCATTGCAGTTTTGTCACGCAACAACTGGAAGAGACCTAGGCAGGGCCGGTGCTACCACTAGGCAAACTAGGCAGCCGCCTAGGGCACACTGCTGCTTAGGGCGCCCGGCCACTGGTGTTTCCACTCTCTACTCTCTGCAGCAAGCAACAAAGTCTCAGCATTAGCAGGCAGCACATAGTGTCAGAGGCGCAACGGCGGAGGAGGACTGTGTCTGTATCGCGACTCCCGGATGAATGGAAGCAAGCAAACATTCATCGATGGGTGCTGGTAGGCTGCATTGATGGGCGCTAATAGACTGAATTTGAGCACTATGAGGGTGCATTTGATGGGCTCTGGTGAGGCTGCATTGGATGGGCGCTGGTGAGGCTGCATTTGATGGGCGCTGGTGAAGCTGCATTTGATGGGCGCTGGTGAGATTGCATTTGATGGGCGCTGGTGAGACTGCATTTGATGGGCGCTGGTGAGGCTGCATTTGATGGGCGCTGGCGAGGCTGCATTTGATGGGCGCTGGCGAGGGTGCATTTGATGGGCGCTGGCGAGGGTGCATTTGATGGGCGCTGGCGAGGCTGCATTTGATGGGCGCTGGCGAGGCTGCATTTGATGGGCGCTGGCGAGGCTGCATTTGATGGGCGCTGGCGAGGCTGCATTTGATGGGCGCTGGCGAGGCTGCATTTGATGGGCGCTGACGAGGCTGCATTTGATGAGCGCTGGCGAGGCTGCATTTGATGGGCGCTGGCGAGGCTGCATTTGATGGGCGCTGGCGAGGCTGCATTTGATGGGCGCTGGCGAGGCTGCATTTGATGGGCGCTGGCGAGGCTGCATTTGATGGGCGCTGGCGAGGCTGCATTTGATAGGCGCTGGCGAGGCTGCATTTGATGAGTGCTTCATTAAAAAGGTGGGGTATACATGGGCAGGGCAAAGGGGGTGGGGTCAAGGGGCTGCAAAATTTAGGTTTTGCCTAGGGTGTCAAAAATCCTTGCACCAGCCCTGGACCCAGGTACAGGAAAACTGTCATGATCAACAGAAAAGTTAAACAAAAAATAAATAAAATAATTTTACATTTTAAAGCAGACTTTCACTCTCATCATTGAATAATTGTAATCCTTGTGTTGCTAGTATTAGTAAATAAATAGGAAATTATATCATATTTACTTGTTTTAAACTTTTTTTCTTCAGTTACTTCCTGGTCTCCAGGCCTTGACAAATGATGCCATACATATCAGGAGTCTTCAGGGGGAGGGGTTTTCTCAGCTAAGCACACCCTCCTGCCTGCCTGCTGGAACTGAGGGCAGATGGATTCCAGGTGGTAAAAGTTGCATAAATCATCTGCCCTTCCTCAAGATGGCCATTGGCAGAAATGCTAAGGGTGTGGTCAAAGTGATGGCCCAGCAAAATAGAGCTTGGAGACATGGATGGGCGATTTTGCTTTGAATGTTAAAAATTAATTCAATTGCATTTTTGTGGTGTTGCGATGCATTGATGTTCTGCTTTAACCACTTCAGCCCCAGAGGATTTGACTGCCCAATGACTGGACCATTTTATTGCGATTCGGCACTGCATCATTTTAACTGACAATTGCGCGGTCGTGCGACGTGGCTCCCAAACTAAATTGGCGTCATTTTTTTCCCCACAAATAGAGCTTTTTTTTTGTGCTATTTGATCACCTCTGCGGTTTTTATTTTTTGCGCTATAAACAAAAAAGAGTGAAGATTTTGAAAAAAACAAAGCAATATTTTTTACTTTTTGCTGTAATAAATATCCCCCAAAAATATATAAAAAAAACCCTAATTATTTCCTCAGTTTAGGCCGATACGTATTCTTCTACATATCTTTGGTAAAAAATTTGCAATAAGCGTTTATTGATTGGTTTGTGAAAAAGTAATAGCGTCTACAAACAAACTAGGGGGTAGTTTTATGGCATTTATATTATTATTTTTTTTACTAGTTATGGTGGCAATCTGCGATTTTTTTTTTTTTATTATCGTGACTGCGACATTATGGCGGGCAGATCGGACACTTCTGACGCTGTTTGGGACCATTGTCATTTATACAGCGATCAGTGCTATAAAAAAATGGACTGATTACTGTGTAAATGACACTGGCAGGGAAGGGATTAACCACTAGGGGGTGAGGAAGGGGTTACGTGTGTCCTAGGGAGTGATTCTAACTGTGTGGGGGCAGGGCTTACTGTGACATGACACTGCTTACTACTCCCAATGACAGGGAGCTGTCACTAGGCAGAACAGGGAGATGCCTTGTTTACAATGGCATCCCACGTTCTGCCTCTCTGTGACACTATCGCGAGCTGCCGGCGAACATCGAGTTTGCACGGCTTCTTAAAGGGGACGTACGGGTACGTATATTGGCGTGCAGCGGTCGGCAAGTTTTTAAAGCCTAAGTACTTTCCATTGTTAATTAATTTGTATATTTCAGGCTTTTATATAGTGCCAACAATTTACACAGCACTTTACATATACTGTACATTCACACCAGTCGTTGCCTTTAAGGTTATAAAGTAAGTAATCATTTTTGCCTTTCCATATTTTTTAACCAATTCAGCCCCGGACCATTTCGCTTGCCAAAGACCAGAGCACTTTTTGCGATTCAGCACTGCGTCGATTTAACCACTTAAAGGATCACTAAAGGAACCATTTTTTTTAGCTAAATAGCTTCCTTTACCTTACTGCAGTACTGGTTTCATGTCCTCATTGTTCGGTTTTTGCTTTGAAGTTGCTGTAATCCTGCTCTGATCTCCACACTTCCTGCTTGTCTGTTTCCTTATAACCCCAGTGCTGGGAGCTTTCTCACGATGGTTTAAGCTGTCATTACTGTGTGTCTAAAACTCTCCAGAACCAATCAGATTCATTTTAAAAACAAAACACTGCCCTGGATTTGTTTGTTTTTGTTCTGTGTGTCTATTTCTACTTCACAGCCCCGGACCAATATGCTGCTAAATGCCCAAAGGCGTTTTTACAATTCGGCACTGCGTCGCTTTAACAGATAATTGCGCGGTCGTGCGACGTGGCTCCCAAACAAAATTTGCGTCCTTTTCTTCCCACAAATAGAGCTTTCTTTTGATGGTATTTGATTGCCTCTGCGGTTTTTATTTTTTGTGCTATAAACAAAAATAGAGCGACAATTTTGAAAACAATTCAATATTTTTTACATTTTGCTATTATAATTATCCCCCAAAAAATCTATAAGAAAAAAAAAAAAAAAAAGGTCCACAGTTCAGGCCGATTTTTGGTAAAAAAAAAATCACAATAAGCGTATATTGATTGGTTTGCACAAAATTTATAGCGTCTACAAAATAGGGGATAGATTTATGGCATATTTTTACTAGTAATGGCAGCGATCTGCGATTTTTATCATGAATGCAACTTTATGGCGGACACATCGGACACTTTTGACACAATTTGAGGACCATTGTATATTTTACAGCGATCAGTGCTATAAAAATGCACCGATTACTGTGAAAATGACACTGGCAGTGAGGGGGTTAACCACTAGGTGGCGCTGAAGGGGTTAAGTGTGTCCAACGGAGTGATTCTTACTGTAGGGGGATGGGCTGTGTGTGACACGAAACTGATCACTGCTTCCGATTACAGGAAGTGGTGATCAGTGTCCTGTCACTAGGAAGAATGGGGAAATGCTTGTTTACATCAGCATTTCCTCATTCTTCCTTTCCGTGAGACGATCGCAGATCGCGTGCGTCCACATTGCTGCTTCTTAACCACTACAATACCGCACAGTCATATGACGTCCACAAATGGGATCTCCCATCCCAGGTGGACATCATATGACGTCCTGGACTTTGTGCGGTGATATCTGAATGATGCCTGCACCTAGAGGCATCATTCAGATATAAACGATCATAGCGGCGGTTCCAACGCTTGATCATTCTTGTAGGCGGTGGGAGGGGACCTCCCGCCGCCATCTGGTGCTTCTCCAGGCTCTCCAAAAGGAGACAAAGGATCACCCTGCGATGGATAGGAAGCATAGAGATGACTGGTGACCATCTGGTCACCAGTCATCTCTATGACCGCCGGAGGCCTGGGCAAGGTGTGATGACGTCATGCCCGGAAGTAAACAAAGCCGCAATTGCGGCTAGTAAGGATGAGATCAGTGAATTTTTTTTTCACAATCTCATGCTTTCCAGCCTGGAGGAGAGATGTGGGGTCTTATTGGAATAAAAGTGATCAAAAAAAGTGTAAAAATAAAAAATAAATTTTTTTAAAACGCCCCTGTCCCCGGTAGCTCGCACTCAGAAGTGAATGCACGCGTAAGTCCCTCCCACGTATGTAAATGTCGTTCAAATATATGAGGTTTTGCCGCGTGTGTTAGAGCATGTGCAACAATTCTAGCACTATTCCTCCTCTGTAACTCTAAACTGGTAAACCTGCACAATTTTAAAGTGTGACATGTTAGGTATCTATTTACTTGGCGGAACATCATCTTTCATATTTTACAAAAACATTGGGCTAAACTTTACTGTTTTGTTATTTTTTTAATTCATGAAACCATTTTTTTCCCAAAAACAAGGCGTTTGAAAAATTATTCCGCAAATACCGTGCAAGATAAAAAGTTGCAATGACCGCCATTTTATTCCCTAGGGTGTCTGCTAAAAAAAATATATATATATATAATGTTTGGGGGTTCTGAGTAATTTTCTAGCAAAATAATGTTGATTTGTACATGTAGGAGAGAAGTGCCAGAATAGGCCCGGTATGGAGGTGGGGTTTAAAGCCCGGTATTGAAGTGGTTAAAGGAACCTATATATACATCCGTCTGCCTGCCCGTGCCATTCTGCCAACGTATATCGTCATGCGATGGTTGACAAGCGGTTAAATACATCTATTTAAAAAAATATGAAAAAGAATGTGAAGAAACAGTTTAGTGAATGCATCTGCACACCTAGTGAGGAGAAGACTTTTGGAGGACGGCCTGGTATCAAATAGGGCAGCAAAGAAGCGACTTCTCTCCTGGAAAATTATTAGGGACAGACTGATATTCTGCAAAAGGTACAGGGATTTCCCTCCACAAAGGACACGGCTTTGTGGAACAGCGGCAAGAGGAGATATTTGGAGTTTTCTGCCGGGAGGCAGGTGCGATACATCAAACATCACACTGCGCTGATGAGACCACAATTGTTTATGGCTTTAGTACATATTGCCGTGTGTGCAGAAAGCCAACCTTGCTCATCACTCTGAGATGTAACCTAAATGTCTTAAAATGGCCTAATCAAATTCCAGACATCAATCCAACTGAGATTCTGTGACAAGACTCGAACATTGTTATTCATTATCAATCCTCATCCAACCTCACAGAGCTGGAACACGTTTGCCAAGGAGAATGGCAGGACTCAGATAGGCAGAGCTGGTAGAGATTTACTCTAAAAGGCTATGGGCAAATAATGGCTGTGCCCAGGGGCGGATTGTCAACTCATGGGGCCCCCGGGCAATAGAAGATTATGGGGCCCCTGGACTTACAGATGGCCACCATGCCAGGAGGCAAGGCAGAGGCGGGGCAGCTAAAACCTCAGGATTTTCATATCAAAAGCATGTCGGTTTTGGACATATCAGAGACAGATGTAAAAAAAAAAAAAAACACAGATTCTTACATACTGTCCCTGATTTTACTGAGCCTGGCAACCCTGGTGGGGCCCTCGGGCAATGCCCGAGTGACTCAATGGTCAGTCCGCCCCTGGCTGTGCCGAGTATTACCTCTGGGGTCAAATACTTAAATATTTGGTTGAATGCAACCATCAAATTCATAAAAAATTATAATTAAAAAATATATATACAGTATCTCACAAAAGTGAGTACACCCCTCACATTTTTGTAAATATTTAATTATATCTTTTCATGTGATGACACTGAAGGAATGACACTTTGCTACAATGTAAAGTAGTGAGTGTACAGCTTGCATATAGGGTGACCACATTTCCAAACTGCCATTCAGGGACACCCCAGCCCCCCTCACCTTCCCCCCAAAAAAGGATGAGGGGGGCGGGGGGAAATGTAGTCCTGGGGTTGATGGTGAATTTGGCAGCGGGTTATTTGTCAGCTGAATGTGCCACTTGCCATCAGATGCAGTACTGCTTGCCACCCATAGCCTGATGCCAGATGCAGTGCTGTCGCTCCCTCTGCATGAGCCCTGTGCTTTGAAGGAAAGGAGTGGAGCCGCTATGTGGAGAGTGAAGACCACACCAGTCCTTGCTGCTAGGTGTCGGAGAAGGAGGAGGTGCCGAGGTGGGTGGGGACAGCAGTGCTGCACTAGGCACAGGCCTCGCTCCCAGCCTCACTGTCTGAGAGTCAATTGTCCCTGGTTGCAAGATGCCAGGCAGCGCCTGGCCCTAGCAACCAGTTCTGGAAATGTAGTTACTAGTTCGTAGGGGGTGACTTTGTCCTCTATTTCATTCTGGGACACTGTATTGTCCCGGAATCCATCGGATTAGATTCCATCAGATATCAGATCGTGTGTACAGGGCTTTATTTTGAGGGGACATCAAATTTACACTGTTATGCAAGTAGGGTGCTCACATGTCCTGGAATGCCCGGGACTGTCCCGCAATTGACATGTCTGTCCTGGGTCCCGGGCAATCCAGGACACGTGAGCACCCTACTTGCATAACAGTGTAAATTTGCTGTCCCCTTAAATAAAAGCCCTGTACACATGATCGGATATCTGATGGCATCTAATCCAATGGATTTTTTCGTCGGATATCTGATGAGGCTGACTTTAATCAGTCTAGCCTACACACCATCGATCAAAACTCTGATCGTGTCCAAATGCGGTAACGTAAAACACTACGATGTGCTAAGAAAAATGAAGTTCAATGCTCCTGAGCATGCGTCGACTTGATTCTGAGCATGCATGGATTTTTGACCGATGGACTTTCCCACAGACGATCGTTTTTTTTTTTCGATCGTTTTTTTATCCATAGGAAAAATTTAAAACATGTTCTATTTTTTTTCCAACGATGGGGCCCACACACGATCGGTTCGTCCGATAAAAACGGTCCATCGGTCTGTTTTCATCGGAAAAACCGATCGTGCGTACAGGGCTTAACTCAACACACAGCCATTAACCACTTGCTTACTGGGCACTTGCCGACTGCTGCACACCGATATACGTCGGCGCAATGGCAGCGGTGGGCAAATGGGCATACCTGTACGTCCCCTTTAAGAAGCCGCACGACAGGTCTCCGTGACCGCGGGCCCCACAAACTCGATGTCCGCTGGCGGCCCCGCGATTGTGTCACGGAGTGGCTGAACAGGGAGATGCCTATGTAAACAAGGCATTTCCCTGTTCTGCTTAGTGACAGGACAGCGATCTACTGCTCCCTGTGATCGGGAGCAGTGATCTCTATCATATCACTTGTAGCCAATCCCCCCTACAGTTAGAATCACTCCCTAGGACACACTTAACCCCTTCATCTCCCCCTAGTGTTTAACACCTTCCCTGCCAGTGTCATTTACACAGCAATCAGTGCATTTTTATAGCACTAATCGCAGTATAAATCACAAAATAGTGCCAAATGTGTCCGCCATAATGTCGCAGTCACAATAATAAAAAATGATTACTAAGTTACTAATAAAAAATGCCATAAATCTATCCCTTATTTTGTAGACGCTATAACTTTTGTGCAAACCAATCAATATACGATTATTGCGATTTTTTTTTTTTACCAAAAATATGTAGAAGAATACTGTAACGGAATGGCTCGTGACAGACTGAGATATTCCTATGTCTAGGGTCACCTTATGTCCACTAGGGCCATAGGGTGACAAAGAATCATAATTCATATATTACAGATGGGACATTATTAATACTTCATTTTAGGACTGAGATATCACAAGGAGTTCATGATGACATGACCAGGTCAACCAGACAGTGAGTCATACCTTTTGTATAATAGGCTATTGAAATATCTTAAGGTGTTGGCTATTCACTGTAAAGACATTCCGTTGAAGGTGTTGATTGCACCCACTCTCACAAGACTCTGCCATTGTGTGATAAAGCTGTCTAGATAACTTATTCAACTAGATGTCTGTGTTATTATTCAAGGTTAATTGAACCCTATTGATGATGCGGTGCCGTCATGTCTAGCTACCAAGTAAAGAATTATCCTCAGTGAGTGAATAGGGGGGTGGAGATTGCATTGTCCTGTGATTAACTGCATTATGCTTGAGACTGTATAAGAAGCTGAGAAAATACCAATAAATTGTCATATCTTTGAAGCAAGTGCAGAGCTTGAGTCTCGTCTTGTTTATGGGAATGGATATGGATCGTGTATGCAAGATTGTCGCAGTGTGTCAGATAAGCTTGTCGTGGTTGGATGGAAGGTCGTAAGCGGTGGTGACCGTTACATTTGGTGGCACAGCAGTGGGATGATTCCATCATCAGAAGGACAGCTACAAGGGCACATGACAATGGAGACGGTGTATGAACGGATGAAGCTCTCTTCCCTCATGGACTTACTGGAGAGCCGGGGCAGACTGGCCAGCAACCATAAGAAAAGGGACATTATTGCAGAACTGGTCGAAATGGATAGAGCTAAAAGGCCCGCCGTAACGGACAGGACACCCGAGGAAGAAAGTTTTGATCGGGCTGTTAACCTAAGACTGGCACATTATGGTCCTAACCCTCCACCGGAAATCAGGGACCGAGTTATTGCGGCTCTAAATGCCACCTTGCTACAGCGAAGAAGTGCTGCAGCAGCTGAAGTCACAGCAGCACCAGCTAAAGGGAGAGGAGAGGTGCAGATACCAGTCTCCATGGAAGAGGAATTCCAAAGAAGGTTACAAGAGATGCGGCTACAGCATAGAGGACCAGTATCAGAGGAGGTCCTGTTGGGATGGTCGGATGTTATTCAGTGCCAACTCTGGAAGGAAGCACTAGCTCTGGAGCAGCAACACCAAGGAAAGGTCCTGCCGTCCATCTATGCAAGGTACTGGCCGCAGTATGACGTACGAATGCTGTTGTTGGGGAAACAACCGAAGCAGGAGTGGACAGCCGAGTTGAGCAGGCTGATCCGGGCAGAGATGCAGCTGGATGAAAGCTACAGAGCCCTCCAGTGGTATGTAGCCCAAGAGTGCCCGTGGCCAGCAGATGACAGCCCCACAGAAGGCTATGACTATGATGGCCTGGGATTATTGTATTGGAGGATGTCCAGTGATCCAGACTTCAGGGATGATCGGGAGTGGCGCTTGGAGGACATAATGGAGCACAGAGAGGAGAAATTGAATATCTCGGGAGGCCACTGGTCACAGGAAGATTTAGAATTTCTGGCCATTCAAGAATGGGAGCTGGAGGTCGCCTACAGACAGCTGCTAGACTCGGCTCAGCAGCAGGGTGGGGCTCCCATTGCCTGGGACTATGAGGAAAGGTCAGATAACTGTGAAATCCTGGCTGATGAATCGGCAGTGGAAAAACTGGAGATTGCCATCCCTAAAGCCGAAGCGGATGGTGTGGAGTTCCAGAGAGCCGGGGCGGTTGGCCCCTTTCTCCAGCAACAAGCTGAGGTGGTAAAGCTTTTACCCCCAGGTGAATCACTGGCAACAGAGCAGGGTGCCCCAAGCCTCTGCTCCCAACTAGCAGAAGAGGGGGACCCTGTGGTAGTGGATGGGACTGTGGTCTCCACTCACAGCAACCCAGCGGAAGAGCTGGCAACAGAACAGAGTGTCATAGGCCTCTGCTCCTCACTAACAGAAGAGGGGGACCCTGTGGTAGTGGATGGGACTGTGGTCTCCACTCACAGCAACCCAGCGGAAGAGCTGGCAACAGAGCAGAGTGTCATAGGCCTCTGCTCCTCACTAACAGAAGAGGGGGTTCCTGGGGTAGTGGATGGGACTTCAATCTCCACTGGCATAACCCCAGAAAATGGTACAGGACTGGGACAGGGGGATGTCGGCTTTGCTTTGCAAGCACCGGGGGGTTTTCACCAAGCACCAGTGGATGGGACTTCAGTCTCCACTGGTATACCCCAGGAAGGGGGGGCAGTTGGCCCAGACCCCCAACAGCATGATGGACTGAGCCCAGCCACCCTGCCGTCTCCCCAGCGGCAGGCGTGTTCTCTGAGAGAGGCAGAGGTTGGCGGGGTGAGTAATGCTCAGTTTGGAGCCATTTATTTGGGGTACAGTATGGATACCAGCATTGGAGGACTGGAACTACTGACGGATTTCGGAGTCAACCCGTTTGGGGTTACCACCTGTGTCCGTCTCCCACCGAAAGGGGAGAGATGTAACGGAATGGCCCGTGACAGACTGAGATATTCCTATGTCTAGGGTCACCTTATGTCCACTAGGGCCATAGGGTGACAAAGAATCATAATTCATATATTACAGATGGGACATTATTAATACTTCATTTTAGGACTGAGATATCACAAGAAGTTCATGATGACATGACCAGGTGAACCAGACAGTGAGTCATACCTTTTGTATAATAGGCTATTGAAATATCTTAAGGTGTTGGCTATTCACTGTAAAGACATTCCGTTAAAGGTGTTGATTGCACTCACTCTCACAAGACTCTGCCATTGTGTGATAAAGCTGTCTAGATAACTTATTCAACTAGATGTCTGTGTTATTATTCAAGGTTAATTGAACCCTATTGATGATACGGTGCCGTCATGTCTAGCTACCAAGTAAAGAATTATCCTCAGTGAGTGAATAGGGGGGTGGAGATTGCATTGTCCTGGGATTAACTGCATTATGCTTGAGACTGTATAAGAAGCTGAGAAAATAGCAATAAATTGTCATATCTTTGAAAGCAAGTGCAGAGCTTGAGTCTCGTCTTGTTTATGGGAATTGATATGGATCGTGTATGCAATATTGTCGGAGTGTGTCAGATAAGCTTGTCGTGGTTGGATAGAAGGTCGTAAGCGGTGGTGACCGTTACAAATACATATCGGCCTAAACTGAGGAAAAAAAAAATATTTTTTATTAATATATTTTTTGGGGG
This sequence comes from Rana kukunoris, assembly GCA_029574335.1. Taxonomy (NCBI): domain Eukaryota; kingdom Metazoa; phylum Chordata; class Amphibia; order Anura; family Ranidae; genus Rana; species Rana kukunoris. Next base: position 661,937,503 of record CM056049.1, read on the forward strand.
GCATATTTATTATAGCAAAGATTCTAAAATATAGATTTGTTTTCAAAATTGTCGCTCTTTTTTTGTTTATAGCATTTGTTGGGAAAAAAGGATGTAAATTTTGTTTGGGTACAGCGACGCAGTGCAGTATCGTAAAAAGTGCTCTGGTCAGGAAGGAGGTAAATTCTTCCAGGGCTGAAACGGTTAATCGCTGCTGGGTTTTTTATTTTTTGCTAAATACAATTTTGAAAAAACAAAACTGTTTCATAGTTTGTTATACAATTTAGAAAACAGGTAATTTTTCTCCTTCACTGATGTGCGCTGATGAGGGCACTAATAAGGTAGCACTGAGAGGTGGCACTGATCACTGATGGGTTGCACTGATGGGCACTGGTAGGTGACACTGATATGCAGCACTGATCGGTGGCGCTAAGTATGAGACACTAATGGGCATTAGGAGTTGTAAAGAAAAATGTTTTTTCACTTTAATGCAAAGGTGAAAAAACAGCTGATGCTGCTGCCCCAAACCTATAGAGGCGCATTGCGGGCGGTATTAACCCTTTCACGGCCGCTAGCGGAGGTTAATACCGCACCGCTAGTTGCGGCAAATCTGACGGGATAGCGACGCTATACCGCCAGCGCGGCTCCAGCCCCAGTGTGAAAGGAGCCCTTATACTGGCCACTGGAAGTTCAACATGGCACCTTAGGGCAAGGAACTCTCTGAGTATCTAAAAAAAAAAATGTTGCTCTACGTAAACATGGCTCAGGCTATATAAGAAGATTGCCAAGACCCTGAAACTGCAGCATGGTGGCCAAGACCATACAGCAGTTTAACAGGACAGGTTCCACTCAGAACAGACCTCGCCGTGGTCTACCAAAGAGGTTCAGTGCACGTGCTCAGCGTCATATACAGAGGTTGTCTTTGGGAAATAGACGTGTAGCAAGGTCCCAGCCCTCTTTTAAGCCAAATATAACCTCCAGCGCCAGGGATAGCTGACATCCTTCTGTATGTAGTGGGTTGTGAGTCATGGTGGGTGCAGAGTAGTTAAAGTTATTGGGTGCCAGACACTACTATGGCGACAGTCTTAAACACTTCTTAACACAAAGCATAATGTCCTGTACACACGAGTGGAATTTCCGTTGAAAAAAAAAAAAAAAATCGGATGTTTTTTCCCACGGAATTCCGCTTAAGCTTGTCTTGCATACACACGGCACACTAAATTCTGACCGTCAAGGACGTTGTGACATACAACACTACGGCGAGCCGGGAAAAATGAAGTTCAATGCTTCCGAGCATGCGTCGACTTGATTCTGAGAATGCATGGTTTTTAGTGCGTCGGAATTGCATACAGACAAATTAATTTTCCAATAGGAATTTTTCCAATCGGAAAAATTGAGAACATGTTCTCCATCTAAGTCTGTCGGAATTTCGGACGGAAAAAGTCCATCGGAAATTCCGCTCATGTGTACAGGACATAACAATTCTTTCACTACAATAGCTCCTTGTAGTTCTTCAGCCCACTAAGCTCGCAGTCTCTCACTAGACTTGATGATTCACTGCCACTGAATCCCCTGAGCTACTCCAATCTTCACAGTGGTATCTTCCTCAAGCTTCACCCCCGCCTTTCTGCTGGGTCCCTAGCTTGGCACTTAAGATACCTCTCAAGCTTTACCCTACTGGCCTGCTCGGTCCCTGGCTTAACACACATGACTGCTCTGCAAGCGTCACCTACGCTGGCTGGGTCCCTGGCTTGATACCCACTGAAGTTTTCAGATTCTTCACGGTCCCAGTTTGGTGAGAATGCTACTTGCTTCAGGTACTCACAATGGTCCCTGGTAATAAGGCGGATGATCCCTTAGGCCCCGTACACACGGCAGACACATCGTTCCGCCCGTCGAGGTTCTCTGCCGGCCGTCAGAATCGGCGACCCGCCCATCGGGAAAGGCAACCAGCCATTCATCCCGACGGGCCGTCGAGCAAATAGAGAACCTGTTCTCTATTTGCTCGACGGCTTTCCCGATGGGCGGGTCTCGCCGAGAGCGTACACACGGCTGAGGTTCTCGGCAGAATGCGGCTCCCAGAGAGGTTCTTGCTGGTTTCTGCCGAGAACCTCGGCCGTGTGTACAGGGCTTGACTGGCGATACCTCCTACCATGACAGGTTCTCTGGCTGGCACAACCATCACTTTTGGCTGGACTGCAACCCTTCGCTGTTCTCTTGACAGACCCTCAGACAGCCTAGCAGCCAGATGTGCTTGGGATAGGCCCAATCTCTGGGCTAGCAGCCCGGGCAGTACAACACAGGTCCACCCAGACAGCTGTCCAGGTGGCACAGAACGCAGATCATCCGACTCCACCCAAATATATAGGTTCTCCCAGCAGGCCAAGAGATTCAAGAAAACCCTTGCCCATCGGCTGAAATGCCCCATATACACATAATCTGACCTTGCGTTACCCCTGTATCTAGCACCACCAAGTACCGGTCCACCTAGTGGTAGAAGAGAAAAGTGCAACCAGGCCAAAATTAGGGAGAAATCAATGTATCTCTAACAATTAGCCAAGATGACTATTCCAAGTAAATTTCAAGGAGCAACCCTGACTAAACTCCAGGGTGCTACAGACATATGAGTGCTGCCAGCATTGCTGCAGAGGTTGAAGGGGTGGGGGGGCTCAGCCTGTCAGTACTCAGACCATACGCCGCACACTGCATCAAATTGGTCTGCATGGCTGTTGTCCCAGACCAATTCCTGAGGTTAATACCGCACCGCTAGTTGCGGCAAATCTGACGGGATAGCGACGCTATACCGCCAGCGCGGCTCCAGCCCCAGTGTGAAAGGAGCCCTTATACTGGCCACTGGAAGTTCAACATGGCACCTTAGGGCAAGGAACTCTCTGAGTATCTAAAAAAAAAAATGTTGCTCTACGTAAACATGGCTCAGGCTATATAAGAAGATTGCCAAGACCCTGAAACTGCAGCATGGTGGCCAAGACCATACAGCAGTTTAACAGGACAGGTTCCACTCAGAACAGACCTCGCCGTGGTCTACCAAAGAGGTTCAGTGCACGTGCTCAGCGTCATATACAGAGGTTGTCTTTGGGAAATAGACGTGTAGCAAGGTCCCAGCCCTCTTTTAAGCCAAATATAACCTCCAGCGCCAGGGATAGCTGACATCCTTCTGTATGTAGTGGGTTGTGAGTCATGGTGGGTGCAGAGTAGTTAAAGTAGTTAAAGTTATTGGGTGCCAGACACTACTATGGCGACAGTCTTAAACACTTCTTAACACAAAGCATAATGTCCTGTACACACGAGTGGAATTTCCGTTGAAAAAAAAAAAAAAAATCGGATGTTTTTTCCCACGGAATTCCGCTTAAGCTTGTCTTGCATACACACGGCACACTAAATTCTGACCGTCAAGGACGTTGTGACATACAACACTACGGCGAGCCGGGAAAAATGAAGTTCAATGCTTCCGAGCATGCGTCGACTTGATTCTGAGAATGCATGGTTTTTAGTGCGTCGGAATTGCATACAGACAAATTAATTTTCCAATAGGAATTTTTCCAATCGGAAAAATTGAGAACATGTTCTCCATCTAAGTCTGTCGGAATTTCGGACGGAAAAAGTCCATCGGAAATTCCGCTCATGTGTACAGGACATAACAATTCTTTCACTACAATAGCTCCTTGTAGTTCTTCAGCCCACTAAGCTCGCAGTCTCTCACTAGACTTGATGATTCACTGCCACTGAATCCCCTGAGCTACTCCAATCTTCACAGTGGTATCTTCCTCAAGCTTCACCCCCGACTTTCTGCTGGGTCCCTAGCTTGGCACTTAAGATACCTCTCAAGCTTTACCCTACTGGCCTGCTCGGTCCCTGGCTTAACACACATGACTGCTCTGCAAGCGTCACCTACGCTGGCTGGGTCCCTGGCTTGATACCCACTGAAGTTTTCAGATTCTTCACGGTCCCAGTTTGGTGAGAATGCTACTTGCTTCAGGTACTCACAATGGTCCCTGGTAATAAGGCGGATGATCCCTTAGGCCCCGTACACACGGCAGACACATCGTTCCGCCCGTCGAGGTTCTCTGCCGGCCGTCAGAATCGGCGACCCGCCCATCGGGAAAGGCAACCAGCCATTCATCCCGACGGGCCGTCGAGCAAATAGAGAACCTGTTCTCTATTTGCTCGACGGCTTTCCCGATGGGCGGGTCTCGCCGAGAGCGTACACACGGCTGAGGTTCTCGGCAGAATGCGGCTCCCAGAGAGGTTCTTGCTGGTTTCTGCCGAGAACCTCGGCCGTGTGTACAGGGCTTGACTGGCGATACCTCCTACCATGACAGGTTCTCTGGCTGGCACAACCATCACTTTTGGCTGGACTGCAACCCTTCGCTGTTCTCTTGACAGACCCTCAGACAGCCTAGCAGCCAGATGTGCTTGGGATAGGCCCAATCTCTGGGCTAGCAGCCCGGGCAGTACAACACAGGTCCACCCAGACAGCTGTCCAGGTGGCACAGAACGCAGATCATCCGACTCCACCCAAATATATAGGTTCTCCCAGCAGGCCAAGAGATTCAAGAAAACCCTTGCCCATCGGCTGAAATGCCCCATATACACATAATCTGACCTTGCGTTACCCCTGTATCTAGCACCACCAAGTACCGGTCCACCTAGTGGTAGAAGAGAAAAGTGCAACCAGGCCAAAATTAGGGAGAAATCAATGTATCTCTAACAATTAGCCAAGATGACTATTCCAAGTAAATTTCAAGGAGCAACCCTGACTAAACTCCAGGGTGCTACAGACATATGAGTGCTGCCAGCATTGCTGCAGAGGTTGAAGGGGTGGGGGGGCTCAGCCTGTCAGTACTCAGACCATACGCCGCACACTGCATCAAATTGGTCTGCATGGCTGTTGTCCCAGAAGGAAGCCTCTTCTAAAGATGATGCACAAGAAAGCCCACAGTTTGCTGAAGACAAGCAGACTAATGCCACGTACACACGGTCGTTTTTTGTGATGAAAAAAAACGACGTTTTATGTGAAGTAAAAAACGACATTTTTGAAACGTCACTTTCAAAGACGATGTTGCATACACACCATCGTTTTTTTCACAAAAAGCGAGGTTACGTTCACCACTCTTTTCCATTGAAGCTCGCTTCATAACTAGCTTCTGGGCATGCGCGGGTTGAAAAACGTCGTTTTAAACGACGTTTCTGCTACACACGGTGACTTTTTGTGAAACAAAAAACGACGTTTTGAAAAACGACACAAAAAATTCAAGCATGTTGGAATTTTTTTTTGGTCGTTTTTTTTAAAAAAAAACAACGTTTTGCCCACACACCATCAATTTAAATGACGTTTTAAAAAACGAAGTTTTTTTTCATCGCAAAAAACGACCGTGTGTACGCGGCATAAGGACATGGATTACTGGAACCAATTCCTGTGGTCTGATGAGACCAAGATAAACTTATTTGGTTCAGATGGTGTCAAGCGTGTGTGGCGGCAACCAGGTGAGGAGTACAAAGACAAATGTGTCTTTCTTACAGTCAAGCATGGTGGTAGGGGTGTCATGGTCTGGGGCTGCATGAGTGCTTCCGGCACTGGAGAGCTGCAGTTCATTGAGGGAACCATGAATGCCAACATGTACTGTGACTAGGGTTCTCCCGATACCACTTTTTTAGGACCGAGTACAAGTACCGATACTTTTATTCAAGTAGTCGCCGATACCGAATACCGATACTTTTTTTTAATGTGTCCCCAAATGCAGCCATGTCCCCCACAAATGCAGCCATGTCCCTCACATATGCAGCCATGTCTCCCACATATGCAGCCATGTCTCCCACATATGCAGCCATGTCTCCCACATATGCAGCCATGTCTCCCACATATGCAGCCATGTCTCCCACATATGCAGCCATGTCTCCCACATATGCAGCCATGTCCCCCACATATGCAGCCATGTCCCTCCAGCCAGTGGGAAATGAGGCGGTAAATGTGTAATTTACCAGCCCCTTTTTTTCTGAAATGAGTCAGTGTCAGTGATCTGTCAGTGATCTGTACTGATCACTGACTCTGTCCATTCACGTGGCATATACTAAACTGTGTTTACTATGCTTCAGTTTATGAATGGCCAGGAAGCTCTGTACAGAGCTATTCCTGTCCATTCATTCTATGTAGCTGAGGCTGCAGAGAAGGAAATTGGGGGCTGTGTCCTCAGTCTTCCTTTTTGTCTCAAAAGTGAAACATCAGAGGTCTGTTTAGACCTCTGATATCTCAAGAAAGTCCCCCAACAGGGCTCCTAAAAAATAATAAAAAACACTGATACCAGTGGTGGAACTACAGGCCTCACAAAGGTCATACCTGTGACCGGGCCCAGGAGTTCCACCACCAGACTCGGAGGGAAGGGCCCCGGCTGTGGTTCGGAGGGGGGCCTTCATGGTTTCTTGCACCGGGGCCCTGAAGGTTCTAGTTACGCCACTGCTGACCTCCAATTAGACACAATGGGGTCAATTCACAAAGAGAAATGTTATTGGTTTCCTTCGGTTGTTAAATTACCACACTTATTTAACGCTAGCAAACATGGTATTCACGAAAGCTATAATCGTTATTCAACATAGTCGTTATGGTTTTCAGCTGACTCTTTATCCAATCGTTATGCTAACTACTCAAGAGTTATTTTTACGTCCAAAATCGTAAAATTAATGTCTAAGATCATTAAATAATGCCGGAGAGATGCATTCTGGGAGCAGAAGGGGAGGAGAACAGCTGCATGTGGAAAAGAGCAGATACAGAGAGAGAGACACAAGCAAGATACACATGGAGATTGGGCATGTGATGTGCAAAACTTCTAGTGTGTGTTTTTCTAAAGCCTTGTGTATTTCCTCATACAGAGAATAAATCATGGGAGATGATAATCGGAATTTAGCTATCACCTGGGTTTCAGAAAAGTCATTCAAAATAGTATGTGAACACACGTTTATAAATCTGAACAACATTCTAACGTGTTCTTCTTCGCCTCTGGATAATTTTAAGTTCAAATAGAGCACGGTTCTAGCTTGCCCAACACTACTAAAAACTTCACTACACTACACAAATCGCCAAAAGCTTCCTCTAACAACAAAATATCGCCTGGGAAATGTCATAACGCCACCCTGAGGGAAGTGTTAATTTAACGATCGATAACTGTTAAAAAAATCTTTGTGAATTGCACTTCTGTACATATTTAAATCGTTAAAATAATGATCGAATCGTTAAATAACGATCCACACCTTAAAATATCGGTTCCGTGTAGTGAAACATTATTTGTTGATTTTTCAAAGCGTTAAATCGTTTAGTGAATTGAACTAGCTTCAATAACGTGCAAAATCGTTAAAATAACGACCGGAATCTGGAAATAAAGCTTTGTGAATTGACCCCAATGTACCCTTGCTGTGGTGCCAAACACACTGCAAGGGTTAAATGTTTGTTAAGTCTAGAGGGAGCTGAAGTGGCAGTATTACTTACCTTAATCCTGCTCCAGACAGCTTTTGTGCCATCCTTCATTGCATGTGAAGAAGGCTAAAGTGAAACGATGACCGATGTGCCTAATGCCGCGTACACACGATCGGAAATTCCGACAAGTAAACCGTGGATTTTTTTCTGATGGAATTTTTGCTCAAACCTGTGGTGCATACACGCGGTCACACAAAATTACGACCATCAAGAACACGGTGACGTACAACACTACGACAAGCTGAGAAAAATGAAGTTCAATGCTTCCGAGCATGCGTCGACTTGATTCTGAGCATGTGTGGTTTTTGGTTGTATCGGAATTGCATACAGACGATCAGAATTTCCGACAAGAACTGTTTTTGTCAGAAAATTTGAGAATCGGCTCTCAAATTTTTGGAAACTCCGACATAAAAAGTCCAGTGGAGCCTACACACAGTCGTAATTCCCAACCAAAAGCTCACTTTGAACTTTTCCTGTCGGAAATTCCGACCATGTGTACGCGGCATTAGAAAGGAGTCTGCATTGGCCTTGTTGTACAGGTTAAAAGGAGCCTGCTGGAGCCCAGAATAAGGTAAGCCTTAGCCCTTATCCATGCGCCCGTAGACCCAACTGTCACTGCAAGAGTAGATTTAGATACTGCACAGGTAGATTTTGTCTAATTCCCGAAATTCAGCATTAAATGTATTTTTAAATGCAATATTTAACCTGGTATCAGCCTTTTTTAGTCCTCTGTACAACAAAGCTGCAGTGTGCGAAGAAAAGGCAAATCAGTTTGGCTGGCACCGGCCCAAATAGGGCTAGGTGCCACGGACTAGTTGAGGAGATGGGACAGTCAGGAAAGGGGTTAAATGAGTCTCTCCCCTCTTGAGTTCCCCCCTCCTTCCCCCTCCCTCTGGGAGGGTGGTGCTCTGACAGATAGAGCCAATTAAAGATGCCCAGGGGGAGGTATTTGGGGTGGGCATGTGACCAAGGCTTCAAGGTGGGTTTCCCTCTCACCTTCTTCCTCTTACCCGCAGCAGCCCCCCAGCAAGTGAGCTCCCACCCTCCCGCCCTTGTTTCCCGTTTTATTACACAGTTTCAGGTGTTTAAAAAAAAATTAAAAGAGGATCGAATGTAATAAAGTTATAAAAAAAAAAATTGGTCAAGCGAGTTTTGTACTGAGGAGTTATGACGGTGGTTATTGCTGTATTTTATTACAAATTTAAGGTTTTGGTTTTACAGGCATTGTTTGTTCACGTTATGATGTGAGATATTTATTGTTAAGTCACAGCTGGCGGTAATATTAATGAAGGAACGGGGGAAGGCTATTATGCCTGTCGGTTTAGGCCGGCGGCTGGTTGGTTGCTTCCCCCTTGTAATCTAACCATGAGATGGTACTAAAGGTTTACAGATGTTTTATGGTTAAAGAAAAAATAAAGCTGTGGCCGACCCCTACGTCCATTCAAGGATAACATGTTGTCCGAGTCTTTATTTTATGGTTAAGGGGTGAGACGAACACATGGGTACGGGTTAATGGGTTGTTCAGGTAGTCTATGTATTGACAAGAAGACGTATGCTGAGAGGAAGAGAGAGCAGAGTGACAAAGAGATAAGCTCATCACTGTGCTGCTTCTCTTTTCAGTCACAGTCCTTCTCGATCTGCGCTTAGAAGTGGATTGAATGATGCTGGTCATCAGACTGAGGACATCGAGTGGCAGAAAATGAGTACTGTAGACAAAGTTTTGGATTAAAGGCAACTATTGCAGCTGGTTTTTGTTTGTTATGTTTTATTTAATCTTTTAATGACCTAATCATTTCTGTCTTGTCGGTACTCTGATTAACTGGTTGCCGACCAGGCGCCGTCATTCTACGGCGGCAGGTCGGCTCTCCTGGGCGAGAGCCCATAGCTTTACTTCAGCTACTTTGCTGCCACTAGGGGGCGCGCGCGCGCCGCCGGCCACGCGCGATCGCTCGTTACAGAGTGAGGACCGGGAGCTGTGTGTGTAAACACACAGCTCCCGGTCCTGTCAGCGGGGGAAACGCTGATCTTCTGCTCATACAATGTATGAACAGAAGATCAGTGATTTCCCCTAGTGAGGCCACCCCCCCTATACAGTTAGATCACACCCAGGAACACACTTAACCCCTTCCCCGCCCCCTAGTGTTAACCCCTTCACTGCCAATGGCATTTTTATAGTAATCCAATGCATTTTTATAGCACTGATCGCTATAAAAATGCCAATGGTCCCAAAAAGGTGTCAAAAGTGTCCGCCATAATGTCGCAGTACTGAAAAAAAAAAAACGCTGATCACCTTCTTTACTAGTAAAAAAAATTATAAAAATGCCATAAAACTACCCCCTATTTTGTAAACGCTATAACTTTTGCGCAAACCAATCAAACGCTAATTGCGATTTTTTTTTAACCAAAAATATGTAGAAGAATACGTATCGGCCTAAACTGAGGAAAAAAATGTTTTTTTATATATTTTTTGGGGATATTTATTATAGCAAAATGTAAAAAATATTGCATTTTTTTCAAAATAGTCGCTCTATTTTTGTTTATAGCGCAAAAAATTAAAATCGCAGAGATAATCAAATACCACCAAAGGAAAGCTCTATTTGTGGGGAAAAAAGGACGCCAATTTTGTTTGGGAGCCACGTCGCAAGACTGCGCAATTGTCAGTTAAAGCGACGCAGTGCCGAATCACAAAAAGTGCTCTGGTCATTGGGCAGCAATATGGTCCGGGGGTTAGGTGGTCAAAAGCCTGTGGCTATTTGGCACTTTTGTAACCAAATCTAATTTTGTAATTTTCTTGGCTTTTATATGCAGATTTGTCTTTTTTTGTACCATACTGTAAAATGATATATTCATTTGAGTTTATTATTTAAGCAAATGCTGAGAACACATGTGAAATCTAGGAAGCTTACTGTATGCCAAGAACTGCTCCCATTTTTTCTTTCCTTGCTCTTAGGTTTATCTCCATTTGTTTCTCCTGATGGCTTTGATCTGTTTCTGGGAGCCAATAGAGCAAATCATTTCCTATATGTATCTTTTATTCTCTTTCCTTTTTTTCTACTCTGTCTGTCAAGGTTGTTCTTGTCTATCAATGTTTAATTCCTGGAAGATCTCACAGTGGATCCGAATTCTAATGCTCTGTGACACACACAGTAGCTGCTAATAAATATGTAAGAACATAAAACTGCTATAAAAATAATCCAACTGTCTATATAAGCAGTCATTTAACTAAACTGCATTTCTGTGCTAATCGGTATATTCAAGAAGCAAGTTTACACTAAGCATGTCACATTCTGCAACAAAAAACTGAGCTGCGTGTTTAAACCCTAAACCGGAAATGAGGGTGAGATGTTCAACCATGTTCATGTCATTATATACTGTATATCTTTTCTAGTTCTTTCCTATTTGGGTCAGCTGGATATGGCCTAGGTATTTTTTACCTGCTCAGAGGCTGCCAGGGCCAGACACCAGTTCTAATCACACCAACAATCACAGGCTCAGTTTAGGGCAGGGGTACCAGACTCCACCCCCCTTACATCAGATGTCAAGAGTACCTCATCCTCCCTTACATCACAGTGCACCCCCTTTACGATTTAGTGGTGCCAGGGGAAATTGGGGGTACAGAGCTGGAAAGCAGAAAGTGTAGGGTCTGGAGAAGGACCAGAGGATGACTGGAGTCCTGGGATTCCAAAACCAGGGGAGGCAGAGAGGAGACCTCTGGAGAGGTCTAAAATTGGCTTTGCATCAACACTCCCTATCCAACCTGGTGAAGCTTGAGAGGTCCTGCAAAGAACAATGGGAGAAACTGCCCAAAAATAGATGTGCCAAGCTTGTGGCATCATACTCAAAAAGACTGGAGGAGGTATTTGGTGCCAAAGGTGCTTCAACAAAGTATTAAGCAAAGGCTGGGAACAGGGCCGTCTTACTGAGCTGCTCCCGATGAGAGGGAACAGACGATCAGTGACATGTCACTAGAAAGAACGGGGAGATGTGACCCGATCGCGGGACACCACCGGACATCGAGTCGCCGACAGCAAATTAAAGGGAGCGTACATGTAGGTCCATTTGCCTGTCCGTGCTATTCTGTCAACGTAAATCTGCATGCGGCGGTTAATAAAAAAACAGTAATTTTTTAAAGGATTGCCATTTTTATGTTGCCTTGAAAGAATGGAGGAGCTTGTAAAGAGGAAGCTGTTTTTGGGCATACTACTGTAGCGGGGTCACCCTGTATGAGTCTGTGACAGGTCATCCCGCTGGGACTTTATCAGTGCCGATCCTGACCTCCCTGGGGTCCCAAGCAAAATGTCACACTAAAGTTGAAAAGCGGGGGGGGGACGACGACGACGACGCTGCTGTCCGAAATTACATCTTACATTACCTCTTCTCCCATGACGCAGCGAGTTGAGCAGGGTGAGGGGCCGAAAATGACTTCTCACCAGGTGGGGCCTCTAGTAATTTTGGGGGCCCTCCGCAGCTTAGCGGGGCCCTAAGCGGCTTGCATAGAGAGCCTATAGGGCGTATCGGCCCTGGACTTTATACATGATTTGTAAATATGTGAGATACCGTTAACAAAGTTATGCATTGTGGGATTGCAAGTAGCCAGATATATGGACTCCATTGACTCTTAGGAGAAACAGACTACATTTCCCGCAATGCCTTGTCCTGTTGAAACATGTGACGCCTCCGCACAGACTTGTGGGGAGGTTACTTAAGGGAAGGGTGTAAATGATACAAGAATACAGCGCTCAGAATGTTCAATGGTAGTGATCAGTATAAAAAGTATATATATAATATATAGCTAACCAGTATAAGGATGAACTAACTGTTTGGCTTATTTTAGTCCATAAAATTGAGTTCAGATGTCCATGTCTGTAGAAAATGATTAGTTATGGACAACCAGGGCTGCTTCTCCAAGAGTGAAGTCAACTCAAGTATACATGGAAGTTGGAGCCCTCAGATCGTGGCTTCAGCAGCTGAACCAGCTCAATTACACAAATTGTCCGTGTTTTGAGGCTTCCGATTGGCCGTTGAACCTCCCATGACCTCTTCTTAAGTTTCTCTAATCTTGCCCCTGTTTACACTTGAGAAAGGAGCGCGCGGTTTCTTCCAAGAACCAGCGAAATGCTCTGAAACGCGTTGTGTACCCTTTTGACTCTGATCAGCCACCGTCCTTCACCGTCCTCCTGACGTCACCACTTGGAACACGAGTTGTTTCTTCTACAGCATATTGATAATGGACACCGCTCTCCACCAGCCTCTTTCAGTCAAAGACTGTTGACACCCTGAAGTGTTTTCTACTTTACCAGCCGCTCCTCTGTTGCGAGCGTCAGCTTGTCCATCCTCTGCAGTGATACCCTCGGCGCCTCTCATGCTTTATCAAAGTGAACGTTTGATACAGCCTGCACAAGCCAGAGACCCCCTGCTTTCCTAGACTGTCAGCACCTCATCTCCGGCCGTTACTACACTATATGTAAGTGTTAGATATGTTCTACCCTTTATTAAAGATTTAATTAGATAACCTAGAGGCGCTTTCTCTCCTCCTTTTTTTCTAAGGGAAGGGTGTGGCGCTTTTTTGCTCTCTCGGATCCAGCCTCTTCTCCTCTGCGGAGCTGCTGACGGAGGCAGCAGTGTGATTAGGCCAGAACCTGGGGCCTAGGTTTGCCGAGAGACCAGCCACCTGGAAGGACGAGAGACATTCAGTATCCAGCCCGTGCACCCGGAGTTCGAAGAGGAAGCCCAGCTGACAGCCGGGAAACAGTGGGACACCTTCGTCGGGAACCTTTGTGTGGTGAAGCAGTGTTTTGTCAACGCACCTTCTGTGAGGAACACAGGCGGGTCACCCAGTCGGGTGAGGGAGCACATGCTCAACATCTAAACTCTCCTCTTAGATAGACTTTTCAGTACCACCCCACAGGCCTCCCACCTCCTGTCTCTCAACTCAGACTTAAGGGGCCTGGAGCGTCTGCAGTATTTATACCAAAAGTAATTGACACCGGACGGTGATTAATTCACTAACGTGCCGTCCAGGATACTTTGCTTAATCAACCTGCATTGATCATTTACCCTTTGTGGATTACAAATTCTAACGTGCACCAACTGGCCGCATCGTGGACATTTATTGTTCCGCAGCACTGCTCGTTAGAGGGCGCTCATGAGCATAGACTGTCTGTTTAGTCATAGTGAATGGTACCATTCTTAGGTTCATAATCAGTTTCCTATATTACAAGTCTGACTCTTGCAAGGGCTCTTGCTAATCAGGCTGACTTGTTACTAACCAGTTGTGTTTTGTGTCAAACTCTATGCCTGTCTTCCTAAAGTTTAAATATAGTAAACTTACCTTCTCATATCTAAATATATTCACTGTGTGGAGTGTATTTTTCTCACCTGGAAGGACCATCCATAACACCAGGTAACTCACTGCTATGTTGTCATTTGCATATTGTGTGCCTGTTATTGTGACCACAGCCCAGCAGAGGTCACAATATCTCACTCCACAGACTTCTGATGTGTCAAGGGAGGGTTCGAGCCAGTTAAACAGGGGTGATCTAAGCTAAAAGAGAGTAGATCCCAAATTAACCAGCGGCTCCTTCGAGGGTAGCGCTACACTACTTTCTGGAGGGAGATATAAAGAGTCTCTCCATATGTGGGATAGAGGTGCATATAGACCAGGGGTGTCCAACCAGTGGCCCAGGGGCCACATGTGGCCCGCAGAGCCCTCTGAAGTGGCCCGCGACCTCCTGCTCTGGGAGGGAATAGAATAAAATACTGTTATTAAAGGTCAGTTTATTACTAAAATCACAGTGTATAAATGGGCATATCCGTTGTGCAGTGGTTAATGGGCTGCATTCAAACTGATCTGCAGATGCAGAGCAGTGCACCTGCGGGTTACCTGCACTGAGCCATAGACTTCTGTTATTACCTGCGAAATTGGTGAGCTTTCTGAAAGTGCACCAAACCTGCAGAATATAATAGAAGTCTATTGAAAAGTGCAGAAAAGCCAAAAAGGTACACTGCGTTGCACCCACGCTGCGGGTAAACCGCAGTGCATCAGTGTGGAAGCACCCAGGGGGCTCTTTCGCACGGTCAGATAGACCCATTTGGACCCTCAATTCACCTCTAAGGAGTGGCAGATGTAAACCGACTTGTGCCCCACCTCCAATCCGATAAAAAAAAAAGAAAGAAGAGTAGAGTGGGCTGTGTCTGTGTCTGCTCTGCATATGCAGAGCAGACATGGACCTGCCATCCGCCCGCTCTGCTCATTGTGGCCCGCTATCAATTACCAAGTTGCTTAAGTGGCCCTGGTGCTTCAAAAGGTTGGGCACCCCTGATATAGACCATAATCAGTGGTTTTACATTCCAGGTGAGGGCACATTCCGTGGAGGGGAGGTCACATTGCATGACAGAAGTAGCACAAGTAGACTTGTTTCTTTCCACTTTTTTGTTATAACATTTATTTTTTATTTTTCACTCTGTCTTTAGATTCTTTAGAGTAGGGTGACCAGACACCCCTGGTTTCCGGGGACAGTGTCCTCAATCCGGGGACTGTCCCCGGAAACCAGGGGTGTCTGGTCACCCTACTCTAAAGAACCAAGTCTGTCCCCGGTTTTGTCCCCAGATTGGATTTGAACAGGGACTGGGGCAATTTCAAAGACAGTCAGTGCAGTATAAAAAAAATAAAAAAATCGGAATAAAAATATATGTCCCTGGATTTCATTTAAAAAATCTGGTCACCTTACTTTAGAGTCTTTGGGCCAGATTCAGGTAGATGGGCGAATCTTTATTTTGGAGTAACGTTTCTCATTTACGTTACTTCGCCAAAACTTTAGGAGCAAGTACTGTTATTCACATAGCACTTGCTCCTAAAGTTGCGGCGGCGTAGCGAAAATGAGCCGGCGGAATTCAAATTGGGTGGGTAGGGGGCGTGTATTATTTAAACTAGGCGCGATCCCTCGGCGAACGTACTGCGCATGCGTCGACTGTCAGTGGGCATGCTCCCAAATTCTGTCAGTGAACGTCAATGACGTCAATCCCCATTCACGGACGTTTTACGCAAACGACGCAATTTTTTTTAAATTCGACGCGATGACGACGGCCATACTTAACATAGGATACTCCACTAGGGGGCTTGTTTTTCTTTACGCCGCGTATCTCTTACGGAAACGTCGGAAAGTCATTGCGTCGGGCCCGAATACGATCGCGAATTGCCGATTCTCGCTGATTAACATATTCTCTGCGTTAATCAGCGTGAAACGCCCCGAGCGCCATTTTTAAAATTGCAGTTCCGAAACAATGGCGAAATACAATTATGCCGCTCGTATAGGAACTCCAACCCGGCGTTTCTTGTTTTCTGTACACACGGTCGTTTTTTGCGATGAAAAAAAACGTCGTTTTTTAAAACGTCATTTAAATTGATCGTGTGTGGGTAAAACGTTGTTTTTTGTCTTCAAAAAAACGACCCAAAAAAAATTCCAACATGCTTGAATTTTTTGTGTCGTTTTTCAAAACGTCGTTTTTTGTTTCACAAAAAGTCACCGTGTGTAGCAAAAACGTTGTTTAAAACGACGTTTTTCAACCCGCGCATGGCCAGAAGCTAGTTATGAAGCAAGCTTCAATGGAAAAGAGTGGTGAACGTAACCTCGCTTTTTGTGAAAAAAACGATGGTGTGTATGCAACATCGTCTTTGAAAAGTGACGTTTCAAAAACGTTGTTTTTTACTTCACAGAAAACGTCGTTTTTTTTCATCACAAAAAGTGATCGTGTGTACGCGGCATAACTCTACCTGAATCTGGCCCTTTGTTGATATTGCATTATCTGCACATGTATGTGGGATTATTCACATTATTGATGTTATAGTGGTAAAGATGGTTACATATTGATTTTTTTTTTGATCTAGTACATCATTATACTATTAGTGGATACCTTGAAGGGGGATGCACACATTGGGGTTATTTACGAAAGGCAAATTCACTTTGCACTACAAGTACAAACTACAAGTGCAAAGTGTACTTGAAATTGCACTGAAAGTGCAGTCGCTATAGATCTGAGGGGGACATGCAAGGAAAATAAAACACAACCTTTTAGCTTGCACATGATTGGATGATAAAATCAGCAGAGCTTCCCCTCATTTCAGATCTACTCCTCAGATTTACAGCGACTGCACTTCCAAGTATACTTTCAGTGCAATTTCAAGTGCACTTTGCACTTGTAGTGTTGAACTTGTAGTGCAAAGTGGATTTGCCTTTTGTAAATAACCCCTGCTGTGTCCGTTTATTTAGACACCTATTGATAGGAGTGTGGAGCGCGGCACCATTAGCTGATAATTAGTTCTTACACATATTTAATTGGCAGTGTGTTTGGTGTGTACGATTCACCATTGGTCAGTGCATAAAGGCTTGCAAGTGATTGGTCCCACCTGCGGCTTTGAAACTTTAAGTGAGTGCTGGACCCTAATCGGTGGCGGCTGGTGCTCAAAATTTTTGGAGGGTGAAAACAAACTGAAAAAAAAAACATCTAGTGCAGCTACCGTGCCGCCAGTGTGCCCCATCGATTGCCGCCAGTGTGCCCCATCGATTGCCGCCAGTGTGCCCCATCGATTGCCGCCAGTGTGCCCCAGTGTGTTAGGAAAGTGATGTATTCGCTTCTCTAACACAACACTGTGTAAACAGCGAACGCACAGCATTGCGCCCGCTTTTTACCAATTTGGAAGCCTATTAGAGCCGATGACTCTAATCAGGCTCTTCCAAAAAAAACACCACTGTAATTCAGATGACAGGCACCTGATTAGGGGGCGGCAGCACGCCGACATCCGCTCGCTCGTTAACAAGTAATTGCGGTGATGTCACCGAAAATCACTTGTAAATGTGTGCTGCCGTCCGTCCTCCACTTCTCCCCCCACCCCCACACATACCTCTCTCTGATGGCTCTGTCTTCGGGACTCCATCCTCCCCCCAGCCGCCGAGACTTACTCCTGTCCCTGCCGCCAATGTACACAGTTTGAGGGGTGAGCTGTGGCTCTTCCCATCTCAGCTGTGACAGGAGTTCTAGCACAGTACTAGGACTCCTGTTTTGGAGGTGACAGTGTCAATAAAAAAAGAACCTGTCACCTCCAATTGCTATCACACAGGAAATTGTTTCCTCCTATGTGATGGCAATAAAATTAAGTGAATTTTTTTTTATAAAATAAATAAATAATAATTAAATTAATAAAATAAAAAAGTAATTTACAAAAAGTAAAGAATAAGAAAAATAATATTAAAAATATTAAGAAAATTATACAAAAAAAAGTAAATGACAAGCTACAAATAAATAAAAATAAGTGATAAAATAGAAACAAAAAAATATTTGAGCTAACCGTGGGCCTTGGGGCGGCAGGGAGACACTTGAGGCTAGAGGGGTGATAAAAACAAATAACTGCTGTGACGGTGGTAGAACATATCCCCGTCAAGCCTTCCCTTCTTCTCCCATAAAAGAAATCACCCAATATTCCATGAGTAGGAATATCCCTGGAATCACCGAATAATCCATACATGAGCCAAGGCTTAATGCTGAATGTAAACAGGACACACTTTATTGAAAGTACACAGCACACTTTTATACAGGATTTGGAACATCCCGCCCCCAACAACCGCTTTCCTATTGGTCCATTGTAAAGTATTCAGTCTACACTCAGGTCCTCCTAAACCATGCAAATGAGGACTTGAAAATGACAGCAGAGATTGGTCAGAAACGGTTTGAATAGAAGCCTGTGATGTGTATTCAGACAAAAGCCCCAGGGGGGGCAATCAATGTACACAATAGCCAGCCACAGAACAATGGAACCGTCTGGAGAATTGAGACAGGGCAGAAGTCATTTACACCTGATTTACACCTGATAATAGAAAGGCTTTAGATAGGGTTATCACACAATGAACAATGAGTATCCCTTCTGAGTCTGTTGATCTGGCTGGGGTTCAGAATAAAGTCTCCTGTAATACATGAATTAGGATTTCACGTAGAAACCCTTCAGTATTTCATGGTCCATGACAACTGCCCCCCCCCCCCTTCCCCATCAACTGCTCTACCTTAAGCTGCAAAGGAAGTGGTACATATGTGACATGACAAAAATTATCCCCACCATTGTGATCCATTCAAAGCAGTGGTGTGGGTTTTTAGGGGTTAAAACAGGTAGTGAGGAGGCCTGTCAAGTGCCCCCTAAAAAAGTGAACGTAGATTGCTCTTTAGAGGGTGTTGCCTGTGTAAATGAGCATTATTCGTGCAATAATGTACAAGCGTTTTGTGTAACTTGCACATTGCAGCGAGAGCCCACCCACCTAGTTCATGCAGAATTTAGTTCCCACGCTGCCTGCACAGGACATTTTAACCCTTTGCTGCAATACTTAGGGGTTTAGTTACTAAAGCTGGAGAGTGCAAAAATCAGGCAAACTGCTGCATAGAAATAAATCAGCTTCTAACATCAGCTTGTTCAATTATGCTTTGGCAATAAATCCTGGAAGCTGATTGTTTTTTCTGCAGAAGTTTTTTGTGAGACTGATTTTGCTTTTGTAACTTTCCCCCTAAAGGCCCGTACACGCAATCAGATTTTACGACAATAATTGTCTAAAGAACATGTTGTGTCGGATAATCCGACCATGTGTATGCTCCATACAAAAAATGTTGGCTGTTCATGCTCACCAAGTGTCTGACAATAAATCTGTTATGTCGGAATATCCAATCGTGTGTACACAAGTCCGTCGCACTAAAGTCCAAAGTACAAACACGCATGCTCCGAACCAATGCTAAACATCAGACAACAATAGCACAAGTTGCCCAAAGGGTGGCGCTAAAGAGCAGAAAAAACATGTGGTTTCGTGAATGTTGGTTGAAAAAGTTCTGCCATCTGTATGCCAACGTCCTTCGGACAAAAATCCACGGATTTGTCTGATGGAAGTCCGATCCTGTGTACGAGTCTTTAGTGTTATAAATATAAAATAAAAATACCAGTCAGAAGAAAACTCAATGCAGATAACATTTACTGCATATACTCGAGTATAAGCCGACCTTTTCAGCATATTATTTTATGCTGAACAAGCCCCCCTCGGCTTAAAGGAGTAGTAAAGGGATACAATTTTTTTTGCTGAAATGACTGTTTACAGGGTATAGAGACAAGTTCACTGATTCCTTTTAAAAATGATTAAAAATAGATAAAAATCAATCATATAATGTGCCTGCAGTTTAGTTTCGTTTTTAGACTAGTTTCAGTTTGTTCTGTGTGTACAGAGACACATGGAACAAAAACAAACACAGGGCAGTGTTTGTTTTTAAAATGAATCTGATTGGTTCTGAGGAGTTTTAGACACATAGGGCCAGATTCAGGTAGAAGTTACGTGGCTTATCTGTAGATAAGCCGCGTAACTTCTAACCTACGACGGCGTATCTGTTTTCTGTAGTCAGAAAACAAGATACGCCGGGATTGAGTTCAGATACGAGCAGCGTAATTGTATTTCGCCGTCGTATCGGAACTGCAATTTTAAAATGGCCGCTAGGGGCGTTCCCGCTGATTTACGCCGAGAATATGTAAATCAGCGAGATACGCCAATTCACGATCGTACGCGGGCCCGACGCAGTCACTTTACGACGTTTCCGTAAGGGTTTTCCGGCGTAAAGATAAAGCAACAAAAAGCATGCGTATCCTATGTTAAGTATGGCCGTCGTGACCGCGTCGAATTGAAAAAGTTTCACGTCGTTTGCGTAACTCGTTCGTGAATGGGGATTGACGTCATTGACGTTCACCGTTCACCGTCCTAATGTGGAGCATACGCACTGGGATACATTGACGGCCGGCGCATGTGCAGTGCGTTTGCCGCGGGATCGCGCCTAGTTTAAATACTACACGCCCCCTACCCGACCGATTTGAATTCCGCCGGCCCATTTTCGCTACGCCGCCGCAGCTTTAGGAGTAAGTGCTTTGTGAATACAGTACTTTCTCCTAAAGTTTCGGCGGAGTAACGTAAATGAGCAACGTTACGCCAGAATAAAGATTCGTCCATCTACCTGAATCTGGCCCATAGTAATCACATCTTCTTGATCATGGACCACAATGAAAAGCTACCATGTGTTTTTTCATAAGGAGCCAGACAAGCAGGAAGTGTGGAGTTTCAGCAAAGGAAAAAAAAAGCAACTTCTAAGCAAAAACGGACATGGAGGACATGAAAGC
Organism: Rana kukunoris; assembly: GCA_029574335.1. Lineage (NCBI taxonomy): Eukaryota > Metazoa > Chordata > Amphibia > Anura > Ranidae > Rana > Rana kukunoris. The sequence goes on from CM056049.1 coordinate 661,958,154, forward strand.
AGGACTGCTATAAGGTAAAGCAAGCTATTTAGCATTCATTTTTTATTCCTTTACTGATCCTTTAAGCCTCGTACACACAATCTGACTTTTCAGTGAATTTTTGTCCAAAGGATGTTGGCCATGAACTTGTTCTGCATAAAGACAGCAGAACTTTTTCATCCAACATACACCAAATCACGTGTTTTTTCTGCTCTTTACCTCTTCCATTTGGGCAACTTCTGCTATTGTTGTCTGATGTTGAGCATTGGTTAGGAGCATGCTCATTTCTACTTTTGATTTTAGTCCAACGGATTTGTGTACACACGATTAAATAATCCAACCTAACACATTTATTGTCAGACAGTTGGTGAGCATGAACAGCCTGTCTGATGGAGCATATAGATGGTCGGATTATCCGACACAACACGTCCATCAGACAATTATTGTCGTAAAATCCGATTGTGTGTACAGGCCTTTATACTCGGGGGACGTCTCCCGATGTGTCATGCAATTGTTTGGCGACCGTCCACTGTAACAAAGCCTCGCCTCCTCCTCATCCGTGATAGATGGAACACTGACACAATGCTGGGAAACTGAATCAGCGTTCCGTCTATCATAGATAAGGAGGAGGCGGGGCTTTGTTACAGTGAACGGCCGTCGAACATTTGCATGACACAGCGAGAGACTGTAAACAAGGTGAGGCTGCAAGTGGGCACAGTGAGGCTGCAGATGGGCACAGATGGGCACCGTGAGGCTGCAGATGGGCACAATGAGGCTGCAGATGGGCACAGTGAGGCTGCAGATGCACTGTTCACTAATAGCTGCTGCCTTTCCCACCCTGGGCTCATACTCGAGTCAATACGTTTTCCCATTTTTTGTAGTAAAATTTGTTGCCTTGGCTTATACTCGGGTCGGCTTATACTCGAGTATATACGGTCGGTAATACCTGACAAAGGATCTCAATTTCTTCCCTCCATCCAAAACTAAAGAGTATTAATAGAACTTTTAAAACTGCTAGAAGATATAAGATGAATTATCCCCACAACAGGGGATCTTTGCTGCTGTTATCCTCAGCCTTTTAAAGTAGATCCAAACCCAACTGAATGACATTTAGTTTGATGAATAGGTACGTGATCCGGCGCAGGAGAGCCTTTCTGCCACTAAGTTATGCTGTCGGCAAGTGGTTAAGATAGCCAGCAGGATCAGGTTCTACTCTGACATCAAGGTGATAGGTAACCCCTTCCCGCCATCAGTATGCATATATGCGGCCTCACTGAACTGGGCTTTTTTTCCGTGGGGCCGCACATATGCATAACTCTCTGTGTTGGGAGCGCGACACGCAACTCACTCCCAACACTAGGACTGGGCTCTCACGAGAGCCCTGGGTCTTGCACTAACAATTAGGACCCGGGACTCCCGGGTTGCAGGTCACCTGATTGCTGTGATAGCCTCTGACTGGCTATCACAGTAATCAGTCACTGTGAGCCCACCCCTGTGTTTGCTTCTTTTTCTGAATGGAGAAGATATGTTACATCTTCCTCTCCTTGCAAGAGATAAAGATTTAAATAAATAAAAAAAAGTGTGTAAAAAATAAAATAAAAATGTAATTAAGAAAAAATAGATCAAGGTTAGATCTAGATCAATGCCAGGGTTAATGTTGGGGTCAAAGCAAGGGTCAAAGGGCACGGTTAAAGGTCAGTATATTTTTGGTAGGATTACTTAACTACTTGCATGTGTGTGCCCCCTGCGTACCACGGAAGCGCACACGTGGGTCGGGGGGACTTTATGTTCACCGGCCACCCGCAATCACTGTACACAGAGGCAGAACGGGGATCTGCCTCTGTAAACAAGGTGGATCCCCGTTCTGACAGGAGACATCTCAGAGATCTTCTGTTCTCAGTGATTGAGAACAGTGATCTCTATCATGTCACAGGCAGCCCATCCCCCCTACAGTTATAACACGCTGAGGGAAGACATTTAACCCCTTGATCACCCCCTAGTGTTAACCCTCTCCCTGCCAGTGACATTTATTAGTGCATTTTTATAGCACTGATCAATGTATTAAATTCACTGGTCCCCAAAAAGTGTAATTTAGGGTCAGATTTGTCCACCTCAATGTCGCTGGATTTACACAGATGCACACCTCCAGCTCTGCAGCTCTTATTGGCCCTCTTATGACTCATCCCCTTATCCTCCTGGCAAACTCTCATGAGATTTAGAGAGAGAGCTGTGTATGATGTCACAAGCCTAGGCTTTTTACCAGACAAACAAAAGGAAGTGGGCTGTATAAGGTACTTACTGGCAGCGTACAATGTAAGGGGGAACTCTGCATACCTTGATGTAAAGGGGAATATTGTGGACTCTGATGTAAAAGGTAACTAACTCTGATGTAAGGTGTCTATGGTCACTAGAACCCCCCTGTAACGGAAGGGCCCGTGGGACCCAGAGGCTCCCCGATGCCTCTTATGTGTAGATCACCCTGTGTCTCTAATAGGGGCACAGGGTGAATGAGAACTCCACTATGGTCTGGGCTAGTCAGATTTAATGCGGTATATATTGTATATATATTGTGTGTTGGCTGTTGTGTACTATAAAGCTTGCTGTGGTAATTAAGTCTGCTACTGTGATAAATGTGTATTGAATCCAGAAAATAATGGACATGCAGAATATGTCTTGGACTGCAGCCCACCTGTCTGTCTGTTGCAATGTAAATGAATCTAGGGTGGCTTCTGAGGATCTTTTTAATTATGGCTTGTGCTAATTGTAAGTTAACAGACAGCCTAAAGGTCAGGTGTATAAATTATCAGCTGTAGTTAATTAGCTCATGTAAATTAGGTCAGAATGTCTACTAAAAGATATGTATTGGGGCTCGTTAGGAACAATTGTGTGATGTTGTGGGCGGAGTTGGGCCATTGTTTATTTTGGTTACTGCAGGATCCTAACTGTATATAAGAGCCTGATTTTCTCAATAAAGGGCCTATTCGTGTGGAACCTCAAACAGAGCTGTGTGTCTCGTTATTGGGGTTCGTTTGCCTGACTGTGGAGTTTCGATAGCTGTCTTGGGTTTGGGAATGGAATATCTTAAAAGACTTTAACCCCTGTCCCATTTGGGGTTCCGTTACAACCCCCTACACAAGAGTCTACAGAGTTGAGAGTTCCCCTTACTTGCATAAGAGTCTGCAGGATTCCCCCTTACAGTGCCAGGGGGAACTCTGCAGACCCTGATGTAAAGGAGAATTCTGGCCACAACTATTATCACATACACTTATGACAACCATCATTGTAGACATGGACTCAGGTTCCCAATATGGACACTAGGAGCAGAAGCACCGCCAGCACTGACACAGCAGGACTGAAACGGAATGAACGAACACACAGGAGTCCAGTGACGGTCCTATTACAGTAATGACAAGCACTTACCTGGTAACAGTCCCGGGCAACAGCGGGCGGTCCTGTGTTGCCAACCTACCAGATTGAAACTTACTGGCACAACACCTGAAATTTACTTGCGCCGCCACGTTTTTACTGGCATTTCACAAAAGTTACTAAATTACATTTTTAGGTGCAAATTTCAGTATTTAGGCTACAAACAAGTACGCTAAGCGAATAGCAATGTGATTTAAGGTAGATATTAAGGTAAAAAAACATATTTCTGTTATTTTTGATATACAAAGGGCAAATTATTTAGTCACATCACCCCCTGCCTCCATCCCCCTCTGCCACCAACACCCCCTGCCTTCACCCCCCTCTGCGGTGCCACCAACAACCCCTGTCTTCATCCTCCACCCTCTGCGGTGCCACCAACAACCCCTGTCTCTATCCTCCACCCTCTGCAGTGCCACAAACACCTCCTGCCTCCAATCTCCCCCGCCTCCATTGCCCCCTGCCTCCACCCCCCTCTGCGGTGTCACCGCAGCCACCATCACCCCTTGCCTCTAATCACCCCCTGCCTCCAATCTCCATGCGCAGTTTCAAGCCAAACCAATCTCGGCTATTTTTACTGGCACATTCCCGCAACCACGGACATTTACGAACGGGGGGAAAAAGTGCCCGTTTTTACGAACTGTCCAAAAAATACGGACGGTTGCCAACACTGCGGTGCTCCTACTCCTGAGTCCTTTTTTTTATCTCATGTATAAAGTAGAATGTATTAAAAACTTTGTTAGAAGAACAAATCTGTTAAATCACAGAGGTTGCATCCTGTGTCTCTGTTCAGTGCTATTGCATACTAAGTTTTATTTTCAGTGTCTCATCCAGAGATATCCATAACAGCTTGCAGTATTTTTATATCGGAGTAAACATGAAACTAGCATGAATTTCAGAGATGTACTGAATATGTGTTTATTTCCCGAGGACATACACTGTAATCTTTGCAAATCTGTCATTTAGAAAATGTTTGTTATCACAGGAATTGTGCGATTTCAGATGAATTCGCACAATTTCAAAGCCGCATTCTATGTGAACGAGGGCTAACAGAAGATACTCGTTAGAGCGGCTTCTGTCATTGGACCTGCTGGAAAACCATTATTCATTCAGCTGCTGCAGCCAATGTGGAATTGTTATTGTGGAACCATTGTTAACCCTTTAATTTCCCCTCCTCTACATCTTATCTCTTATCTATGACCACTGTATGCGCCCTGTACATTAACTCCTTCATCTCCTCCTCCCTCTGTGTATGATCTATACATTAAAGTGGAGCTCCACCCAAAAATAGGGAAGCTCCACTTATTTGCCTCCTCCCCTCTCCGCTGCCACATTTGGAACATTTTGGGGGTGAAGGGGGAGCCGGTACCTGTTTTTGACAGCTACCCACTCCCATATCCATCTGACTTTGCCATGGCAACCTCAGCTGGGAGTTTAGCCCCCCCCCCCCACCTCCTTCCCCTGCTACCAGGCCATTCACAAAGCGCAGCACGCTTCTCGCATGCGCAGTAGGCAGCCAGCTGTGAAGCCACAAGGTTTCACTGAGGGTTTCTCTTACCTGAGATGGCAGTGGCAGCACCCGGGAGTCGATTGAAAAATCGGCTGGATTTCTGGACAGGTAAGTGTCCTAATATTAAAAGTCAGCTACAGTATTTGCTGCGGACTTAATTTTTCTGAAGGAGCCTTTAATGTATCTAAAGAGGAGCTCCGCGTTTGCAAGCTTTGTGTTTTAAACACCTTAATACCAGCAGGTTTCTTCATTTCCAAAACATTGTGGCAAAAAAATGTGCTCATCTTGGGGGGTCTACTTTTCAAAAAGTGGTAATCTTGGGGGTTCAAGGCGGGGAGCCGATGTGTGTGGCCTGCGCCCACGATGTCGGCCGGCCACCTGCGATCGTTCCGCAGAGAGACAAAATGGGGATCTGTCAATATAAACAAACAGATCGCCATTCTGTCAAGGGAGTAGAGAGAGATCTGCTGTTCCTAGTGGTCAGGAACAGCGATCTTTTTCCTCCTCCAATCAGTCCCCTCCCCCCACAGTTAGAAAAACCTCCCAGGGAACACATTTAGCCCCCTTATCACAACTAGTGTTAACCCCTTCCCTCTCAGAGTTACTTATAATCAGTGCATTTTTATAGCTATTAAAATTTTACTGGTCCCAAAAAAGTGTCAAAAGTGTCTGGTCTGCCCGCCGCTTATTGCGATTTTTCTTTAACCAAAATTATGTAAAAGAATACATATTGGCCCTAGCTGATGAAGAAATTTGTTTGTTTGTTTTTAATTATAAACGCACATACAGATCCAACTACTTTTAGCTGATCTCCTTGCAGGCCAATTCCCAGTGCAGCTCCCAACTACAGGAAAAATGGATAGCAGGATACAAAACACACAAAGGCAGCGCTCAATGGGAATAGCATTAAAACTTTTATAGTCTTCAAGTAGATAACAAAATAAATATTGCACTGGAGATAAAATCGATGTAGCTACATAAACTGTAAAAATGGTGCGAGTAATACCAAATGGTAACAAAAGCAGTCATAAAAACATGTAGCCAAGTATGATACTGGTATAAAAATGTGTACGACGATACCACTGCTGAATCCAGATGAGGAGGGGTTAACATCAGTCCGTCGGCATGTAGATGTCCCATGAAGGGAACTATCACAACTCCCAGTGGATGGCTGTAGAATCCCAGGTTGATAGAGGGAAGTGATAGAGGAAAGTGTAACAGCCCTTGCGTGTGGCAGATAGTAAGGTCCCGCCGGCATGCAGATATGAAAGCACAGCAAAGGAGCCCTTCAGATGGACACGGCAAACCCCACCAGTGTCAGGAACTCCCTGAAGACCCGGAAGCCGGCGGAGAGGTGAGTACCGATCAAAAAATGTAATGATTAAGCAAGGAATTAATAGTTAATTTCCACAGCCCTATAAAAAAATGTTTGTTTTTTTTTCAAAATTGTCACTCTTTTTTTATAGCGCAAAATTTTTTAAAATAATCGCAGAGGTGATCAAATACCACCAAAAGAAAGTTCTAGTTGTGGGAAAAAAGGATGTTTGTACAACATGAGTGATAACATGAAATCCTGCTAGCTTTATCATTTTTCAGATGCAAGCTGCCAGTGCTGATTTCCTCCGAGTCCTAACAATACTAGCTGCCTGTCTGTCTCTGCTAATAATACATTCGGAGTCACTGATGCTGAACAAGCACACAGATTAGAAAGTCACAACTTCTGATCGGCAGATCTGTTCCAGGTCAGTGACTTGGAAAACACTGAAGCCATTGGATTAGCCTAACAGCCAGTTAACTAGCATTTCCAGAAGAAGATGAGATCAGCAAATGCAGTTTAAGGTTCCTTTCAATAAAGTTTTTATTTAACTTTAAAAATACATTTAAAGTGGATGTAAACCCCAAAAAATGTTTTTTATTTTTTTATGTCACAATGTAGAGTATGAGATTTCCTATCATCTGTGTCCAGTCTTGCCACACAGAGTTAATCCAAATCTGAGAAATCCTCTTTTAATGTTCAGTGAAAATTAACAGAATTCCAGATAAAAACCTGCCTAAATAAAAAGTCAGTTTTCTCTGTTCTTGCTTTGAGTGAGAGGTTATTTACATATCTAGCTAGGACATGTTTATCATATGTTATGTTTATCATAACATGAGGTGATTCACAGTATAAAAAGTGAGAAATCCACCCCTCCCCCACATAACACATCCTGGTAATATACAATGAACTTTGGATCACCTCATGTTATGATAAACATAACATAACATATGATAAACGTGTCCAAGCTAGATGTGTAAATAACCTGTCACTCAAAGCAAGAACAGAGAAACTGACTTTATAATTTGGCAAGTTTTTATCTGGAATTCTGTTAATTTTCACTGAACATTAAAAGAGGATTACTCAGTGCTGGATTAACTCTGTGTGGCAAGACTGGGCACAGATGATAGGAAATCTTACACTCTACATTGTGACATTTAAAATAAAAATGGTTTACATCCACTTTTAGCCCTCGTTCACATTGACTGCTGCTTTAAAATCGTGCGACTTAATCTGAAATCGCACAATTTCAAAGCTGCATGTTAGTTGCGACTTTGGGTGCAACTTGGAAACAGCTGTGCGGCTCCATGTACAGATGTGCACCCAAAATCGCAGAAACTACTTTTCAAATCGATGTGGCACTGCAAAGTCGGCGTTGCACCGATTTGAACAGTGCGATTGCCAGCAATAGGGTGTGACTTGCAATGTGAACAAGGGCCTTAACCACTTGCCTACTGTGCACCTACACCCCCTTCCTGCCCAGACGAAATTTAAGCATCCGGCACTGCGTTGCTTTAACTGACAATTGCGCGGTCGTACGACGTGGCTCCCAAACAAAATTGGCGTCCTTTTTTTCCCACAAATACAGATTTCTTTTGGTGGGATTTGATCACCTCTGCGGTTTTTATTTTTTGCGCTACAAACAAAAATAGAGCGTCAATTTTGAAAAAAAATGCAATATTTTTTACTTTTTGCCATAATAAATATCCCCAAAAAAAATATAAAAAAAAATATTTTTTTCCTCAGTTTAGGCCGATACGTATTCTTCTACATATTTTTTGTAAAAAAATAAATGCAATAAGCGTTTATTGATTGTTTTGCGCAAAATTTATAGTGTTTACAAAATAGGGGATAGTTTATGACATTTTTATTATTTTTTTTTTTTACTATTAATGGCGGCGATCTGCGATTTTTTTATTGGGACTGCGACGTTATGGCGGACACTTTGGACACTTTTGTGAAATTTTTGGGACCATTTACATTTATACAGTGAACAATGCTATAAATATGCATTGATTACTGTATAAATGTGACTGGCAGGGAAGGGGTTAACCACTAGGGGGCGGGGAAGGGGTTAAATGTGTGTCCTATGAGTGTTCTAACTGTAGGGGGAGGGGGGTGACTGGGGGAGGTGACCGATTGTGTCCCTATGTACAAGGGACACAGCAACGGTCTCCTCTCTCCCTGACAGGACGTGGAGCTCTGTGTTTACACACAGAGCTGCACGTCCCAGCTCAGTTACTGAGCAATCGCGTGTGCCCGGCGGCGATCGTTACCATCGGGCACGCGCACCGCGTTCCCAGCAGAGCGGCGCGCGCGTGCCCGCGGCTTTAAAGAGACAGCACGTCATATGATGTGCTGTCAGAACAATGGAGTCCTCCGCCCGCCGTCATTTGACGGTGGGCGGTGGACAAGTGGTTAAGCCTCGTACACACAATCGGATTATCCAACGGGAATTGTGTGATAACAGGCTGTTATCGGAAAACTCCGACAGTTTGCATGCTCCATCGGACAATTGTTGTCGGATTTTATGCAACAAATGTGGGATAGATAGCATGCTTTAAAATTGTCCGCCAACAAATGTGTGATGTCGGATTATCCGATCGTGTGTACAGAAGTCCATTGGACAAAACTCCAAAGTACAAATACGCATGCTCAGAAGCAATGCTCACCAAACACAACATTAGCAGAAGTTGCCCAAAGGGTGGCGCTAAAGAGCTAAAAAACCACGTAGTTTCGCATTTGTTGGCCGACAATTCTTTGCCGTTTGAATGCAATACAATTTCCTGGCCAACGACCCTTTGGACAAAAGTCCTACGCTTTGTCCGCAGAAAATCTGATCATGTGTAAGGCTGGATTCACACCTGAGCATTTTTAGTGCTTTCTGCATTTTGCAGATTTGCACTACAGAACGTGTTCCATAGGAAACCATGGTAAATGGACTGCAGTGCAAATCTGCAAAAAGCACTAAAAATGCACAGGTGTGAATGCCGCCTATGAGGCTCAAGGCCACTGGTGCTGTCCATACACCAGTAGAATTTCATTTCAATATTTTCATATTTTAAATATTTGTTTGATTTTCTAATTAGTGGAGTCAAATCAACATTCTTTTCCGACTATAGTGATGAGAAAATTTGAAGTAGCAGGATTGATTTTTTTTCCTTCAGGAAAATTCGTACATGTTGTAAATAAAATCTGTATTAAGTCGGACTCACACTAATGCAATTGCAGACATTGCGTGCGATTCGCACCGCATTCCTGTTCACATCACAGTTTGTATGGTTGAAATCGCATTCGCTCCGAAATGGTGCAGGACCCTTTTTTTTGTCCGCACTGGAATCAAATCACATAGGTGTTCAGACCCATGCGATCCGATTACATAGTTTGCACTGCACTGCATTTTTTTTTTATGTCACAATGTAGAGTATAAGATTTCCTATCATCTGTGCTCAGTCTTGTCACACAGAGTTAATCCAGATCGGAGAAATCCTCTTTTATTGTTCAGTGAAAATTAACAGAATTCCAGATAAAAACATGCCAAAATAAAAAGTCACGTTTGGACATGTATAAAAAGTGAGAAATCCACCCCTCCCCCACATAACACATCCTGGTAATATACAATGAACTATGGATCACCTTGTGTTATGATAAACATGTCCAAGCTAGATATGTAAATAACCTGTCACTCAAAGCACGAAGAGAGAAAATGACTTTTTATTTGATTCTGATGCGGTGCCTGCACAGAAAACACTGTGGTTGCCACATCGCACCAGTGTGAATCTAGCCTTAACCACTTAAGGACCCCCGCACGCACATACACGGCCACAGAATGGCACGTACAGGCACAAGGGCGTAAATTTACGTCCCCGCCTGAGTGCGGTTCGGGGGTCCCCCTACCTCTGGGAGCGATCCGGGATCTGCGGGCGGATGTCCGTGATATCCGCCCCCCCCGCGATCGCTCCCAGCCAATGGGAGCGCGCTCCCAGCCTGTCACTTCCTCCTCCTGTGTTTACACAGGAAAGAGGAAATGATGTATTCTCTCATCGCAGCGCTGTTTCCCAGCGCTGAGAAGACATCACAAGTAAGTGTGCACCAACACAACACTGACACACACTCACATAGGCATATTAACCCCTTGTGATCGCCCCCCCCCCCCACCCCCCTGTCACAGTGTCACTGAATGCAGTGATTTAATCACTGCATTTAGTGTCAGTGTGACAGGCAGTGTAAAAAACAGTTAGTGTTAGGTTCAGGATAGCCCCCCCACCCCCCCTAATAAAGTTTTAACCCCCTGATCACCGCCCTAGTTAACCCTTTCACTCCCTATTGCCAGCGTCACTAAGCGATCATTTTTCTGATCGCTGTATTAGTGCCGCTGTTCCCGCTAGGTAGCTATTTTTTTTTATTGCGATTTTTTTTTTTTACTAAAGACATGTGGCTAAATAAATGTTGGCCTAAATGTTTGACTAAAATTTAGTTTATTTGATTTTTTTTTTAACAAAAAGTAAAAAATAGTGTTTTTTTTTCAAAAATGTCGCTCTATTTTTGTATATAGCGCAAAAAATAAAAATCGCAGAGGTGATCAAATACCACCAAAAGAAAGCTCTATTTGTGGGAAGAAAAGGACGCAAATTTTGTTTGGGAGCCACGTCGCACGACCGCGCAATTGTCTATTAAAGCGACGCAGTGCCGAATCGCAAAAACACCTTGGGTCATTTACCAGCGTATTGGTCCGGGTCTTAAGTGGTTAAAGCATACCTCCCAACCTTGCCGGATTTTGCAGGAATGTTCTACGGTGAGGGCTGTAGGGCTGCGGTACCCCCCCCCGATTACCAGTAAATCCAGTGGTCCCACGATGCCGATCTGCGAAACCCCCCCGCTCAACAACTCCGATCCACGGAACCCCCCCTCAACAAACTTTGACCTGCGAACCCCCCCCCCCCCCCCCTCAACAACTCCAATCCCGCGAAATTCCCCCCCCGCTCAACAACTTTGACCTGCGAAACCCCCCCTCCCAGCTCAACAACTCATGGCATACTTTTGCTGATAGGTGTCCCTCATTCCCATCTCAAAAAGTTGGGAGGTATGCTTAAAGTGGAGTTCCACCCAAAAGTGAAACTTCCGCTTTAAGCACTCCTCGCCCCCTTACATGCCACATTTGGCATGTCATTTTTTTGGAGGGGGAGTGGGGGCCTTGTTTGGAGTGGGACTTCCTGTCTCACTTCCTCATTCCTCCTATGGGCCGCTTAGGCTACTCCTCCTCTCCACCTAGACGGCCGCTCCCTCTCGGGATCTTCTGGGACACATGACAGGTAACAGAAGTTTGTCTGTCCACTCCGAGAGCGCATCGTGACTCACGCATGCGCAGTGCGTGCCTGGCCGTGAAGCCGAAAGCTGTCACGGCCGAGTTAAGGGGGACCACGTGTCTGTGGGTCTGTCCCGGGCACCTTCATTACAGGACAATACAGTGTTCCGGAATGAAACTGACAAAGCAACCCCCCCCCCCCCCGGCCCAATCTGATGCCCCCAAAAAAGGCCACCACATCACCGGTGTCCTGGCCGGGAATGCCTGGAGAAGCAAAGTGCCCGCCCCCTGCTTGTGATTGGAGAAATCATAAATCCCACCTCTTGTGTCTAATCACTGTGCTGTGATTTGTTACACCACAAACTGATTTTTGGGAAGGGGGGTGTCCCTGAATGGCAGTTTGGAAACGTGGTTACCCTAGGCCGGGTGCCCACAGTGGCTATGACGGCGCAGGTGGAGAGGGCGCCCACGTCTTTGGACCGTGAAACAGGTAAGTGTCTGTTTATTAAACGTCAGCAGCTACACTTTATGTAGCTGCTGAATTTTAATAAACATAAAAAGCTGGAACTCCGCTTTAAGGTGACAATATGTGGACCAATTGAGTAGGGACTGGCCGAATTTCAATCCATGTATGGGCAGTGTGGCTTAACAGAAGTCGATCCATAAAGACACAGCGCGAAGGATTCGCCTCGAATGTGTGGATTGGGGAATCGGGTACATTTTTCACATTTCATCCTTATTGGTTATATGGACTCATCTATGGCCAAATGTCTGGATGAATTTTTAAGCGCTTTCAAATGCAAACACAGTAAAGCCTTGGATTGTGAGCATAATTCATTCTGAAAACATGCTTGTAATCCAAAGCACTTGTACATCAAAGCAAATTTCCCCATAAGAAATAATGGAAACTCAGATAATTTGTTCCACAACCATTTATTCATAAATCCTTCAGTTTATAGTCCATATAAAAAGATTATAGCAATGTGATAGGTTGTGTAACCATAAAATGTCCATCCACAAATGGAAGCCTCCACAAGGGGATTAGAAGCAAAATCCAGCAGGAGCTACAGAGTATTAAAGAGAAGAGAGGCGCCTCTAAGTGTAGCAATATGGTTATATCTAATCAAAGTATGCAGGCATCCGGGGTAAAGCTGCCCACATAGACTATCCCCCGCACCGCTGGCTCTTACCACTGTCAGTCTGGAATTGCAACTGTGAAGACTACCCTGCAGTAGAGAGATCTGAAAGCGAAGCTTGAAGAGCTCGTGGACCGCAGCGTGGACGGGATGACGTTGATGTCGTTGCGGAGGATGGTCTATGTGGACAGCTTATTGCATTAGGGTGTGCACCCCAAAGCTCAAACACACACTACCAATCGCTCACTGTGTTTATTCAAACAGTGAAGTGGTCAGTAAATGACATATTTACCGGCCCCTTCCCCCATTCACTCTAAAACATCCCTCGGTTCTTCCTTCCCTACTCCCCCACCCATATTTTTCCTCCTTTTCCTCTCTTCTTCCTTACTTTCTCTCCTTCTTTTTTTTATAATGACCAGCAGTAGTTCTACTACTTTGTTTTCTCAGTTCTCCTTGTTTCTCCATGTCACACACTGTTAACCAACCGACATAGGAGACGAACTCGTTAGACTCATGTAGAATTTTCATTATACTGAATTTCAGACAAAATATGTATGAACATGTTCCATCCTATACTATAGACACCTGATGTTTATTTGTATTTTTTTATACTGAAAATAATAAAGACATATTTACCTCTAAAACATCCCTGCAGCAACAGCTGCTGGGAGAGGAGAGGAGGGAAGCCAGCAGCGGTGCAGGAGGAAGGGGGGCTGGGGCAGTAGGGGAAATTGATGCTGCACAGAGTGATTAGGGTGTGTCTGGGCACACCTGGCATACCCTGTGTGCACGCCTATGGCTTTACCCCGGATGCCTGCATACTTATATGTGCCTGTTTTAATCATCAACCATGTGAGTTTCTAAATCTTGTACTTTCATTTACGACCCCTTTCACACTGAAGCATTTTTGCGGTAAAAATAGGGCTATTAAAACGCTCTCCATGCATCTCAATGGACCCTTTCACACTGAGTCTTGCAAGCAGCATCTTTGGAGCAGCTTTTGGGCGCTGAAGAAAATGCCCCTCTCCATTGAAATGAATTGAAAGCGCTGTAAAAATGCTTTATGCCCCTTTAACACTGGGGCGTGTTTCGAGCAATATTCAAAGCCTCATCTGCAATCCCAATGTGCTGGTAGAGCACCGCTAAGACCCTAACGTTTTAGTGCGTTTTTGTTCAGAACATTCTTTCTTGCCATCAGTGCCGCAGTGTGAAAGGGTAAGGCGTTTTTACAGCGCTTTCAATTCATTTCAATGGAGAGGGGCGTTTTTGGAGCGTTTTTTTCAGCACCCAAAATCTGCTGCTTGCAGGGCTCAGTGTGAAAGGGTCCATTGAGATGCACAGAGAGCGTTTTATGAGCGTTTTGATAGCGCTATTTTTAACGCTAAAACGCTGAAAAAACACTTCAGTGTGAAAGGGGTCTTACCCTTTCACACTGAGGCACTTCAAAAACGTCCTAAGGCCCCTTTCACACTGGGGCAATTTTCGGGTGTTTTTCAAGCGTTATTAGTGTTTTTCAAGCGAAGCCTCATCTGCAATCACCGATAAGACCCTAACGTTTTAGGGCATTTTTGCAGTGCCTGAGTGTGAAAGGGTAAGGCATTTTTACAGCGCTTTCAATTCATTTCAATGGAGAGGGGCGTTTTTGGAGCGTTTTTTTTTCAGCGTCCAAAAGTTGCTCCAAAGATGCTGCTTGTGAAAGGGTCTGTGTGAAAGGTCCATTGAGATGCATGGAGAGCGTTTTAAGAGTGCTATTTTTAATGCTAAAACACTGTAAAAACACTTCAGTGTGAAAGGGGTCTTAAACGTTAGGGTCTTAGCGGTGATTTACAAGCACATTGGGATTGCAGATGAGGCTTTGCTCAAATAACGCCTCAGTGTGAAAGGGGCCCTTTATGTAACCATATTGCTCCACTTAGAGGCGCCTCTCCTTTTTTTATACTTGGTTGTTGCTCTTATATCAAGACATCGCTTGTATAGCAAGGCAAAAAAAAATGTCAAAAATGTGCTTGTCTTGCACAACGCTCTCAAACCAAGTTACTCTCAAACCAAGGTTTCACTGTAGTTGATGCAATGATGGCAAGAAAGAATGTTCTGATCAATTTTTCTACGAACGACCGAATGAAAATCTAACCGTGTATGGAGAACTTTTTACCCATGTCAGTAATTTCACCCGATTCTGTGTTTAAACTTTCCGCCAAGTGAATTGAAACTGGGTACAGCAACAAGTGTGACCACCTTGCAGATCTGTCCTTTGGAAGCCCCCCCCCCCCTCCTCCTTCCCCAAGGCTCTGATTGAGATTCAGCCTGACTCTTCTCTTATAATGCATAGAGGGTGAGATGAAAATATCCACCTTGCAGCAGATAACTGCTTTCTGTCTGAGGTTTGGCTAAGCTTTGGATGTGGAGCCCCTGAGATCTGGATCATGAATAATGCATGATGGGTGGTCTTACTACAGGAATGAGGACTGTCATTGGGCTGAAGCAAATTGCTTTTCCCTTCGCTGGGTGCTCAATGAGGATGCAGCAGATCGACTCACTGCAGGAGAGCGAACGAACCCGGCGACTAAGCGCTGCCACACATGCACCAAGTCCTTGGTGACCCCAGGGGGCAACCCATCAATGAAAGCTAGCAAATCCCACCGCACAAGGGGGCTTCACCTCCTACCTTCATATCCTTTCTTATCCTACAAAGAGAAGCGTGCTATGCATTGACTGGCAATGGGCAAGGTGTTGCAGGTAAGTCTTCTACTTATCTGCTCTTGACAGTACATCTCCAGGCTCTACACTTTATTGCCCTAAATATCCTGTGTGGTTTCAACAAATGGACTGAGATCTCCAACAAGTCAGCATCTAAGGATGTCCTTGCTGAAGGATAGGTGAAGGAGTCTGAGTGATGCTTTGATTGACAGCTTGCTCAGCTGTTCAGGAACCACAGGATACAGCAGGAGGGCTGTGCTGGGACTTGTGGTTCCTCATCAGCCACAGGTTATCCATAGCACTTGTGAGGTGCCTGGAGAGCAGGGATTAATGACACAAGGCTGTGCAGTTGGAGGAATGTTAATTAACCCTTTCCTCGCCAACCATATCTGTGCTTTTGGGAAAACCGTCTATTAGGCGAGGGATTCTGTGAAATCCTCTTAACCTGTTCTGCCAAGACTTCTTTATTTTTATTAATATCATTTTCACGCTTGCTTTGTATCTGACTTTCAGCAGTGTGTGGGGTGGAAGCTCGGCTGCGAAGGGATTATAATGACTAGCTGTTCCCATTGAGATTCCATCTAGCAAGCCAGAGTGTAGGGTGGTCTATGTGTAACTGAGATCCTGACCTGTGCACTGACCCCCCCCCCCCCCATTCAGGTATATAGTGAACACCTGGATCACGCACCCTCTGAGCTTGTTCACAATTAACTCCATGGCTGCCAGGCGACAGGGGATTTTCTCAGTTTTAAATCCTAAACCTTCGAACATTCATAAGACTTTTTCCCTGCTGATCCAATAGAATGCATGTCTAAACACAATGGTTTAATTACTAACCTGACCGCTTGGCACAGCAGGTCAACAATGCCCGCGTTCTGCTCTTTCTATGTTAAAGGCTGAATTAAACAATTAAATCAGGGCTCATGAGCTACAGAAACAATGCTGTTGGTATAATTGTTCACACTGCTTTATGCTAACTTGCTTTAACCCCTTTCTGACCAGTCTTATGGCCCGTACACACGATCCAAAAATCGGACGGAAAAAATACCGCTTTCAATGCGATCGTACGATAATCTGATCGTTGGTACAGAGCTTTCATGACAGTTCATCCGATATTATTATTATTATTATTATATATTAGGACATGCATGAAAAATTTTCTCGTACAATACCAGATCGTACGATTTGACCCTTACAACACACTTTATGCTACAGGTAAGCCTATGATAAGGCTTACCTGTAGCTACCCTTGATAGCTCCTAAATGGACGGTTTAGGAGATATCCCCTGTATTTGCATGTACTGATGTAATCGGCACATGCGCACTGAAGCAATGGCGTGAATGTGCTATTGGTCCATTCCGTGCCACACGTCACTTTCGGCCTGACGATGCGGTGTTGCGCTCCCTGCTGAGATGCACGCCGTCTTGAGCAGAGGCTCCTGTTCCTTCGTGTTCTCTCAGGGTGGTAGTGCACACCTCACCATCACCAGCTCCCCTGCTTGCCGAGGATTCCGTTGTGGATGTTGATCGCTGCCATATCCATCATGACTTTCTAGTGACACTGAACCAGATTGCCATATATATATAGCATATATATATATATATATATATATATGGCAATGTGTGTGTGTATATATATATATATATATATATATATATATATATATATATATGCCTCTTACTTCTCATATCATGTGAGTAGCCATTTGGCTGAGTGTTATTCATATCCCTATTAAACTTTCAGTCTTACCGCACTTAGATTGTCGCACCTTCTCTTCTTTCTTGTGTATGTGCCATTGCTTTCAGTGACTGTGCCGTTACCGGCGGGTCCTGTGTGGGTGCGACGTCATCGCGGCTCCGGCCAATCGCATTGCCGGTGCCGCGGTACCCATAAGTAACTCCACTAAAGACATGTCTCTGGCCGGCGCTGTGTTGGGCAACGCAGCGGGGGCTTCGATCCCAGGTGAGTATTACAAAATGAGGGTTATTTACGAAAAGGCAAATCCACTTTGCACTGCAAGTGCACCTGAAAGTGCAGTCACTGTAGTGCAGTCACTTGCGGATGATAAAATCAGCAGATCTCCCACTCATTCCAGATCTTCCCCTTAGATCTACTTGTAGTGCAAAGTAGATTTGCCTTTAGTAAATGCTATGCATACTAGCTCATTATGCCTTTGTCTTGCAGGTGTTAGATTTTTGTTGGGGGGGGGGGGGTGGGTTTACAAACCACTTTAATCAGTACAGTTGTCGTCCGAAAATACAATACAAATACACCACAACACATGACATGACTTCTGATTTTTTTTTTTTAACCACTTGCTTACTGGGCACGTATACCCCCTTCCTGACCAGGTGAAATTTCAGCTTCCGGCACTTCTTTACTTTAACTGACAATTGCGCGGTCGTGCGACGTGGCTCCCAAAACAAAATTGACGTCCTTTTTTCCCCACAAATAGAGCTTTCTTTTGGTGGTATTTGATCACCTCTGCGGTTTTTATTTTTTGCGCTATAATCAAAAAAAGAGCGACAATTTTGAAAAACATTTTTTTTTCTCAGTTTAGGCCGATACGTATTCTTCTACATATTTTTGGTAAAAAAAAAAATTGCAATAAGCGACTGGTTTGCGCAAAAGTTATAGCTTTTACAAAATAGGGGACAGAATTGTTATTTTTTATTATTATTTTTTTTTACTAGTAATGGCGGCGATCTGCGATTTTTATTGAGACTGCGACATTATGGCGGACACATCGGACACTTTTGACACATTTTTGGCGCCATTCACATTTATATAGCGATCAGTGCTATAAATATGCACTAATTACTGTATTAATGTGACTGGCATTGAAGGGGTTAACACTAAGGGGTGTGGAAGGGGTTAAATGTGTACCTGCATAGTGTTCTAACTGTGGGGGGAGGGGGGTGACTGGGGGAGGTGACCGATCTGTGTCCCTATGTACAAGGGACACAGATCGGTCTCCTCTCTCCCCTGACAGGCCGTGGATCTCTGTGTTTACACACAGAGATCCGCGTCCTTTTCCTGTAACCGCCGATCGCAAGTGCCTGGCGGACATCGCGGTCGCCAGGCACGCGCATCGTAATCTCAGCAATGCAGCGGGCACGCGCGCCCCCCCAGTGGCCTGGAGGAGCGGAGGCCGTTTATAGACGGCCTCCCGGAGATTTAGAACCACCCTGCGGCCGTATAAAGTCGTACGGCCGTCGGGAAGTGATTAATCTGTCGTACGAGAGTTTTTGTAACTTTAGTAAACTCTTCAGGTTTGATATATGACTAGCATGCAAAAAAAAAAAAATGGACGATTTGTCATGCGATTTTCGGATTGTGTGTACAGTGCATAAGTTTGTGCCTTTTCAACATCAGCAAGAAGTGTCCAAAAGCATTGATTCTCATCATTAGGCCTTTGTGTCATGTACTGGTGACTTTAAAGGGTGGGAGACACTCGCTAGGATTGCAGTTGGGACTAGGGTTGCCACCTGTCTGGGATTCACCCGGACAGTTCGGATTTTGAATCATCAATATGCAGAGAGGAATGTAGCTTAGAACGGGGCCTGATAGGAGGGTAAGGGGCACTATGCACGCCACATTACTATTCTCTTTGGAGCGCCCAAATGTGTCCCAGGTCTTTTACAATCTTATAGAGTATGCTTAAAAAATAGTTTTTTGCTGCACGCCACTAAAGTGTTCGGGTTTGGCTTGAAGAAAAAGTCGCGACCCTAGTTGGGACAGAGGGTGCAATTGTTTGAGGACCTCGCTTGTGTGCTTCGGCGGCTTCAACAATAACTTGTGTTGTCCTCCAAAAAGTATGGGAAGTTGGCACCTGTATCGATCCACTTATTATATGCCTTGATATGGTAGTCACTACAGTCATTAGAGGTGGCCAACTTTACTACAAATTGTTCCACTCATTGAAGGAGAATGTTTAAATAGCCTGATTCTTAAGCCTTGTACACACGATCAGACTTCCATCTGACTTTTCCGTGGATTTTTGTCCGAAGGGCTTTGGTCGCGAAATTGTTCTGCATACAAAAGGCAGAACATTTTCAGCCAACATTCACCAAATCACGTGGTTTTTCAGTTCTTTACCGCCACCCTTTGGGCAACTTCTGCTATTGTTGTCTGATGTTTAGCAGTGGTTCCGAGCATGCATGTTTGTACTTTGGATTTTAGTTGGACGGACTTGGACGTAACAGATTTATTGCGAGACAGCTGGTGAGCATGAACCGCCAACATTTGTTGTCGTTAATTCAGCTAACAATTGTCTGATGGAGCATACACACGGTCGGATTATCCGACACAACACATCATCAGACAATTATTGTTGTAAAATTGGATCATGTGTACAAGGCTTTAAGAGAATGTGCAGCTTATTTCTAGTCCAGAAAGCTTCATGCTTGATTTGCATCTTTGCTATGTTACCACACTTGTGGGTTCATGTGTGTTTTTACCATGTAGGGTTGTCACCTCATCCCTTTAAAACCAAACTCCACAGGTTCTGGGGCTGATTAAGGTGGTAATTAAACTCATTTGGTGCCTTATCTGCATGAAATTGGCCTCAGAACCTGTGTAAGGCTGGGTTCACACTACGATTTTCCCGTCCGTCAGCCGCATACGATTTCAGTTTTGAAAACCTACGGGCCCGTACGGGAAAACTCATACAAAGACAATGCATTGCAAATCGTATGCACTCAGATGCATCCGGGTGTATACGATTTGCTGGCAAAACGTTTTTTAATAGTACACAAAACCGTGTTCGACCACGGTTTTGAGTCCGTTTTTGAAACCGTATGGCAAACGCATACGCATACGCATACGCAGCCAGCATCATTAGACCCTCCATTAGCCAGCAACAATTGACCCCTCTCTTGACAGTAGATCCCTCCTAGCAACAACTGATCCCACCAGCAACAATAGATCCCAACCAGCAACAAAAGATCTCCCCTGGAAAAATAGATCCCCTCCAGTAACAATAGATCCCCCAGCAGCCAGTATCTAGACCACCCAGCACACCTTGCCATTACATACATTCAGTGCTGGAGGTGCCGGTACTACATGCCCCGCCTATGACCCAGGATCCAGTAAAAAGTCAGTAAAGTGTCAGCAAATTTTTAACAATTCTGGCTAAGCAATGTAAAATGTGTTTTTTCGTCATTTGGCAGCTACAGAGATTATTGAATCAGTGTGAATCATTTTTGCATCCAGCTAACAAATGTGTGTTTATCAAATACATCAGGCCACTGGTGGCATATTCCCCAGTCCTGGCTGTGAACATATCTGTGCTCAGCGAGAATTTCATAGGAAATTATACAGTAGAATGTTATTGAATTTGTATTTTTCTCTAAATAGTAATTTTGCAGCTGGAAATGACAAAAGATTATTGAATTGCATGCAATGTGTTTAGCTCTAAATATACACATATGGCAACTAACCAGTTCAGCTTTCAGCAATGTAAATGACAGCAGACCTATCACATAAGGCATCCCCCATTATCCCGCCCACCCCAAAAAAGCAAAAAAAGTCCTGAATTATCTTCACTATAGAAACCATTGCTATGGGATCCCACTGAAGAGGAGGATCAGTTAGTCTAATATTAGATCCTCTTCACAGGAGATCAAATGGTAAAATGTGTGGGCTTACGATCAAATGACGAACTACTATGGAGTCCCACACATTGATTTCTACACTGAAGGTGTTTCAGGATTTACCTTATCATTTTCAATATGGGCAGACTACTGGGAATTGTTTTATATTAAATGATGACTTTAAGGCCCCTTTCACATTAAGGCGTTTTTCATGCGGTACAAGGCCGGATTTGCTATCCCTGCCGCCCCAAGGCCAGGTTCCGCAATGCACCCCCCTCCCCGCCAACCGAACCACCCCCCCCCCCCCAAATTAATGGAGAATGGCAACCGGATGGCAGGGGCAGCACGGTTAGTTCAAATTCTAATTTTTTTTTTTCTTTTTTATCACTTTTTTTATTTTGTAGCTTGTTGTTTACTTTTTTTTGTTTACATTTTTAATTTACTTTTTTATTTTAATAATTTAATTATTATTTCTTATTTATTTTTATCTTTTTTTTTACTTAACTTTATTGCTATCACACAGGAGAAAACAATTCCATGTGTGATAGC
Organism: Rana kukunoris; assembly: GCA_029574335.1. NCBI lineage: Eukaryota > Metazoa > Chordata > Amphibia > Anura > Ranidae > Rana > Rana kukunoris. Next base: position 661,979,663 of record CM056049.1, read on the forward strand.
AATTGGAGGTGACAGGTTCTCTTTATTGACCCTGTCACCTCCAAAACAGGAGTCCTAGCACTGTGCTAGAACTCCTGTCACAGCTGAGATGGGAAGAGCACAGCTCACTCCTCTCACTGTGTAAATCGGCGGCAGGGACAGTCAGAGGAGAGAAATTTGGCGGCCTGGGGGAGGTTCGAGTCCCGAAAACAGAGCCAGTATGTGGCGAGAGGTATGTGGGGGGGGGGGGGGGGTGGTGGACAGCAGCACACGTTTTACAAGTGATTGCAGCGACATCGCCGCAATCACTTGTTAAAGAGCAAGCCGATTCAAGAGAGCAACTTACCGCCCTTAACTAGCCGTTGCCGCCCCTCTGCACCCTGCCGCTCCGAGGCCCGACCTTGGTGGCCTTGTGGAAAATCCGGGCCTGCTGCTATACCGCCTGAAAAAAACCTGCCCTGTAGTCTTCAATGTGAAAGCCCGAAGGTTTTTACTCTGAAGCGGTGTGCTAGCAGGACCGCTCCAAAAGTCCCGCTAGCCGCATCTTTGCAGCGGTATAGGAGTGGTGTGTACCGCGGTAAATACGATGGTATAGCAGCGCTAAAAATCGCGCTGCTATCCTGCCACCGCAGCTCCACTGCCCAATGTGAAAGCAGCCTTAAACAGCCCATCCATTCTTCAATGTCTTGCAATAATACACCCCCCCCCTGCAAGTTACACTATTAGATTATTAACATTTTTATTATATTTATTATAGTACTTTCTTTGCCCCCTCCCCCCCGAAGCCTCCTGGGATATTTCTGTCTTTGCTACACTGCGGCTAACACAAACAAAAATCTGGATTTGATGGACAGGGGACTGTTTTTTTTAACTGTATGCCAACCTCTGCATGACTATTTAAGTTTGCAGAATAGACACGGATTTGATGTCTGCTGGGTGCCTGCGATCGTGTCACAGAGCTGCAGAACGGGGGGATGTCTGTGTTAACAAGGCATTTCCTTGTTCTGTCTTGTGACAGGGCACTGATCTACTGCTCCCTGTCATCGGGAGCAGCGATTAATGTCATGTCACATGTAGCCCACCCCCCCCACAGTTAGAATCACCCCATAGGACACACTTAACTCCCTCATCGCCCCCTACTGGTTAACCACTTCCCTGCCAGTGTCATTTACACAGTAATAGTGCATTTTTATAGCGCTGATCGATGTATAAATGAGAATGGTCCCAAAATAGTGTCCAATGGGTCTGCCATATAATCACAGTCATGATAAAAATCGCAAATTGCCGCCATAACTAATATAAAAAAAAAATAACAATAAAAATGCCATAAAAGTACTGTATGCGTTATTTTGTAGACGCTATAACTTTTGCGCAAACCAATCAATATACGCCTAAATTGGTCCAAAGTGGCTGATGTGTCTGTCACAATGTCGCAGTCACAAAAAAAAAAAACGCTGATCGCCGCCATTACTAGTAAAAAAATTTTTTTTATAAAAATGCCATAAAACTATCCCCTATGTGGTAGACGCTATAACTTTTATATGCAAACTGGTCAATAAACGCTTATTACATATTTTTGGTAAAAAAAAAAAAAAAAGGCTATTTTTTGGGGGGGATATTTATTATAGCAAAAAGTAAAAAAATATTGCATTGTTTTCAAAATGTTTGCTCTTTTTGTTTATAGTGCAAAATATAAAAACTAGAGGTGATCAAATACCACCAAAAGCTCTATTTGTGGGAAGAAAAGGACGTCAATTTTGCTTTGAAGCCACGTCGCACGACCGTGTAATTGTCAGTCAAAGTATTGCCAAATCGCAAAAAGTGGCCTGATCTTTAACCAGACAAATGGTCCGGGGCTTAGGTGGTTAAAAAACAAATGTTTTTTTTTTAGCATTGGCACATGTCCCCCATGGCAGTGCCCAGCTTACAAATTAGTGTTGAAAAGGCCCCCAAAAAATTACAAGATTTCTCTTTCATAGACTTTATTAGGGTCTGCTGTTATGTTCAGGGTTCACATTACTTTCCTCTGCTTTCTCTGAACCTCATATAAACCAATTTTTTACTTATCGCCAAATGTGAGTGAATTTGGATTGTTTTAAAATGTCACAAACCTTTGAGGTCACCGTCCTACCTCTTCACTCCATCCAATCAGAGAACACCTTGTATTCATAAAAAAAAAATACAAAGTGTAAAATGTACTCTGTTTGGGGTAAAGGACCACTAGAGCTTAAAACAAAAGGTTGAGTTTGTTTACAAATAGGATTATAGGTAGAAGACATATTTCCATTAACATAAAAGCTACATTAATATACATTTCCATCCAGTAATACACAAGGCAGTCTGTGAATGGCAGCAGTGCTGAACGAGGATGCCCTGTGGTTACCGCGTAGAAGGGAAGTTGCTCAGCACAAGACCCAGAAGATTGGTGCGCTTCACTGTGTCTGTAGTAGTAGTGCCGACTACTACAGCGATTTGCAGCTTCAACAGCAATGGGCAAATGTAACTATGCAATAACAATTGTAGCCGGGTGCTGCCAGGTATGTATATTCACCCGCTCGTCCCCCTGCCTCTGTGTTGCAGCCAGCTCTGTGATCTTCTGCTTTTTCCACTCCACTGGGAGCTGTGTGTTTTGGTTACAAAGTGGCTGGGAACAGTAGACAGGAGCAAGATGTGTGTGGTTCTATCCCCCGCTCATTCTTCCTTGGGATCTGTTTGAGAGATGGCTGAGTGTAGCTATCCACTCGCTCCCCGCTCTCCCTCCCTCCTGGCAGTGCATTTTGGTTCCAATCGGAAGGTGGGAGAGTAAAGGCCAATGGGAGCAACAGAGAGAATTTGCTGTGCAGGAACCATGGATCATGGTAGCTGTAGTTTATAAAAGAGCGCTGCACCATACTTACAATTCCCACAAGCCACTGCACCAAGAGGAGGAGTTCTTCACCATTTTCCTGGGCAAATTGTTCCATTTCAAGGTCAGTCTACCCAGGAGAGAGGAGAGTACAGAACTACAGTTGGGGTCTTGGCTCTCATCCTTCCCAGACCAGAGCCATCAGAAGATGAACTAAGAGGACCAGTTGCAGTGCCCCTTCACATCCAGAGGCGGCTCTTTATTTAGGCGGTCGCCTAAGGCCTCACACTCACAGGGGCCTCTCAGCCTCCTAATTTGCCTCTTCTCAATCACTGTATGATAGATCCGTGCAACTTTCTGCAGCCATTTTTATTTGCTTGTTTTTTGTTTTACCCATTCTGGGCATGGTGGGGCCCCGTGTCTAAGTTTTGCTTAAGGCCTCACAAAGCTTAGAGCCGCCTCTGCTTACATCTACCAGGAAAAGAGGGCAGACCTGCATGTGAGTCTTGCAGAGCTGCCTTCAGAGACTGAGCTGGAGGGAGAGAGTCACTGTGCCTCCAGGATCAGTGCTAAGAGACTGCATATCTGTGTAGGAATTGAGGACCTGACCTTTGGAATCTGCTGATCACCAAGCCATTAGGATCAAACAAGTCTCCTTCCTGGAGCAGTGAGCTGAGCTGCACATCTAGTTTCTTGCCATACACAGTAAACGCCACATAGACGATGCTTATCTGGTTGCTTATTCACATTCATTTGTCATACAGTGATTCAAGTATTGATGTTAGAATGAGTTTACAACCTTAACAAAAATGTTCAATTCATGTTTACAAATGTCATACATGTAATAAACCCTTAATAAAAGACTCAATGCAATCGTTAATAGCATGTAAGTATAGAATTGGAGCTAATAATACGAGTAGATGAAACAATACAATAAATACAAAACGAGCAAAAAGGCTTGACGTGTTTCGTGGGATTGCCACTCATCAGGAGCATTGTGTGTATCTATAAAATAGTATTTTGATCTCATAAGTGGACAGGAATAGAGTGAAAGAAGATGGGATAAACCCACCCAAACATCGATCCCTTCCCTACCTTACTCACACGTTCGCTCACAGGTCAATATGTAGAGCCATAGTCCAAAGGGAGTGGTTCCCCATGGAGATCAGGGCACATATGAAAGAACGTTAGGATAGGTGCAATTCTCCAATTGTGTATTTAAAGTGGCGTTCCACCCAAAAGTGGAACTTCCACTTAAACCACTCCTTGCCACCTTACATGCCACATTTGGCATGTATTTTTTTAAGGGGGGGAGTGGGGGCTTCAGTAGGAGTGGGACTTCCTGTCAAACTTTCTCCTTCTGCCCAGGGAACGGTTAGGCGATACCTTATATCACCTACGGTGACCCCTGCCTGTAGGCGATCGCCTGGGACACATGACAAGTCCAAGGCGATCACCTGTCCACTCATAGAGCGCAGCACCGCTCGTGCATGCGCCGTGAGTGCCCGGCCGTGAAGCCGAAAGCAGTCACGGCCGGGTGCCCACACTATGAATGGAGGCGCCGGCCGGAGAGGGGGGGAGAGAGGAGCGGAGACCGGGCGGCGCGGCGCTGGACAATGGAGCAGGTGAGTGTCTGTTTATTAAAAGCCAGCAGCTACACTTTTGTAGCTGCTGACTTTTAATAAACATAAAAAAGCTTGGAACTCCCCTTTTAAATGAATTTTTATTTTTTGCCTGGAATTCAGTTTTAATTCTACATGGGGGGGGGGGGATCTGGACGTTCAGGGATGGTTCACACTATGTACAGCATGCAAATTTGAAAGGGAATCCAACTGCATTCCTATTAAAATTAAATGCGATTCTTCAGCAGTGCGATTTGATCCATAATTCTGTGTGGCTAGATTTGCACCAAATCTGCAAAAATGTACAAGACCTTATTTCTGGTCGCACTGAAATCGTCTCGCATCGGTGTTCACACTCTTGTAATCAGATTTTGCAAATTGAAGTGCATTTTGAGAACCGATGGGACAGTAATGTGGAACAGGGTGTGATTTGGATGCGGTGCGGAAATTGCACCTCGTTAGTGTGAACTGGGACTCAGACTAGATATGCCAAAGTGTTCTTTTTTGGTGAAGTTTAGTCACTTTATGAAAACATTTTTAGCCTTCAGAATTATATTTACAGATTAATAAACCTTATATCATAATTTCACATCATGATCATCCAATGTATGTGGCCATCCCATTGCCATATCTGCTGTGAAGGTTTGTTCAGCTGTCTATCTTCCAGACTATTTTAGTTCTGCCCATCCCTGTGAATGTCTTCTACATATTGGCATTCCGCATAGAGAACTCGGGATAACCTGCAATGTATCTGCCATTTACATACATTAATAGAATACAAGAGATCCTACACTCCGGCTTCCAGATATTAAAGTAACAGTCGCCTTCCTCGGGGGACTACCGTCTGCATAATCTGCTGTTCAAAGTCTGCTTTCCTTACCTTTCATCTTTTATCCTATTTCATGCCTGACCTCCGGGACCATCAGTAAAGGCTCGACTCTTTTACAATTTAATGGGGATTTTTAATTGCTAAGTGGGTTACACCAATCCTGTGCTGCTACTTATAGGAACGATTTACATTCACCTCTAATATGTATAGGCAGATAGTAACAGTGGCTTCTCCTGCTATAAAAACAAATCATCTGTGAGTATATCTTCTGTTGGCTCCGGTCCAGGCAGATTTATCATCCTTATATATGAATAGCTATTTACCTGTCTCTTCATTGTGTTTTTTCAATATGTCGATTGGCAGTAAAGCTAGCGATCAATATCAGGTTTCAGCCCACTAACAATCTGTGCAGTTTCTGCCGTTTGTTTTGCATACCAATGTGCATTATTGGTCCTTTAAAGGAGTTGTAAATGAAAAAAATAGTTTTTGCTGAAATGACTGTTTACAGGGTATAGAGACATAATAGTGATTCCTTTTAAAAATAATTAAAAATAGATAAAAATCAATCATATAATGTACCTGCAGTTTCTAGTTTTGTTTTTGCATGTTGTTTCCTGCCTGTACTGTACAGAGCCAATAGAGTGCAGTGATGGTTTGTAAAATGAAAGTGATTGGTGCTGAGGGGTTTTAGACACACAGTAATCACACCTCCTTGATTAGTGACCACAGAGAGAAAGCTCCCAGTACTGTGGTTATCAGGAAACAGACAACCAGGAAGTGTGGAGATCAGAGAAGAATTACAGCAACTTGAGAGAAAAACAAACAAACAATGAGGACATGAAAACAGCACTGCATTAAGGTAAAGGAAGCTGTTAAAAAAAAATCCTTTACAAACCCTTTAAAGTTTACGGGTAATGCGCAAAATTACAATTGACATGAAGTTGACATTTTCACTTTAAATGGTCATTTATTTTTTATTTTGTTATCTGGAACCCCTCTCCTTCCCTAGAGGTACTACATAGTTACACCTGAAGTTCAACCTCTTTGCACCCAAGTGTAAAACAAATCATTTATTTTTTAATTATTATTATCAAAGGAAAACTGCCCAAATTTTTTTCTTTTTTACATTTAGCTTTATATTACCGTATTTATCGGCGTATAACACGCACCCTAACTTTAAGAGGGAAGTTTCAGGAAAACAAACTTTCCCCAGCCCCCTGCGTATAACACGCAGGCACAGTTTACCCTCCATTTTCAGGGTAAAAAAGTGAGTGTTATACGCCAATAAATACAGTATTTTGTTTCTATCATAACCCTCCACCAAAGATAAAGCCAAATTCAATTCTCCTACTTCTGATGATCGCAGTGATACCACATATGTGTATGTCAGTTGTTGTTGTTTGTACCCATAGTAAAGCCCAGAAACAATAGTGTGCATTTTGCTTTTTTATCCTACCTAAAAACACACTGACTTTTTTTTTAGTTCTTTTCTCTGCAATATTGCAGTCAGCTATAGGTCGCTGACCAACACCATGACTAGTAAAAAATAAATAAAACATCCATTAATATATCCCATCGTTTTTAGACGCTATAACTCTTGCGCTAACACATCAATATACGCTTATTGGGATTTGTTTTACCAAAAATATGTAGCAGAATAAATATTGGCCTTAATTGATGAAGAAATTACATTTATATATACTGTATGTGTGTGTGTGTGTGTATATATATATATATATATATATATATATATATATATATATATATATATATATATATATATATATGTGTTTTATTGGATGCATTTTAAATAGGGGGTCTTTTTGTTTTTTAGTGCAAAAAAAAAAAACGTGAGCGGCGATCAAATACCACCAAAAGAAAGCTCTATTTGTGGGGGAAAAAAGACATACAATTTATTTGGGTATAGCGTTGCACGATCATGCAATTGGCAGTTAAAGTAACACAGTGCGGTATTGCAAAAAAAGGCGGTCATATACTAGGTAAATCTTCCAGAGTTGAAGTGGTTAAATGTGGAACTAAAATAATTGTTGATCATTCCTTCTTCTGCTTTTTTCAAAATGACAATTATATGTTTTTGATATACATTTTTTTTATTTATTTTAACTTGTTAGTGTCCAATCTTTATTTTAAATAATGTGTTTTTTTTTATACTACTGGGCTGTCCCTTGTTCCATTCATTTAGCACTTTAGGCACATCGCCTGCTATCTGAGACTTCACAAAGGCCTTGCTTAGAGCTCCGCTTGCTAATGGATAAATATGAAATTCTAATCTGCAAAACTTTATATTTACTTGACTATAAAGACACAATTTTATATATTTGACATTAACCACTTAAGACCCGGACCAAAATGCAGGTAAAGGACCTTGCCCCTTTTTGCGATTCGGCACTGCGTCGTTTTAACTGACAATTGCGCGGTCGTGCGACATGGCTCCCAAACAAAATTGGCGTCCTTTTTTCCCCACAAATAGAGCTTTCTTTGGTGGTATTTGATCACCTCTGCGGTTTTTATTTTTTGCGCTATAAACAAAAATAGAGCGACAATTTAAAAAAAAATGCAATATTTTTTACTTTTTGCTATAATAAATATCCCCCAAAAATATATAAAAAAAACTTTTTTTTCCCTCAGTTTAGGCCGATACGTATTCTTCTACATATTTTTGGTAAAAAAAATCGCAATAAGCGTTTATCGGTTGGTTTTCGCAAAATTTATAGCGTTTACAAAATAATGGATAGTTGTATTGCATTTTTATTATATATTTTTTTTTTTTTTACTACTAATAGCGGCGATCAGCGATTTTTATTTTTTTCGTGACTGCGACATTATGGCGGACACTTCGGACAATTTTGACACATTTTTGGGACAATTGTCATTTTCACAGCAAAAAATGCATTTAAATTGCATTGTTTACTGTGGAAATGACAGTTGCAGTTTGGGAGTTAACCACAGGGGGCGCTGTGACTTTTAATGTTCCCTGTGTGTGTGTTTACAACTGTTGGGGGGTGTGGCTGTAGGTGTGATGTCATCGATCGCGTCCCCCTATTACAGGGATGACGCTATCGATGCTGCGGCCACAGAGAAGCACGGGGAAGCCGTGTTTACACACGGCTCTCCCCGTTCTTCAGCTCCAGGGACGGATCGCCGCACTGCAGCGGCGATCGGGTCCGCGAATCCCGCGGTCCCAGTCCTGGAGCTTCGGACCAGGTCACGGGAGCGCGCCGCAGGCGCGAGCCCGTGAACCACGGCTGGGTACTAAAATCAACGTAAATATACGTCGATGTGCCCAGCCGTGCCATTCTGCCGACGTATATGTGCAGTAGACGGTCCTTAAGTGGTTAAAGGGGCACTCTTTACAACTGGAGGAAAAATAGATTTCTCCAAATACGGAAAGGTTTCTTCACAGTAAGAGCTGTGAAAATGTGGAACAGACTCCCTCAAGAACTGGTTCTGTCCAGTTCAGTAGAATGCTTTAAAAAAGGCCTGGATACTTTCCTAAATGTACATAATATAACTGGATACTAACATTTTATAGGTAAAGTTCATCCGGGGGAAAATCCGATTGCCTCTCGGGATCAGGAAGGATTTTATTTTGGGATCATGCTTTCCTGGGTTTTTTGCCTTCCTCTGGATCGACTGTAGGCATAGGATTATGTATAGAGGATTTAATAATTTTTATTTTTATTTTTTGGTTGAACTAGATGGTCTCTTTTCAACCTAACTAGGTAAAGGTTCTTTGCACTCTGCTCTGTGCAGTGGTTTTGCTGGCGCTCCTGGGTCCTCCTCTTCAGCTAGTGCCCCCAATAGCATGCTACTTGCTATGGGGGCACTGGTGCATGCTCGCTCCTGAGCCCACTCTCTGCATCCATAAGACCTACAGAGCCGCGGCTCATCTCCTTCCTCACTCTCTCCTCATTGGCTCAATGGTTGTGATTGATAGTAGCAGGAGCCCATGGCTCCCGCTGCTGTCTCTGCCAATGAGGAATGAGAGACCTGGGAGAAGATCATCCCTTGTGGCAATCGCTGGATCGAGGGGGAGCTCAGAGGAGTATTGGGGGGATGCTGCACACAGAAGGCGTTTTACTACATGAATAAAATGCATTAAGGTAAAAAACCTGGAGCCTTTCAAACCACTTTAAGGGAATATATTAAACTAGGGTTGTCCCGATGCCTTTTTTTTAGGACCGAGTACAAGTACCGATACTTTTTTTTTATGTACTCGCCGATTCCGAATACCGATACTTTTTTTTAAATGCAGCCAAGCGCCCCAAATGCAGCCTTGTGTCCCCCCCCCCCATATGCAGTCATGACTCCCCCTCATATGCAGTCATGACTCCCCCCCCATATGCAGCCATGTCTCCCCCCCATATGCAGCCATGTCTCCCCCCCCATATGAAGCCATGTCTCCCCCCCATATGCAGTCATGACTCCCCCCCCCATATGCACCCATGTCTCCCCCCCCCCATATGAAGCCATGTCTCCCCCCCATATGCAGTCATGACTCCCCCCCCATATGCAGTCATGACTCCCCCCCCCCCCATATGCAGTCATGACTCCCCCTCATATGCAGTCATGTCTCCCTCTCATATGCAGTCATGTCTCCCCCCAAATGCAGCCATAACTCCCCCCTCATATGCAGCCATGTCTCCCCCCCATATGAAGCCATGTCTCCCCCTCATATGCAGTCATGTCTCCCCCCATATGAAGCCATGACTCCCCCTCATATGCAGTCATGTCTGCCCCCCATATGAAGCCATGTCTCCCCCCTCATATGCAGTTATGTCTCCCCCGCCGTCTAGTTGTTTGGCGCTCAGCAGAACATAACAGCTTTCATTTGAATAGCTGCTGTTCCCTGCCGCGCGTCGTCATGGCCCCTCCCCCTTGTCCGGGCACTTTGATAGACAGATCACCTGTCCAATCCTGGGAAAAACTGCCCGACAAGGGGGAGGGGCCATGACGACGCGCGGCAGGGAACAGCAGCTATTCAAATGAAAGCTGTTATGTTCTGCTGAGCGCCGAACAACTAGACGGCGGCAGCGGCAGCAGCAGCAGCTCTCCAATGATCCAGTGTGATTTTATACATACCTGGGGACTGCTCTGCTCTCCGCTTTCTGCTTCGCCTCCACTCCGCCTTCCTCTCCGCCTCCACTCCGCCTTCCTCGCTGCCCCCTCAGTCTCCTCTGCGATCGGTTCCCGCCCGCACTCCGCCTCCACTCCGCCTTCCTCGCTGCCCCCTCAGTCTCCTCTGTGATTGGTTCCCGCCCCCACTCCGCAAAAAAAAAAAAAAAAAAGTATTCGGATTAGGCATCGGGGGTATTTGCGGGAGTACAAGTACTCCCGCAAATACTCGGTATCGGACCCGATACCGATACTAGTATCGGTATCGGGACAACCCTATATTAAACTATAGATTTTACTGGTGACCATAAACCCCCACCAGTTCAAGCATCCCATTACTTACTGCAGTTTTATTTTTAAAAACTATTAATGGCTCACCCGTTTAATTTGTCAAATGTCAGATGCATCAGAATCACATGTGCTTGTGGCGTTTTTGTGTCTATTATTATTTTTATTTATTTAAATGCACCTCCAATCTTTTTTTACTGTTTCTCTGAGTTCTGTTGGATGTGGTTGTACATACTTTATTTCTGAAGCTCTTTAAAGTAACAAATACAAAAACAAATACACACCTTGCATCTATGTGTAATTTCCTAAAGAAAAACTGAAACTATTTTTAGAAGCATTGAATCATAAACTACGTCAGAACTATCATCAAATCTATGTAGTCTTGGAGCTCTGAGCTAATTCTTTTAGTTATATATGTAGCAAGGACTCGGACCTCCAAAGGACTAAGGGTGACCTCCAAAGCCAGGAATAGCTTACATCCGTCTTTTGAAGAGTGGGTTACAAGGCATGGTGGGTGTAATGCAAGATGGAGTGGTGGGCGCCCGACACTTTTTTGAATGAAAAGAGATTTTTTGTCTTTTGAACATAAACTGTGGGAGAGAGGGTTAGGGCCAAGAAACCCTTAAAGGGGTTGTAAAGGTTCATTTTTTATTTTCTAAATTGGTTCCTTTAAGCTAGTGCATTGTTGGTTCACTTACCTTTTCCTTCGATTTCCCTTCTAAATGTTTTTTTTTTCTTTGAATTTCCCACTTCCTGTTTCTCCTCAGTAAGCTTGCCCCATCATCCGAGGCGTTCTGGCTGGGGATTAGTCAGCCAGAACAGCTTACTGAGGAGAAACAGGAAATGAGAAATTCAGACAAAGGGAAAAAAAACATTTAGAAGGGATATCGAAGGAAAGGGTAAGTGAACCAACAATGCACTAGCTTAAAGGAACCTATTTTGAAAATAAAAAACCTAACCTTTACAACCCCCTTTAAGTAGACACATTGATAATTGGTAGACTCAGACTTCTATAGGTAGACAGCTATACAGTGGAAGGCCTCCAGCCGGATACCACTTCTGTATAGGTAGGACCGCTGTCTCCTATGGCAACAAATCTTGTAACCGTCACTAAAGGTATTGTACTTAACTATTGATAACACAGAATAGTTCTCCTCGCACTCTACAGTCTCTCACTGTAGACTTTTACTCATTGACCTCCCAGTCTCTCACTAGGTGCTCGGACCCAATAGCCACTGGATCCCCTGAGCTCTTCCACTTCCATAACTCAGTATCTTCCTCAAGTGTCACCCCCACTTCCCTGCTGGTTTCCTGGCTTGGCACTTGCTGACGTTTTCCCACTTCTTCACCATCCCCAGTTGGTGAGAAAACTGCCCTGGTACTGGTCTTCGCTTACTCACAGTAGTCTCCGGTTATAAGGTGGATGGTCCCTTAGTGGCGACAGCTTCCCCTCTACCTCCGACCACAACTGGTTCCCTGTCCAGCTGAACCTTTACTCTCATTTGGACTCTAATATCACAGTCCCAACCCTGCACTGCTTCTCCTGCTTCTGGATAGGTCCTCAGACAACCTAGCAGCCAGATGTCCCTGGGATAGGCCTCAGGATTCTGGCCTTGCAGACCGGGGAAGCACAACACCAGTCCACCCAGACAGCCATCCGGGTGACACAGAACCCCGGTCACCTGACTCCACCCAAATAAATAGGCTCTCCCAGCAAGCCAAAGGGCTTAAAGAAACCCCTGCCCATTGGCTAAGACACCCTATCCATTCGTAAACCTGACCTTGCTAAGCCCTTGTCTATCTAATATCACCAGCATAACAGCACCTAGTGACAGAAGAGAGAAGGTGCAGAAAGTCCAGAACTACAGAGGAATCAGTAGATCTACTAACAATTAACATGGGCAACTGCTGCTTGGCAAACTAAATTTACTACCAACTCTGCCTAAACACCAGGGTGCTAAATATAATAAGCCAGAAATCTGACTTATTAGATGGTGACTTAAAGGAAACCTGCCCTAATAATCACACACATAGGTTGGACTTGAGTCTTTTTCAACCTCACCTACACATATGTAATGCTTTTTAACTCTGCATCTTTAAAACAGATTTTCAGTTTTTTTCTTTAAAAAATAAAATTTGCAATATATCTGCCAATATACTATGCGATGAATTTGGTGTTCCACACTTTCTTGTGCTGCAAGCAACATCTTCTACAGCAGCCTTTTGCAAACCAAAGTTTACACAGGTACCCTGTGGTACCTTCAGGTTTCTTCAGGGATGCCTTGGCAAAATGCCAAAAAATTTACCAAAATTTGTATAAAAGCCAACAGTGGATCAAGCCTGGCTTTTAGTTACACTAAGCCACAGGTTTTAATTGTGCACCATTACACCCTTTCAGCCACCGGCTTCCGAACGACCAGTGATGTAATCCGTTGATAAGGAGGACAACGACCATCTGCATCCTTGTTTTCCCCTCATCACCCCTCTCCGTCAACACTGGGGTCACATTAGCTGAGCGAGGGACCAAAACTGAGGGAAAAGAGAAACATTGGAATACTAGTCAGTACCAGTGTGCAAAGGTGTCTGCTTTGGAAGAATAAATCACCTCTAACGTTGGGTGCCCTACATGTGTAAATGTTGCCAAATGGGAATAGGATGCCTTATTTTTAAAGGGTGCCTTGACCAAAAAAAGGTTGAGAAACACTGTTCTGAAATAATCATATTGATCATGAAGCAGAGCAAAAAAAAATATTTTTCTTTTAATAATTTATCAAACTAACAAAACCATATACTGTACATTGTAGTTTAGTGAATCAGGACTATAATTGTTTCCTTAGTGATGTTACAAAGTACAAAAAATGGCTTACAAACATTTTCCTAGGAAAACCTAGACTGTGTACGGATACTTTCACCTTCTGAAATGCCAGAATGCAAGCATAGTAAAGTGATGTCAAGGAGAGTTTTACTGGAATATCATTAGGGGACTTTGATGTAGCTAGACAGGCCACCTCTGAGGAGCCACGGTAAGCAGGGGTGTCTATCTGACTTCACTGCTACCCTTTTGATTAGGAAGTAATTATTATTGTAGAGAAGTGTAAGGCTAGCCATACACGTTTCCAATTCTCTCATCTAGCCCCTGTGGGGCTGAACAAAAGAAATCAATAGATTCTTTCATCCATGTTGTTTAGCGTGGATGGAGCAATCTATTGATTTCTCCCATTCAGTCCCTGCAAACTCGGCAGCTCTTCTGTGCTGCTGGATCTGGAAAGCACCTAACCTCACTAGCGCTATGTAAGTGCACATTATACTGTCAACAATTTGTATTTTAATGGAATAAAATAATGCTGCACTAGGATTTGCCTGGCGCTTCTCTGACTTTTTTGTCTTCCTTTTCCCATAGTGATTGGGTCCCCCAGCCCGTGCTTGAAGCAGCCTCGCTCCCTTTGCAGCAATTGTTCCAGAGACTCATGCCGCATACACACGACCGTTTTTAATGTCATGGAAAAAAACAAAGTTTTTTTTCGACGTGATTCTTGTCAAGCCTGTCTTGCATACACACAATCGTGAAAAAGAAATGCTCGAGCAAAGTGCGGTGACGTACAACATGTACGACTGCACTATAAAGGGAAAGTTCCATACAGATGGCGCCACCCTTTGTGCTGCTTTTGCTGATTTAATGTTCGTAAAAATTTGGTGAGAGACGATTTGCGCTTTTCAGTCTTCGTGCTTTTCAGTCTGTTACAACGTGACGAATGTGCTATCTCCATTACAAACGCTAGTTTTACCAGAATGAGTGCTACATACGTCAGTTTTTTCACAACGTGAAAAACTACGACGTGAATAACGTCAAGAAAAATTAGAGCATGTTCTAAATTTTGAATGCCCATTTTTCACGTTAAGAAAAATGCTCTGGAACCTACACACAATCGTTTTTAATGACCAATTTTTCTCGTCATGAAAAACGTGTGTGTACGCGGCATTAGAGAGTGTCCCCCTAGAATTGTATTTTCAACTTGTTTATTTCAGGACTTTTTTAATTTTTTTTACAAAAACTTTTTTGTTTAGTTTTTTTTAGTATGGGGTGCATACTAGCTCATTATGGCTTTTGCTTTTCAGGTATAAAAAAAAAACGGCAGCGGGTTTACTACCGCTTTAATGTATAGGATGCATTAAGGTGAAAAAACACAAGTCTTAACAACCCCTTTTAACGTCTTAGGCGGCGTACACACAACCGAGAAACTCGTCGGGCGAAACACATCGTTTTCCCCGTCGCGTTCCTAGTTCGGCAGTCAAAAAATGCCAAATGTTCCCATTACCCAACGAGGAAATAGAGAACATGCTCTCTTTTTGGCTCAACGAGTTCCTCGACGGGTTTCTCGGCGAAAAGTGTACACACGACCGGTTTCCTCGGCAGAATACGTCTCGCATCGAGTTTCTTGCTGAATTCTGCCGAGGAAACCGGTCGTGTGTACGCGGCCTGAATGAACTAACAGGAATGCACCTACCAGCAACTGTGCACATTTTCACATTGTTTTGCAAACAGTTTGCATTGGAATTTTTTAATAAAAAAAGTCTAAAGAGAACATGCTAATTTAATATTGTTTTTCAAATAAGCATCTGTTAAATTACTGCATTAGAGCAATTGAAAAAGAAGAGCTTACAATGTATGTGACATTTACAAATTATTACTTCCTCCTGCTGTTTTCGTTTTTTTTTTATGTAAATATCTACAGGTTTTGTGTAATTTCTATGTGTATACATTTATTAAATCTTGTTTAGATGCTCTGTTCTCATATACTGGAAGACGCCTGTTGAGCTGTTCTCTTAATCTATGGACGTTAATACGGTTTTGTTTCCTTTCTTCCTAGCAGTGACCTGTAATATCCTGTCTACTAAATCCCTTCCTACCTCCAAGTGAACAGACGCTCCGATCACACGCAGGGACAAGGATACTGACTGCTCTACTGCACATTGCGACTGACCGTGCGAAGACCCCATCACTTTTTACATCCCTTCAACTATCTCTGAGGCTGATGTGGTTCTAATACAAATGGCTCTTAAACTTTTTGTTATTCTGCTGCTCTGTGGAAGTACTGGTTCTGAAAGACCCCTTTCTTATAACAGTGCCCCAGAGCCTCTGGATTTTGGATTTGTACCCACTGGAACATATGACACCAGTGCCGATCATGAGCCTGGGGCGATAGGCTTACTTTTTCACATAGTCCAAGGATTCCTGTATATTGTACAGCCAAATGCATTCCCTCAAGGTAAGTACGGATTGTTTACTTTCTTATGGTATTCACTTATCAGTGGGTCCTTTTTGGTTTCTTTGTCTTTAAAAATGTAGGTAAAGTATCTGCTACAGTAAACCCTAGCAGTCAACCAAAAATCATATTTTGTGTATTGACAAAAAATAATAATTTGGGAATCTCATTGGTTGAAGTAGGTCACTACTGTATACACTTTATCATTGCTCTTTGTATTTAATGTTGGTTTTAGCATTAGGGCAGGCAAATATGCATGCAACAGATATCTAAGAATTGTCTTGTAGAATCTATGGCTATAAGTTCAGATGCTGATTTTAAAGATTGTGCTCTTAACCATTGTTTTGCTGAACAGAATGATTTTTTAAGCATTTTTCAATTTATATATGACTGGTGTAGAAGAGAACAGTTGGAAGTAACCGTAAATGGACCTACTCTATATTACCTAGTTACTTATTTTGATGCGTGGATCAAATTGATGGTATTGGTAAAAATTGAATAAGGGCAAATCTAGGGTTATGCCGCATCGAATTTCCTTTGTGTTTGATAAGCTAGAAAATGACCAACTCATATAGGACGGCATGTGGTTGCCATCATCCCGTAATTATTGAAACAATCGAAAATACCTCAAAGATTGGGATTATGTGGGTAACGCAAACAAATTTCCAAATTACACAATACAAAAATCATCAAAACTGTACAAAATACACAAATCATATGTGATGTAAGTACTGTCCGTCATACAGTACCATCACCAAGGTTTGGGTGGTAAGTGCTCTGACACCAGTACTAAAGTTGATAATAGACTGGTCATTAAAGTGCAATCATTTTAAATATGTTTATTAGATAAGAAGGTAATATATTTTATTTACTAAAAAGTTGGGCAGTGATCCATCCATAGTAGTTCTGGAAAAGCCCTAGGAAAAGGTGAATATGCTGCAGTCTGTAGATCGATATTCGGATCAATACTTGCTGAAAAAGAAATAAAAAAAATACCCAGAATCTCAACACGAGACACATTAATCTAACATCAGCCTGTGCCAGTGTTTCAAGAAAACCCCTTAGGACTTTAACCTATGATGAATATTTATCAGTTGTCGTTTACCTATTTGCGACAGATGTTTAAGTGGACTGGGGTGCATATAGTAGCTATGCTGCTCTTAATCTGACCACAAATATACTAATTATTATGTGTAAGGTAATTGCGTAACCCTTACATAACTTTATTTAATTCACTTCTTTTTACAGGGGTTTTACTGTAAGTTGTTTTTGTATCTTCCACCCCCACCCACTCTATACGTAACCAGAAGGAGCTGATCCTGTTATAGCTTATGTCTTCTTGGCAGATTAAAAACCAAATCCACTGGACATAATACACTCCTGAAGTGCTATTGTTTTTCACTGTTGTGTCTACCTCCCTGTTTCACCAAAACGTGGCACTGCAGGTGGTATCTGGAATTGTGACTCCTAATTCCAAAGAAACCTACTAAAAAGTGGCTAATCCCTTGGTTTGGGTTTTACATAATTAAAAAGAAAGACCTATTTCATTTATTTTGAAGATGTAAAGGGTCCTTAATATAAAAAAAACGACATATAATAAAGAATTGCACCATTAATGCCGCGTACACACGATCATTTTTCAGCATGTCCAAAAAACAAAGGGCCAGATTCACATACACTTAATATTGCACTGCGTAATTGAAATACTCTACGCTGCCGTATTTTACCAGGCTCTACACCGAATTCTGGTAGATTTTTGCCCGTACGCTATGGCGGCGTAGTCTATTTCTCGCCGTGTAATCAAAATACGAGATTAGGGGGCGTGAAGCATTTAAATTAAGCGCGTCCCCGCGGCGATCGAACTGCGCATGCTCCGTTCAGAAATTTCCCGCCGTGCATTGCGCGAAATCACGTCGTTACGTCATTTGTTGTTTGAGTAGTGTCGTTTACGAACATTCCTATTCCCGGACGACTTACGTCAAAAAAAATAAAAGACGTCGGAAAACGTAGAAATTCGACGTGGGAACGACGGCCATACTTAACATGGGCTGTCTAATATTAGAGCAGCAAAAAGCTGGTATAGTGTTACGCAAAAAAAAGATGACTAAAGGTGCCGTAAGAGATTGCGAATGAAGATCGTAATTTCGGGGATCGCCGGCAAAAGCTCATTTGCATACCCAGACGCGGAAATCGACGGGAAGTCCACCCAGTGGCCGCAATTTTATTGCAGCGTAGATCCGAAGGCGTATGAACACGTAATCCAGTCGAATTGAAGCCCGCAGCCGTCTATTCATGGTTTGAGGTTTTCAACTAGCTAGAAAACGCGCGTAATTGGAAATTACTCCAGTCTAACACCAGTTAGACAGGCGTAATGGCTCTCTGAATCTGGGCCAAAGTTTTTCCAACTTCATCATTAAAAACGACGTTGCCCACACACCATCGTTTAAAAAAAATGATGAACAAAGCGCGGTGATGTACAACACGTACAACGTCACTCTTAAGGGGAAGTTCTATTCGCCTTGGGGCTGCTTTAGCTGATTTCTTGTTAGTAAAAGAACATTTGCGCTTTTCTGTCTGTTACAGTGTGATGAATGTGCTTACTCCATTATAAACAGTGTTTTACCAGAACGAGCGCTCCCATCTCATAACTTGCTTCTGAGCATGCGTGGGTTTAAAACGTTGTTTTTGCCCACACACGATCATTTTTTACAACCCGAAAAACAACATAGTTTAACCACTTTAGCCCCGGGCCTGTTTTTCAGATTCGGTGTTTACGAGACTAAAACATTTTTTTTGCTATAAAATTACTTAAAACCCCCAAACATTATATATATATATATTTTTTCTAACACTCCAGAGAATAAAATGGCAGTCATTGCAATACTTTTTGTTACACCGTATTTGCGCAGCGGTCTTACAAGCGCACTTTTTTTGGAAAAAATTCACTTTTTTAAATAAAAAAATAAGACAACAATAAATTTGGCCCAATTTTTTTACATATTGTGAAAGATAATGTTACGCCGAGTAAAATGATACCCAACATGTCACGCTTAAAAATTGCGCCCGCTCGTGGCATGGCGTCAAACTTTTACCCTTAAAAATCTCGATAGGCGATGTTTAAAAAATTCTACAGGTTGCATTTTTTGAGATACAGAGGAGGTCTAGGGCTAGAATTATTGCTCTCGCTCTAACGATCGCGGCGATACCTCACTTGTGTGGTTTGAACACCGTTTTCATATGCGGGCGCTACTCGCGTATGCGTTCGCTTCTGCGCGCGAGCTCGTCGGGACGGGGCGATTTAAAAACATTTTTTTTTTGTTTTCGTATTTATTTGTATTAATTTTACCAATTTTTAACACTAAAATAAAAAAATAAAAAAAATTATCACTTTTATTCCTATTACAAGAAATGTAAACAGTGGTTAAAACAACGTTAAAAAATGCAGCATGTTCGAATTTTTATTTTTATTTTTTTGTCGTTTTTCAGAACCTGAAAAATTATGTGAAGGCCACACACGATCATTTTAAATGACGTCTTTTAAAAACTACATTTTTTTTCATGCCGAAAAATGATCGTGTGTACGCGTCATTAGGCTTAATCACCATTTTTTTTTCTTGCCGGCATTCCACATGCTTTGGAGCCTGCAGTTGGGTAGTTTGATCTCTGCTTAAACATTTTCCATATTATAATTGTAAAGGGTGTAGCAAGCAAGCTAGGAAGTCTCAAGTAGAAACACTACAGTATACGGTCAAAAGTATTTGGACACCTGACTGTCACGCTTACACCTAATGCAGGTGGTCAGAGACTATATAGCTGGCTACTGTGTTCTTCTCCTATAGCAGCCCCCCTTTCCATAAGGCAAGCAATCCTAGTGGTACTCTCTTTCCCCCAGGACTTATACACAATGCTATAGCGCCTGGCCACCACACCAGGGCAGGTACGAACTGAGCAAACTGGTACTTGCATTTGGCAGACAGGCAGAATGGTTCAACGATGTCCCATTTAAATTTTCAGATTCCGATACGCCCCCTGCCCGCAGAACCCCACAACCATGGGGCAAGGGTTGCGGGGATGAGGCCCTTGTCTCCATCAACATGGGGACAAGGTACTTTGGGGGGGGGATCCCAAAGCACCCTCCCCATGTTGAGGACACGTGGTCTGGTACAGTTCAGGAGAGATGCGCTCTCCCCCCCCCTTTTCCTGCGGCCTGCCAGGTTTCATGCTTGGATAAGGGTTTGGTATGGATTCTGGGGGGGACCCCCAGGATGGAGGGTCAGGGGCGGGCTGCCTGCATCTTCCTTCACATTTTCCCGGGGATGTGTGAGCGGGGAAGACACAGGGGGTGTGGGCGTGCCACACAGTGTAGAGAGGCGGGAAGAGGAGGGGCAGTGTCCGAGCAGCGTCCAAACAGCCAAACTGTCAGCGTGGATTCTGAGCTCTGTGTGAGAGAGACACACAGCTCAACCAATCAGCTGCGCCGGAGCACGGAGATGACACAGGCACGGCCGCATAGTGGCCGCGACCTGTGTTAACCCTATGCAGGCCGCTTACCTCTGGCAGCACTGGAACAAGTGGTGGAGGCTGGCGGGCCACATGACAAGGCTTGGCGGGCCGGATTCGGCCCGCGGGCCTTGTGTTTGCCACCCCTGCTTTAGCTTGTTCAATTAAGTTTGATATTGAAAGTTGATTTCTATGCAGAGCTACACCAGATCTGCACGCTCCAGTTTTAGTAAATTTTCCCCGTAGTTTATCTCTTCTCTAGAGTGCCTGGAAAAAAAAATAGTCAGCTGGTGATTCCACCTGGCGTCAGCCTAAAACCTAAAACATTTTAGATGGTCCGAACATTATTACTATAAAATAATTATATTTATTTTTATGATATCAAATCATCAGCACAGAAGAACAGTACTTGCATGTATGGCTATTGCGATGGATGTCTATAAATACAAATACATATCTTGCCTATTTGGTGCTTCAGGCTTCCTTGAAGATACATTTGGAAAAAGTGCAGCACAGTTATATATATACAGCGCACACCTAACCCATTTAATTATTTAACTACTTGCTGACGGCCGTACGACTTTGTACGGCCACAGCGCAGCCCTGAATCTCTAACAGGCCGTGTTTTTTTCGGCCGCCCCTTTTGGCATTCCCAGCGTGCGCTCCCGAGTGCGCAGCGGGGAACTCCTGTGCTGGCCCTGTCCCTCGGACACAGCCAAACACAGATCGCGGTAAATAGCCAATCACAGCGGCTATTTACAGCGCGATCTGTGCGGCCAATGGGAGATGATCTCATATGTAAACATATGAGATCATCTCTCATTGCCGACTCTCCGCTCCTCACACAGACAGCGCGCGTGTGAGGAGGGAGAGATTTCTCAAAGAGCGACTTAAAAAAAAAAGTTACCAAACAGTGCCCCAGGATCTCAAGGGTCTCAAGAAATGAGAGAGGCCTTCAGTACATCAGGCGGGATCAGATGTGATCATTTTTTATGATTTGCACTATAGCTTGTAGACTCTAAAACTTTCACATAGAGCAAATAATTTCCAAAAACTTTGGGTTATTTCTATCAAAGACATGTAGCAGTATAAATTGTGGCCAAAATTTATGAAGAAAAATTAATAATTTGCAACATTTTATCACAGAAACTAAGAAAAAAACATTTTTTTCCCAAATTTTTGGTCTTTTTTCATTAATAGCGCAAAAAATAAAAACTGCAGAGGTGATCAAATACCACCAAAAGAAAGCTCTATTTGTGGGGAAAAAAAGGACAAAATAATCATTTTGGTACAGTGTTGCATGACTGAGTAATTGTCATTCAAAGTGTAAGAGCGCTGAAAGCTGAAAATTGGTCTGGTCAGGAGGGTGTTTAAGTGCCCAGTATGGAAGTGGTTAAACTCGATACTTGTTTTTAACCACTTAAGACCCGGACCAATACGCTGGTAAATGACCCAAGGTGTTTTCGCGATTCGGCACTGCGTCGCTTTAACAGACAATTGCGCGGTCGTGCGACGTGGCTCCCAAACAAAATTTGCGTCCTTTTCTTCCCACAAATAGAGCTTTCTTTTGGTGGTATTTGATCACCTCTGCGATTTTTATTTTTTGCGCTATATACAAAAATAGAGCTACATTTTTGAAAAAAAAAACACTATTTTTTACTTTTTGTTAAAAAAAAAATCAAATAAACTAAATTTTAGTCAAACATTTAGGCCAAAATTTATTTAGCCACATGTCTTTAGTAAAAAAAAAAATCGCAATAAAAAAAAATAGCTACCTAGCGGGAACGGCGACACTAATACAGCGATCAGAAAAATGATCGCTTAGTGATGCTGGCAATAGGGAGTGAAAGGGTTAACAAGGGCGGTGATCAGGGGGTTAAAACTTTATTAGGGGGGGTGGGGGGGGCTACCCTGGACCTAACACTAACTGTTTTTTACACTGCCTGTCACACTAACACTAAATGCAGTGATTAGATCACTGCATTCAGTGACACTGTGACAGGGGGGGGTGGGGGGGGCGATCACAAGGGGTTAATATGCCTATGTGAGTGTGTGTCAGTGTTGTGTTGGTGCACACTTACTTGTGATGTCTTCTCTCATCAGCAGCGGTGGGAAACACCGCTGCGATGAGAGATTACATCATTTCCTCCTTCCTGTGTAAACGCAGGAGGAGGAAGTGACAGGAGCTGGGAGCGCGCGCATTGGCTGGGAGCGTTCGCGGGGGGGCGGGTAAACGCCGACATCCGCCCGCTCATCCCAGATCGCTCCCGGAGCCAGGGGGACCCCCGCACGCCGCGGAGGGGGTCCCGATGGGACCCCCGAACCGCACTTAGGCGGGGACGTAAATTTACGCCCTTGTGCCTGTACGTGCCATTCTGTGGCCGTATATGTGCGTGCGGGGGTCCTTAAGTGGTTAAGGGACACAATATAGTCGGCTGCTAGCTTATGCATTTACTTAAATTTGTAGAAATGGTTTTACTATTTATATTTAGTAAATGTTCTTGTACCATAATCCATTTAGCAACCGTACAAATAATTTATCAAATACCCCAAGTCTCACTCACAGAAAAGGAATATTTCATGTTCAGGCTGGTGGAATTAATTTGCTAGATAATTAAAAGATGGCTTGTCCGAGCATCCTCTGACAATTCTGAGGAAAGTAGGTCAGTAGAAGGAACCTGTTTTTGAGGCCAAGAAGAACTTCAGGCTACTTTTATGGAACTTTTTAGAATCTTTTGAGTTCTCTAAGTTCTTTATACCGGTACAATGTTATTTAGAGGGAAAACAATTGTACCTTTACAACCCCTTTAACTACTTGAGATCCGCGCTACAGCCGAATGACGGCTCTAGCGCAGATCTAAATTGTCAACAAGCCGTCAATTGACGGCTAGTCACTAGCTGCTTCCCGGCGCGCGCTCCAGAGCGCGCTGCGGGGAAACACTGTGTTGCCCGTGTCCCTTGGACACAGCCAATCACAGATCGCCGCGAACGGCCAATCAGAGTGGCCGTTTGCAATGCGATCTGTGCGGCGAAGCCGTTTTACATAGAGACAGCGTTCTGTCTCTGGAGAGCAGGAGACGGATCTGTGTCTCTTGTACATAGAGACACAGATCGGTCACCTCCCCAGTCACCCTCCCCCTCCCCCCACAGTTAGAACACTATGCAGGGAATACATTTAACCCCTTCCTCACCCCCTAGTGTTAACCCCTTCAATGCCAGTCACATTTATACAGTAATTTAGTGCATTTTTATAGCACCGATCGCAGTATAAATGTGAATGACGCCAAAAATGTGTCAAAAGTGTCCGATGTGTCCGCCATAACGTCGCAGTCCCAATAAAAATCGCAGATCGCCGCCATTTCTAGTAAAAAAAAAATAATAAAAAATAATAATTCTGTCCCCTATTTTGTAGGCACTATAAATTTTGCGCAAACCAGACGCTTATTGCGATTTTTTTTTTATTTTTTTTTTTACCAAAAATATGTTATTTTCTTTATATGTCACCAACTTCATCACAAAATATCACCCAAACCATAATTTCCCCACTTCAAAGACCTCCTGCTCTCTAGCTCCCTGGTCACCTCCTCCAATGCTCCCCTCCACGACTTCTCCAGAGCCACCCCTAATCTCTGGACCTCACTACCCCATTCTGTTTCCTTTCCGACCAATCTCTCTCTTTTTTTTTTACAAATTCTTTCTTTTTCATATAGTTCACACTACAGTTCATCACATTCTTACAATATCTTTCCGTCCAATCTCTGAACAATCATCTCTTCGGAGGAGAAGCTTATCTTGCCTCTACCTGAAAACGAAACTATTACTTTCTCCATCACCATTATTATCTTTTATTTTTACTTGCCCTTCCCTTTTAGACTGTAAGCTCTCATAATGCCCTCCCATCCTTGTTGTTGCACAAATTGCTTGAACTTTTCCACATTTTGTCATGTTACAACCAAAAACTTTAAATGTATTTTTGGGATTTTATGTGATAGACCAACACAAAGTGGCACTTAATTGTGAAGTGGAAGGAAATGATAAATGGTTTTCAAAATGTTTTACAAATAAAATATCTGAAAAGTGTGGCATGCATATGTATTCAGCCCCTTTTATTTTGCTACCCCTAACTAAAATCTAGTGGAACCAATTGCCTTCAAAAGTCAATAGTACAATCGTAGTACAAATACAGCTGTTCTGTGAAGTCCTCAGAGGTTTGATAGAGAACCTTAGTGAACAAACAGCATTATGAAGGCCAAGGAACACACCAGACAGGTCAGGGTTAAAGTTGTGAAGAAATTTAACGCAGAGTTGGGTTATAAAAAACAATATCCCAAGCTTTGAACATCTCATGGAGCTCTGTTCAATCCATCATCCGAAAATGGAAATGCACAACTATAAACCTACCAAGACATGGCCGTCCACCTAAACTGACGGGGAGGGCAAGGAGACCATTTTGTAACTCTGGAGGAGTTGCAGAGATCCACAACTCAGGTGGGAGAATCTGTCGACAGGACAACTATTCGCCGTGCACTCCACAAATCTGACCTTTATGGAAGAGTGGCAAGAAGAAAGCCATTGTTGAAAGAAAGCCATAAGAAGTTCCGTTTGCAGGTTGTGAGAAGCCATGTGGGGGACACAACAAACATGTGGAAGAAGGTGCTCTGGTCAGATGAGACCAAAATTGAACTTTTTGACCTAAAAGCAAAATGCTATGTGTGACGGAAAACTAATACTGCACATCACCCTGAACACACCATCCCCACCATCACTCTTAAGCCTCGTACACTTCCATCTGTGTATGGTGTTCTTGTCCGTGAACTTGGTATGCATACACACGCCAGAACATTTTCAGCCAACAGACACAAATGTAGTGACGTAATAGACGTACTAAGTGTTTTTTTCAGCCCTTTAGCACCACCCTTTAGGCAACTTCTGCTAATGTTGTCATATGGTTAGCATTGCTTCTGAGCATGCACTTTGGATTTTAATCCGACGGATTTGTGTACACACGATCAGATTATCAGACGTAACACATTTGTTGGACAATTTGATAGCATGCACAGCCAACATTTGTTGTTGGAAATTCCAACAACAATTGTCCGATGGAGCCTACAGACAGTCGGATTGTCCGACAAAACACGTCCGTCAGACAATTGTTGTCGGAATATCCCATCGTGTGTATGAGGCTTTAGAAGAAAACCTGTTAGAGTCTGTACAAAACTTTAGACTGTGGCAAAGTTTCAACTTCCAGCAGGACAATAACCCTAAACATACAGCCAGATCTACAATGAAATGGTTTTAGCTCAAATCAAATTCATGTGTTAGAATGGCCCAGAATAGTCCAGACCTAAATTCAATTGAGAATCTTTGGCAAGACTTAAATTGCTGTTCAGAAATTTTCCCTCCAATCTGACAGATACAGTGGGGCAAAAAAGTATTTAGTCAGCCACAAATTGTGCAAGTTCTCTCACTTAAAGGAACACTAAAGGTTCTTTCTTTATTAGATCAATTGATTGCTGTAAGCTAGAGCATTTAAATATCACTTACCTCGTTTTTCCTTTTGACTTCCAAAATACAGTAATCCAGGTTTAAAAAAGCCATTTCCTGTCTCTCCTCTTCTTGCTTTCCACCAGCACCTGAGCCGTTTTGCATGGTGGAAAGCAGAATGTGCTCACCCCCTCCCTATGACTACAGCCCTGCGTGAAGATGCTCTCTTATCCCTCACAGGCATGGAGGCTAAGCCTAATGGGAACTGTAGTACCCATTAGGCCGTGATGTAGCAAGAATGAATGCGCACCACAAACCAGGAAGCCAGTGAGAACAACGATTCAGGAGTGATGGAGGTGAATAAAACAGATCGATTTCAACAGGTATCAAACTAGTTATAATGCAAAACATTACTTTTTACTTTATCAGCTACTGTCAGACTTTAATTTAAGAGGAAAAATATTTTTGCCTTTACAACCCCTTTAAAAAAGATGAGAGAGGCCTGTAATTGTTATCATAGGTATACCTCAACTATGAGAGACAAAATGTGGAAACAAATCCAGACAATCACATTGTCTGATTCGGAAATAATTTATTTGCAAATTATGGTGAAAAATAAGTATTTGGTCAATATCAAAAGTTCATCTCAATACTTTGTTATACTGTATATCCTTTGTTGGCAATGACAGAGGTCAAATGTTTTCTGTAAGTCTTCACAAGGTTGTCTCACACTGTTGCTGTTTTGTTGGCCCATTCCTCCATGCAGATCTCCTCTAGAGCAGTGATGTTTTGGGGCTGTCGCTGGGCAACACAGACTTTCAACTCCCTCAAAAGATTTTCTATAGGGTTGAGATCTGGAGACTGGCTAGGCCACTCCAGGACCTTGAAATGCTTCTTACGAAGCCACTCCTTTTGTTGTCTGGGCCGTGTGTTTGGGATCATTGTCATGCTGAAAGACCCAGCCATGTTTCATCTTCAATGCCCTTGCTGATGGGAGGAGGTTTGCACTCAAAATCTTGCGATACATGGCCCCATTCATTCCTTCATGTACACGGATCAGACGTGCTGTTCCCTTTGCAGAGAAACAGCCCCAAATCATGATGTTGCCACCCCCATGCTTCACAGTAGGTATGGTGTTCTTTGGTTGCAACTTGGCATTCTTTCCTCCAAACATGACAAGTTGTGTTTCTACCAAACAGTTCTACTTTGGTTTCATCTGACCATATAACATTCTCTCAATCCTCTTCTGGATCATCCAAATGCTCTCTAGAAAACCTCAAACAGGCCCGGACATGTACTGGCTTAAGCAGGGGAACACGTCTGGCACTGCAGGATCTGAGTCCCTGTCGGCGTAGTGTGTTACTGATGGTAGCCTTTATTACGTTGGTATGAGCTCTCTGCAGGTGGAGTTTGGAGTGTGACTGTTTGAGGTTGTGGACAGGTGTCTTTTATACTGATAACAAGTTCAAACAGGTGCCATTAATACAGGTAATGAGTGGAGGACAGAGAAGCCTCTTAAAGAAGAAGATACAGGTCTGTGAGAGCCAGAAATCTTGCGTGTTTGTAGAGGAGACCAAATACTTATTTTCCACCATAATTTGCAAATAAATTCTTTCCAAATCAGACAATGTGATTGTCTGGATTTGTTTCCACATTTTGTCCCTTATAGTTCAGGTATACCTATGATGACAATTACAGGCCTCTCATCTTTTTAAGTGGGAGAACTTGTACAATTGGTGGCTGACTAAATACTTTTTTGCCCCACTGGGGCTATTTTGCAGGAAGAATGGGCAAAAAATTCACTCTATATGTAAAGCTGGTAGAGACATACCCAAAAAGACTTGCAGCTGTAATTGCAGTGAAAGGTGGTTTTACAAAGTATTGACTCAGGGGGGCTGAATACAAATGCGTACTTTTCAGATATTTTATTTGTAGAAACTTTTGAAAACCATGATTTATCATTTTCCTTCTACTTCACAATTATGTGCCACTTTGTGTTGGTCTATCATATAAAATACATTTAGGTTTTCGTTTGACAAAATGTGGAAAATTTCAGGGGATATGAATACTTTTTAAGGCACTATATATAAATCCTGTTTAATAACATAATAATAATAATAATACTGTATTATGTATTGCACTGACTGGTAGTGCTTTAGAAAGTAATTTGTGCCTCCACCCTACCAACAATATCTACCTGAACCCAGTCTAAAGCCCTGTACACACAGGTGAGAATCCTGTCGAATAAAAACCGTAGATTTTCTCGACGGGATTCCTGGCAAGATTTTCTTGCCAAGCCCTGTATACAGACGCACATTCAAAAGAACCACCATTCTTTTGAATGGCAAGAACACAGTGACGTCATCGACTATGACGAGCATGCACTCGTCACATTCCATGCCATCACCGCCATCTTGCTTGCCCCTACCTATGCCTTGGAAGCTACCACGCATGTGTCAAAGTCTCATTGAGCATGCACAGGTTTCCATGGAGGCAGGTAAGCCTACACACGCTCAGGTTTCTCAGAAGGAAAACACTGCCGAGAATCCTGCCGAGAAAATAGAGAGCAGGTTCTCTATTTTTCTGGTCGAGTTTCACGGCAGTTTTCTCGACGAAAAACCATACACACAAATGTTTTTTCCAGGAAAAAGCTCTGCCAGCAGTTTTCTTGCCTATTTCTTGCCGTGTGTACGAGGCTTAACTTACAAATAAGGAGTTCCATCTTTCCTCTAAGGTCTGTTGGGTTCCTGGAGTTAACTGAACTGCTGTCTCGTTAATATCTGTCTCAGGGTTTGTATATTGGATTTATACGTTGTACATACTGAGAGGAATATAAATTTCCTGGAAAATGATTTACAAATGTATTTCCTACATGGATAATTCTGCTTGTGACATGGGAACATTACATAACACGTATTTATAGAGTGCCTACACATTCCTCCTCCATTGTGCATTTGCTCACCAGCTCCTCTGTCATAACAAGTGATTGCTGGGCCAGAACTGCCATTCTGGATTGCTGGCATGTATTCTGCTATAGATCAGTGCTACTGTATGTGTGCTTCACAGGAAGAGATTTGAGTCATGAGATTTAATTAGCTAATCCTTTAATCTTTTTCTCTACCATATGTCAGTCAATTTACACTTGGCACTTATGAATATGTTCAGGGCTGCATGCAGTATGTTGTAGAAAAAATGAACCATTTGTGCAGGATGTGAATTCTGCACTATAGAGAACCAAGAAAGGTGAAAATAAATAGGCCAATAGCATAGCCCAATTCCTGCTTTTGGATATAGGATGATTGGAGCCTTTGTTTCTCTTGTTGTCTGTATCTCCATCAGCGAATCTGTCCCTCACTTCCTGTTCAAGTTAGGTTCCTTGCACACTGGGCCGTCTATCTGCAGTCCATTCCTCCAGACGCTTTAGTGAACTCGTAAAGGACAGGTACAGTAGCCAGCCCCACTGCAGACAGTCTGGGAATTCAGGGACGAGATGTTCAGCTCAACATATCTGGGTATCAAATCAAAATCTTATTGAAATCAATGGTAGCCGAATCTGTAAAACGAATATTAGCCATTTTCTTGGCTATAAGGCTAGGAATTGTCAAATAGATGGCAAATGAACATGGTCAAGAGCAGCGATTTTAACCTTTACCCCCCTTCCTGCCCAGGCCAAGTTAGAGCTTTCAGCGCTGTCGCACTTTAAATGACAATTGCGCGGTCATGCAAAACTGTACAGATATAACATTTTTTATGAAAAAAATTCACACAAATAGAGCTTTCTTTTGGTATTTAATCACCACTGGATTTTTTTCTTTTTTGCTAAACAAAAATTTTGAAAAAAAACTTTCTTTGTTTCTGTTATACAATTTAAGTGGATGTAAACCCCAATTTTTTTTATTTTTTTTTATGTCGCAATGTAGAGTATAAGATTTCCTATCATCTGTGCCCAGTCTTGCCACACAGAGTTAATCCAGTGCTGAGTAATCCTCTTGTAATGTTCAGTGCAAATTAACAGAATTCCAGATAAAAACCTGGCAAATTATAAAGTCCGTTTCTCTGTTTTTGCTTTCAGTGACAGGTTATTTACATATCTAGCTTGGACATGTTTATAATAACATGAGGTGATCCAAAGTTCATTGTATATTACCAGGATGTGTTATGTGGGGGAGGGGTGGATTTCTCACTTTTTATACCTCATATTATGATAAACATAACATTAGATAAACATGTCCAAGCTAGATATGTAAATAACCTGTCACTCAAAGCAAGAAGAGAGAAAACTGACTTTTTATTTAGGCAGGTTTTTATCTGGAATTCTGTTCATTTTACTGAGCATTAAAAGAGGATTAATCAGCGCTGGATTAACTCTGTGTGGCAAGACTGGGCACAGATGATAGGAAATCTTATACTCTACATTGTGACACTTTAAGTAATTTTTCGTCTTCACTGATGTTAGCTTATGAGGCTGCATTAATGGGCAATGAGGCTGCACTGATACGGCGGAACTCATGGGCACTGATAGGCTGCACTGATATGCTGCACTGATGGGGCTGCTCTGATAATCAGGGTACTGATGGCCAGTGTCCTGATTATCAGTGTAAGGCCCGGTTCACACTGATGCGAGTTCATAATGAATGTGATGTGTCAAAAACATTCTAGATTCGCATTTCATCCATAAAGTCTTTATTTTCATTGACGATTGTTCACATACATGCATTGCGATTCCTTTGCGATGCGATAACAAAAGGGTCTTGTGAGAGTTTACAGCGTTGCGAACTTAGTCTCCATAGACATCAATGTAAATTGTTCTGGAATCGCATTTATGGTTCACATATGTGCAAAAAAAAATTAAACTGGAACCCCAAAAACATATCTCAGACCCGTAGAAAACTATTACTGGCAATTAAGGACCAGGCCTTTTCTGACACTTTTTTTTTTTTGTTTACAAGTAATTCCAGTATTTATTTTTTTCCAAACATTTTTTTTTTTTTTTTTTTAGAACCTCCAAACATTACATATATATTTATATATACAGTTGTGCTAATAAGTTTACATACCCTAGCAGACTTTGATTTCTTTTTCAGAGAATTTGAATGATAACACAAAAACTTTTCTTTTAAATGATGGTTAGTGTTTGGCTGAAGCCATTTATTATCAATCAATTGTGTTTTACTCTTTTTAAATCATAATGACAACAGAAACTACCCAAATGACCCTGATCAAAAGTTTACATAACCCAGTTCTTAATACCGTGTAATGACCCCTTAATATCAATAACACCTTGAAGTCTTTTGTGGTATTTTGTGGATGAGACTCTTTATCTTCTCAGATGGTAAAGCTGCCCATTCCTCTTGGCAAAAAGCCTCCAGTTCTGTAAATTCTTGTGCTGTCTTGCATGAACTGCAAGTTTTGAGATCTCTCCAGAGTGTCTCAATGATACTGAGGTCAGGAGACTGAGATGGCCACTCCAGAACCTTAATTTTATTCTGCTGTAGCCACTGACAGGTCGACTTGGCATTGTGTTTTGAATCGATGTCATGTTAGAATGTCCAAGTACGTCCCACGCACAGCTTCCTTGCTGATGGATGCAATTGTTCCTCCTGTATTTTTTGATAAACTACTTCATTCATCTTGCCAACAATTTTGACCAAATTTCCTGTGACTTTGTAGCTCACACATCCCCAAAACATCAGCTTGCTTGGTTTCTAGGAGTTGAGACTGCTATAGGTGATGCTACAATATATCCTATTCACTGACTACTCATATAGAGGTGACCATTACAGTACATTGGTTTTGACACAATTGGTTGATTTGAGTGATACACAAGATACAATGTCCACTATATAATCAGCCCAGATGGTGAAAAAGTCTCACACATGTGGTATTGCCATACTCGGAGGAGTAGCAGAATGTGTTTTGAGATGTAAGTTTAAATACCGTATTTTCCGGCGTATAAGACGACCTTTTATGCTTAAAAATTTGGCTCAACAATCGGGGGTTGTCTTATACACCGATTTACAGACTGCGGGCGTACATTTTTGAAAAGCCGCACCTCCTCCTCGTGCTGTTCCGTGATAGGCTCAGTGATCCGCCCAATACGGACGTTGTCTCGTCCTCGGCCTGAACACTGAACACAGGCTCTGCTGGGAAACTGAGTGTTCCGCCTATCACGGAACAGGATGAGGAGGAGGCTTTTAAAAAATGGACGCCCCGCAGTCTGACTCACTCTGCCAGGCAAAAACAGAATGAAGATTGGCGAATTGAGGTGAGTCAATGGCACAGTGAGGCAATGGCACAGTGAGGTGAGGCAATGGCACAGTGAGGGGTCTTCTTATACAGTGAGTATTTCCCAAAACCAACATTTAAGCTGGAAAATTAGGGGGTCATCTTATACGCCCAATCGTCTTATACGCCGGCAAATATGGTATGCCCATGCTGTATGTGAGAATATTTTATTAAATCGTCAACATTGTGTAAATACATTTTCATTTTCTTTCCACATTTTACAAATATTTGTGGCAAAAAAATGAAGTCAAAAGACTCACCATACCTCTTAAAATACCTTTTGAGTTACTCTCCAAAATGTGGTAATTTTTTTGGGTGTTTCCACTGTCTCGGTGCCCCAGAGCCTCTACACATATGATAGGTAGTCAGGAAATTAGATGTGTAATTTTATGCACCTAGAACACCTGAAGGTGAAGGTGCTCCTTTTATTTTGGGTCCCTCTATATGGCTAGGCCAAAAAAGTCTCTCAGGCCGCGTACACACGACCCAGAACCTCGACGGGCAGAACACATCGTTCCGCCCGTCGAGGTTCTCTCCCGGCCGTCGAATTCGGCGACCCGCCCGTCGGGAATGGCAACCAGCCATTCTTCCAGGCGGGCCGTCGAGGAAATAGAGAGCGTGCTCTCTATTTCGGCTCGACGAGCTTCCCGACGGGAAGCTCGCTGAGACCGTACACACGGCCGAGGTCCTCGCTGGAATGTGCATTCCAGCGAGGTTCTCGCTGATTTTCAGCGAGAACCTCGGCCGTGTGTACGGCACCTCACATGTGGTATTACTATACTCAGAAAGAGTAGCAGAATGTGTTTTGGATTGTAATTCGAAGTATACTTATGATATGTGTTAGAAATATGCTAACTCTGTTAAAAAAATAAACATTTCTTTCCTGCATTTTACAAAAACATGTGGCAAAAAAAAACCATTTTCAATAGACATACTATGCCTTTAAGAAAATGATTTGGAGTCTTTGCTTTCCAAATTGGGATTGTTTTGTGGGCGTTTACACGGTCCTGGTGCTCCAGAGTCTCCAAAATTGTGATAGGTAGTCAGGAAATCAGATGCATAATTTATGTTCCTTGGATTTCAGGCTCCTCTATGGATCTAGGCTGTGAAAGTCTCACACATGTGGTATCCCCCTACTTGGGATGCATTGCAAAATAAATTTTGGGTTGTAATTCTAAGTATGCCTATGTTGTGTGTGTGTGTGTGTGTGTGTGTGTGTGAGAGAGAGAGACATACCTATGTTGAAAGTAAACCATGTAACATTTTTTATTCAATTTCTTAATTTTCCAAAAAATCGTGACAAAACATTACAACTTCAAAAAGCTCACCATGCCTCTTAATAAATACCTTGGACTGTCCACTAAACGGCGCCTTTAAAAATCCCATCTGAATGCACCATCCCAACCGTGAAACATGGTGGTAGCAGTATCATGTTGTGGGGATGCTTTTCTTCAGCAGGGACAGGGTTGGAGCCAAATGCAAGGCAATCTTAGAAGAAAACCTGTTTGAGTCTGCAAAAGACTTGACACTGAGGCAGAGGTTCACTTTCCAGCAGGGCAATGACCCTAAACATATAGACAGAGCTACAATTGAAGCATATTCATGTGTTTAACCACTTGTCCTCTGCCCACCGTCAAATGACGGCGGGCGGAGGACTCCATTATCCTGACATCACGTCATATGACGTGATGTCCCTTTAAAGCTGCGGGGATCCCGTGCGAGTGCCCGGCGGCAACGATCGCCGCCGGGCACACGCGATTGCTCAGTAACTGAGCGGGGACGTGGAGCTCTGTATGTAAACACAGAGCTCCACGTCCTGTCAGGGAGAGAGGAGATCGATTGTGTCCCTTGTACATAGGGACACAATCGGTCACCTCCCCCAGTCACCCCCCTCCCCCCACAGTTAGAACACTCATAGGACACACATTTAACCCCTTCCCCGCCCCCTAGTGGTTAATCCCTTCACTGCCAGTCACATTTATACAGTAATCAATGCATATTTATAGCATTGTTCACTGTATAAATGTAAATGGTCCCAAAAATGTCAGAAAAGTGTCCGAAGTGTCCGCCATAACGTCGCAGTCCCAATAAAAAAATCGCAGATCGCCGCCATTAATAGTAAAAAAAATAAAAAAAATAAATGCCATAAACTATCCCCTATTTTGTAAACACTATAAATTTTGCGCAAACCAATCGATAAACGCTTATTGCATTTTTTTTTACCAAAAATATGTAGAAGAATACGTATCGGTCTAAACTGAGGAAAAAATTATTTTTTTTATATATTTTTGGGGTTATTTATTATAGCAAAAAGTAAAAAATATTGAATTTTTTTAAAAATTGACGCTCTATTTTTGTTTATAGCGCAAAAAATAAAAACCACAGAGGTGATCAAATACCACCAAAAGAAAGCTCTATTTGTGGGAAAAAAAGGACACCAATTTTGTTTGGGAGCCACGTCGCACGACTGCGCAATTGTCAGTTAAAGCGACGCAGTGCCGGAAGCTTAAATTTTGTCTGGGCAGGAAGGGGGTGTAGGTGAACAGTAGGCAAGTGGTTAAAATGGCCCGGTCAACGTCCAGACCTAAATCCAATTGAGAATCTGTGGCAAGAATTGATAATTACTGTTCACAGAAGCTCTCCGTTCAATCTCACAGAGCTTGAGCTATTTTGCAAAGAAGAATCGGTACTCTCTAGATGTGTCAAGCTGGTAGAGACATCCCCAAAAAGACTTGCAGCTGTAATTGCAGCGAAAGTTGGTTCTACAAAGTATTGACTCAGTGGGGCTGAATACAAATGCACGTTACATTTTTCACATATTTATTTGAAAAAAAAATGTAAAACCAGAACTAATGGCATCTGCCCCATAAATACCCTCCCCCAGCATGCACAGCAAGGCTCAACCCTCCTGATTGGCTGTTGGGGAAGAGCACCCAAACATTGACTCCACTGCTGCCATCTACTGCCCTGGGGTGGGAAGCCAAGCTGAGACAGAGACCCAAATCTGAACACATTAATCAGATCAGAGTTTAACTAACACTCTGATGTCCCTCTAAATTTAAATAGCAGCGGTACTTGGAAGTAACCAGGCGCTACAATCACAATTATCGTATATTGGCAGATGCATAGAGACATAGTAACACACAGTACAGAATTATACCTGTAAAATATTATTTGATAATCATGGGGGAAAAAATTATTTCAAAGGAACGTTCATGTCGGTAGTTATTGGTTCTACGCGTTTTGGGTCCTTATAGCCACTCATCAGGAGCAAGACCACAGTGACCATCTAAAAGTAAACAAGAATAATTATAAAAATAAAAAAGGGACATGTTGCATGATCTGGAAAAATAATAGAAACATGTAGGCAAGTGTAAGACATGGGGAGCACCCCCATATGTGCACTTAACCCACTGACTTACATAGACATCTGTGCAATGGTGCTGAGGCCGTGAAGATCACTGGTTCGGTGAAAAGGTGTCGCAGAAGGGAGCTGAGGGGGCATGGGAAGGGGGCCATAGCCAACACCCCGAGAGGGTTGGAGCATGTGAGATAACAAGGTGTGAGCTGGATGAGGGGACCCCAGATGGAGAGCCTGTGTGAGAAGGGAAGTTTGAAAAACAAATTACAAATCAAATGAAAAGGGTGTGGGTGACTGTAAGAAGAAAAATCAAAACCCACCTCTTCTGAGGCTTATTTTAACCACTTAACCCCCGGACCATATTGCTGCCCAATGACCAGAGCACTTTTTGTGATTCGGCACTGCGTCGCTTTAACTGACAATTGCGCGGTCGTGCGACGTGGCTTCCAAACAAAATTGGCGTCTTTTTTCCCCACAAATAGAGCTTTCCTTTGGTGGTATTTGATCATCTCTGCGGTTTTTATTTTTTGCGCTATAAACAAAAATAGTGACAATTTTGAAAAAAATTCAATATTTTTAACTTTTTGCTATAAGAAATATCCCCAAAAATATATATATAAAAAAAACGTTTTCCTCAGTTTAGGCCAATACGTATTCTTCTACATATTTTTCGTTAAAAAAAATCACAATAAGCGTTTATTGATTGGTTTGCGCAAAAGTTATAGCGTTGACAAAATAGGGGGTCGTTTTATGGTATTTTTATTAATATTTTTTTTTTACTAGTAATGGCGGCGATCAGCATTTTTTTCAGTACTGCGACATTATGGCGGGCACTTGGGACACTTTTGACACATTTTTGAGACCATTGGCATTTTTTTAGCGATCAATGCTATAAAAATGCATTGTATTACTATAAAAATGCCATTGGCAGTGAAGGGGTTAACACTAGGGGGCGGGGAAGGGGTTAAGTGTGTTCCTGGGTGTGTTCTAACTGTATGGGGGGGGGGGGGTGGCCTCACTAGGGGAAATCACTGATCTTCTGTTCATACATTGTATGAACAGAAGATCAGCGTTTCCCCCACTGATGGCACCGGGAGCTGTGTGTTTACACACATAGCTCCCGATCGCCACTCTGTAACGAGCGAGCGATCGCGTGTGCCCGGCGTCGATCGTACCCGCCGGGCACGCGCGCGGGACTCGGGGGCGAGTGCCGACTTCCCGCAGTAAAATTACGGCGGGCGGTCGGCATGTAGTTAAGAAATGGATACCAAGCGCCCAGAGGCGATTCAGTTCGCATGTGTTGCGCTATATAACCTTCTCACTCACTCACTGTAAGGCAGGGTAGTGAGATCAGATGTGAAGTGAGAAGGAAAGAAAAAAAAAAGAAAAGGGGAGGAAAAAGCAAGAAAGTGAAAAAAGGGTGAAAGAAAAAAAGACAGAAATGGGGAGACAAAAAGGAAAGAAAAGGGCCAAGTGGTAAGTGAGTGATAGGATGAGAAGGTATACCTATTGTGGAGCTGCCTCATGCAAAGTCCTGCCTCTTGCTTCTTTCTAGACATGTGCATTCGTTTTCGTTAGAATGCATTTTCGTCCTAAAATCTGTTTTTTTCGTTATCGTTTTAACAAACGATAACGAAAGTGCAAGAAACGAAAACCGAAAGATCCGACATAAAAAATGCTTTATTTTCATTTTCGTTGCTGTAAAAATTCGATATAGAGAGATTCGACATTATAGGGAAAAGATTCGACATCATAGAGAAAAAATTCAACACTATAGAAATAATATATACGACATTACAGAGAATAGATTTTGATTTATGAGAAAATAGATTTGACATTATAGAGAATAGATTCGACATTATTACTAGTCATACAACATTAGAATTCTTGTAGGCGGAATATTCGAACGGAAATGTACGATTCGACGTAAAGATTCGACGTTCCGTCGAATATTCTTTTGACCATTCGACAGAAACCAAGTATTATTGGATTTTCGGACGAAAGCTATTCCCCAATGAAAAACTAATTAAATCAAAACGATTATCGGGAGTAACTAAATAAATTTATTTTGAAAACGAAAAAACGAAACGGAATATTCCAGTCTGCACATGTCTACTTCTTTCTGCAAATGAACAAGTGTAGTAAGACAGACTAAAAACCACCTCAGGGCTTGTGCAGAAATGATCTTAAATTGCCAGTTCCTGGTCAGGCACAGTTAATTTGTAGCGGAACAATTCTTAGCAGGTCTACATGGGTTTTCAAGAAGGAGACAGGATGAAAATGGGGATAAAAGGGCAATGAAGTTTGTCTGTTAAATATAAGCAACCTGGTACGGGAGCCTAGCCTAGGCGGGAATGTTCATTTATATTGGCATGGAACACTGTTGTCACCATCAGGAAGCTCGTCATTGAAAAGGACATGCAGCCACCATGGGAGTGTGGGCACGTAGACGAGAAGTGGCTGGTGAAACTGCTGTCACAGTGATAATGCTCAAAATTCTCTCTACAGAAGCCCTGCATAGCAGTAAAATCCGGCAGGGGTTCTAATACTTTTCCAGTAAGGCTGGGTTTACATATGAGTACACAGCTGCTCACAGCAGGAGTCCAGTGTGTCACCGTTCACCGTTTCAGGTCCAATTTCAGCCCAAATGTTTGGCAAATCATGTGCAAATCGCATTGGAGCCTCTGCAAAGATATGTAAACCGGCTCCATAGAGAGCCAGTGACAATCTCCTGCTGTGTGAATTGGATGCAGTAAAAGCCACATCCAATTCGCACTAGTGTGAATCCAGCCTTTAAAAAAAAAAAAAAAAGCTTTGGTTGGACATATAAATTAGATCTGTCAGTTGCAGTCTACTAAGCACAAAGCAAAACAGTTCTGGCTTGTGTCCCCGTAATAAATATTTAATCACCCAGAAAGCTGCTATGTGACAAGAGATGTAAAAGAATTTCTGGCTGCACATACACAGCGGATGAAATAACAGGGCAAAGACTGTAAATAAACGACTTTCAATTATGTAGTGGCTTCACTTTAATTATTCACACACACAATTTAAATATAGAACTGTGCAGAGGAGAAAAAAAGAACACAATCCTGTCCTATCAGTGTTCTATTAATATACAGACGGGAGCACGCTATTGGAAGAATATGTGTACAGGATACACATTATCAGCACTGCGGAAAAATACATTGTAGGCGTTAAAGTGGTCCTAATGCCGGCACTTAGAAAAGTGGTGATATGCAGAATTCCACGTTGTATGCTGATTAGTATAAGGGCCTAATCACACCAGGTGCAATGGCTCTGCTTTGGGCAGCTATTCCAGCGCCGTCCCACCACAGGGAACAGCAAATATGCCCTGTCTCCTATGTGCTTGGTTTACACCGTGTTCCAGTGTGTGCAGGTCATACCTTTCTTCGACGCAGCACAGGGCAAGGCAATCCACCCCTTCACAATGCACAGTGGCAAATAAAACTTTTTAAAATGTCACTTGTGACATTGCAATAAAGCTTGTTTAAAAAAAACAAAAAAAAACAGGCGATGGGCAAAGATCCCTGAATTGGCACTGCAGTTGTCCTGTTGCACTGCAAATCATACCAGCTGCTGTGTCGTAATTGTTATGAATGGGCCCTCAGTGTTTTTTTAGCTTAAAGTGGAGTTCCATCCCCCTGCTGTCTTCTGGGAGACACACGGGTCCCAGAAGACAGCAGGGACCATTCGGATCACGCAATGTGACTCGCGCAAGCCCAGTAGGGAACCAGCCTTGCGGCTTCACTTCCTAAATTCCTTTACCGAAGATAATGGCATCAGCATCCGAGGGCAAAGGGACAAGTCCGCTTCGGGTGCCGACATCGCGGGCGCCCTGGACAGGTAAGTGTCCTTATTTTAAAAGTCAGCAGCTGCAGTATTTGGAAATTTGCCGGCCCTCTACTTTATTGCATGGTATAAATGTGAGCCTAGCAGTTACAGTGCATCCCAATTATGTTAAATGAGTCGCATTCAGCTGCAATACTGCCCGCTGAATGGAATGGGGGGTTAATTTTTATCCTTCCACCAAGCAATGCCCCACACCCACAGCATATGTACCACCCACCTGTGCCTGCCCTTACAGCCCACTTCAATACTGGGCACTTTTACCTCCTTCCTGTCCAGGCCAACTTTTCAGCTTTCAGCTCTGTATCACTTTGAATGACAATTGTGCGGTCATGCAACACTGTACCCATATTACATTTTTATAATTTTTTTAAACCAAGCTTTCTTTTGATGGTGTTTAATCAATACTAGAATGTTGTGTTTTTTGTTTTTTTGTTTTTTGTAAACAAAAAAAAATGAAAATTTTGAAAAAAAAAGTTTTTCTTAGTTTCTGTTATACAATTTTGTAAATAAGTAATTTTTCTCCTTCACTAATGGGCACTGATAGGCTGCACTGATGAGGCGGCACTGATGGACACTGATGAGGAGGCACTAATATGCAGCACTGATGGGCAATGATAGCCGGCACTGTTGGGCACAGATGGGAGTATTTATGAGCACTAATAAGCAGCAATGATGAGCACTGATAGGTGGCACTGATGAGGAGGTAGTGATAAGCACTAATTGGCATCATTGGGCACTGATAGGCGGCACTGATGAGGAGGTATTGATGGGCACTTATTGGCATCACTGGGCACTGATTGGCATCACGGGTGGGCATCACTGGTGGGCACTGACAGGCATCACTGATGGGGCTGTACTGATCATTGCACTGATTATCAGTGCAGATGTTCCCACTGACGAAAACAGCTTATTGGCTATGCTCTCCTCATTCTCTGTCAGTGTAGAGGAATACCGATAACTAGTACTTCCTTTTTACACTGTGATCAGCTGTGATTGGACACAGCTGATCACATGATAAAGAGCCTACATCATAGGCTCTTTACCTTGAGTGATGATGCGGTGTGTCCAAGGGGAAACGACACCACCGATCACCATGCCTGGAGGTGTGTAAGAGCAGCTTGTTTTGAAGAACTTTGTATGACGTCCACTCAGAATAATGGAGACTCCCTCCCAGCCGTCATTCTGCTTTAGGACGAGTGGGAAGTGGTTAAGACAGTATAAGACCCCAAACATTTATTCTATTACAAACTAAATCTTAGAGATGAAGGCTGCATTAGTTTTTCTTTTTAGGCTTTCATTCTTCTATTTTCATCTGGTGATCGAGCCAGTAAGTCTGTTGTTTTTCAAAAGAACAAGCTGTTCTGCAGATGTATCAGTTTACAGGAATGAGACAAACCATTCACCACTGACAGCATTAGTTTGGCTAACTTTACCCCTAATGATTGGTAAGCTGCAAAGCACTACATTTTGGTTTTAACCACTTGTGGACCGTCGCACGGCGTTATACAGAATGGCACGGCTGGGCACAAGGGCGTACAGGTATGTCCCCTTTAAGAACCCAGGCGTGGGTCGAGTGCGTGCCATGGTCCGAAGCTCTGTGACCGCGCCTGTGGGACCGAATCGCCACTGGTGTCCCGCGATCGGGTCACAGAGCTGAAGAACGGGAGAGGTAAGTGTAAACAAACCTTTCTCCGTTCTTCCTAGTGGCTTGTCAGTGATCGTCTGTTCCCTGTCATAGGGAACGACGATCAGTGACGTCACATGCCCAGCCACGCCCCCCTACAGTAAGAATCACACACTAGGGCACACTTAACCCCTACAGCGCCCACTAGTGGTTAATCCCTTCACTGCCATTGCATTTTTCACAGTAACCAGTGCATTTTTATAGCACTGATCACTGTAAAAATAACAATGGTCCAAAAAATGTGTCAAAAGTGTCCGATGTGTCTGCCATAATGTCGCAGTCACGATAACAATCCCTGATCACCGCCATTAGTAGTAAAAAAGAAAATATTAATAGAAATGCCATAAAATTATCCCCTATTTTGTAGACACTTTGGGCCAGATTCTCAGAGGCGTTACGACAGAGTATCTCAGATACCCCGTCGTAACGCCTTTTTTTTTGTCTCGTATCTATGCGTGTGATGCTGAGCATCACTTTTGCATAGATACGCTTCTACATCCGACAAGTGTAAAAGCATTACACTTTCGGATCGTAGGTGTAATGACAACTCTGGCCACTAGGTGGCCTTTACGTTGTTTTTTTCATTTGCATATGCAAATGAAGTAGTACGCCGATTCTCGATCGCTTTTACGCCGCCCCGTCGTCGCGTACGTCGTTTTCGTTCGCGTAAGGTTACCCCAGCTTCTATGTGGAGTAACCTTACGAGGTCCCGTCGGATGCCGTCGTGTCCCGTCGGATGCCATGTTTAGTATGGCCTCGGGACCGCGTCGTGTTGTGCGTCGTTTACGCCGTTTGCGTACGTCGATTCTCAATGGGGCTGGCGTACGCTGCGATTACGTCGTTTACATTGAGAAAATGTGACGTCCTTTGGAGCATGCGCACTGGGCTTTTTCCCCGGCCGGCGCATGCGCAGTTCGTTCGACGCGGGGGCGCGCTTAATTTAAATACAAGCCGCCCCATTTGAATTGCGCGGGTTTACGCTTGGCGATTTACGAGACGCCGGCGAAAACTACGGAGCAAGTGCTTTGAGAATAAAGCACTTGCTCTAGTACGCAGCGGCGGCGTAGTGTAAATGGCTTACGCTACGCCGCCGAATATATATGAGAATCTGGCCCTTTAACTTTTGCGCAAACCAATCAATAAACGCTTATTGCAATTTTTTTTCTCCAAAAATATGTAGAAGAATACGTATCGGTCTAAACAGAGGAAAAAAAATATTTTTGAGGGGATATTTATTATAGCAAAAAGTAAAAAATATATATTTTTTTTTTCAAAATTGTCGCTCCATTTTTGTTTATAGCGCAACAAATAAAAACCGCAGAGGTGATCAAATACCACCAAAAGAAAGCTCTATTTGTGGGAAAAAAAGGACGTAAATTTTGTTTGGGAGCCACGTCGCACGACCGCGCAATTGTCAGTTAAAGCGACGCAGTGCCGAATCGGAAAAAAGGGCAAGGTCCTTTTTAGCTGCATAATGGTCCGGGGCTTAAGTGGTTAATAACGCTTTAAGGTGCAGTAAAAAAAACAGGTCCCAAAGCACAAATATAACTAAGCCTAGAGTTTTTGCTTTTTGTTTTAATGTTCAGCTCTGGGAAGCTAAACTGATGTCCTTGAGATGTGAGGCTCAGACCTTGAGAAGTCGGCCTCCAATAACATGAGCTCCCAGCTGTGCTATTTACATTTCTCTTATTTTTGATGTGCTCTGGGTTGCGTGCATTTTTTTTTTTTAATTCTCTCCAAGTAAAACTTTTCTTTTTGTATTCTTTTGAGCAGCTAATGAATGCCACAGTCCCGAGGTAAATCATTTTTACCAATTGCCCCCGGGCCCTGTTTACACGCCGCTGTCTCGGTCGCTGTGCCTCACAGGCTGTTGCTGTTCCTATGGAAACCAGGTGTATCGTCTCAGTCTGATCATGTTAATCCCAGATTAATTTGTCAGCAGGATGTGAGCGACAAATCAGCAGCTTTGTCTGCCATTTTATCCCAAAAAGCGAGCAATCTGCAAAGAATAGGATTAGGGGAACAAACGCGAGTGCTCGGCGGCTCTTCTAATAATGGCTGAATGTGCTGGTTGCGTTGCTCACTCATGTGAGACGGGTTAATCATGGTTTGTTGTCTGCTCATTAGAGCATGGCGGCTAGGTTTATTAAGGGAGAACCCCAGACAACATTCAAAGCTGAACTCCGGGGTAAAAAATAAAAATTTGGGGTAA
This sequence comes from Rana kukunoris, assembly GCA_029574335.1. Classification (NCBI taxonomy): domain Eukaryota; kingdom Metazoa; phylum Chordata; class Amphibia; order Anura; family Ranidae; genus Rana; species Rana kukunoris. Next base: position 662,023,025 of record CM056049.1, read on the forward strand.
TTTGCGTAAAAATAAATGTCGTCTATTGATGCCTGTTGCACGTTTAGCTTCCACTTGGAAAAACATTTAGGCTGAGCATTGGATTGCTTTTCAGAGTACAGCTACAGTGCCTTGAAAAAGTATTCATACCCCTTGTAACATGACAAAATGTGGAAAATTTCAACAAAAAACTTACATTTTCTTTCATTGGGATTTTATGTGATAGACCAACACAAAGTGGCACATAATTGTGAAGTGGAAGGAAAATAATAAATGTTTTTTACAAATATGTGAAAAGTGTGGTGTGCATTTGTATGGCGCCCACCTGAGTCAATACTTTGTAGAACCCCCTTTCTCTGCAATTACAGCTGCAAGTCTCTTTGGGGATGTCTCTACCAGCTTTGCCCATCTAGAGAGTAACATTTTTGCCCATTATTCTTTGCAAAATAGCTCAAGCTCTGTCAGATTGAATGGAGAGCGTCTGTGAACAGCATTAAATTCAAATGATGGGTGATTGCGCAAAGTATATATACATAACAAATAATCACATGAATAAAGTGAACGATAAGTGAAACAGTGAAAAAATTATGATAAATAGATAAATATCACAACCGTAATTCCAAATAAAGTGCAAAAGTGCCAAAATAAGGTGCATCAGGGACAGTGTCCAGAAAGGTGCAAACATCAATAAGTGCAGCAGTAGTCCATAGTGATGAAACTGCTAACAGATGCCCAGATGAAGACACGTGACTGTGTGTCGTAACGCGTAGGGTTAAGGGAAAGACGTACACCGAGTGACGGGCTACCAGCGCTACAGTCGCCGTTGTTTTTACACGCTTTGAATATCTTCTTTGATGTAAGTGCAATTCTTTTATTAAACTGTTTTCACCGACGATAATACACGATTGGAGGCTTTCGTTTTTTCCTTTCTTCCGCTGCTGCTGAGATCTCAGGTGCATTTCCCCCACTGATCCGTGGTGGAGAGCAGGACCCTCTAGGGAGGCATCCATGTGAGGAATACCTATCAAGGACTTTACTCACCGGTTTAAGGTGAGAGTTCTGGGAGACCAGACCCTGTGTGTGGTGTATTACACATCTCTCGGATTAGTGGGCATCTGTTAGCAGTTTCATCACTATGGACTATTGCTGCACTTATTGATGTTTGCACCTTTCTGGACACTGTCACTGGTGCACCTTATTTTGGCACTTTTGCACTTTATTTGGAATTACGGTTGTGATATATATCTATTTATCATCCTTTTTTCACTGTTTCACTTATCGTTCACTTTATTCATGTGATTATTTGTTATGTTTATATACTTTGCGCAATCACCCATCATTTGAATTTATCACTATTTAGGTGCTGTGTATGCACTTTATTGTGTTTGCCACATTGTTTTCACTGTTATTCTAGGACGATCTTTCATTTAGTAGAGCAGAAGCCCCTTTGTTTTGTCTGTGAACAGCATTGTTCAAGTCTTGCCACAGATTTTCAATTGTATTTAGGTCTGGACTTTGACCGGGCCACAAGACCTGTAAGTGTTACTTACCTGCAGCAGAGAAAATCAAGGTCTCCTCCCCTGCCAGACAAGGCTGTGCTGTGTTAGAGAGCTGTGTAAGGCAGCCCATACATGATTTACATATCCACACATTGTGGTATAGTATTGTGAGAATAGGTAGACTTTCCCACCATAATGCTGCATACAGACAATCAGACATTCCGACAACAAAACTGTGGATTTTTTTTCCAACGAAATGTTGGCTCAAACTTGTGTTGCATACACACGGTCACACAAATGTTGTCAGAAATTCCGAACGTCAAGAACGCGGTGACGTACAACACTACGACGAGCAGGGAAAATTGAAGTTGAATGATTTTAAGCATGAATCAAATTGATTCAGAGCATGCGTAGGATTTTTGTGTGTAGGAATTGGCTACAGACGATCAGAATTTCCGACAAGAACATCTGTTGTTGGAAAAATTGAGAACCAGCTCTCAAACATTTGTTGTCAGAAATTCCGACAGCAAATGTTTGATGGAGCCTACACACACAGTCGGAATATCCGACCAAAAGCTCACATCGAACATTTGTTGTCGGAAATTCCGATCGTGTGTACGCGGCATTAGAATACATGGATCGATTTCTATAACCAGCCTGCCCATACATGGATCGAAATTCATCTAGTCCCTGCCGAATTTCAATGCACGTATGGCTGGCTTAGGTTTCAGGACTGGACAGGCAGCAATACCCATTTGGCAGCTCCCATATACGTATTTCTTCTGTGTATTTACCTGTTTTCTTTGGTTTCATTTAAAAAAAAATTAGCACTTAATCAATAAGGTTATAAGTGTCTAATTGGACAATTTCTTTTTAATCATTTAACTATCCAATACTGTCTAATTGCTTCTATGAATGACTAATTAGTGACAGACTGTGATCGATTATGGACAGAATGGCTGGGGGTTGACCGCTCTGAACTCAGAAGCTGAGTACTTTTAGCTTGATACTTCACAGGGAAAATCAGCAAATGGTTGTCCCACCACCACTCAAACTCCTAACACCTACAATGGAAGTCCCAGGAGGACAGGTAAGCCTGGGACACATAATGGGGGTGAGGGGATCAGACGGCTCAACAACCCCCACAATGTAGAAGTGACTGGGGGGCTTTGCAGCCAACTGAATCGCTTCTACTACATAGACTGTAGCCTGCAGAGATCGCCAAAATAAAGGAGTAATTCTTCTTTTCATTTAAAGTGGTTGTAAACCCTCTGATCATATTTTCACCTACAGGTAAGCCTACATTAAGGCTTACCTGTAGCTGCATGCAATATCTCCTTACCTACATCGTTGAGGACATATTTGCCGGGCACCGATGTCTACGGATGTCTATGGTGCATGCGCACTGAGCGTGCTGTGTCTTGAATGGAAATATGCCGGAAAATGTCGGTTCCACGCGCATGCGTGGGAATCGTGGCGGTTCCGAGCACATGCGTTGGAATGATGTCCTTGCCGCTCTGGCCAATCACAGAAGTAACCTCCAGGAGAGATGGCTGCGGCTGGAGGGGAAGACGAGGATGGCTTTGGGGGCTTGGATCTAAGGTAAGTAATACATACACAATAAATTGTTCTTTGTCTTGCAGGTTTTTATAAAAAAAAAAAAAAAATATGGGTTTACAACCGCTTTTAAAGCAGTATAGCATCATTGCCACATCATCACAGGAAGCTGCATCAGGTAAACTTCAATGGCAGGATCCACAGATATTTGTGGGACTTTGCAGGAGGACTTATGCTGTGTACACACGACAGTTTTTCGCAATGTGAAAAATGTCTTTTTTCTTTTAATGTCATTAAAAACGACCGTGTGTAGGCTCCAGAGCATTTTTCGCAAATTTTAAAATGAGCATTAAAAATTTAGAGCATGCTCTAAATTTTTGCATAGTTTTTAACATCGCAATAAATGGTCGTGTGTAGGCGTTAACGACGTGAAAATAACACGTATGCTCAGAAGCAAGTTCTGAGACGGGAGCGCTCGTTCTGGTAAAACTACCGTTCATGTAAAACTACCGTTCATAATGGAGAAAGCACATTCATCACACTGTAACAGACAGAAAAGCGCAAATTGTCTCTCACCAAACTTTTACTAACACAAAATCGGCAAAAGCAGCCCCAAGGGTGGCGCCATCCGAATGGAACTTCCCATTTCTAGTGCCATCGTACGTGTTGTACGTCACCGCGCTTTGCTAGAGCATTTTTTCACGATCGTGTGTAGTCAAGGCAGGCTTAACAATAATCAGGTTGAAAAAAATGTGTTTTTTTCGAGACCATTAAAAATGGTCGTGTGTACGCGGCATAAGAGAAAAAGTAAGTGCAAAAGCATTTACAATTAAGTATTGCAGCGAATATTTTATTTATTGGGAAACCAAAGTTTTACTTTAGCCTTGGAAGGATTTACCCCCTTCCTGACCAGGCCATATTTTGCAATACGGTACTGCGTTTTTAACTGACAATTGTGCGGTCGTGCGATGCTGTACCCAAACAAAATCGATGTCCTTTTTTTGCCCACAAATAGAGCTTTCTTTTGGTGGTATTTGATCAAATCTGCGGTTTTTATTTTTTGCTATAATCAAAAATTAAAAAAACAAAACAATATTTTTTACTTTTTGCTATAATAGATATCCACAAAAAGAATAAAATAAACAAATGTCTTCCTCAGTTTAGGCCAATATGTATTCGGCTACATATTTTTGGTAAAATAAATTACAATTGGCGTATATTGAATGGTTTGTGCAAAAAGGTATTGTGTCTACAAGATGGGGGAAAGATTTATGGCATTTTTATTATTATAATTGTTGTACTTGTAATTGCTGTGATCTGCGACAGATCGGACAATTTTGACACTTTTTTGGGACATGTGACATTTATACAGCGATCAGTGCTATAAAAATGCACTGATAACTGTATAAATTGAAGGGAAGGGGGTTAACACTAGGTGAAGATCAAAGGGTTAAATGTTCCCTGGGGAGGTGCTTTCTAACTGTGGGGGGAGTGGACCGACGGGGAGTACGTCGTACGGAGAGAACGCTGTTCCTAATCGCTAGGAAAAGACAATATCATTCTACTCCCCTGCATGGGCGTCCGCTGAACTTTTTCCAGGGGGGGGGGGCATATTTTACGGTCACCTATGCTCAGCTTCTTTGACAATGTCATGAGGGGGAGGGGAGGGGCTTAGACATTATCCCATAAAGAGCAGGCATGTGCCCATGATATGCAGCCTCACTGTGCTGATCAAATGTACAATACAGAGGGTGTACAGTATATGTATATAGAAGGGGTGGATGGTATTGGTATATAGAGAAAGGTGGGTGGGTATATACAGCTCTATATACAGGACAGATGATCAGTGATGATGGAGGAATACAGGAAGGAAGATGGATGTATATAGCTGTATACAGGACAGGACAGATGATATGATCTTTCCTATATCTGTCCCCCCCTTCACTGATCATGTCTGTATGCACTCAGCTGCCCCCCTCATCTGTATATATGTCAGCCCCCCACCCCTCTACACAAACAGCGTCCTCCCTTCACTTGTACTCACAGCCCTCACTTGTAAGGTCACGGTGGTCTTCCTTCTCCCAAGTCCTGTTTCCACATGTCCATTTGAAAATACATTATGGGCATCAAAGCAAACACGAGGGTGCACATACAAGAAGCGGCTAGAGGTGGCAGTAAAGAGCTCTGTAAGCTCAGTGACATTGATCTTGCAACAGCTGTTGAGCCGACTGCACAAACACAGAGAAAGTCAGCACAGCCACAGATGTGAGCATGACAGACCCTTGCTGATGTCAGGGGGGGTCACTCGCCCCCCCTTAACCCAATGAGCGGACGCCCATGCTCCCCTGACAGAATTGGGATCTGCATTGTTTACACTGGCAGATTCCCATTCTGCCTCTCTGTTGAACGAGCGTGTGTGCCCACAGATCGCCGTGTACGCGCCCGACATACAATGACGGTAATTCATGCAGGGGAACCAACCGCAGTGCAACTCTGGCGGCTGGTCGGGAACCAGTTAAAGTAATTGTAAACCTTTACCTTGTAAAACATCCCATTCAGTTTAAAATCTAAATGAAAGGCAAAACATTTGTGTAAAAAAAAAAAAAGATATATAAATATGTTTTTCCCTTTTTTAAATTGATCATATTTCCTCTGTTCTAAACTGCATAAGAGCTGGGGAAGAGAAACAGCCGCACACAGAGCTTCCCATTGAATGGCTGGGCAGCGCAGGCATGTCAGGACAAGTCTTATAACTGGAGGGGAGCATACAGAGTTCCCAGCACAGCTAAAGAACTGACCATGGTGTGTTCTGCTGCTTAGTGTAGTCAGTTTTTAATAAGAAAGCAGAGGGACTGGCAGGAACACCAGGGATTTCACATAAAGGAAGCAATACAAAGAGAGCAGGATACTTTCTTATACGAGTACATGGTAACAGGCACATATCAGGAATATGAGCTGTTGGGGTAACACTTTAACCACTTAAGGACGATGCCTTTTTCTGACAGTTGTTGTTTACTCGTTTAAATTAGAATTCTTTGCTAGGAAGTTATTAAATCCCCTAACATTATATCTAATATATATATGTAGTGGCCTGCTACTTTTTAGCTGGCACTGCTTTAAATTTAGAGGGTAGTCTGAGAGTTAGTTGGCTCAGACTGTATGATTTTTCACTAAATTTGGGCCTCTGTTCCAGCCATGGCTGTACTGTGAGTGACCACTATTGTTGTCTGGGGTCTAGTTATCATCCCAAGCCGAGGGTGGCAGCAGTCAGGTCAAGGTGTTTTGGGTGTTCCCCCTTCAGCAGCCAAATTAGAGGGAGTTGATGGTCCCGCTGTGAATGCTGGGGAGGAGTACTTAAGGGACAGATGTCACTCGTCTGGGGTCGTCGCTGATCGTGGGTCTGTCCCACCACTCCCTGTGTGTGGCCCTCATGGCTGGGGGTGCGTGTTCAACTGTTCCTGACTCCAGGACCACGTTGGTCCGGGGTTGTGATTTACTAAGTAGGCCCGGTAGTCAGACTGGGTCTACGCTTGTAGAGTGGTCCTGAGCTGTCCGTTCTGAGGGAGGAAGCCACTCGATGAAGAACCTGTCTTGGAGAGCACTGAGCAAGAGGCTGGTATCTCAGGAGAGGCCTAGAACTTCATCGAAGGATGCACTATTAGTAGAAGGCTGGATGATGATCGCCTGTCAGTTTTAATTTTATCAGAAGTTCTTTGGGAGAGATGCGGGTGCTGAGAGGATTTTGTACTGAATATACCTCCATCTTTGGAAAGGTCTGTGGCAGAGACTTTACCAAGTTTCCGTGTGACACCCTGGCTGCTAGGCTAGTGAGAGAGGCCTGTCCAGGTGCGCAATACCCGCTCTGGCTAGAGTGGTGACGAAAGTTGTGTTTCTGGAAGCAGGACTGTTTTCGAACAAAAGTTATACATCTGAACTTGTTACCTATTACCCTTCCACCTCTTCAACTACTACTTTTATTATTCTACCACGTTTGGTAAATAAAGCAAAGAAAAAGAAGTGTGGACATTGAACTTTTTATTAACTCTCATCCAATACCCTACACGGCGAAGGAATAATCCAGCAGCTCCTTTCGGGGGTAGTGCTATAATTCCCTACTGTGCAAGTGTGAAGTGCTCTGAGCTTTGTGAATGGCCTGGCAGAGAGGGGACTGGGGAGGGGGAGCCAAGCTTCCGGCAAGATCTATCGGAAGTGGGGGTGGGTACAGATACCTGCTCCTGCCCCCTCCGCCAAAAGGTGCCAAATGTTTGGGTGGGAGGCATATATGTGGCAGGCGCAGCACTATGAAGTGCCTCATGCGCTGTGGCATTAGAAGAATTGTGATATCTCTGACTTTTCAGTCCAACAAGACTGTCTATTACTCTAAAATTCCTCTATTGCCGTTCTATGGAAGCAGTAGGTTTAAAGACCACACCAAATGCTTAAAGTAACTTCTTTATTAACTTCACTTTTCTTCCTATAAGATACTGCTGTTTTGCAGCAGACAGTCCATGTACAAAAACACGTGATGAATAAAGTATAACAGAAAATGGTGGTTGAAATATTCAATCTTGTCATTTAACATAAGATGGTGGATATATTTCTTTTTTCAGTATTTATTCTCTCTCTCTCTCTCTCTCTCTCTCTCTCTTTCTCTCTCTCTCGCTCTCTCGCTCTCTCGCTCTCTCGCATTCTCTCTCTCGCTCTCTCACATTCACTCTCTCTCTCTCTCACATTCACTCTCTCTCTCTCTCTCTCTCTCTCTCTCTCTCTCTCTCTCTCTCTCTCTCGCATTCTCTCTCTCTCTCACATTCTCTCTCTCTCTCTCTAGCATTCTCTCTCTCTCTCTCTCGCATTCTCTCTCTCGCATTCTCTCTCGCTCTCTCTCTCGCATTCTCTCTCTCTCTCTCTCTCTCTCGCATTCTCTCTCTCTCGCATTCTCTCTCTCTCTCTCTCATTCTCTGATTTCTCTGAAGCATTCTCTGATTTCTCTGAAAGGTATAACTGTGGTTTGCAGGGTTAGCTTAGTTTGGTTTGAAGGTATGGTATGATGAGTGGTTCGGTATGAAGGTTTAGGTTTGATATGGTTCGGGTTTGGTGGAACTACAAATGAACACACAGCTAAATCAGTATACAGTTCTAATCACACTATTTACAATAAAAACATATATCTACATAAACTGTGTAACGTACCTAATTTGCCCCCTGGCTTCCATAAGAACTGCTCTGTATGTCTGCTTGCTCTGCTGTCTGCATGTGGCTCTGTGTCTCTTTGTGGATTAATCTAGCAGAGCACATGGAGTATTAGGAACCTCCCAGACAGAGTGTTTGTAAAGCTGGCTGTGACTGGTCAAGACTCTGCTCAATGTGAGATTAGCTGTGATTGGCCAAGGCTTCTGATGAGTCACAAAAGCTTAACTCTATGCTTTCTGGTATGAATTAAAGTGTGAATAACTTTGCTTACCTCCTGCTCCCATACAAACAAATAACTCTTGAAGGCATATTTTTTCTTTTGCTTCTGTGAACATAACATTCAACTGTTATATAACATCCAAACACAAAATCACAGTGAATAACTCTGCCTTTGTCTTTCACATATAACATGTGCTCTACATTAGGTTCTTAGCAGGTTTAGCTGTATATACATGTAAGTTATATTAGCTTCCTAGGACAGGTTCAAGCTGGTCAGCTACAATATAAGCAGAGTTTCCACTTTTGGGTGGAACTCTGCTTCAAGGCCATCAAAGGGAAGTGGTGTCTGACTTTCTCAGGTCCTCCAAGGGCATAGAGTTGAGTGGGGGCCACCTTGCCCTCACTAGATTTCCTGCCATCATGTAGTAAAGATGAACATAGCAAATGATGTGACTTTTGGTGAGAAAAGTCTGACCCTACATATGTTATTGCTTGCCTGCTATCCATGCGCACTTTAATTAAGAAGGCTATAACCCTTTAACACCGCTGTACTGGGCCCAGAAAAATCCCCAATAGACGTATGAGAATTTATTCCTTCTAGAATAGTGCATTACACAAACAAGGTTGAATAGAGAACACCAATAACCTGACGCTTCCTATACCTCCCGGCTATGACTGTATATAAAGAGCAGAAGAACTGGCCAGATGTAAATAAATTGGGAGACTGCACACATATTATTTCATTGTGCCTAAGCCATTTGTCTGCCAGATGGAGTGTGTTCCAAGTTATCCATGTGAACACTGATCTGTATTGTGTACAAGAGACAGAGTGTGTGCCTGTAACTCCTAACTGTCAGGAGGATTATTCAGCACATACTTACTCTTTATTACTAGTAATTATTATGGACTAAGCAATGTCAGATACAATCAGTGGCGGCCTTTCCATAGGGGGGGCCCGGGCACCGCCCCCCCTCCTGTAGTCATAAAAAAAAAAAAAAAACAGGCCCTTCAAGAAATTTTATTCGGCTTAAATTGACATTTTTACTTTTTAACTGCAGTGACGGCGGTCCGTCAATAGAGGGCGCTGCAGCGCCACTCCCCTCTCGCAAATGACATACATTCATTGCATTGCATGAATGTATGTTGTTATTGTTGCCAGCTGCCGCTGGTCTATTCAGATAACCGGACCTTGGGCGCCGGTTACCTGAATAACGGCAGCTGGTTGGCTGAATGGAAGTGCCTATCAGAGCCAGCGGGTACAGCCCTCGTACAGCCCTCATCTCCCAGAAGGTCTATCCTCAGAACATACGGGGGGTGTGTTCTTTGGATAAGACTGACAGCCGTTTCAGCCAATCAGGTTCCCGGAGTCTGGTTATCAGTAACCTGATTGGCTGAAGCGTCACCAAGGCGGGAGAAGACATCGAGGGACATAGAAACAGAAAGGTAAGTGCATTTTACAGGGAACAGCGGCAACAATGGGCACAGAGGCAACAAAGGGCACAGTGGCATTAATTAAAGGGCGCAGCACAGTGACAACAATGGGCACAGAAACGACAAAGGGCACAGCACAGTGGCAACAATTAAAGGGCACAGCACAGTGACATGCACAGTGGCAACAATGGGCACAGCGGCAATAATTAAAGGGCACAGTGACATGCAGAGTGGCAACAATGGGCAAAGTGGTGACAATTGGCACAGTGGCTGCGTTTAATGGCATGACACAGTGGTGACAATTGATGGCACGGCACAGTGGTGACAATTGATAGCACAGTGGCTGCATTTGATGGCATGGCACAGTGGTGACAATTGATAGCACAGTGGCTGCGTTTGATGGCATGGTACATTGGTGACAATTGATGGCACAGCGGCTGCGTTTGATGGCATGGCACAGGGGTGACAATTGATGGCACAGCGGCTGCGTTTGATGGCATGGCACAGTGGTGACAATTGATGGCACAGCGGCTACGTTTGATGGCATGGCACAGTGGTGATAATTGATGGCACAACTGCGTTTCATAGGCACAGTGAGGCTGCAATTTTTTTTTTTTTTTTCGTTTGCACCCCGTCAAAAAATTTGAGCACCAGCCGCCACTGGATACAATTGATGGTTTGTATATTATTGGTATACAACCTACACTAGGACTCAACAAGTCCTGCTTTATTAGGAGAAAGGGTACCACAAGTCCCTTTGTAGCAGAAGGAACTCAGTGGACTTTGTTGTTTTTTGAGACACTAGCCAGTATCCCCTTTAGCTCACACACCCGGTATTCTGACTTGTAGAACCCAGAGGGGGATTTCAGCAACACACCCAGTCTCAGGCATCCCTTCAGGGGTCTGTACTCACAAAATGTCCAGGGACAGCGGGTAGCCTCCTTCCAACTTGCAAGTGACACTCTATACCAGTGACATCAGACCCGGTCCATAGACATCCTCCCTCAGTCCGCTTGCACAGGAACCCTGGGTCATAGCTTCAAGGCTTCAGGCCCTCAGGGCCATCTTAATAGCATCATGGGTCCCTGGGTAAAGTAATGCCCTATCACTCTCAGTACCATCACAAAACCCCCAATTTCAGGGCAGCGTGGGCTCAAAAACCAGCTGCTTTGGGGTGGTGCTGGACAGTGCCTAGGTGTGCCCTCTCATTAAGACAGCCCTGCCTCAGGTCAGTCACCTAAGGTCTTATGGCACCCTATGCTGGGGAGAGGCAGCGACCTCCTCCTCAATTGAACCTCTCTCCTCAGAGGTGGGCTGGACTGGAACCCCGAGCCCATGTGCTCATCAGATATAAATACAGTCACCCAGCATTCTCTGAGGCACATCCCCTTCTAATTGGCCAGGGCATTCTACATTCATTCTCTCACCTGCTGGGTTTCCTCCTACTGTACAATATACCTCCTTGCTATTGGATCAGTGTGAAACATCAAGACAGCATGAGCAGCACCATAGAGCACTTTGAGCAGACCTCACTAATCAATCACTGCTCTCTGTTAAGCAGGCAGCACCTAAATTTGCCTGCCTGCTTCTCTGTTAAGCAGAAAAGCCAAAAACAATATACTCTCTAGCACCTACCTAGGAGGATGCTATAAAAATATAAACAAATTTAAACAAGCACCATCTTAAGACCTTTATGACATGATGAAGCACTAGTTACTTAACCCTAATTAGACGTCATATGACGTTATGGACTTTAAGTGGTTCTATCTGAATGATCAGGCATCATTCAGATATATTTTTTTCAGGTGATGATTCCCTCAAATGTAAAACTCCTCATAGCGGCTGTTTAGCCGCTTGATTGCTTTTACAGGAGATGGGAGGGGGACGTCCCCCCTCCTGCCACCCCCCTGTACATCTCCAGGCTTGCCCGTGCAATCACAGAGTCGGATAATGAATTGACCGGGGGTGGCGATTTACCAAAGAGCTGACCGAGGACCAGATGGTCCCTGGTCATCTCTATGACCCTCAGAGGCCAGGGTGTGACATCATGACGTAATTTCTAGCACCGTATAAACACTACTGTTTTTTAGCTGGAAAGCCTTTTTTCCAAATCTAAGGCTCCTTTCACACGGGCGGACCGTTCAGTTTTTTAGGCGGACCTGAATGCAATGGAGGTCTTTGGAGCGACGGATATCTTCAGTGACATGTCCGCTGACATCCGATCTGCTCCGATCCGCTAAATCCAGAAGGATGGAAACCCTATTTTCCATCCATCTGGCAGATCGGATCAGATAAAAACAAACAGGTGGTCTGTTTTCATCTGATTCCCCATAAAGGAGAACAGAGCTCTGACAGGTCGTCCCTCCACAGGGAGCTGGGCCTGTCACCCGCTGGCTCAGCGGGGATCAACAGAGCGATCCCCGCTGAGTAAGCGGAGTCCATACATGGACAGCCACGTGTGAAAGGGGACTTAGGCTGATAAACCCTAGATCTCTATGTAAAGAGGACCTGTCATGCCCTATTCCTATTACAACAGATGCTTAAAAAGTGATAAAAATATTTTTTAAAGGGAAAGTGTAAAAATAAAGTAAGCAATAAAAAAATAAAATTAATTATAAAGTGTCTCTGTCCCTGCATGCTCACATACAGAAGAGAACACATACAAAGTTTATACCCACATATGTAAATGGCATTCAAACCAAACATGTGAGTTGTCGCCGTGAACGTTAGAGCGAGCGCAATAATTCTAGTGCAAAACCTCTTCTGTAACTCTTTTTTTAAAGCGTAGCCTATGGAGATTTTTTAACTACTGAAGTTTGGCGCCATTCCACGAGTCTGCGCAATTTTAATGCGTGACATGTTGGGTATCTATTTACCCTGCATAACATCTTCTTTCACATTATACAGAAAATTGGGCTAATTTTAGTGGGGGTTTTTAATTCTTGAAAGTGTTTATTTTTTTTCATAAAAATCACGTTTGAAAAATTGCTACACAAATACTGTGTAACATCCAAAATTGCAACAACTGCCATTTTATTACCTATGGTAAATATATAATGTTTGGGGGTTCTACGTAATTTTCTAGCAAAAAAAAAATATGGGGGCAGATTCACATAGAAATAGATTATCGTAGCGTATCAGAAATACACTACGCCGCCGTTTTTTACCTGGCTCTACATGGAATTCAGGTAGATTTTGTCCAGTAAACGACGGCGGCGTAGTGTATTTCTCCCGTCGCAATCCATCTGCGCGAGTAGGGGGCGTGAATCATTTAAAATAGGCGCGTTCCCGCGGCGATCGAACTGCGCATGCTCCGTTCCCAAATTTCCCGCCGTGCATTGCGCGAAATCACGTCGTGACGTCATTCGTTGTTTATGTAGCGTCGTTTACGGGCGATCCTAGTCCCGAACGAGTTACGTAAACAAAAAAAATAAAAAATTAAATTCGAAGCGGGAACGACGACCATACTTAACATGGGCTACGTAACGTTAGAGCAGCAAAAAGCTGCTCTAACATTACGTACAAAAAAATAGACGAAAGCGATTGCGACGGGAATCGCCGTAAAAAAACATTTGCATATCCCGACGCATCAAAACGACGCGAACTCCTCCCAGCGGCCGCAAATAGATGGCAGCGTAGATCCGAAGGCTTACGAAGACGTAAGCCTCTCGGCTCGAAGCCCGAAGCCGCCGTATCATGGTTTGAGGATTCAAACTAGTGATACGGCGCGCGAAATTTGAAATTACTCCTGTCTAACACCAGTTAGACAGGCATAATTGCTCTATGAATCTGGCCCTAGATTTTTACATGAAGAATGCCAGAATTATCTTGGGCTGGAAGTGGCTACCCTCTCATATGTAACCCCAATTCCAAAAACATAATATAATGATTTGCAAACCTTAACTTATTTTTTTGCTACTAGAAGCACTAATTAAACAGGCATATCGAATTGGTGCATTTTTTTCAGTTCTTGTTAATCCACTTCAAGATTTTGAAACCACACAGGTTATATTCTATATATTTCTTTTTATTGATATCTAAAAAAAGATACTTTAAAAAGATTATAGTTTCCCTTTAACATCTCTTCAGTCAGTTCTGAAGAGGCGACTTTTCTTGGAAAATAAAGGCCATCAGTTCTTCTAAGAGCACCCATGGGCTAACGGGATACAGCCAATTAGAGGAGTAACATGACATTGGAAAGGAAGCCCTTGAGAGTTACATTGAGCTCTTGTTTGTGTCAGGAGTGCTTATTGAAAAATCTGCCATTTTTTTTCCTTGAGTGGTGAATGATCCTTTTACCACATATATGCCTGAGCTCAGCATTACATTTTATCATGCAATGCACATCCGTGGAGCAACAATAATTAGTGAGGAAGAGGAGGGGGATTGGTTCTTTGTACAGAACTATTTAGCAATCTGTGTTAATCACTCCTGCCAAAGCATGGCATACTTTGAGTTCTTTTTAAAGGGAATGTATAGTCCTTTCAATGCTTTCTTCTATAGATATACTTGTAAAAGAGAGAAACACGGACTGCACAATTGCAGGACAGTAATACTGTACAGCAGGGGTGCCCAACCTTTTTAAGAGTGAGGGCAAGTTAACCGACTTGGCAACCGATCACAGGCCATAATGAGCGGGGTGGGCAGATGAAAGGTCCCTGTCCTCTCTGCATTTACAGAGCAGAAGGAGAAAGAGACCGCCGCTCCAGATGAGTGCACCTCGGTGGTGAGTGTGGACTCCAATCCAATGGGTGCAGGCAATGCACGAAGCATAAATGGAAGCAAGAAGGTATGGACAGCCGCACTTCGATAAATGTAAAAAACAATAAAAGCCTTTAATCCAGTAAAAAAACACTGCACAAACAGAAAGACAGCAAATGGTGGGATGATATAGCTGACACGTTTCACATTGTTAAGCATTGTATAACAATGTGAAACGCGTCAGTATATCATCCCACCGTTTGCTGTCTTTCTGTTTGTGCAGTGTTTTTTTACTGGATTAAAGGCTTTTATTGTTTTTTACATTTATCGAAGTGCGGCTGTCCATACCTTCTTGCTTCCATATATACAGAGCAGACATGGACACAGCCCGCTCTACTCTATGGGCCCTCCGATCTGATACGCCCAGATGGAAGGGGGCAGATCCCCTTCTGTTTTTTTTTTTTTTTTTTTAGTAGATTGTATTGGAGGAGGCGGGCGTAAACAGACACAAATCTGTTTACATCTACCGCTCCATAGACTGTGAATGGAGTATCCAATTGGGTTCGCCTGAAAAATGGACAGGCTGACCTGATCAGACCAATCGTGTGAAAGGGACCTAAGGCTGCTTGTGTTTTACCCACGCACAGGTGCTGCGCAGTGTACCTGCACTTTCCTACAGTCTAGTACAATATATCTCTTACTACTAAGCCTAAATGACAAATCTAGATGCTTTCACATACAGTACAGAACAAAAGTTTGGACACACCTTCTCATTCAAAGAGTTTTCTTTATTTTCATGACTATGAGAATTGTAGAGTCACACTGGAGGCATCAAAACTATGAATTAACACATGTGGAATTATATACATAACAAAAAAGTGTGAAACAACTGAAAATATATTTCATATTCTAGGTTCTAAGTAGCCACCTTTTGCAGCAGACACATCTCTAGAACAACTGTTAAGAGGAGACTGTGTGAATCAGGCCTTCATGGTATAATATCTGCTAGGAAACCACTGCTAAAGAAAGGCAACAAGCAGAAGAGACTTGTTTGGGCTAAAGAACACAAGGAATGGACATTAGACCAGTGGAAATATGTGCTTTGGTCTGATGAGTCAAAATTTGAGATCTTTGGTTCAACCACCGTGTCTTTGTGCGACGCAGAAAAGGTGAACGGATGGACTGGTTCCCACCGTGAAGCATGGAGGAGGAGGTGTGATGGTGTGGGGGTGCTTTGCTGGTGACACTGTTGGGGATTTATTCAAAATTGAAGGCATATTGAACCAGCATGGCCACCACAGCATCTTGCAGCGGCATGCTATTCCATCCGGTTTGTGTTTAGTTGGACCATCATTTATTTTTCAACAGGACAATGACCACAAACACACCTCCAGGCTGTGTACGGGCTATTTGACCGAGAAGGAGAGTGATGGGGTGCTGCGCCAGATGACCTGGCCTCCACAGTCACCGAACCTGAACCCAATCGAGATGGTTTGGGGTGAGCTGGACCGCAGAGTGAAGGCAAAAGGGCCAACAAGTGCTAAGCATCTCTGGGAACACCTGGGAACTCCATCAAGACTGTTGGAAGACCATTTTAGGTGACTACCTCTTGAAGCTCATCAAGAGAATGCCAAGCGTGTGCAAAGCAGTAATCAAAGCAAAAGGTGGCTACTTTGAAGAACCTAGAATATGACATATATTTTCAGTTGTTTCACACTTTTTTGTTATGTATATAATTCCACATGTGTTAATTCATAGTTTTGATGCCTTCAGTGTGAATCTACAATTTTCATAGTCATGAAAATAAAGAAAACTCTTGGAATGAGAAGATGTGTCCAAACTTTTGGTCTGTACTGTATATCCTTTATGGTCCTGTCATACTTTAAAGTGGTTGTAAGTCTTACAATACACTTTTTACTACAGGTAAACCTTTAATGAAGCCTGCACGGTTTAGGAGATATCTCCTGTATTAGCATGTGCCGACGTCATCTGCACATGCGCATGAACGAACCGTTGCTTCAGCTGACTTGCCGTTAACGGTGACTCCCGCGTGAATGCGTGGGAGTGACGTCATGCCGACTTTGGGCAATCACAGCGCCGGAGCCCGCGATACCTGGAAATAACTCTGGGAGCGATGTCGCAGGCCTGAGCTGTGTACTGGGACCGCTGTGGGGGCTTTGATATAAGATGAGTATTTCATAATGAGCTAGTATGCTATGCATACTAGCTCATTATGCATTTGTCTTGTAGGTATTTTTTTTTTGGGGGGGGGGGGGTGTTTACAACCACTTTAAACAGAAGTCCTTTCACTATTGCTTATTTCCAATGTGGAACAATATATTTAGAAAGGGAAATAATGGACATAGATACCTCAAGGAGATTTATAAAGGAGAGAAGCACTTACATTTGAATCCAGTGAACTTCTTTGTAGTAGTCTTATAATTGTTTGTCTGGAGAAGTTCTATATACTTGTGTTTAGAAGTAAATTATTTATGAAATATTTCACCTGTTTCTTATTGCAATATCTTTTTGCTTCTACAAATTGTTTTTGTCTTACACTATATAAATTACACACTTCAGATGATGTTGTAGCATTTAATATGGTAAAGGTCAGAATTTTCACTGAAGCATTCGAGAATATATTTGTTCCACTTCAACTATCCAGTTAAAGGTAGTGTGTTAGCATGAACCTGACCCTGTCGCTGTACTACATTTTTTCAATATAGCCACACCGTAGAGCCGCGTACACACGACTAAACAAATCCGATCAAATCGGTCTGACAGACCGTTTTGATCGGATTTGTCTCCTGGGATATGTTGGTTTGATCGTGTACACACGATCAAACCAAATTTCCCGCCGGCAGACAGCGCGGTGACGTGGCGATGACGTTGACACCGCCACGTCACCACTCCAGGAAGTAAAATACTTCCACGCATGAGTCGAATCCATTAGACGCATGTGCGGACATATATGTCCGCTGGTTAGTGTAGTAACCAGGGGACATGTCGGACGGACGGGTTTCAGCAGACAGATTTTAAAGCATGCTTTAAAATTTGTCTGCTGGAAAAAACTGTCTGTTCGCCCGTACACACGATCGAATTTGTCTGCTGAAACGGACCGTCGGACCGGTTTCAGCAGATAAATTTGATCCTGTGTACGCGGCCTAAAAGAAAAGTGTGCATACTCATATTTCCCCTTACATGTACTGCTAAGCATTGCTCCAATTTTGAGAAATAGACCCCAAAAGCCTGTAGGAAAACCAACACTTCAGGAGTGTGGATCTTTTAGTTCCCTGCAGCTCTTACATGTTCCTCCTGAGGCACCCTTTAATGTGTGCTAGAAGTATTGCAGTGTGTAGAGTAGGAACATTTTAGTTTAGCTCAGGCCTAAGCCTGAGCTAGGGAATCTGGTCAGGGCTGAGTGAAGTTCGGGGCTGAGTGTCTCATCCTGGCAGCTCATATGGTGCCTCCTCCTGGTCTAGAAGGTTGGAGAATCTTCTAGAATTAGTTGGTGGAGGTTAGAAGGTGCTGCCTTGAATATTTGAGACCTCAGCCAATCCCCGGTAGTCGGCTGGCAGGGGAAAGAGCTTGCCTTTATAAATAGACATGAGTCCTGCCAGCAGGGGCGGACAGGTGAAAGATGGAGATATATAGAGCATCGCTCAGTTGGCAACTTGTGACTTGGTGTGTCCACTTTTTGTGACTATAATGCGTACACAAGGTCGGAATTTCAGACAAGAAATATTCGATGTTAACTTAGTAGTTAACTTAGTAGTTAGAAAATCCGACCGTGCTCCATCAGACATTTGCTGTTGTAATTTCCGACAACAAATGTTTAAGAGCCGGTTCTCAATTTTTCTGACAACAAAAGTTCTTGTCGGAAATTCTGATTGTCTGTAGCCACTTCTGATGCACAAAAATCCTACGCATGCTCGGAATAACCAAACTTAATTTTTCTTGGCTTGTCGTAGTTTGGTACGTAACTGCGTTCTTGATAATCAGAATTTCTGACATTTGTGTAACCGTGTGTATGCAACACAAGTTTGAGCGAACAATCCGTCGGGAAAGAATCAACGGTTTTGATGTTGGAATGTCCGATCGAGTATTTAGTGTAGTGTTTGTTTAGTGTGTCAGTATAGTTTAGTGTCATTGTAGTGCGTTAGTGTAGTGCAGTGTTTAACACAGCATTTCATAACATTTAGAGCTGTATACAGTGCTGTATACCCTTTTTTTGGTTGCTGCATGTGTTTAATTCTTAGTCCCCTGCCTGTCCCCTCTTTTTTAAATTGCCAGCTGCAGTTTTTATGACTGCAACACTGGTGTTCCTCCTTTTTTTATGTAATTTTTATATTTTTTCATTTCTGGCAGCGTCAGTCCTCAATGTAAAGTGCACCAAACACACGTTTTCCAGTTTCTATTAAATCTGGGCAATAAGTTTCCCCCATCATATCTGGGAGGCAAACAAGGAGAGGCAGACATTCCCATGCCACTATGAGTAGGCCAGCAACATATGTGTCCACAGGCATAGGTGGATGTGGTCCATCCTCGGGCAGTGCACATTTGTCTGTTTAGTTACGTGGCCCGTGCTATCCAGCCACAGTATGCAGAGGAGGTAATGGAATAACTTACTATCCTCATCCTCTATGACCCAAGCAGACAATAGTGAGCAGTCCACAGCAGCTGCCAGAGCGACTTATTCTGCCTCTAGGAGGTTACGGGGTGAAGGCACCACCAACACCCAAAGACCAATTTTTCCGCAACTGTTTGACGGGCATCAAATTTCAATTTTTTTACAGCAAGTCTACAGTGAAAGGGAAATCTCCCAGACAGAACACAGACATGGCATGGGTCTTTAAACATTTCCTACTCTATATTCAAAACCTAAAAATAAAAGTTTTGGAATTACATGTACTTCTCACATCCTTGCAGAAGTAAGCTCTACCTCCAAAATTCAACTGTCAAATTCCAGTGCTTGTACTTCCACTAAAGTTCTGGCATTTGACAAGGGTAAAGCTTAGATATACAGACCTTTACACATCATGTTACAGCCTGGACTTAAACATATGGAACATTTTGAAGACCAACACAAGTTTTTGCTTGCCCTTCCGTACTCTTTCTTTTGACAAGGTTAGATTCACTTTACTTGTACCGCAAGGCTTGCATTCAGTAAACTTTAGTTTATAAACTGCTCTGACCTTATTACCGCCAAGATCAGGAATCCATTTTATGCCTCACTGACTGCAAAACATTCATATTCCAAAGAAATGGTAGACCTTTTGAAGCCACCAGTTTCTCACTTGATGATTAACTTTGATTAATGGTCGAAAATTAAAGTATGCACTCTACCATGACCTATAGTTAAATAGTTAACCAGTTGGTCAGGTTGAAAAAAACGCAAGTCCATATGGTTTAACCAATAGAAGACGAAAAAATAAATGGAGAACCCCATACACGCAATCCTATACCCACAGTTTATCCAGAGTAAGGCAAAAAAAATAAAAAAATAAAGCATGGTCCAATTTGTTCCAGTAGCGAAAAGAGATTCCAGAATCCAGCCTCAGATACTTCTCCGCTATTGACTCCCCAAGTTGTTTTCCTAGGATGTATGATGCATGCATGTTTTAGCCCCCAAGTGCATTTGACAACATTAAACTCAATTTTTCACATAGTTGCCCAATTAAATGGTGCATTGAGGTCAGCTTGTGAGTTGGAGCAAAAATGAAGGGATATGGGGAAAGGGGATGCAAGTTAAACCACTAGTCTATGAATGTCTATTGAACATCAAAGTGTAGGGTCGATCACACATCAAATAATGGTTAGTTGCTGTAACCGTAAAGTCATATAAAAAATAGCTGCAGGGAACTAATAGTTGGAGACCTCTTGTAAGAATGTTATTCTACTTCATAGCTTGGTGTCATCTGCAAATACTAAAATTGTACTTTTAATCCTAAACTCTATATCATTTATAAATGAGTTAAAAAAATGAGGGTCCCAACACTGAACCTTGGAGAACACCACTATTAACCTTAGACCATTCAGAGTAAGGCCGCGTACACACGATCGGTCAAAACCGTTGAAAACGGACTGAAGGTTCGTTTCATCGGTCCAAACCGATCGTGTGTGGGCCCCATCAGTCAGTTATCCTTCAGTCAAAAAAAAAGAGAACTTCCTTTAAAATTTAACCGATGGACGCCTAACCGATAGGTCAAAACCAATCGTTAGTAGGCACGACCATCGGTAAAAAAACCACGCATTCTCACAATCAAGTCGACGCATGATTGGAAGCAGTGAACTTCATTTTTTTTTCAGCACGTCGTCGTCGTTGTGTTTTACGTCACTGCGTTCTGACATGATCGGTTATTTAACCGATGGTGTGTAGGCACATCAGACCATCAGTTAGCTTCATCGGTTAACCGATGAAAACGGTCCTTTGGACCGTTCTCTTGGGATGGACTGATCATGTGTACGCGGCCTAAGAATCATTAATTGCTACTTTCCGAATGCGGTCTTTTTATTATCCACCTATAAACTTTTTCTAAGACGTTAACTTACACACTTTCGAGAAATACAATATATTATATCCACAGCCACTCCTTTGTCTACGTTTTTGCTTACTTCCTAGTTAAAAAAAATTGGATTTGTTTGACAACTTCGCTCTTTTGTGAATCAGTGCTGATTATTGTTTAAAATATTATTTTCTTACCTAAAAATCTTATCTTTCTGGCAGTTAAGATTACCATAGCGGGAGCATGGAAAACTCCTGTGATAAACCTAGCATTAGTGAAAAACAAAATCTCCTGGATCATGATCAATAATAAAATTGAGCTAGTATCCTTCATAACCAACAACATCGCTTTAAAAAGGTCTGGAATCCCTGGATCAGATACCTTTTAGTTCTAGTAGGGGGGTGGAGGGGGGGGGGGGGGCGGTGGTCTGGAGCGTGGGGATCGATTGTAAATCTTGTTTCTTCCTTTCCTATTTTATCATTTTCTTTCATATAACTTCTGCTATGAGTTACAATTTTGACCTGGTCTTTTATTTATTTTTTCTGTACGTCTAATAAAGGGCTTTAAGGTTGCTGTTAACCTGGCCTACGCTTGGAAATGTGGTATTCTTTGTAATGACATGGGCAAATTTGATCCACCCATGCAGAATTTACTTTGCAGGACTTCCCTCTTTCCTGCTTAGGGACCAGATATGAATATTGCGTCTGAATTTCCATATATATAAGTTACTATGCCTATAGTGTACAGATCATCTTGACCGTTGCACTCTGTGTGTTTTTTTATGTCTTCACCAAGGCCCCTGGGGTGCAGATGGATGTGGACAGTAGCTATTAGGTGGTAAAGTTCTATTACAAAAACAATTTATTGATTTTGATAATTTGTACTATACCACCATTGTTTAATATGTACTTGTACTATTTGTACCTCATTGTTTGCTTAAATAAAAATCATTGGAAAATAAAAATTCTGTTTTCTAGCAAAACAAATGTATTCTCGAGTATCTTACCAACTATAGAAGTTAAACTAACTGGTCTGTAGTTACTTGGTATAGACTTTGATCCCTTTTTAACCACTTACCGACCGCCCACCGCCGTTATACGTCATGACTTTAAGGATGGATATCTTGGTAACGGCAGCAGCTGCTGCCACAACCGAGATATCCATCTCTTCTGTGGGCGGTCGGTCTAACGATAATGGCGGTCTCCGCGGCGGATTCGCCGCGAGATCGCCGTTATCGGTGGCAGACGAGGACCCCCCCTCCCGCTGCGTTCCCGCGCCCTCCGCCGCTTACCGGAGCCGTCGGTAACGGCGGAGGCGATCGGGTCCGCTCCCATGCTCAGTGTGGATGCGAGTGAGGGAAAAATGTTCCTCATCCATCCCCGTAGCTCTGCTGGGCAGAAGTGACGTCAAAACGTCAGTCCCGCCCAGTGTCTTAAAGAGGACCTGTTCACGCTTTTTTCTATTACAAGGGATGTTTACAATAAAAGTGATAATTTTTTTTATTTTAGTGTTCAAACCACACAAGTGAGGTATCACCGCGATTGTTAGAGCGATAGCAATAATTCTAGCCCTAGACCTCCTCTGTATCTCAAAAAATGCAACCTGTAGAATTTTTTAAACGTCGCCTATCGAGATTTTTAAGGGTAAAAGTTTGACTCCATGCCACGAGCGGGCGCAAATTTAAGCGTGACATATTGGGTATCATTTTACTCGGCGTAACATTTATCTTTCACAATATGTAAAAAAATTGGGCCAAATGTATTGTTGTCTTATTTTTTAATTTAAAAAAGTGCGCTTGTAAGACCGCTGCGCAAATACGGTGTGACAAAAAGTATTGCAATGACTGCCATTTTATTCTATAGGGTGTTAGAAAAAAAATATATATAATGTTTGGGGGTTTTAAGTAATTTGATAGCAAAAAAAAATGTTTTAGTCTCAAACACCGAGTCTGAAAAACAGGCTCGGGGCTAAAGTGGTTAATATTCATTAAATTAAAGTCTCTAAAAATGCTTTTTTTTTTATCTCAATGAACTTTCATCGCCTTTCCACCAACATTCTTCTAAATATTTTAATATTATGTAATAATCACATCTCATCAGACCTTGGCTGCTGGTTAAAAAAAAAAAAATACTAGGCTACTTGCAACAGTCATACAGAGGAACTAAGGGCCAGGAGCCAGTTAACCTGTTAGTATGTGTCAAGATTATGGGAGGAAACCAAATCCCTCAGAGGAATTCCATATAAACAGTGGCAGTACATCCAGGTCATGTAGATAGTGCCACTTATTGGCAGGATATGAGGCACAGAGCAACGTAAGCATCGGAATACTGTGTAGCGCTACCCCTGTAAGGGCTGCTGAATTTAACTGGATTCTTCCCAAACAGTACAAAGGCCACCACTCATTCAAGCCCATTCATTCCGGCTCCAATAAACAGTCTAGGGATTTTGCTGGCCTAGGCTGGTTATTTAAATTCTTCTTCCCTAAGCTCTAGAAACTACTTTAAGAGGCAGGGGGAAGCAAACAAACTCCCAGCCTATGATACCCTGAACAGACCAGAGCAAACAATCACTGCTCTCTTGTCTACAGAAGAAGCCAAAAACTAATTTTCTTTATCGTACATCACGGGACACAGAGCGCATAGCCATTACACTTGGGTTATATGGGTACCTTCAGGTGATGGACACTGGTGTAATCAATTTCACAGGAAGTTTCCTCCCTATATAACCCCCTCCCACTGGGAGTGCTTCAGTTTTTTCGCCAGTGTCTTAGGTGTTGGTCACGTCTAGCTGTCCCTCGGAGGTCTCGGGACCCAGGATAGCTAGCCGGATCCGTCCGAAGTGCTTCAAAGCCAAGGTGTACGGTACCCGGGCCCTGCTGGAGTGGGGTTTTGCCTATAATGCCTCTACTTGGAGGGCTGGATTCTGGGCTCCAGTGCCTTAGTCTCTTCCAAGAACTAAACGCTACTGATGCCAGGATGCTATATAGGTCCAGGGGTGTGGGTTCCTTAACACAGGACCCCGGTCCCTGAAGGTCCAAGACAATACCCACGGAGATGGGGGAAGGCTGGGCCTCTTGCATTTTGCATGTGGAGCAGGTAAGAGGGAACCTGCGGGACTTGGTTCGACAGTAGGTATCCCCCTGGGGGTTCTGGGTTGGCTAATGGTATGCTTGTGCATCAGCCACTATCTCCACTATGTCTTTTGAGGCAGGATGGGATGTACTAATGTTTACCCAGATAACATGTAGATATATATATGCTTTTAAAGATATGTATTTTGCTACTCCCCCCAGATTTGCCTGTTAGCATGATACTGCAGCCCCACGTGTATAGAGAGGAAGTGCTGACAAAACTCCTGTTTCCTAGGAAGCCTAGGGGGACAGCTTCCTCTATGTGTGCACTACAAAGATTAGTGGCTTACCGGGTGTCTGTTGGGTTACTAGCGCTGGTCCAGGCTTCTCCTCTGCTCTCTGCTTCTTCCATGTTGGTTTCAGCGTGGGGGGGGCGGGGGCACGCGCGCGCATGCGCGCCGCCTTTTACAGCGTCAGCGTGCGTGGGGGGGGCGGGCCAGCAGCGTCAGGTCTCAGATAAAGCAAAAAAGCATTTCCTGGCTGGTCATTCCCTCCTGAGAGCAGTGGAGAGTGAGGACACAGAGCGTGCAGCTGAGCCATTTCTGGCTAACAGTGACACCCAGTGGTGGTTTGTGGATCTTCAGGTCTGGACTTAGTCCACACTGACCAGAAAAAAAAAAAAAGATTTTTTTCTTAAAGGGACTCAGCCTTAGATCTGGCAGTGTCTGAGTCGGTGCAACCTTGGACTCCAGCTAACGGGCATTGGTGTGGCAATACTCACAGGACTTTCCTCGGTATTGCCGCCTTCTCAGGCGTATGAAAATTAAAAAAAAAAAATATTTTTTTTTACCATAACCTGTCCTTATTAATGTTTCACTTCTAGCTACAACAGTTGGGTGTTGGCTGTAGGGGTGTCTCAAGGTTGTGCAATGGCTCCCAAGGGATCAGGACCAGCTAAGGCTGCAAAAGGTGCCAAAAAAGTAAAGGGGTCTCCATCGGGGTCAGAGAATTTGGGCCAGGCTCCAGTGGTCCCACCCTCACCAGATAGACCACCGAACAGCATCGTGCAGGAGCCATTGAGGGTGCTAGGGGCAGAGGCGGCCCCCAATCAACCCATTCCCGTTTATGTTACGGAAGAAATGCTAGAATCCACCCTGGGTGGGCTAGAGAAAAGGTTAACTGCTTTAATTTCCCGCTCTTTGCCGGGTGGCAAACGGGCTAGAACCCCGTCACCTAGAACGGTGTGTTCGGATGCAGAGGTCCTCTCTTCGGAGGAATTGGACCCACAGGGGGATCAAGCGGACCTGAGTCCTGACGGGTCAGACATTGAAGATTCCACTATAGATGAAATTTTTTCGGCTTCTCAAGCAGAGAGTCTGTGGATCCAGTCTCTGATGGATATGGTTCGCACTGCTTTTAAACTTCCAGTGTCAGAACAATTAGCCCCCGCGGTATCCTCTTTAGGTTCCTTGAAGGCACCATTGAGTGGTGCGTCTTTTCCGGTTCACCCCCTTCTGGAGAGCGTGATTTTTCAGGATTGGGCTCGACCTGATAGGATTTTTATCCCTCCTAAAAGGTTCACCATTCTCTATCCTATGGAAGAAGAATTTGCAAAGAAATGGGCACTCCCTACCGTGGACGCAGCCATTTCCTGCGTAAATAAATCCCTGACCTGTCCGGTGGAAAATGTCCAGGTGTTTAAAGATCCAGTCGACCAAAAAATTGGAGACCCTACTGAAGGCTTCTTTTACCACAGTAGGTGCCGTTGGTCAGCCAGCAGTGGCAGCCATTGGCGTTTGTCAGGCTTTAAAGGATCAGACTAAACAGATATTAAGGGACATACCGGCTCAGCAAGCTCGTGAATTGGCTGACCTCCCAAGAGCTCTCTGCTTTGCAGTAGATGCTATTAAGGACTCCGTTCAACAGGCGTCCCGTTTATCTCTGCTGTTGGTTCATATGCGTCGCCTTTTGTGGCTAAAAAACTGGTCAGCAGAGGCACCCTGCAAAAAGCTTTTAGCAGGATTTCCCTTTCATGGTGGGAGACTATTCGGTGAAGACCTAGATAAATATATCCACACCATATCAAGTGGTAAAAGTTCTTTCTTGCCTATCAAGAAAAGATTGCGTGGGCCCGCATTTAAGCGACAGGCCTTCGCAGGCTCGGCCCCTTCAACTTCCCGTCAGTATCGACGGCCTCCCGGGCGTTCAGCATTCAATAGCCGCCCACAAGGACAAGCCACGGCAGGCAAGAGGCCATGGTCTCGCAAGCCGGTTAAACCAGTCCTCAAGTCAGATTCATGAAGGGGCGCCCCCACTCTCTTGGGTGGGGGGAAGGCTTCGGTTTTTCTCCGAAGTGTGGAAGGCCAGAATTCCCGACTCTTGGGTAAGATCCGTGGTAACCACGGGCTACAAGCTAGAGTTTCGGGAAGTCCCCCCTCCTCATTTTCAGGGGTCAAGTCTTCCAAGCGACCCATTAAAGAGGGCCTCTCTTGTAAAAGCATTGGATCGTCTCTTGCTCCAAGGAGTAATTGTAGAAGTACCAACCCAGGAATGGGGTCTGGGATTCTACTCCAACCTTTTCATAATACCAAAGCCCAATGGCGACGTCAGGCCTATCTTAGACCTCAAACGCCTAAATCGCTTTCTAAACATTCAGACCTTTCGTATGGAGTCCATACGTTCGGTGGCAGCCAGCCTACATCAAGACGACTTTCTAGCATCTATAGACATAAAAGATGCGTATCTGCACGTGCCGATCTACCCGGCACATCACAGGTTTCTTCGTTTTATGATAGATCACCGTCATTACCAGTTCGTAGCCCTCCCTTTCGGGTTGGCAACAGCTCCGCGGGTATTCACAAAGGTGTTAGCCCCGGTGCTAGCCGTCCTAAGGACAGAAGGCATTTTAGTCTTGGCATACTTGGACGATCTTCTGGTTATCGACAGCTCAGCTTCCAACCTCAATCAGGCAGTAGGTCGCACTGTTCAGCATCTAGAGGAATTCGGGTGGATTGTAAACCTAGAAAAATCGGTATTGAAACCCACAAAGCAGTTGGAATATCTAGGCCTTCGGCTAGATACAGACTGCCAGAGGATAATTTTACCTCAAGCAAAGATCAGATCAATAGCTCAAGCAGTTCAAGTGATCTTAGGCAAGAAGAGGCCGGCTATTCGCCTATGTATGCGACTGCTGGGGAAGATGGTGGCCGCCTTCGAGGCTGTACCCTACGCCCAGATCCATACCAGATATCTTCAGGCAGCCATTCTCTCTGCTTGGAACAAGTCCATTCAGGCGTTAGATCGTCCGTTAGTGCTCTCCCCGAAGGTCCGGCACAGCCTGTCTTGGTGGCTGGTCTCTCAAAATTTGTCAAAAGGGAAATCCTTTTGCCCCATCACGTGGAAGATAGTATCCACGGATGCCAGCCTGTCAGGTTGGGGGGCAGTTCTAGAAGAACAGACCCAGCAAGGGCAGTGGTCGGAGGCAGGAAAACTGCTTCCCATCAATATCTTGGAGATCAGAGCTGCTCGGCTGGCCCTGATCGCCTGGACTCTCCCCCTTCAGGGTCTGCCAGTAAGGATACAGTCCGACAACGCCACTGCGGTGGCATACATAAACCACCAGGGGGACACGAAGAGCCCAGCAGCCCAAAGAGAAGTAAATCTGATTTTCTCATGGGCCGAAGCCCATGTACCCTGCATCTCGGCGGTGTTCATCCCAGGGATAGACAATTCTCAAGCAGATTTTTTGAGTCGTCAACAGTTGCTCCCAGGGGAGTGGTCTCTTCACCCCCAGGTATTCCAAGAGATTTGCCAAAGATTCGGAGTCCCAGATGTGGACATTGTGGCAACAAGATCCAACAAAAAGTTGGACAAATTCATATCCCGAGCCAGGGATCCCTCGGCCTACGGGACCGATGCCTTGGTTTGCCCTTGGCACCAGTTTTCTCTTCTGTATGCGTTCCCTCCACTGCAGATGATTCCCCGCCTTCTACGGAGGATCCGGGTGGAGCGCAGGCCTGTGATCCTGGTGGCCCCAGCCTGGCCCAGGAGGGCTTGGTACGCACTCATCGTGAAGATGTCAGTCGGGGCGCCGTGGCCGCTCCCCCTGCGCCCAGATCTGCTGTCTCAGGGCCCAATCTGCCATCCTGCTTCACAGCAGCTAAATTTGACGGCTTGGCGGCTGAATCCCTAATTCTTAAGGGCAGAGGCCTCTCAGATCAGGTCATATCTACGTTGATTCAGGCTAGGAAGCCGGTCTCCAGAAATATTTATTACAGAGTCTGGAGAACCTATGTGGAGTGGTGCGAGTCTCAAAAATGGCATCCTCGAAAGTTTTTTATTGACAGGATCTTGCGATTCCTCCAGGTTGGCGTTGACAAAGGGTTGGCTCTTAGTACTCTAAAGGGGCAGGTGTCGGCTTTATCAATATGGTTTCAAAGACCCTTGGCCACCCATTCGCTTATGAAAACCTTCTTGCAGGGGGTCTTGCATGTGAATCCCCCTATTAGAGCTCCCCTCTGCCCCTGGAATTTAAATCTGGTCTTGTCAGCTTTACAAAGGCAGCCGTTTGAACCTCTGACAGAAATCTCACTTGTGCTACTAACCCGAAAGTTGGTTTTCTTGGTGGCTATGGCTTCAGCCAGAAGGGTTTCCGAGCTGGCAGCCTTGTCATGCAGGGAGCCATACCTTATTCTGCATAAGGACAGAGTGGTTCTGCGGCCTCAACCTTCTTTCCTTCCTAAGGTCATATCCAGTTTTCACTTGAATCAGGACCTAGTCCTACCATCCTTCTTTCCTACTCCCCAGTCCAGAGAGGAAAGACTGCTTCATACTTTGGATGTGGTCCGAGCCATGAGGGTCTATCTCAAGGCTACAGAGAAGATTCGGAAAACAGATGTGCTTTTTGTTCTTCCGGATGGCCCCAAGAAGGGTCAGCCGGCTGCCAAGTCTTCCTTGGCTAGGTGGATTAAGCAGCTGATTTTTCAGGCATATGGTCTGAAGCGCGTTCCACCTCCCTTATCAGTTAAAGCCCATTCTACGAGGGCCATGAGTGCCTCCTGGGCGGCACACCATCAGATCTCTATGGCACAGGTTTGCAAGGCGGCAACCTGGTCTTCCGTACATACGTTTACTAAATTTTATAAGTTGGACGTTGCAAAGGGTACGGACGCAGCTTTTGGGCAGGCGGTCCTACGGGCAGCAGTATAGAATCCTCTGGCCCGGTTCACGCCCCCTTGTTTTTCTGTTGGTGGAGCTATTTTTTCTCCTGACAATGTTTTTATTTGGCTATTCTTGGCCTTACGGTCTCCCTCCCTTCATAGAGCATTGCTTTAGGACATCCCAAGTGTAATGGCTATGCGCTCTGTGTCCCGTGATGTACGATAAAGAAAAAAGGATTTTTAATAAACAGCTTACCTGTAAAATCCTTTTCTTGAAGTACATCACGGGACACAGAGCTCCCACCCCTCTTTTGGGGAACATTGTGTAACCTCGGGAGAATTGCTTGCTACAAAACTGAAGCACTCCCAGTGGGAGGGGGTTATATAGGGAGGAAACTTCCTGTGAAATAGATTACACCAGTGTCCATCACCTGAAGTGTAATGGCTATGCGCTCTGTGTCCCGTGATGTACTTCAAGAAAAGGATTTTACAGGTAAGCTGTTTATTAAAAATCCTTTTTTACCTAGCATCCTACGCTAGAAGTGCGCTGGAACTGTAATACCAATTATGGCAACTTTTTTATACAGATGTACCTACGGTGTTTCCCCAAAAGTAAGACCTACCCCGATTTTTTTCAAGGAGGGTTGCAATATAAGCCCTACCCCAAAAATAAGCCCTAGTTTTAGGCTGGTTGTGGGCTGCTGGAGTCCGATCTATTGCTGCTGGAGTCCTCCCCTTTCCCCAGCTGTCAGCGGGGGAATTCAACCCCTCCCTCTGCAAGGCTCAATGCAGGTAGAAGAGATCAGGTGAGTCACGAAAGTGCCGAGCCGTGCTTAGCTGATCCCCACTGCTCTCCTCTTCTGCCAGCTGTCATCGGGGGATCTTGGGCTCCCCTCCCTCTGCAGTGCTTGTGCCAGGGAAGAACAATCTGGTGGGTCACGGAAGCGCTGAGCGGCGCTGTGGGAAGGTATGTAACATGGTTAGAGTGCAGCGACACATACCCTTTGCATTATAGTCTGTTGTGGTGGCAAGGATTTTGGCAGTTTGCAAGCACTTTTACGTTGTGCACACTGGGGATTAAATTGCAAGCCCTACCCGGAAAATAAGCCCTAGTGTGTTTTTGGTTGCAAAAATGTAATATCAGACCCAGGCTTATTTTCGGGGAAACACGGTACATGCTAAATATTAAATCAATTTTAAGACAGATGTTAATACAAACAGTAGCAAAATATGATTATAGTGTGAATAAAGTTTGCTACATATTAGTATTACCGTATATAACAAATGTATATGGGAGGTTCACATGTGTTGCCTGTAGGAAAAACATACACTTAAGGCTGGGATTACATTGGTGTAAATTGGATGCAGGTTTCACGTATCTCAGTGGCGGCTCCGGAGCAGCTTGCACAGGGGTCCTGTGCTTCTTTGGCTCCATTTCAGGGCCAAATTCAGGCAAAAATGTGTCCCTGAAACGTCCCTGCTGCGAGCCACATCTGGCATCAGTGTGAACCCAGGCTCAATGTCACTAAAACCATTCCCTGAAAAGAAGACATTTAATATCCACTTTTCCTGCTGCCAAAGCTTGTGATCTCTACTGTAGTACCCCATACTCCCCTTTCCAACTGCCAAACCTACGTATTTTAGCTGTAGTGCTCCACTTCGCTCAGTGGTTTAACCTACTGTCCCCTATGTCCCTGTTGTGGGTAATATTGATGCAGAGGCCAGCAAGCGAAACCACATTCATGGGGAGGGAACTGGAAAATGCCTGGTGCAAGATTATGAGGATTCTTCACTAATATACTGTAGCTGCTGACTTTTACTATATGGACACTTACCTGTCCAGGGAGCCTGTGCTGTCAGCAGTCCAGCCGATCATCAGCTGCTGCCATTCCAGGTAAGGGATCCCGGCAGTGAAGCCTTTCGGCTTCATAACCGGTTTCCTACTGTGCATGCACAAAGCGTGCTGTGCTTTCTGATTGGCCCGGCGGCATAGGAAGGAGGAGGCTGAACTTCCGGGAGATCAGGCTGCAGGCCCGGTCTCTCGGAAGTACGGAAGGGGATCTGTCAAAAACAGGTTCCTGGTCCCCTCTTCCCCCTGAAAGGTGCCAAGTGTGACACCGGAGGGGGGAGGAAGCAATTAAGTTCAACTTTTGGGTGGAACTCCCTTTTTAACAATTTCATTAGTATATTTTTACATGAGCTGCACTGAACTGCACTATAATCCATTAATTTCCATGTTAGGCCCCGTACACACGACCGAGTTTCTCGGCAGAATCCAGCGAGAAGCTCGCTGGGATCCATATTCTGCCGAGAAGCTCGATCATGTGTACACTTTCGTCGAGCGTCCCCTCGGGAAGCTCGTCGAGCCAAAATAGAGCAGGTTCTCTATTTCCTCGACGGGCCATCGGGACTAATGGCTCGACGCCTTTTTCGACAGCCTGGTCGACGAACTCGACGGCCGGCCGAGAACCTCGTCGGGCGGAATGATGAGTTTAGCCCGACGAGGTTCTCGGTCGTGTGTACGGGGCCTTACTGTAATGCACTGGAGTGGGTTGCCATTTGTGTCACCATGACGAAATGCGCTGCCAAAATTACATGTCCCATTTTTGTTTAAGCACACACTAACATAACACATTTTTCCTTTGTCTTGCATTGGATATGCTCACGTGAATAGGTCCTCATCTGAATGGGCTGCAAAATGCATCACAACAGACCAAAAATCATGCATGCAGCATGACGCACCACAACACAATGGTGTGTGCAATGCGGGTGCTTTAAAAAGGGGATATATTCACGATAAATGGCACTGCAGCACACCAACCTGTGTAAAGTGTACTATTTGCTGCGTGTTGTGGCTACATATGCGTCCTTGTACCACTGTAGTGTGAATGGGCCTTTAGGGAGGCAGCAGGCTATAAACAAAGGAGCAATAGATCATACAGGCATCATTCAACTTTTCAGAAGCCAGTCTGTTGGACAGTGATTCCTAAAACATGATATTTCATGTTTTTTGGAAGCTGTATGTTACTGCTTCACATATGAGTTTGGTCATCATGTCACTCCTCTGCCTCTCTATGGTCAGAATAATAATTTTCTCTGTAAAAAAACAAAGAAAAAAAAATGTTTTTCTCTGCTTTGTATATCGCTTTTATTACGTTTGTGTTTATGGTTTACTTCACACTTATGCAGGTTACTGTAATGTATTGTAGTGAGATTAATTTTGAATGGTGGCCCAACACACTAAAGAAACACAACTCCAACATACCTGCACTGCAGCACACGGCAATGTATGGTAACACACTAATGTGCACTGTGTTAGGGAAAAATAGTGTAGGTGAGCTTTCTGGTCCATTGTGTCCTTTCAAATTAAAGAGTTGTCTTAACACTAAGGATGTTAACAGGCAACTTCACTCACCCTAACATACTGAAAAATGTTTATTTTTGTTTTTTTATCTTTTTAGTTTTGGATAGAGAATGTGGGGATTTGAACCTCTGTCAGGCCCCGTACACACGGCCGAGGTTCTCGCTGAAAATCAGCGAGAACCTCGCTGGAATGCACATTCCAGCGAGGACCTCGGCCGTGTGTACGGTCTCAGCGAGCTTCCCGTCGGGAAGCCCGTCGAGCCGAAATAGAGAGCACGCTCTCTATTTCCTCGACGGCCCGCCTGGAAGAATGGCTGGTTGCCATTCCCGACGGGCGGGTCGCCGAATTCGACGGCCGGGAGAGAACCTCGACGGGCGGAACGATGTGTTCTGCCCGTCGAGGTTCTCTGCCGTGTGTACGGCGCCTCAGACTTTTACTGCTTTCCAGGGCTCTGTTATAGAAATTTCCTCTCATTTACTATCACAGGAACCATTGTTTCACCTGACAGAAAGTGAGGGAAAACCTGCAATAACACTCAACAGAGACAGAGACAGACAGCATAACAATATAAAGATGACAGGGGTTTCTAAACTTCCCTTACTACAAAAAATTGAAAATTATGTCAAACACTTACCAAAAGTGTTGGTGCCTATCCATGGCAGCATACTACTGTTATGGCGCGTGCACACGGTCGGAATTTCCGTCAACAAATGTTCGATGTGAGCTTTTTGTCGAAAATTCCGACCGTGTGTAGGCTCCATCGAACATTTGCTGTTCGAAATTCCAAGGCCGGGATTCAGAAAGAACTTATGCCGACGTATCTACTGATACGCCGTGTAAGTCCATGGATGCGCCGTCGTATCTATGCGCCTGATTCTGTTAGCAAGATACACCTGAAATTTGGCTTCATATGACCGACGTAAGTGTCCTACGCCGTCGTATCTTGGGCGCATATTTACGCTGGCCGCATTCGGCGTACCCATGTTAAATATGCAAATGAGTAAGATACGCCGATTCAAGAACGTAGATGCGCCAGGTGGAAAAAGATACGCGGTTTGCGTAAGGCTTACTGTACGTCCGGCGTAAACTTGCCCCTCATAAAGCAGGGGTAAGTCATGCACAGGTATGGGCCAGGGAACGACGCCGTCGAATTTTACGTTGCGTACGCCGTTTACGTAGTACTACGTGAATAGGGCTGTGCGTAGGTTACGTTCACGTCGTAGGCAGTGTTCTATGTATCTAAGGCAGCTATTTCGACGTAACTGTGAGCATGCGCACTGGGATGCGTCCAAAAGCCGACGCATGCGCAGTTCGTTTTTTGAAGCTGTGGCCATCATTTGCATGGGGTCACGCTTCAATTACCATGCATCACGCCCACTTCCAGCCCACTTCCACCTATTTTTACTTACGTCGGCTTACACTGACGAATATACGCTACGCCGGCGCAACGTTGGGCGCATTTTCTTTGTGACTTCCATACTTACCTCTCAACGTTGCGTAGCGTAAAGAAGATACGCTACAGCGGCATAAAGATGCGCCACTCTATCTGAACCCCGGCCCAAATGTTTGAGAGCTGGTTCTCAATTTTTCCGACAACAAACATTCCGATCGTCTGTAGCCAATTCCAACGCACAAAAATCCTACACATTCTCGGAATCAATTTGACGCATGCTTTAAATCGTTGAACTTAATTTTTCTCGGCTCGTCGTAGTGTTGTACATGATCGCGTTCTTCATGTTCGGAATTACCGACAACATTTGTGTGACCGTGTGTATGCAAGACAAGTTTAACCCAAAAAAAATCCACGGTTTTGTTGTCGGAATGTCTGACCGTATGTACGCAGCATAAGAGCTCTGCTTCTAATCTGGAGCACAATGAGGCTTTGTCAGTTGCACCTTAGTTTGTTTGGCCATAAGAAATGTCTGACATAGGATGTGGTTTCTCTGGTTATTGGTAGATGAAAGATACGTTTTTGCCGAATGTAGGGTCGAGACTGATGTCCTAAAATGTACCTGGTACTTACTACAACATCAGTTTTTTGTCATTTGTTAAAATTAAGCACAGTTTAAATGGTTAATTTTAGGCCACAATGCACAACCTTGGAGGAAATAAAAAAATCACAAAAAAATCCCCATCAGAGGAATGTCAGTAAGGTTTGCAAAATAAATATGAGCAAACCCGCTGCCTTGGCAGATTACATTACCGATAGGCAAGTCTGGCCTTTCAGATAGGCGTTCCCTGTCTGGTTGAAATGCTTACCTGTTTTCATTGTACAGAACTGTTGCAAAATAAAGTTTATAATCCTATTTTTTACTTTGTGTTGTTCCCCTATCTTTTAAATGTGTGCCTTCTGCAGATTTACTATTGGGTTATATTTTCTTCTGCCCAGGAACGGTAAGAATTTAAGCATATTTATTGCAAACTCTTATTTTTTACTTTACTTTATTGCAGATTTCTTGTTTTTTACTGATAGTGTTTGCCTGACTGTGTAATGTATCTAAATAAAACAATAATTCTCATGCTTTACAAGACTCTGGTCTGGCCGCACCTGGAGTATGCTGTCTAGTTCTGGGCACCAGTCCTCAGGAAGGATGTATTGAAAATGGCGCGAGTACAAAGAAGGACAACAAAGCCAATAAAGGGTCTGGAGGATATTAGTTATTAGGAAAGGTTGTGAGCACTGAACTTATTCTTGCTGGAGAAGAGACGCTTGAGAGGGGATATGATTTAAATGTACAAATACCGTACTGGTGACCCCACAATAGGGATAAGACTTTTTTGCGGAAGGGAGGCTAACAAGACACGTGGCCACTCATTCAAATTAGCGCAAAAGAGGTTTAACTTTAAACTATGTAGAGGGTTCTTTACTGTAAAGCCTCGTACACACGCACGGTTTTCTCGGCAAGAACCTGCAAGAAAACTGCTGGCAGAGCTTTCTTGCCGAGTACACCGAGCGTGTGCACGAGGCTTTCAGGTTTCTCATCAAGAAATCTGCCCAGAATGTCGACGACAAAAATAAAGAACCTGATCTCTATTTTCTCGTCGTGAGATTCTCTGCAGTGTTTTCCTGCCGAGAAACCCGAGCATGTGTATACTTACCTCTCCATGGAAACCTATGCATTCTCGAAATTACTTTTGACACATGCGCCGTAGCTTCCAAGGAATAGGTAGGGTGAAGCAAGATGGCGGCGACGGCATCGAATGTGAAGAGCGCATGATCGTCGTAGTCGATGACGTCACTGCTTTCGTGCGAGCGGTTCTTTTAAATCGTAAGTGTGTACACTCGGAGTATCTTGCCAAGAGTTTCGTCAGGGAAAACAAAGTTTTTTTTTTTCCTGACGAGATTCTGGGTCGCGTGTACAGGGCTTAAGAGCGTCAATGATGTGGAATTCCCTTCCACAGGAGGTGGTCTCAGCAGGAAGCATTGATAGTTTCACAAAACTATTAGATAAGCACCTGAACGACTACAACATACAGGGATATACAATGTAATACTGACACATAATCACACACATAGGTTGGACTTAACCTCCCTGGCGGTGTTCCCGAGTCTGACACGGGGTTAGATTTCTGTGCTACGATCGGTAACCCCGAGTCAGACACGGGCTCGCCTCGCAGCATCCACAGAGACAGTTTACTTACCTTCTCCGTGGATCCAGCGATGCATCCGCGATAATAAATCAGAATCACTTGCAGAATTTAGCGATAGCGATTTGTGGGGAAATACGTCATAAAAAAAAAAATAATGACAGCAAAAATTCTGCAACTGAGCAAATTTCAGTGATTTTGATTTGATTACACTATTGAATAATTTTTACTATAATTATATTATTATTTGTTATAATTTTTTATAATTATTTATTATATTATAATTTTTAATAAAAAAAAAAAAGAAAAAATCATACCCGGGATGCCTATTAGACTCTTGTTTGTATAGATTTAAGTGAGTTATTCCTAAGAATTATAAGCCTACAGTATAAAACGCCAAATTCCCTTGCAAATAATGGTACCGCTTTCAGCACCTAAAATCTGAAAGAATCATACCGCCAGGGAGGTTAATGGACTTTTGATGGACCTCAACCTTTCAACCTCACCTACTATGTAACTATGGTATATGCAACTATGTGTCTGACCTGGAAAGTGGCTCCAAAACAATTATCTTTTTTTTTTTTTTTTTTTTTAAAGATTTTAATTAATTGTGTTCATTCTTTTTTGCTTCTTTTTTGGTATGATATGATAAATGTTTTGGAGGCATATTTCAAGTCGGATATATTACACGTTCAGGCAAACACCATTTATTTTAATTCTCAGTGAAAAGTAAGAAATCTGCAATAAAGTAAAGTAAAAATAAGAATCTGCAATAAATATGCTAAAATCCATATAGTTCCTGGGCAGAAGAAAATATAACTCAAATGTAAATCTGCACAAGACATAAATTTAAAACCTAGGAGAACAACACAAAGTAACAAAATAGCATTATAATCTTTATGTATTTTACAGCCGCTCTGCGCAATGGGGAAAAAAGGTAAACATTTCCTACACAGGAGATGCCTATCTGGAATGCCAGACTTGCCTCTAAATAAAACAAGACATTTATCTGAAAGCATTTATCATTAATGTGATCTGCAAAAGCAGTGGGTTTGTTCATATTTATTTTCCAAATCTATTTGGAATCTATTTATGTTTACGCGACCACTGTCTACATCAGGGGCAAATGTGGTGATAGGGACAGTTGTGACCCCATACCAGATGGTGCCTAAACAAGGACCTTCATATATACTCACCAGTTGTCTTTTAACCACTTAAGACCCGGACCATTATGCAGGTAAAGGACCAGGCCAGTTTTTGCGATTTGACATTGCGTCGCTTTAACTGACAATTGCGCGGTCGTGTGATGTGGCTCCCAAACAAAATTGGCGTCCTTTTTTTCCCATAAATAGAGCTTTCTTTTAGTGGTATTTGATCACCTAGGCGGTTTTTATTTTTTGCGCTATAAGCAAAAATGTTGCGACAATTTTGAAAAAACACAATATTTTTTGCTATAATAAATATCCCCAAAAAATATATAAAAAATATTTTTTCCTCAGTTTAGGCCGATACGTATTCTTCTTCCTATTTTTTTTTTTTTCGTGACGGTGACATTATGGCAGACACATTGGACAATTTTGACATATTTTTGGGACCATTGTCATTTTCACAGCGAAAAGTGCTATAAAAATGCACTGATTACTGTGAAAATTACAATTGCAGTTTGGAAGTTAACCACTAGGGGGCACTGTATGGGTTAAGTATGACCTCATGTGTGTTTCTAACTGTAGGGGGGCGGGGCTAGGCGTGTGACGTCAGTGATCGTCGTTCCCTATATCAGGGAACAGACGATCACTGACAGTGCCACAGTGAAGAACGGGGAAGGTGTGTTTACACACACCTCTCCCCGTTCTTCAGCTCCTGTGACAGATCGCGGGACACCAGCGACGGTCGGGTCCGCGGGTGCGGTCACAGAGCTTCGGACCGGGTCGTGTGCGCTCGACCCACGGCTGGGCTCTTAAAGGGGATTTAAATATACGTCCATGTGCCCAGCCGTGCCATTCTGCCGACGTGTATCGGCGTTAGGCGGTCCTTAAGTGGTTAATGAAAGCTGAAGATTTAAATAATTAAAACATTTTTTGCATTGCATTAACATGGTAAACCTTATACAGTAAAACCTTGGTTTGAGAGTAACTTGGTTTGAGAGCGTTTTGCAAGACAAGCAAAATGTTTTAATAAATGTTGCCTTGTTATAAAAGCAATGTCTTGATATAAGTAGAGTAGCATCATGTCACAACTGAGTATAAAAAAGAAGAGGGGAGCTTCTAAGTGTAGCAATATGGTTACATTTAATGAAGGTACAACATTTAGCAACATATTGCTACCCTTAGAGGTACCTCTCGTCTTTTATACCCTGTAAAAAAAAAGCTTTGATATACAAGTGCTTTGGATTACAAGCATGTTTCTGGAACGAATTATACTCGAAAACCAAGGTTTTACTGTATAAGGATTGGTGTTAGTGGTTTTTGTCTAATGTGTATGTGAAGTCAGTATTAATAATCAACTACTTAAAGACTGTCAAAATATTAAAAACTGCTTTACCACTTGTTTTTCTGTATTTTGATATGCGATTATAATTTCTTAACCACTTCAATACAGGGCATTTCTACCCCTTTGCTGCCCCGTCAATTTATTAGTTTTCAGCGCTGTCGCACTTTGAATGACAATTGCGCAGTTATGCAAAACTGTACCCAAATGAGCTTTATTTTGGTGGTATTTAATCACCTCTGCGGTTCTTATTTTTTGCGCTATAAACAAAAGAAGAGCGATAAGTTAAAAAAAATATATATATATTTTTTTTACCCTTTGCTATAATAAATATCCCATTTGAAAAAAAAAAAGTTTCTAAGTTTAGACCTATATGTTTTTTTTTTTACATATTTTTTGTAAAAAAAATCGCAATAAGCGTATATTGATTGGTTTGCACAAAAGTTATAGCGTCTACAAAATAGGTGACATATTTGTGGCTTTTCTTTTAATGGTAATGGTGGCGATCTGCTATTTTTTATCATGACTGTAACATTGTGACGGACATATCGGACACTTTTGACACTATTTTGGGACCATTTACATTTATACAGTGATCAGTGCTATAAAAATGTAGCGCCCCCCCCCCCTATTGGTGGGGTGCTACGCTAAAGTTAGTGGGGAATGGGAGAGTTAAGTTGATCCAATTCACAAATTGCCTAAATTTGGGCTGCTGCCATTTGGAACTGCCTTGTAGGTCCGTCTGCATGTCAGGGGGGTGTTATTACCCCTGAGTGACAGTCAGTGCTAGAAGGGGTTCTGACAGACCCACCTTCTCCTAGCAGCCAATCACAGGAGCGGTTTCTTCTCTGGACGTGCTGGGCGGGAGGGTATATCTGGGGCAGTCGCCTGCGTGAGTTGTGCTATGCGGGGCCCGAGTTCCAGGTGCGTCATCCACCTTCAGGGTGCGCGCATCCATGGGCCCCTCCATCGAGGCCCGTCTGGCCGAGGTTGCGTACCAAGCGGAACCTCATTCTGATGCAGACAGGGGCCCCAGCGGCTTGCTGGGTCCCAGATCCTAAGCCAGGAGCTGAACGGTGGGGAATCGGCTCGGGAGAGGCAGAGGTTGTCCGCGTGGCCTGGACCAACCACCGGGTCCCAACGCCACATGACAGGTACACTTCAGCTGTCAATTTGTGATTTTGAAATTGGACTTACTGGGAGGATCTACTGGTTCTAACCTTTGACAAATCTAAGAGAATTCACTAGGCCTGCGGCAGAGGCCCTGTTTCCTCCCAGTGACTTTGTTTGAAAGTGGCCCCTTTGGCTGCCAGGCTCGAGTAAATCGCCTGTCAGGGGGCACTTTGCCCACTCTGAGGAGAGTGGCGACGTTTGAACTTGACTATGCTGAGAGCAGGGTTTGCTCTCTTTCTGATATCCAAGGCCTGATACTACAGTTCTCTCTTTGCTCATCAACCTTTTCTCTATCGTGTGTCATGTTGATGTTGGCCATGTTGGGCCTTGGAATAAAGCATTGAAAACTCAAGTTGACGTCTGGACACTTGCTCTTTAACCACTTAAGGACCGCCGCATGTACATTTACGTCGGCACAATGGCACCGACAGGCACATCAACGTATATATACGTTGGTGCCTTGAGGTGGGTCGTGGGTCCGATCGGGACCCCCCCCCCCCCGGTACATGCGGCGGTCCGCGCGGCTGTACGAGCGACTATTCGATCTTTATTATTGTAACAATAAAAAAAATTCTTGTGTCATTAGACTGATTTTTAATAAAGAATAATTTTATATAGTGAATATACATTGATACGTGGAATTACATTTATTTATTTTTTGACAATTATAGGGCTTCAGTTTCATTCTAGAAATATTGAACGCACAAAGCCGAACAGCTGGTTTGAAGTTAAGCTCCCTATTAATAGACTGAACAAGTACTGATCTAATCAGGTTATGTCTGGTCAAGCTCCTTTGTATAGTGTGGATGTTCAATAGTCTCTCTAGACAGGGTGTTTTTTGTCCCCCCCCTAGGCTTTGATCTCATTTACACTTGTTATCAGGCAGACATTAGCCTTCACATCTACTGCCCATTATTATACTGTTATGACATCCTAATACTTCATGTGAATAGACATTAGCTTCATTTACAATTGTTTGATGAATAGTGTAGATGTACGACTACTTCATTAGGGTTAACAGTTAAATGATAATTTTATCATCAGACATACAAAGCCTCTGCATCTAGTATTCCATATTAGCCATATACTCTACATACTATGGCATGATAGATGGTTTCAAGCAAGTCAAGTTGGTGGACATGCAAGGGTTCAAGTGCTTATTTTGATACCAGGTCCATGCTGATAACAATCATCTAATTTAATTCTACCAATTTTTCCCAACAATTTATTTCAGCTCTGTGCTTTTAGCCATTGCCCTGCTCTGTTACACACTAGTTAACGATAAGAATTTAGGGGTATGTTCTAAGGCTGCGAAAATTAACGATTAATTCCTAGATTAATCGTCAATTTCTTTGATTGATCAAAATAATTTTGATCGGTACGATCCACGGATTGAGCTCTGCTGTCTCGCCCATAGGAAAGGCCGCGGCTTTGTCCTAGCTCCCGAGCCACGGCCTGCTTGTGTCATCTGCGGACGGGTCTGCCTGCTGTCCTTTCTATTCTGGTAAGAGCAGGGATATGTGGACATTACAGTATGTGGGGAGATGTGGACATTACAGTAAGGGGGGAGATGTGGATATTACATGTGTCGCTTGTGTCGTCTGCGGACGGGTCTGCCTGCTGTCCTTTCTATTCTGGTAAGAGCAGGGATATGTGGACATTACAGTATGTGGGGAGATGTGGACATTACAGTAAGGGGGGAGATGTGGATATTACATCTCCCCCTTATGTGGATATTACAGTATGGGGGAGATGTGGACATTACCCACTTGCTTACTGGGCACATAAACCCCCTTCGTGCCCAGGCGAAATTTCAGCTTCCGGCACTGCGTCGCTTTAACTGACAATTGCGCGTCCTTTTTTTCCCCACAAATAGAGCTTTCTTTAGGTGGTATTTGATCGCCCGTGCGGTTTTTATTTTTTGCGTTATAATGAAAAAAAGAGCGACAATTTAAAAATATATATATATTTTTTACTTGTTGCTATAATAAATATCCCATTTTTTTTTTTTTTTTTTTTATATATTTTCTTCTCAGTTAAGGCCGATACGTATTCTTCTACGTATTTTTGTAAAAAAAAAAAAAAAAAAAAACACAATAAGTGACTGCTTTGCGCAAAAGTTATAGCACCTACAAAATAGGGGACATAATTATGATTTTTTTTTTTATATTTTTTTTTTTACTAGTAATGGCGGCGATCTGCGATTTTTATTGGGACTGCGATATTGGACACATCGGACACTTTTGACACATTTTTGGCGCCATTCACATTTATACAGCGACCAGTGCTATAAAAATGCACTAATTACTGTATAAATGTGACTGGCATTGAAGGGGTTAACACTAGGGGGTGAGGAAGGGGTTAAATGTATTGCCTGGGTGTGTTCTAACTGTGTGGGGGGAGGGGGGTGACTGGGGGAGGTGACAGATGCTGTTTCTCTTGTACATAGGGAGACAGCATCGATCACCTCACTGACCGGACGTGAAGCTCT
Organism: Rana kukunoris; assembly: GCA_029574335.1. Taxonomy (NCBI): domain Eukaryota; kingdom Metazoa; phylum Chordata; class Amphibia; order Anura; family Ranidae; genus Rana; species Rana kukunoris. The sequence continues at coordinate 662,065,439 of CM056049.1, forward strand.
GTGTTTACACTCAGAGCTCCATGTCCCTGCTGTCTCACCGACGATCGCGTGTATCTGACGGACATCGCGGCCGCCGGGTACACGCATCGGATCCTCGGTGATGCGTCGGGACTGTTTTTCCCCGCCGCGCGCCACTCTGTGGCGCGCGCGGGAATTACAAGCAAATCACGTCCAAAGACGTGACCCCGGCGCCTCAGGTCCGCGCTGTTCACGTATTTTGTTAATAGCACGGACCTGAAGAGGTTACAGAATGGGGAAAGATGTGGGCATTACAGAATGAGGGGAGATGTGGACATTACAGTATGGGGGAGATGTGGATATTACAGTATGTGCGGAGATGTGGACATTACAGTATGGGGGAGATGTGGACATTACAGTATGGGGGAGATGTGGACATTACAGTATGTGCGGAGATGTGGACATTACAGTATGGGGAGAGATGTGGACATTACAGTATGGGGGAGATGTGGACATTACAGAATGGGGAAAGATGTGGGCATTACAGAATGAGGGGAGATGTGGACATTACAGTATGGGGGAGATGTGGACATTACAGTATGTGCGGAGATGTGGACATTACAGTATGGGGAGAGATGTGGACATTACAGAATGGGGGAGATGTGGACATTACAGAATGGGGAAAGATGTGGACATTACAGAATGGGGGGGAGATGTGGACATTACAGTATGGGGGGAGATGTTGACATTACAGTATGTGCGGAGATGTGGACATTACAGTGGGGACTATATATTGTGGTGATCCGAAAAATTATCCGATCCGTCTTAAAGTTAATAATTACAATTTTAAAAACTGTATGTGCGTTGTAATTAATCGAAATTAGTCAATCGATTAAAAACAAAAACGATTAATCGAACACGAAAATTGTAATCAGTAACAGCCCTAGTATGTTCCCCTGCCCTAGTTCCCCCCCCCCCCCCCCCGCCCTATTTACAATGGCTGTACATAAAGTGAATAATATCACAACAGTGTTCAGAAATTAGATGTGTACAATTTTAGTATTCCAAAAAATGTATGTTTACACTTCATTCAGCTCTCTGCTTTTATCCAATCCTCTCCCCTGTCTAATTGACAGTGGGAGCAGTGACTGTATGTGTGCGCCAGGCATGCACAGACTAGTAAACAACAAGTACAAAGGAGTATGTTTACCCACCCTAGTAAGGGTGCTATCTGTCCGTAACAAAATCATCTTCATCTCCTATTGTGCATACCTCCCAACTTTTTGAGATGATGGCAAGGCACACCTTTTAGCAAAAGACACACCTCTTGCCAAACCCCCTTAACCACTTAAGACCCGGACCAATACGCTGGTAAATGACCCAAGGTGTTTTTGCGATTCGGCACTGCGTCGCTTTAACAGACAATTGCGCGGTCGTGCGACGTGGCTCCCAAACAAAATTTGCGTCCTTTTCTTCCCACAAATAGAGCTTTCTTTTGGTGGTATTTGATCACCTCTGCGATTTTTATTTTTTGCGCTATATACAAAAATAGAGCGACATTTTTGAAAAAAAAACACTATTTTTTACTTTTTGTTAAAAAAAAATCAAATAAACTAAATTTTAGTCAAACATTTAGGCCAAAATTTATTTAGCCACATGTCTTTAGTAAAAAAAAAAAAATCGCAATAAAAAAAATGGCTACCTAGCGGGAACAGCGACACTAATACAGCGATCAGAAAAATGATCGCTTAGTGACGCTGGCAATAGGGAGTGAAAGGGTTAACTAGGGCGGTGATCAGGGGGTTAAAACTTTATTAGGGGGGGTGGGGGGGCTACCCTGGACCTAACACTAACTGTTTTTTACAGTGCCTATCACACTGACACTAAATGCAGTGATTAAATCACTGCATTCAGTAACACTGTGACAGGGGGGTGGGGGGGGCGATCACAAGGGGTTAATATGCCTATGTGAGTGTGTGTCAGTGTTGTGTTGGTGCACACTTACTTGTGATGTCTTCTCTCATCAGCAGCGCTGGGAAACAGCGCTGCGATGAGAGAATACATCATTTCCTCCTTCCTGTGTAAACACAGGAGGAGGAAGTGACAGGCTGGGAGCGCGCTCCCATTGGCTGGGAGCGATCGCGGGGGGGGCGGATATCACGGACATCCGCCCGCAGATCCCGGATCGCTCCCAGAGGTAGGGAGACCCCCGCACGCCGCGGAGGGGGTCCCGATGGGACCCCCGAACCGCACTCAGGCGGGGACGTAAATTTACGCCCTTGTGCCTGTACGAGCCATGTTGTGGCCGTATATGTGCGTGCGGGGGTCTTTAAGTGGTTAAAGAAGAAATATACAAAAACATATTAGTTAAACCCACAAGTGTTGTTTTTTTATTTTTTTTTACCACTACTATTCCTTTATACTGACTTTCAAAATTTACAAATGCAACCATTTAGAAATTGGATTTATGGATTAATACTGGGAAATACTTTTTGAATGGTAAAACGTGCATTTTATATACAGTATATAGATGATCAGATCAAAATAAGGGACAAAGAAAAGAGGGACAGACAGACTTTATTCCAAATCAGGGACAGTCCCTCCAAAACGGGGACAGTTGGGAGCTATGTGTTGTGGTTGATCTTCAGTTGGAATCCCCCCTTATGTGATGGTCAGTAGAGGGAAGTCTCCTAAAACTCTCCTAAAAGTTTGTGGTCAGTGGAAGGAAACCTTCCCTCCTACATTGGTGGTCAGTAGGAGGAAGAATTCTCCTTTTTATGTTGGTTGTCAGTAGAAGGAAAAATATTCTCTTCATGTGTGGGGTCAGTAGGAAGAAGAATGCCTCTTTACATGCGTGTTCAATGGAAGACAGAATGCCCCCTTTCTTTGATGGGCAGTATGGGAAAGAAAGCCCCCTGTCGGTTATTAATAGAAGGAAGCCTACTTCCACGCACTAGCTACCCACTAGACATGTGCATTAGTTTTCGTTAGAATGCATTTTCGTCTGAAAATCAGGTTTTTTAGTTATCGTTTTAACAAACGATAACGAAAGCACAAGAAACGAAAAGCGAATGATCCGACATAAAATATGCTTTATTTTAGTTTTCGTTGCGGTACATTACAGAGAATAGATTTTGATTTATGAGAAAATAGATTTGACATTATTACTAGTCATACAACATTAGAATTCTTGTAGGCGGAATATTCGAACGGAAATGTACGATTCGACGTAAAGATTTGACGTTCCGTCGAATATTCTTTTGACCATTCGACAGAAACCAAGTATTATTGGATTTTCGGACGAAAGCTATTCCCCAAGGAAAAACAAAGTAAATAAAAAAAAATTCCAAACGAAAACGAAATATTCCAGTCTGCACATGTCTACTACCCACTAGCTATCAGTAACTTTAAAGTGATTCTAAAGTAATACAGTAAGGGGAAAAATAAGTATTTGATCCCCTGCTGATTTTGTATGTTTGTCCACTGACAAAAAAAATGATCAGACTATAATTTTAATGGTAGGTTTATTTTAACAGTGGGAGACAATATAACAACAAAAATATCTAGAAAAATGCATTTAAAAAAAATTATAAATTGATTTGCATTTTAATGAGTAAAATAAGTATTTGATCCCTTCGCAAAACATGACTTAGTACTTGGTGGCAAAACCCTTGTTGGCAATCACAGAGGTCAGATGTTTCTTGTAGTTGGCCACCATGTTTGCACACATCTCAGGAGGGATTTTGTCCCACTCCTCTTTGCAGATCCTCTCCAGTCTCCATGGTTTGGACACTGTCTAGGCCACTCCAGGACCTTGATGTGCTTCCTCTAGAGACATTCCTTTGTTGCCTTGGCTGTGTGTTTTGGGTCTTTGTCATGCTGGAATACCCATTCATGACCCATTTTCAATGGTCTGGCTGAGGAAAGGAGGTTCTAAAGCAAGAATTGAGGGTACATGGTCCCACCCATTATCCCTTTGATGCAGTGAAGTTGTCCTGTCTCCTTAGCAGAAAAACACCCTGAAAGTATGTTTCCACCTCCATGTTTGACAGTGGGAATGGTGTTCTTGGGGTCATAGGCAGCATTTCTCCTTGAGTTGATGCCAAAGAGCTCGATTTTGGTCTCCTCTGACCACAACACTTTCACCCAGTTATTTTCTGACTCATTCAGATGTTCATTAGCAACCTTCAGACGGGCCTGAACATGTGCTTTTTTGAGCAGGGGGACCCTGCGGGCGCTGCAGGATTTCACTCCTTCACTGCATAGTGTGTTACCAATTGTTTTCTTGGTCACTATGGTCCCAGGGGTATGAATACTTTTTTAAGGCACGGTGAGCGTGTGTGTATAACCGAACACTAACCATAAGTGAAAGAAAAGCTTGTGTTATCATTCATATTCTCTGAAAAATGGCCAATAAATCATACAATTCTGCCAGGGTATGTAAACTTATGAGCACAACTGTGTGTGTGTGTGTGTGTGTGTGTGTGTATATATATATATAGTTGTGCTTATAAGTTTACATACCCTGGCAGAATTGTATGATTTATTGGCCATTTTTCTATCCATCTACAAGGCGACTACAAGAAAATACCACAAAGAAATTTTCCAAGCCAAGAAAAATTATTTTTCGGAGGCTATCAACGGTGCCCTAAACCGCCCCCGCGAACTCTTCAAGATGGTCACCCAGACCATGAAACCAGGATGCATTGAAGCCCCCAGTTCGGACACACAAGAATTTTGCAATGAACTATCGGATTATTTCATTAATAAAATCGAGGCAATCCGTGAAAGCATTCAGCAAAACAATTCTCCCCTCAGCCCCCCCTGCAGCCTCTCACACAGCACCCATAGTAATTCTCCTATATCAGGTAAGTTTACCCTGGAACCCATCTCCATCGAGACCACTAAGAATGTCATTTGTACTCTGCGTAATGGCATAGCGCCAAATGACATTATCCCCACAAAACTGCTGAAGGAATGCGCCTACATCCTGGCTCCTCCCATCAGGCAGCTTATCAACCAGTCTTTCTTGGAGGGCATAGTGCCCCCACAGTTGAAAGAGGGTATAATCCAACCCATCATGAAGAAACCCTCCCTGGACCCCAAGGACCCTCTCTAAGATAATGGAAAAAGTAGTGGTACAACAGCTGCAACTGCATCTAGATACCTACAAGCTACTTGACCCATTGCAATCAGGCTTCCGTCCCGGACACGGGACGGAAACAGCATTGCTGAAAGTATGGGAAGATGTTCTCAAGGCCGCAGACGAAGGAGAATCTTGTCTTCTAGTTCTGTTGGACCTAAGTGCAGCTTTCGACACTGTAGACCACAATCTGTTACTGACTCGGCTTGCTGAAGTAGCCAGAGTCGCAGAAGGCGATTTATCTTGGTTCTCCTCTTTTCTGGAAAACCGATCGCAAACAGTGAAGTTAGGACCTTTTACGTCTGAAAAACGCACAGTAACATGCGGAGTCCCTCAAGGATCGCCTCTGTCACCAGTGCTGTTTAACATATATCTTCGTCCTCTTTTTGAGATTATCAGCAGCCAAAAACTGCTCTATCACTCATATGCAGATGACGCGCAACTGTATTTCCGCATCTGCAACAGACAGGATCACCACCTCAATCTAGAGACATGTCTCTCTTTGATAGAGGACTGGATGACAAAGAGTTATCTTAAATTCAATGGAGCGAAAACAGAACTTCTCCTGTTTCACGCCAAGCGCAGGAATCAACCTTCAACAGCATGGACACCTCCGCCTATTCTGGGCAAAATCATCACCCCTAGCGCCAAAGTCAAAAGCCTAGGGGTCATTTTTTACTCCTTTATGACAATGGACGCACAAATAGGGTCAGTAGTCAGCGGATCTCACCATCTACTGCGCCTACTACGCAGACTCACTCCGTTCATCCCTAAAGAAGATTTAGCGGTCATGGTGGGAGCAATTGTAAACTCCAGGCTGGATTATGCCCTTTACCTCGGCCTCCCCAAGTACCAAATCGCTCGTCTGCAAGTCGTTCAGAATATCGCTCGTCTGCAGGTCTTGTTCAGAATACGGCCGCCAGGCTTGTGACTGGGAAAAAACCCTGGGAATCCATCTCACCTTCACTGAGAGCCCTTCATTGGCTGCCAGTCAAAGACAGAATTGCTTTTAAAGCTCTCTGTCTTACGCATAGATGTGTCCATGGGAATGCCCCCCTTTATTTATGCGAAATAATAAAAGCGCATAATCCCAATCGCGTTTTGCGATCCACGAATCAGAACCTGCTCCAGGTTCCGAAAGCCAACTTCAAGTCCAAAGGAGAAAGAAGATTCGCGATCCAGGGTCCCAGACTATGGAACGCTTTACCAACCAGCATTCGGTTGGAGGAGAACCACCTAGCATTTAGGAAAAAGGTCAAGACTTTTCTCTTTCAATATCAAAGGAGACCGGAACAACAAGCGCCCAGAGGCGATTCAGTTCGCATGTGCCGCGCTATACAAGTTTTCATTCATTCATTCATTCATTCATTCATTCATTCATATCCTGGCAGAAGTTTATGATTTCTTGGCCATTTCTCAGAGAATATGAATGATAACACAAACTTTTCTTTCACTCATGGTCAGTGTTCGGTTGGAGCCATTTATTAATCAACTGTGTTTACTCTTTTTAAATCACATAATGACAACAGAAACTACCCAAATGATCCTGATCAAAAGTTTCTTAATACTGTGTATTGCCCCTCTGATGTGTTTCACCACCCCCCCCCCCCAGGGCTTAATCATAGAAGTGGTTGATGTGCTGTCAGTACAGCACTGACTGGCTCTGCTTCCTGTTACTGAGGATGCCATCACAAAACTGATTGCGTCTCTGCGCCATGTTAATAGTGGTGTCAGTACCGTACTGGTTGCATCCATAGTCAGGGGTGTATTTAGATTATCTGCTGCCCTAGGCCTGACCAAACTTGTGCACCCCCTAATTTAAATATGACCCACCCCTTCCTGTCAAGGCCGCACCCCTTGCAGTTTAAGACCCACCCTGAAATTTTCAAGTGGGGACATTTTCAAGTGGGGGGGGGGGGGCAATGGATTCCCTTATTTTGCATAGATTTTCTCTCACTTCCTGTTTGGCTATGGGACATGAAGTGAAGGGAAATCTCTGCAATGGGACAGGGATGGTAAAGAAACTTGAGCAACATCCCCCACCCCAGAGTAGCAGAATGCCAACCGCCCACTTACTGGAAGCAGTGCGGCCGATAAACTAATTTGTAGCAAGCCGGCAGGGACACTGTCCGTGCTGCCCTAGGCCTGGGCCTTGTTGGCCTAGGCCAGGATACAGCATTGTCCATAGTTGAAGTCAAAGTTGATAAGCGGTAAGGGGGGGGGCTGCCGCCGAACGCCCGACATAACAGTTGACAAGCGTAGGGGGGGGGTTGTGTCGCCGAACACCCAACATCATAGTTGATAATCGGGGGGGGTGTATCCCGGCGACCGCTGGACATTATAGTTGATAAGTGGGAGGGGGGAGAGGATTGGGTGCTGCCGACTGACGAACATTATAGTTGATAAGCGTGGGAGGGGGCCGTCTGACATTGCAGTATATATTAGTGGATAAGCGGGGGGAGGCGCAAGGTGATATCTTCTTACCTCATCCTCCCGTGCTGCCTCCACTGGCTACTCTTCTTGTGCGGGAAAACTTCCTCTATCACGGGACTGCGGGAAAAAGGTGTCTATGCATGAGAGTCCCACAGAATCTGTGCGGGTTGGGAGGTATGCGCCTCTGCGCCATGTTAATAGTGGTGACAGTACAGTACTGATTGCATCTCTACACCATGTTCATTTTGGATATCCGTACAGTAATGGTTGCGTCTCTGCACACTGTTTTTGGTTGTGCCAGCACAGAACTGACAGTGTCTCTATGCCATATTAATAGTGGTGTCAGTACAGTACTGATGGTTGCTCTGTGCCCTGTTTCTGATGGTGTCCGTTGGATACTGATTGTGGCTCTGCACCATGTTTACGGTGGTTTAAGTATAGTAGTGATTTGTGGGAAATTTACTAAAAGTGGAGCACTCAGAATCTGGTGCAAGTGTGCACGACAGCCAATCAGTTTCTTACTTCAGCTTGTTCAGATAACCTTTGACAATAAAACCTGGAAGCTGATTGGTTTCTCTGCAGAGCTGCACCAGATTTTGCACTCTCCAGTTTTAGTAAATCTCCCTCTGCAAATGTACTACTCGTGGTGTCAGTGATAGTTTTTCTGCACAGCTGCTTGGGAAAGTGGAGGCTGGAGTTTTTATTCTGTGGAGAAGAGGGTTTGGTGATCACAAGAATTGCCTGCATGGGCATATGCATCAAGAGGAATCAATAACATTCCTATTTACAGTAGATTAGCTATGCCTACTTTTTGCCACAGCTAGCTTTGATACGTGATCAAATAGGTACATACAGTATTGTCAACTACCGTAATTACACATATAATCAAGTCTTTAAATCAATAATGCATGTCCATGCATTATTTACTTAAAACTGATCTTTACATGTTTATTTAAAGGAAAAAAGGATATACATTCCATTTAATGCAGTGTAAATAATATATTGAATGTATTCTGATAAACAATGTATTTTGTCTTGTGGTGATGCTGTATGCTCTGAGCAGTGGCCCCTAGGAGAGGATTAGTGCAGCAGAGTGGCACAGTAACTCATGTATAGCCAATGTAACTAAAAACTATTGCTGACCTTGTAGAGTTGCTGAACCATATACAGGAGGACAGGAAATAAAACCAGCAATGGGGAACTTCACAGTCACCAGTCTGCTCGGTACACATTTTAATAACAAGCCACGTATTTCAAGAATTGTGATGTTCAGGTTAGGTAAAACCATATTTGTATGTGGGCAATGTACAGTATGTAAAGTGCTACTTAAATTGCCACTGCTATCATGGGCGTCCGCTGAATTTTTTTCAAAGGGGGCTCGCTTCGGCAGCGGCGATACACAGTCACATTTTACCCTTTCTTCGACTGCTAGCGGGGGTTAAAAGCGCCCCCCCCCACATTAAAATTTAAAAACACCCCACTGTGCCCCCTGCATCTTTCAATATCTCTTTGTTACTACTGTGTACCCCCTCTCCACAACTGCACCTCTGGACCCCTTTACATTACACAGCACCCCACAGCTCTGGACTCCTTTACATTACACAGCACCCTGCATCAATGGCCACCTTTACATTACACAGCACCCTGCATCACTGGATCCCTTTACATTACACAGCACCCTGCACCACTGGACACGGCACGGCACCCCACAGCTCTGGACCCCTTTACATTACACAGCACCCTGCATCCAGTGATGTATTTAGGTTTTGTGCTGCCCTAGGCCTGACTTAACTCATGCACACCTAATTTAAATATGACCCACCCCTTCCTGTCAAGGCCACACCCCTTGCTGTAAAAGACCTGCCCTTCCCTTACCTTACCCTTACTCTATCCAAAATTAAATAAAAAAGTGTTCCTATAGTTCTACTTTAGGCACAAATTTCTGATAATTTTATGGAGAGGACTAAAAATATATAACCATGCCAATGGTACAGCAGAAAACATAGCACAGTGAGGAAGGTTTGTGGTGATAAATGATAGGACAGTCAAAATTAGAAGCTCCGCCCCCCTACAGTTGCGGAATGCTTTCCTCTCTGCCCAGTCCGCCCCATAAGACTGGCGCTACACTAACAGTGCTACACTAATAGTGCAAGCTCTGCCTGCATTACTGGCCACCTTTACATTACACAGCAGCCTACATCACTGACCCCATTTACTGGACCCCTTTACGTTACACAGCACCCTGCATCACTGGACCCCTTTACATTACACAGCACCCTGCACCACTGGACCCCTTTACATTACACAGCACCCTGCACCACTGGACCCCTTTACATTGCACAGCACCCTGGATCACTGGCCCCCTTTACATTACACAGCACCCTGCATCGCTGGACCCCTTTACATTACACAGCACCCTGCATCACTGGACCCCTTTACATTACACAGCACCCTGCACCTCTGGACCCCTTTACATTACACAGCACCCCACAGCTCTGGACCCCTTTACATTACACAGCACCCCACAGCTCTGGACTCCTTTACATTACACAGCACCCTGCATCACTGGCCACCTTTACATTACACACCACCCTGCATCACTGGCCCCATTTACATTACACAGCACCCTGCGTCACTGGCCCCCTTTACATTACACACCACCCCTTTCCCTTGACTGAAACCCTACACTATTTTGACAGTATATTTATTTCAGGTCTAAAAGAGGAATGAGGGACAAATGGATTTGATTCCAGAAGAGGGACAGGCACTCTAAATAAGGGACAACTAGAAACTATGCCGTAGGCTCTGCATTTCCAGACTTGCTAAAAACACATCAGAAAATAGTCTAGTGTTACCTGTGGCAACAGACGTTAGAACAATCAAAGCACAGGCCTGGTAAACTATATTAAACGGCGCTCCCCTCCCTCTGTCCTCTGGAGCATGTATGGTATGTCACAGAGCTGGGTCTGTGTGCAAGGTCCCGCCCCCCTAGTTCGGCTCGTGTGATAGGTGGAACACTAGAAGACTATCACAAGAGCCGAACTAGGGGGGCGGGACCTTGCACACAAACCCAGCTTCATGACATACGATAAGAGAGCCGGAGGATAGAAGGAGGGGAGCGCTGCAGTCGCAACTTAAAGCGGCCCCAGGGCCAGTTCGGCCCTGCTCCTGGCTCTACCTGGCAATTCCAGGGGGGGCAAACGACCCCCCTTGCCCTATGGATCAGACGCCCATGATTGCTATAGAAATACCTGTAATAAAAAGGAATGCCACACTTTCTTTTTGCAGTTCAACAGCTTAATATACCCCTCCTAACCCACAGAGCAGATTATGTTGAGAGAGACTAATTTTGTTCCCTACAAATGTAAAAGTCCTATATTAATGTGTAATAAATTGGAAAAGCAATCATAAATGTTATAGCCATCTCCTCCCTATACTACAGTAAATGCACATATTTCTTTGACAAGACCAACACAGTCCACCACTACAGCCACCAGGCCCACACAGATCCTATCTGCAGCCCCCAGATCCATACAAACCCCCTACCACAGCAACCAGACCCAAAATGACTTTCCCCAACAAAAGCCAGCATGACCAGACAGCCACTAGAGCCTACACAGACTCTCACCACAGCCACTACGGTAAGCATCACATGATGCGAAACATGTCAGCCCTTTTCTCCTTGTCCACTCACCGTTTTTGACTGCATGCATTTTGGCTGTTTTTTTCTATTGAAATTTTGTTTGCTTATGCTTAAATAAAGACATCGTTTTCCGAGGAGTGCGGCAATCCAGGATTTTTTCCTTCATCCCATGCTAATTGTGCACAGCCAGCACCCTCTTGGTTTGATTGGGACGGAAGCAACGGGGATCATTTGTTTTATGGAGCGGTACACTTCTCTTTACAAGGTCATCTAGAGCCAGGGCAAACATTCCAAACTGCAAACCCCCCATTAGAAAAAAATCTCCTAGCACAACATCCCCCCGCACACCATATCACCTCTTCTAGCACCAAGCCCCAAATTGGCCCTCATAGCAGTTCTCTTCTCCCATCCCCCTACCAACATAAATGCCACTCCTAGCACACACCCTGAACTGTCCCCTCTTAGAGCAATTCTTACCCCCTGCTGCCCACACATTCCCTTCCCCTTAGTCTCCTTGCTGTGCCCCTCACCTGCACCTTACCTGATATCACAGTGCCCAAGGCAGCCGTCACCCCTGCCCTCTTGTCCCGGCCCTGGTGGGGGTCTGAGACAGTTGAAAAGCCAAATATAAATGCAAAACATGTCTTGGATTCATTCCATTAGCGCTTGGGCCAATGTATATATTTATTCCCCCAACATTGGAAAGATTATCCATATCTTCAATTTTGTTCTTTACATTGAAGTATAAAAATAACTTTTAAAATCCAGTTTCAGTTGATGTTGGGAGTATCACATTTACCAGTTTGAAGTATTCATTTTTGTGCAATAGAGAGGGCTCTAAAGAATTGCTAATTGCTACGGTGGGATTCAGCCATCCCAAAATACATATCAGTGGGTCTAAAGAAGTTCTGGTTTCAAATACCAAAGTTTTTAGTGCTAAAATAGCAATAGGCTAGAGGAAGGCCTGTTTGTTTTACCATCATAATTTCATGATGCTTACCAAAATGACCAAGTGGCTTGCATTACCACCTACACCTCACAGTGTCTCCTAGCATTAGACTTTATCAAAATGTCTTTGGGAAGGGCTGTGTCAGGCTGTATGTTTCTCCAATGGCTAAGAAGATTTTTTTATTCTCAAAGTTTAGAGCAGATTTATATATAACACCTTGATTAATATGGTCCATGTTTTCATATAACATTTGAATGAGGCTCTTCCTAACCACATTGAAAATGTAATTAATCTAGTTGCAGCTCAGAATGTATGTTCCACTGTGTATGCTCTTGCCATCTAGTGGACAAATAGGGAACTGCCCACTGACACAATGAACCTCTGAAATCACTAGGGACCAGATGTAGCATTGCACTGTCAGTGCTAGATCAGAAAGTCATGATTGGGGTTCATAATTAGGGAATACTAGTTAAAAGCTGTGTTTAAATTCAAATACATGCAGCTGTGAAACATAGCATTTGATATAAAAAGTCTGTATCTGACCTTCTCTGCCTGCAGTTCAATTGCACTTTAAAGCAGTTGTATACACACAGAAATAAATAATAATAAAAAAAAAAACACTGGTAAGGTCAAGGCATAGGGCCAGATTCTCAGCGGCGCTACGATGGAGTATCTCAGATACCTCATTGTATCGCCGTTTTTTTTTGCTCGTATCTATGCGAGTGATGCTTAGCACCACTTTGGCATAGATACGCTTGAACATCCGACAAGTGTAATACCATTACACTTGCGGATCGTAGTTGTAATGACAACTCCGGCCACTAGGTGGCCTTTACGTTGTTTTCTCATTTGCCTATGCAAATGAGGCTACTACGCCGATTCCCGATCGCTTTTACGCTGCCCCGTCGTCGCGTACATCGTTTACGAACTCGTAAGGTTACCCCTGCTTCTATGAGGAGTAACCTTACGAAGTACCGTCGGATGCCGTCAGGTGCCGTCGGATGCCATGTTAAGTATAGCGTCGGGTCAGCGTCGGCTTTTTCCGTCGCTTACGTCGTTTTACTAACTCGTTCGCGAATAGGACAGTGCGAAGTGACGATCACGTCGTTTTGACGTCAGTTTCAACGGCGCTTTCCGACGTGAGCTGGAGCATGCGCACTGGGCTTTTTCCCCGGCCGGCGCATGCGCAGTTCGTTCGACGCGGGGGCACGCTTAATTTAAATACAAGCCGCCCCATTTGAATTATGCGGGCTTTCCCTGGGCCATTTTCGCTACGCCAACGCAAACTACGGAGCAAATGCTTAGGGAATACGGCACTTGCTCTAGTACGATGCGGCGGTGTAGTGTAAATGGCTTACGCTACGCCGGCGAATTTCTTAGAGAATCTGGCCCATAATGTGCTAGTATGCACTGCATAAGTAACTAACTAATAATAAATAACTATTAAATTATAGATATTGGAATTTCCTTTAAATGAATGTAATGTATATGAATTTGTCTGAAGTTACAAATTATGCGAAATAATGAATGCCGCATCTGAACAAATGGAACAGAACATTTATCGTTGTATACCGTGCACTTTTTTGCCCTTAAAATCAGGGCGAAATCGTTGGTGCGCGATATACGCCGATACTCGCTTCCCGCGCTGGAGTTGTTCAAACACAGCGTGGGAAGCGGGGATCGGCTAAGAGACAATGCGGGAGGACACCGCCGAGGCTGCAGATGGACGCCGGACCGGACAAGGCCACCGATGGACGCCGGGCAAGACACGGACAAATCCGTAAGTATTTTTTTTTTTTCTGACATTTTTCTTCTAGGTTGGGGGTGCGCGCAATACCCCGATAAATACGGTAATAATAATGATAATAAAAAGTTTTTATTATTATTATTTATTATTATTAATTAGTTATATTCCATTCATTTAGATAAGGCATTTGTTATTTTGGATAATTTGTAACTTTGGATAAATTCATATTCGTTACGTTCACTAACCGTATAGTACACATACAGTATTACTTTGTCCCTAGTGGTCTGTCCAGTGTCCTGCATGCACTTTTATATTATAAATGCTGTTCTTTCTGCCTGGAAACTGTAGATTGTCCATAGCAACCAAAAAGTGTCCCTTTATGTCAAAAGTGATTTTAGACCAGCTAGAAAACAGCGATAATAAATTAGAATCACTTGCAGAATTGAGCGATAGCGATTTGTGGGGAAATTCGTCATCAAACAATAAAAGAAATGACAGTGACAATTCTGCAGCTGAACAAATTTCAGTGTTTTTGATTTGATTACATTATTGAATAATTTTTATTATTATTATTTGTTATAATTTTAGTTATTTATTATATTATAATTTATGATTTTGTTTTTCAAACTTTATCATACCCAAAATGTCTACTAGACTCTTGTTTGGACAGCTTTAAGTGAGTTATTCCTAATGCTGTGTACACACGATCACTTTATGTGATGAAAAAAAAACAAAGTTTTTAAAAACGTCAATATAAATGACCGTGTGTGGGGGAAAATGTTGTTTTATGTCTTGTGAAAAACGACAAAAAATAATTGAAGCATGCTTCAATTTTTTGTGTCGTTTTTAAAAACGTTGTTTTTTGTTTCACAAAAATCACTGTGTGTAGTAAAAAACCCGTGCATGCCCAGAAGCTAGTTATGAAGCGAGCTTCAATGGAAAAGAGTGGTGAACGTAACCTCGCTTTGCTAGAGCATTGTGAAAAAAACGATGGTGTGTAGGCAACATCGTCTTTGAAAATTGAAGTTTCAAAAACGTCATTTTTTCATCACATATAGTGATCGTGTGTACGGGGCATAAGAATTACAGGCCTACAATATAAAACACCAAATTTCCATACAAAATAATCGTACCGCTTTCAGCACCTAAAATGTGACATAATCATACTGCCAGGGAGGTTAAGTTCATTATTAGTTATTATTTTAGATTTTCAAATTTTGGGGGTTTTGTATTTAAGAATTTCCAAACTTCAGAATTTCCGAATATTCAAATCTATGAATATTCACAGAAATTCATTAAATGGGAAATATCCAAATTAACGAAATTGTCAAAATTAGTTCAAAACGAATTTGGAACAAAATGAATTGCACATGTCTAACAGAAACTGTGCAATGCCAAGCAGGTCTCATATAGCAATGACATTTGTATTGCTCATTTAGAGTCTCAAATGCCTCGTTTCCACTGAGCGGATCAGTTCGGTTCTGTTTTGTACAGTACGCTATTTTGGGTGTTTCCATTATGAAAGTGTGCCATAAAACCGAACCGTACCGGACCATTCTGGGTCCTGCTTCAGATGTGGGGCCATAGAAAATGGAACGGGTCGGTTAGGGCGGACCTACAATACATTCCACTGATTGGTGGACACCCTAGGCATTTTTTCTAAACCCTGAATGGCCTGGGACGGTCCGAGTTGCAGTGGAAACGCTCACAAGAATAGACCCGTCCATTCTAACTGTTCCAAACCGTACCGACCCGAACCGTTCCGTTCAGTGGAAACGAGGCATTAGAGTCAATAAGATTTTGCTAACTTGAATTTGATGTGCACTCCAATCTCTTGGATCTCTTTCCTATTAAATCAGGTTATTTAACCCTTTAAGAGCATTCAAAGGTACCTTGGGTACCTTACGATGTCCAAATTGACTTACACTGTCTGCCTCTGCCCCCACTTCCTCAATAATCATACCTGTGTTATTATGCCTAAGTTCTGCTCCCCCAGCCCCCTATTGAAAATTCAAATACAAATACGTATTATTTTCCGAAACCATACCGTACCTCTGAACAAGGACCTCTGGGATTGGTTTGGTCAGATAAATATTCATACCTTAGTGTCCATCCCATTCTGCCTAATTAAAGTTAATTTACAGTAAAGGGCAGGAGTAATCAATGCACTGAGCAGTGTTAATTTTGGCAGCAAATTTTGATTTAGTTTTAGTCTTAGGACTAAAATGGCATTTTAGACCCATTTTAGTCTTCTGTAATTGTTTTTAGTTTAAGGCCTCGTACACACGAGGGGATATGTCCGCTGAAAACGGTCCGATGGACCGTTTCAGCAGACATCTCCGCTCGTGTGTATGGGCTAGCGGACAGATTTCTCCACCCGACAGATTTCAAAGCATGCTTTGAAATCTATCCGGTGGGAATCTGTCCGCCCGACATGTCTGCTGGTTAGTACACTTACCAGCAGACATGTCGTCCCCCACCGCCGCCGCGCCGCCGCCGAATGGATTCGGCGCATGCGCGGAAGTGTTTAACTTCCTGGTGCGGTGACGTGGCGGTGACGTGGCGGTGTCAACGTTACCGCCACGTCACCGCGCCGTCCGGCGGCGGGGAATTTGATCCGATGGTGTGTACACGCCATCGGATCAAACTCCCGATCGGACATATCCGATGGAAATGGTCCGCGGACCGTTTTCATCGGATATGTCCGATAGTGTGTACGAGGCCTTAGTCTTATTTAGTCGACTAAATCTCCAGTACATTTAAGTTGACTAAAACTAATTTTAGTCATCTAAAATCTAATGAGTGTAATTAAATTGTAATGCATTAGTTAACCACTTAAGGACCACCTCCTGCACATTTACATCGGCAGAATGGCACAGCTGGGCACATGCACGTACAGGTACGTCCTGTGCTAGTGCCCAGCCGGGGGTCGCGGGCGTGCACCAGCGCCGCACTCCCACGACCCGGTCCGAAGCTCCGGGACCACGGGACTTGCGGACCCCATCGCCGCTGCAGTCCGGCGAACGGTCCCCGGAGCTGAAGAACGGGGAGAGCCGTGTGTAAACATGGCTTCCCCGTTCTTCACTGTGGCGTCATCACCGATCGTGTGATCCCTTTTATAGGGATACACAATCGATGATGTCACACCTACAGCCACACCCCCCCTACAGTTGTAAACACAGATGAGGTCATACATAACCCCTTCAGTGCCCCCTTGTGGTTTACTCCCAAACTGCAATTGTCATTTTCACAGTAGACAATGTATTTTAAATGCATTTTTTGCTGTGAAAATGACAATGGTCCCAAAAATGTGTCAACATTGTCCGAAGTGTCCACCATAATGTCGCAGTCACGAAAAAAAAACGCTGATCGCCGCCATTAGTAGTAAAAAAAATATTTTTTTATAAAAATGCAATAAAACTATCCCCTATTTTGTAAACGCTATGGGCCAGATTCACGTACATTGGCACATTTTTTGACCAGCGTAGCGCACCTCCTTTACGTTAGACCGGCGCAATGTAGAGGCGTAATCACTGTATTCTCGTAGTATTTGCGCAGAAATTCGCGCCGGAGTAAGGTAAATTCCGAGGCGTAAGGCGGAGTAATTCAAATTGGGAAGGACGTGGGCATGTTTCATTGAAATGAGCCGTGACCCCATGCAAATGAAGGGCCGGCCGGCTTGCGCATGCGCACATGAAGCAGACCATGGTCAGCACCTCTGTGCGCATGCTCACAACTCGGGAACGGCGCAATCAGTGAAATTGGAAGTGGACCCGGGCAACTTAGTGAACTACGCAGACAGCTTAAATAGACAGAGACAAATGCCCTTCCTTTGCAAAAGTACATCCCTTTGTATCCCTTCCTATACAGCAAGGTGCTTTTGTTCTGTTGTTTATTAGCGTTTGTTTGTTTGTTTGTGATGTGTCTTTGAGATATTTGGGGACTGTTTTGCAGAGTGATTTTTGTCTTTTATGTGTTTTCTTTGTTGTTTTTTTTTTTTTTATTATATTTTTGCTGGTCAATTTTTTTATTTTTTTTGGTTCTGTTTGTGAATGATTTTGGAATGTGGGGGTGACATTCCTGCCGGAAAAGGGGTGTCACCCTCATTTGTGGTGGAGAAGTGATCCCCAGGTCCGTGTGAATGGTGTATGAATGTACAGTGACATAATTGGAGCCGTGGCATGGCGTTGCTACTCACAAGTCCTGCATTGTGCCAATCCAATGTGATAAGAATGTGATGTGTCTGTGCTAGGGACCACAGTGGTGTGCATGCATGCATTCTCATTGTGCCATTAGTTAATGTGTGTGTTTAACGTGCAAATATGCCTATTGTGAGCTGGCTCCTGGCTGCTCTTCCCTCAGAAGATGGGGTTGCCTCGGTTAGGGGGGGATTGTCTGGTTCAGGGGTCAGGTCATCACTTATGTCAATCTCCAGGCCCTTTCTCACTGCGAAGTTGTGCAGCATGCAACATGCACCAATGTTCTGGCATACAAAGTTTGGGGAATACAACAGGGTACCATGGGGGGTTCCGTATAGGAGTCATGAGATGGGGTCCCAGTGCATATGCAGAGTCACCCTGAAGGGATAAGACAGGAGGATGTTAGTAGTGCATGTGCCCCTTGTGATTTCAGCATCATGGGGGGGGGAGCAGTCATGCCTGCCACCCATGTCACTCACCAACCAGCCAGCTGTCCCCATACATGTTCTGTTCGAAATCTGTGGGGATGGGGCTAGGATTGTATATGTAGCTGTCATGGGTGTCATGGGTGGTGTCATGTGTTGGGCTGGTGATGTCCTCCTGCAGGTTTGTGGTTAATTCCAGGATGACATGTGGGGTGATTTTGAAGATGCGAGACACCTCAGAATCTCTCATGCCAAAGATGTCTATGCGTGTGTGATATATCAAGTGAAGAGTGAGGGGCTTGTATCAGATTAGATTATTATATCCATCAAGGTTTTAATAGGGTTATTGAAAGATAGTGAGACCGTGTTTGTAATTTGTATGTATGTTATGTATTGATGTATATATGTATGTATATTTTTGGTAAAAATGTTTATAAAAGCAAAGAATTTTTTTTTTGGAAAAAAAAATCCTCCTCCGTGCCCTCCTCCGTGCCCTTCTCTGTGCACTCCTTCTTTACTCATCTGAAGTCAGTAGTATAGCTATGAGCATGGATGCCACTGGCATGTTGGCATACAGTTTGTTGGGCAGCAAGTGTGACTGCTCAGCGCCTCACTAACAGTGTTGCTTTAGCTGACATGTAGACGGATTGTCTAATTTTATACCACCTTTTCTATGGTCTAATTTTAGACAGGACGTGCAGCTGTTGCGCACACTGCGTAGCCTGCGCTGCACCATCGTTCTTTTGTGGATCCCCGTAACTCCCTCATTTGCATATTTGAATAGCAAATCAATGGTGTGTCTAGCGCAGTTTTGCGCGGACGGATACGCCGGTCTATCGAAATTACGCCGGTCAAAAAAAAGTAGATTTCTTGCGTATCTCGTTTTGGGGATGCGGCGCATCGAAACGCATGCGCAAATATAGACTTACGCCGTGCATCTCCTGTAACGCCGGCGTAATCGCAAAACCATTCGATAAACGCCTTTTGAGATTTTTTTTTTTTACCAAAAATAGGTAGAAGAATACGCATCGGCCTAAACTGAGAAAAAATATATTTTTTTATATATTTTTGGGGATATTTATTATAGCAAAAAGAAAAAATATATTGCATTTTTTTTTTTTTAATTGTCACTCTATTTTTGTTTAAAGCGCAAAAAATAAAAACCGCAGAGGTGATCAAATACCACCAAAATAAAGCTCTATTTGTGGGGAAAAAAGGACGCCAATTTTGTTTGGGAGCCACGTCGCACGACCGCGCAATTGTCTGTTAAATCGACGCAGTGCCGAATTGCAAAACCTGGCCGGGTCCTTTAGCTGCCTAAAGGTCCGGTCTTAAGTGGTTAACATTTCTCTACAATTTTCAAACTCGTATACTGCTGGAGTAAAACATCTAATGTTATTATTTATAATATTGAGGTATGGACATGCACTACAGACCAGTGTTAATATTCATAGTCATATTTCAATTTAGTTTTAGTCGTATTTTAGTCATCTCAATTGTTTTAGTCGTATTTTAGTCGACTAAAATAGTACTCTGGATTGCTTTTTGTTCACTGACTGTTGCCAATGCATGTTAGTAGTGTCAGCAAGGACTTTAAGAGGATTGTCTTGTCATGATTCTACGTTTAGGTTTTGGCTCAAGGCAAACATGATGGTTGTTGTTATAAAAGTGCGTCTATTTTATGTAACAAACCTCTAACCTATGAGACAATCTATTCTACAGTTAAGGGTTCTTTCACGTAAAGCATGGTAATTATCTGTGACATATCTCCTGATATGTTGGACCTGCCTATGATGTTTATTTTTTTCTACCTGACCCATATAAAACATAATAGGGGTGCATTCTGCAATGAATACAATAATCCGAGTTTGCAGCTCATCAGCATACCATCGCACCTTCCCTCTGCCAGTCAGCATATTTGGCTATTATTGAGCCTAAGTCCATTTGGACTGGTTCTTTCTGTCCTCTCCTACTTCTCTGGTAAGCCCATATAAACACCTACCCCCTCCAGCTCTTCTTGCTTGACGTATATCATCATGCTTGAAGTTAGGAATAACCGCACTAGCAGGGAATTTTGCTGCATTTATATGCATTTTGGATTGCATGTAATTGTACTGTTTAATATACATCGGGGTCAATTCACGAAGAGTTAAATAACAGCTAATAAATTTGGTAAAATATTGTGTGCAGTAACAATTGTGCCAGTGTTCAGTTCATTAACCACTTAAGGACCGCCGCATGTACATTTACGTCGGCAGAATGGCACCGACAGGCACATCAACGTATATATACGTTGGTGCCTTGGGGGGGATCGGGGTTCCGATTGGACCCCCCCCCCGTACATGCGGCGGTCCGCGCGGCTGCAGGAGCGATCCGACAAGTGGGGGCGGCTATCCGTTTTCATCCGCCCCCTCCGGATCGCTCCCAGCCAATGCGCGCGCCCGCCTGACCTGTCACTTCCTCCTCCTGTGTAAACACAGGAAGGAGGAAGCGACGTGATCTCTCCCTCGGCGTTTGTTTCAAGCGCCGCTGAGGAGAGATCACCACACTACAAGTAAGTCCTGCACCAACACTACACTACACACACACAAAATCACATTTAACCCCCGCGATCGCCCCCACCCCTCCCCCCTGTCACAGTGTCACTGAATGCAGTAATCATACATGTATGATTACTGTATTTAGTGTCAGTGTGACAGACAGTGTGACAGTCAGTCAGTGTTAGTGTCAGGGTAGCCCCCCCACCCCCCCCAATAAAGTTTTAACCCCTTGATCACTGCCCTAGTTAACCCTTTCACTCCCTATTGCCAGCATCACTAAGCGATCATTTTTCTGATCGCTGTATTAGTGTCGCTGTTCCCGCTAGGTAGCCATTTTTTTTTTAATGCGATTTTTTTTTTACTAAAGACATGCGGCTAAATAAATTTTGGCCTAAATGTTTGACTAAAATTTAGTTTATTGGTTTTTTATTATAACAAAAAGTAAAAAATATTGATTTTTTTCCAAAAATGTCGCTCTATTTTTGTATATAGCGCAAAAAATAAAAATCGCAGAGGCGATCAAATACCACCAAAAGAAAGCTCTATTTGTGGGAAAAAAAGGACGCAAATTTTGTTTGGGAGCCACGTCGCACGACCGCGCAATTGTCTATTAAAGCGACGCAGTGCCGAATCGCAAAAACCCCTTGGGTCATTTGCCAGCGTATTGGTCCGGGTCTTAAGTGGTTAAGATCTTTGTGTTAAATACTGAATGCGGTATTTGTTTGATTTAGCAGTAAGTAATGCAGTAATTTACCGCATTAAGCTGGTTGCTAAGGAGCAGGCTGGGAAGCAGGCTGCCGCATCCATAGCAACGGATGACTCAACTGTCAGCGGGTTCCTCACTGACAGCTGAATATAAAAAAAAAATGCTGGGGGCGTGACCGGAAGCCAGCCTGGAAGGAAGCATCCCTTGAGAGCTCCTCTCCAGCCCGCAGCTTACAGGCAAAAAACCGGGGATATACGCCGCCATCCATGGGCGGTTCGCGGACCACCAGATCCAGCAAAGCAAGGGGCTCATCCCAACCCCCGCCAGGCTCCGCTACGACGCTTAAAGATTATTTTAAACCGCCCGACATGCCGCCGGGCGGAGGGGACAAGATGGCGCCGGACGCAGCCACCCTTAGGACAGAGACTTCTCCTCCTCGCTCCCCCTTACCTGACCATCCGGAGTCATCCCCGACCCGAGCGCGGACCACTGCTCCATCCTTGAGCCCGGATGGCTCACAGCCGTGGGTGAGTGAACCTCAGCACCCCCACCCCCCCGCAGCGGACCACGAGGCACAGGCCGCGGCCCTCCTCACCCCTCCGGAACGGGACACCCCATGCACGGGGGCCTTCCCCCTCCTGCTACACACGGCCCCGGACCCTGGACAGCACAGCGGTCCGCAGATCTCTCCCTCACCCACGTTTGAGGAGGATTTCCCGGTCCTGCAGGCCTCCTCACGCTCCCAGACCTTCATGGGACTCCCAGAGCGCAGCAGCTCCTCTGCTGAGGCCAGGCCTGGCTCTACCTCCCCCGCAGCTCAGGGACAGACCCACCCAACCATCCATCCGAGCACCGGGGATCAGCAGGGGAGCTCTCCCCCCTCATATGCCTCTATGGCCAGCACCAGTGCGCCCTGGCACGGGAGGGCCCCCACTCCACCTGTGGATCAGGCTGAGGCCTGTTCCAACCCATGGGACTTACCCCAGCAACCCCCCCTCGAGGCCAGACAGCATAGGGAATCAGCTCCCTTCCGCCATCCATACCCCACGGATCCACTACAGCCCACCTATGATGTCAGGGGACCCCCCCACCACCCCCCCCCACCATGGCAGTCTTACTTGCAGGCCATGCCCACGAAAGATGATTTTAAACAGCTTGTTGAGGACGTTAAGGCAACCTGCCGCGCTGAAATTCAAGTTCTCCAAACGGGCCTCAAACACTCAACTGACAGAATGGAAATGGCAGAGGAGGAGATCCAAGAGACCAAACTGGCGGTGCACCGCACCCAGACTCAGGCTTCGGACCACCGTCTCATGCTAAGAGACATGCAGCGGCACATCGAGGACCTGGACAACAGGGGGCGCCGCAACAACATCCGCATACGCGGTCTCCCTGAAGCAGACGGGGCTGAAGACCTGCAGCTCACCCTTCAGAATTTATTTAATGAAATACTGGGTGAACCACCAGACAAGACCATAGAGATGGACAGAGCCCACCGAGCCCTTAAACCAAAGAGCCCAGCCTCCAACCCACGTGACGTCATATGTCGCATAAACTCCTACAAGTTGAAGGAAAACATAATGCGCAAAGCCCGCCCTATGCGCAACCTGACCTTCGACAACAACCCTCTGCAGCTCTACCCAGATCTTTCTTGGATTACATTGCAGAAACGACGCCTACTACAACCCCTGCTCCGCGCCTTACAGGACAAGGACATTGTGTATCGATGGGGCTTCCCCTTCAGCCTGTCCGCCAACCACCAGGGGACCTCGGCCACTCTACGCTACCCAGAGGACTTGGACGACTTCTGCAGAACCCTGGACATCCCTGTTCCCCGGCTGCCGGATTGGGACCTCGTGGCAACACCACCCCCCCCGCCAGTAGTCTGGCAGAGAGTCCCACCGACCAAACGCCCCAGGGGCCGAAACCCTGCCCGCAACTCCCCCAGGCACGGGCACACCTAGGATGGTGGCCCTGGCCACGAGAGTCGCCCTGAGCACTCCATGAAGCCCTCCTGTTTTGCTTTTGTTTTTGTTTTTGATTCCACTCCATCACCTTACCCCCGGTTGCCCCAGCCTTACCCCTACGCCACATATCGGGCCTGTCTCGGATGAGACACCGAAGAGGCTGCCCTTTTGATCACGGACCCCCCATGGCTCATAGCCTGAGAGTTCCTTCTCCCCTAACCCCCACAGTGGAGTCTCTCCACACCACCCCCCTGCCCCCCCGACCTATGTTTTTGGATTTTCTGGTCGGGTGGTCCTTAAGGAACTGTTGGGACCTGAGGGCCCCCGGGCCGCTTGGGCCCTCACTGTTGAATCTTAATGTGTTCTCCTTATGTTTTGTTTTTGCTCTCACCCTTTTCTTTCTTTTCAGATATCCCTCTCTCCTCTCCTGTGCAGGTAGCACCCGACAACGCACCCTGGTGACTGTCGCCTCGGCGGTCTTCCCACTCACCCTCCCAGAACCTGATGCAGCGCGCCTGACTCCAGCTAAGTACAACCCACGATCTCTCCACCTACAGTATGGCTAAGTTGCTATCTTTAAACGTACACGGACTTAACTCCAATAGGAAACGTCATCTAGCACTTAGGGAATTCAGGCAATCAGGGGCGGAGATTATAATGGTACAGGAATCGCACTTCTCCAAGGGCGATTCCTTTACGTTTGCATCCAGGTATTTTCCCTTAGTATACCAGGCCTTTAGTTCACGTAAACGGGCAGGGGTCGCAATCCTGGTTAAACACGGCACCCCCTTCACATGCACAGACTCCTACATCGACCCTCTGGGCCACTTCATCATCTTGAGGGGAACATGGCACTCACGAGACGTCACTCTATGCACCCTGTATGCTCCCAATGCACATCAGCACAGATTTCTAAGCCGGGTTCTAACCCGCCTGGCCAGATCTCCCCGCGACCTACTGGTGGTGGGGGGGGACTTTAACCTCCCCCATTCGGTGACCTGGGACCGCATGGTGGTGAATTCCCGGGCCTCTCAGACAAAAGCCCTGCGGGACTCTAAACTCTTCCGTCAGCTTACAAGGAAACATGCTCTATTCGACGCATGGAGGGCGCTTCACCCAGGGGATCGCCAGTTCACCTTCTACTCATCCCCCCACCACACGCACTCACGTATAGATTACTTTTTAGTCAACAATACTACACTACGCGTCACTGATTCCGCACAGATCCTGCCCATCTCCTGGTCCGACCATGCCCCCATTACTCTGACCCTTGACCTCAACACTCCCACCCGCAGGCCCTATAACTGGCGCCTGAATGACTTTCTCCTGAAACACACCCCCTCCAAAATGGAAATAGACTCTGCCCTGCAACTCTACTTTAGCGAAAACGACACGCAGGACATCTCCACCACCACACTGTGGGCCGCTCACAAGGCGGTAATCAGGGGACGGTGTATGGCCATCTCCTCGGCCCTCAAGAGAAATGCTGACTCGGCTAGGAAACAGGCGGAAGCGCAGCTCCGAGCCCTAGAAACTCGCCTACAGACTTCCCCCTCCCTGACGCTCCTTAAACGTATCGCCCTGGTACGGTCAACGCTCCGGGACCTTGCGCTGGGCCGAGTCGAGAAAGCTCTAGTACGCCTCCGCCAGGTATATTATGACAAGGGCAACAAGGCGCAAGCTCTATTGGCGAGGAAACTAGCGGACCGCTCGCTCGCGTCCACCCCACACCAGGTCCAGGATAGCTCGGGCAATATTCTTTCACACCCTCAGAGTATTGCAGACGCCTTCGCAGCATTTTACGCTGACTTGTATAACAGGCCGGAAATCCCCCATGACCCACCCCCCCCGACCTGCTAGATAGGATGACACAATACCTAACACGGGCGGGCATTCCCCGACTACAACCGGCCGACCTAGCCTCCCTCAACGTCCCTATTACAGGCGAGGAGTTGACCATGGCCATTAAGTCCCTACCCGCCCATAAATCTCCGGGCCCTGACGGATTCCCATATGAATATTACAAGACCTTCCTCCCCACACTCCTCCCCCACATGACGAAGCTCTTCAACGCCTTCCTACAGCAGACCCCCATCCCGCAAGACATGCAGCGCTCATTCATCACCCTCATCCCCAAACCAGACAAGGACCCTTCACTATGCGCGAGCTACAGGCCGATAGCCCTACTGAACTCTGATCTCAAGATCTTCACGAAGGTCCTCTCCCTCCGCCTAAATGAAGTTTTACCCTCTTTGGTCCATAAAGACCAAGTGGGCTTTGTCCCCCTCCGCCAAGCGGGGGACAACACGAGAAAGGTGATTGACCTAATTGACATGGCGAGCAGGGAGGGCCCGGAGTCTCTGCTCCTGAGCCTGGACGCAGAAAAGGCGTTTGACCGCCTTGGCTGGCCCTTCATGTTCGCCACGTTAAAGCATATGGGTTTTAGGGGACCCTTCCTACAGGCGGTCCGACACCTCTATACCGACCCGATCTCACAGGTGAAAACGCCCTTCGCCACCTCATCCACCTTCCCCGTTACCAATAGAACCCGTCAGGGGTGCCCCCTCTCCCCCCTCCTCTTTGCCCTCTGCGTCGAGCCCTTAGCAGCGACGATCCGAGACAATCCGGACATTCGAGGTATCCCGGTAAGGGGGAGGGAATTTAAGATCTCCCTCTTTGCCGATGATATTATTCTGACGCTGACGCGCCCCCGCATTTCCCTGCCCAACTTACACAGGGAATTAGAACGCTACGGGGCCCTCTCGGGATACAAGACTAATACGTCCAAGTCCATGGCCATGCCGATTAATATGCCCGAACCAGAAGCCTTACACTTGCAGTCCGTTTTCCCATACCACTGGGAGCGGACCTCCCTGAAATACCTGGGGGTCCACCTGACCCCAAGCTATGCATCCCTATATCAAGCCAACTTCCCCCCCCTATACAGCTCAATAAGGGCGCTGATCCATAAATGGAAGTCCTACCAGATATCCCTATTGGGCCGGATAGCGGCCATAAAGATGGTTGTCCTCCCAAAACTATTATACCTATTCCAGACCCTCCCTATCCCGGTCCCCTATGCTCATCTACGGGCCCTACAAGCCGACCTCCTCCGGTACGTGTGGAACTACAAGCGCCACAGGATCCCACGTTCGGTCATGACGGCGTCACGAACCGAGGGAGGCCTGGCCTTCCCAGACCTGGTCAAATACTACCAGGCCTCGCAACTCCGGGCAGTGGCATCATGGTTCCCCCAGAAGTCCTACAATAGATGGACGGAGGTGGAAAAGATCTGGTTGGCACCAATACACCCCAACAACCTCCTGTGGAACGCGAATGCGGCAGTGGAGCCCGGACGTTTACTGGGCTCCATGCGGCAACTTCAAAGTACCTGGAGGAGGCTAGTCCGAGACGGTCAACTTCAGTCCGATAGCTCCCCGCTGACCTCCTTCCTCTACAACCCTAAAGTGCCGACCAGTCTCACCCACCAGATGTCCTGGCCCTGGGCCTCGCGAAACCTATTCCACTTTGGCCATCTAATAGACCCCAGATCCCGCACTCTACACTCCTTCACTGATCTCCAAGCCAAACATGATATCCCACGACAAGCCTTTTTCAGCTACCTACAGATCAGGCACTATGCCCACACAATCGCCCCCCGGCTCCTTTTCTCAAAACCGACCCCATTTGAGCGAATCGTACTCGAGGGCACAGCCCGAAGGGGCCTCATATCTGATATTTACCAAATTCTCAATGAACGCCCCTTACAAACCAAAGGCAAACATGCATATATGCTCCGATGGGAGAGGGAGCTGGGGGAGGTGCTCTCGGAGGATGAGTGGAGGGCGGTTTGGAGGCAGGCGGCCAAGAGTTCGATCTGCACCCTTTATAAGGAAAACACGTATAAAATACTGTTCTTTTGGTACCTGACCCCAGACGTCCTCCACAAGATTTACCCCTCCACCTCTGACCGATGCTGGCGTTGCAACCAAGCCAAGGGCACATTGTTCCACCTCTACTGGACATGCCCCCTGATTGTCCCATTCTGGACTCAGACACGAGAGCTCCTATCCCGCCTCCTGGAGGCACCCATACCCCTCTCCCCGAAGCTGTTCTTGCTGGGCCTATCCCAACCTCGCATAGCTAAACCTTACAAGAAACTGCTGAGACACATAACCACGGCTGCGAGGTGCCTGATAGCGCTTCACTGGAAGAAACCAATCCCCCCATCCCAAGAAGCCCTTTATGCTAGGGTCAAAGATGTAGAACTCATGGAAAAAATGACAGCTAGGATCCGGGATAGGTTGGAGGACCACGACCTGGTCTGGGAGAGGTGGCACATGGAGGAAGACCCGCCGTGAGTCGACAACAGATCACCAAGGTACACTACTCTCCCCGATAATCCTGCCTGCCCCCCCCCTCCCCCCTCTCTCCCTTCCTCCCCCGCACGCCCCCCTCCCTACCCCCCTCTCTTCACCCCACCCCCCTTTTTTTTTTTTTTTTTCCTATCTCTCCTCCTCTTTTTTTCCTCTCTACCTTCTGTATCTCTTGAAACCCCAACTGTGTTACAAGTTACTGGTAGCATGAATAGATACAAAACCACTGTGTAAGCCTAACTAGCTGGAATTTCGTATACCCTCTTATCTAATGCATTTGAACTGCTGCTATGTTTTGTACCGACCTTTTATGATAATAAAAATTGTTATTTGAAAAAAAAAAAAAATGCTGACAATTAAAGATTGAAGATTGAAGAAGAAAAACAAAAAAACAGCGTAAGGTCCGGAAAGCAGGGGTCCCCATGTTACGGACCAGTGCATGTTGTGTTAGTGATGTCACAAGGGGTGGGACCACCAGATGATGTAGCCAGGTGGCACCGCCCCTTACTTATATAAGAACTGTCAAACGGCAGGGAGTGCAGTAGGCATTTTTTTTCTTTGGATCAGTGGTGCATGGGCAGCGTGATTGATAATGGATTTACATTGTTTAAAATAAAGGAATTGTCAAAAAAATTCTCTGTGTTTTTATTACTTTTTTACACTTTTTTTGGTGAATGGGTAGAAGTATAATGTACTCCTTTTCCTAAAGTGGGTGCTGGGTTCTAGGAGCGACTGTGGTTTTAGGGATGAAGAGAGCCCCCCTGCCTCAAAGCACCCACCCCCCCCATGTTGAGGGCCTGGTATGGTTCAGGTAGGGGTGCACTTGGTCTGGTATGGATTTTGTGGGGGACCCCATTCGTTTTTTAAGGGATTTTTTGGGTGTGGGGTTCCCCTTAAAACTCCTACCAGAACAGGGCCTGGTGTGCATTGGCGGGGGCCCCACGCTGTTTTTTTCTTTGTTTCTAATTGTTAACCTTTTTTACATTCAGTTGTCAGTGGATAATTTGCTGACAGCTGATGAGTCATCCGTTGTTTATGACACGGCGGCCCACTTTCCATAATGCTCCGTTGCAACCAGCAATTTGTCAAAAAACAGTGAGGGGGTCCACAAAACTCTGGTGGTAAATATTGCATGCTTTTTTACTCTCTAGTCAGTTTGTTAATTGGACTTAAAGTATAACTAAAGGTAAAACTTTATTTTTAGCTTTAGACAGAGGGTTGACTGTTTTTATTGTGATCTGTGCCCCTGTTAAAACTGTGTTTCACCCAAAATGGAACTTTGGTTTTGAGGAATTCTGACCCCTTGACATTTGGCATGTCATATTTTTTTTGGGGGGGGGGGGGGGGTACCTAGTTTTGGTAGGTACCCAGCAGCCATTTACGCCTGGGCCGCCTAGGCAGCCCCTCACACCCTGCAATCTTCTGGGACACGTTAAATTCAGGACGCGCACCGTGATTCGTGCATGTGCAGTGCACACGCGACTGCAAAGCTGTCACAGCCGGGTGCTCACACTAGTGATTCCGGCGCCACGGAGAGGAGAGGGAGAAAACCTGAGGCTTTTGGACTGTGGGACAGATGAGTGGGTGTTTATTAAAAGTGTAGCTGCTGACTTTTAATTAACACTGAAACGGCTGGAACTCCACTTTAAGGAGATTCACTCTCTCTATAGAAAAAACAATGTTTTTCCAACTTCATCATTAAAAACGATGTTGCCCACACACCATCGTTTTAAAAAAATGATGAGCAAAGCGCGGAGACGTACAACACGTACGACGGCACTCTAAAGGGGAAGTTCCATTCAAGCTCCCGTCTCATAACTTGCTTCTGAGCATGCGCGGGTTTAAAACATTGTTTTTAACGTCGTTTTAGCCCACACACGATCATTTTTTACAACCCAAAAAACAATTTTTTTTAAAACGACATAAAAAAATGCAGCATGCTCGATTTTTTTTTTGTCGTTTTTCAGAAGATGAAAAACGATGTGAAGCCCTCTCTTGATCATTTTAAATGACGTTTTTTTAAAACTTTGTTTTTTTCATGCCAAAAAGTGATCGTGTGTACGCGGCATAAAGAAAATCCCAAATTTTGGGTTGTCCCCAGAAAAGTATTAGAGGGAAAATCTTTCAATGGGCACACTAGTTCTGGTGACCTGGGGGTTCCTAAGGATTTCCCTTAATTTGCAGGGATTTCGTCTTCCTGTTTGGCTATGAGACAGGAAGGGAAGTTAAACCTCCGCAATGGCACCCATATGGCCAAAAAATTTTTTATTTTTTTTTGCCTACTGATGAG
Organism: Rana kukunoris; assembly: GCA_029574335.1. NCBI lineage: Eukaryota > Metazoa > Chordata > Amphibia > Anura > Ranidae > Rana > Rana kukunoris. Next base: position 662,095,815 of record CM056049.1, read on the forward strand.
AAGTTTGAATATACCTGTGTGTTACTGAATGTAATCTATTCTGCCCTGTGTCAGAGGGGGGATTGTCCTCTGGGTGTATATGTGTGTGTACCTTTGTTCAAATAAACAGTTCATGTTCCAGCTTTGCACCCAAACGAGTCCTACCTAGTTCTTGGTTGCTGATATGCGGCTATATAATCTTTTATCTATATTCAGACTAGAGGAATCGGTATATGACGGAAATGCTCAAGCGGAGTGTGGGAGGTTCTGTTTTTCATTTCACTTTGGGCGGGGGGCTTGTGGAACCGAGCCAAAAGTGACTCCCGTCGCACTCCCATGTCCCCCACTGTAATCTTCCAATGCGGTGGTGGTTAATAGAAATGAGGATCTGTCATAGGCTCTCATCAAGAGTGCTTAACTATGCCCATCCTCTCATAGGCTCTCATCAAGAGTGCTTAAAGAGTTTGTAAAGGAAATTTATTTTTTTCATAATAAGCATCATTTACCTGCAGACATTCCTCTTTTCACTTCCTCGTTGTTAATTTTTGCTCATAAGTTGCTCTATTTATTCTCTGTTCTGTTCACTTCCTGCTTGTCTAATTGTTACTCACCACCGTGAAGGGAGACTTTACTGCGGTGGTCAGTGACATGCTCGCCTCCTCCTGAGAACTACATCTGTGTGGCAGGACGCTCTCTACGTGTTAGAGACTTCAAGGAGGTGTGAATTACTGGGCGTGGCGCAATGCATACTGGGAAATGTAGTTCTTACATGAACGAGAGCCGCAAACCAGGAAGTGAATGAGAGAACAGAAACTAGAATGCCGGAGCTGATATAGATTAAGGAATTTAATAGGTATTTACTAGTTTTTTAACAGAATCATTTCACTATTCTGTCTGTCTACCTTGCAGACATTCATTTTAGGCCAAAAATGTTTTTCTTTTACAACTCCTTTAACTATGCCCATCCTGTCATAGGCTCTCATCAAGAGTGCTTAACTATGCCCATCTTTTCCGCTCAGCTGCTCCATTCATAGAAGCTGTTGCTATCGAAAGCTATAGAGCAATTTTTACCAACAATGCCATTACAAACCGCTTGAGAAAAGACTACAAAGCTTATTGTTGACACTTATTGAATAAAGCACCACTTCTCTTTGCCTGACAATCCCTGTTGCAGCATTTACATTTGTCTGGAGATTCAGATCTCACGAAGCCCCAGGGAATCCCTTAAGTTGTTGCACAGAGTATTGTGAACGTCTGCCTGCCATTTTAAAAATTTGCTTTAAAACTGAACATTAAAATGTGTAGACAAATTCTAGGGACAGGTCCTTGTTAATATTTGCCACTAGATATTGTAACTATCATGGCATGAATCTATCCATCGCTGCCGCCACCCCCTATTCATGTGTCCGGCCCCTTTTTAGGATGCCGGGTGACTGATTTACAGTGGCGGGGGTGTTTTTTGAAGCACCTGATTAGAGCCATAGGCCATAGGCTCTAATAGGTTTCAAAATAGGGTGGGCTGGGAGCGCAGAGCATTGTGCCATGAGCCCACCCAGGTGTTACAACAGTGAATTAATATTGGCTGTTGTAACACTGATCCTCAATCTGGCCAATCAGAAGCAGGTCTTAAACCCGTTTTATGATTGGCCGTAAAGAGAAGACTCCTGATAGGCCACCAAGGAGGAGGGAGGAAACGGAAGCTGCCGATGCCAGTGGAGAGCAGAGGAAGGGAAAGCTGTCACCGCCGCCGCCGAGTAAGGGAAGCCGCCGGTGAAGTGCTACATAGATGGAGTAAGTACACCAGATCGACAGACCGACAAGGGGGTGGTACTGTTTACCGCCCCGCAAAAATAATTACCAATGGCCGCCACTGGGTGTACACTGCAAAGATCAGGATGTTTTTGCGTTGGGTATGGCCGCGTAGTTCTGTTTATACACGGACAGGAAGCCTATACAAATCAATGACAGCCTGTACATGGTTGTTTGCATGTATTCTATTCTATTTTGAGCAGTCTGTGGTTAGGGATGCCTGTGTGTCCCTGGATGCAGACAATTCACATCCAAGGGAGCGCGGTGTGCCATTATGTGATTTGCTGCAGACTGTGTCCGCCTGTCACTGATTTGTACATGCCCCAGCTTATCAGAAACACCTGGCTGTGCCCACCATAGGAATATGTTGATCTGGTTGGCGTACAGCCCTAATCATCTGTGTGCAGGAGCCCTATGCATGACCTGGAGGGCTTTCTTTTGTTACTCCAAAAAGTGTTGCTTTTCTTTAAAATTGAAGGTCTATTTCGTAGCATGCATTTCGACTAGTAAAGGGATAAAAGTACAATCTCTTCTGATAATAGGAAAGGCATATGTCTGTGAGAGGGAGGTTAGGGCTCCCCTTTACCTGGTGGAGAGTTGCTGCTGATCACAGAGATCACCTTGCACACAGTAGAGGTTCTATCCGCTGACTAAGCAATGTCACACACTGGGGAATATTACAGAACTTTGTTTCATCCGCAAACATAGACGCCAAAGCTTTTTTTATCTTAAGTGCTGCATCCTTAGGAACAAGTGAAGGACAATATTCCACAACTAAACATACGGGTGGTCTATTTTGTTAACACCATTAAAGTATATAAATGTCAAAGTTTAAAAACATAATCATTTCTATTTTCATTGCATTTCTATTATTTCTAGCCTACTCCTATGAATGATCTTTAAATTTGTTACTAAACCCACAACAATAAAATAAGCCTGTATATGCAGTAAAGCATGCTGGTTATACTCACTGTGGAACCTAAGGGGTTAATCCTCTGCGTAAAAGGTTGTTTGATCCTGTCTTCTCTGATCCTCCCCTTCTTCCACGGTTTCCAATCTGTCTGCTGACAGTACAGAGCTTTAGGGGCACTCTTCACATGCTCAGTTTGGTGTGTATTGCTAGAGGTTTAATTTTTCATGGGAGGGTACAATGTGATTGACACAGGGCCAATCAGCACTGTCCAGACAGAGGGTCAGGGGTCATGCAGCCTCATAGGACAGAGCAGAATGAACCTTCTACAAGCTTTAACTGGACATTGATAGAAGTCATGAGACTGCTACTGTATATACTGCTGATAAGAAAAGGTATTTAGAAGTTTATATTTACTAAGGCTGGATTCACACCAGTCTGGTGTGAATTCCAGCTCCATTCTTTGTGCGAAGAGAAAAAGCAGCTGTTCAGCGCTTCCTTTCCATTGTAGCTGCGGATCAGCTATGCAGGAAGAGGTGTAGAGAGAATGCCAGTTTACAACAGAACGCATCTGCAAATCAGATGTGTTCCCATATAACAATATGTGCTTGCAATTCGCACTGCATTGCCTAGAAAACGCACATGTTTTTTGGGCAATGCGGAGTGCAAATGCAACACAGACATTTGAACCAGACCAATTGAAAGAAATAGATTTTAAAATGTTCTGCTAATTGGATGCAGTGTAAGATGCATCCAATTTGCATAGGTGTGAACCCAGCCTAAAAGAATTACATTTCCATGTTCTGTGGGAGACCAGATATATAGTGATTGCAGGGTCCTGGGTTTAGTAAAGCTTTAAGTTTGCAGATCGCCACACATTTACTTCCTTGAATTCTGTGACATGTATTCTCTATGTACTGTGAATAGGTCCTGCTGTGTCATACATTTCACAGAGTCTGCTTTCTGAACTACAAAGGTGCTGAGAGGAGGCCGTTTCAGGTGGCAAAGTCTGTACTCGAATCACAGCCTGCAGACAGCAAGGTACCATGTGATATGTAGTCCTTAGAAATTGAAAGTAAACGGCAGAGGAGAAGCTGCAAAGCATGCAGGGAATCCAGGAAGTTGTAGAAAGAGATGACAAGCAGACAGGCAGAACTCGCAACACAAGAGGAGATTTTCAGGCAGGGTTACAGTATATTTGATTTTTTTAAATAACTATTGTTTTGTAAAATGTGGCCATAGATTTTCTTTAAGAGTATAAATCATTGATTACAATTCTCTGAATATAGTCTTTAAAGTGTAACTAAAGGTAAGACTTTATTTATTTTTTTGGATTGCGTAAATGAGAGTTATAATGGCTGTCAAATGTTGTTTTTTTTTGCCAACTGTGTCCCATAGGGGGAATTTCCTTTCACTTCCCATAGCCAAACAGGAAGTGAGAGGAAATCCCTCCAAAGTGTCCCCGTTGGAAGATTTCTCCTCTATTACTGTTCTGGTGTCAACCCAAAATTTGTGATTTTTCTTTTACTTTCAATGATAACGGTATACAGGACAAATAGTTTGAATCTGCCTAACAGGGGTACCCCTAACAGGGGTACGGACACCACTAAGAACTGACAGTTGTTCTGTTCCATCTCCACTCTATCTAAAACAAACTATTCATTTCCGTATTGCTCTTTCAAAACTTTTAAGTCTCAATTAGTTGTTTGTGGAATCAAATGTGGTGTCAAATGATTTAAAAAGGTCTCAATAACCACATATTGTACAAGGGTGTTGTTTTGATCTGTCTTAAATCATTACATCCCAAGTACAAACGGTCGGAATTTCCGCCAGCAAAAGTCCGATGTGAGCTTTTCGTCGGAAATTCCGATCGTGTGTATGCTCCATCTGACTTTTGCTGTCGGCATTTCTGCCAGCAAAAGTTTGAGAGCATGTTCTCTATTTTTCCTGACCGTCTGTAGCAATTCCGACAAGCAAAATTCCAACGCATGCTCGGAAACAATTCGACGCATGCTCAAAAGCATTGAACTTCATTTTCTCGGCTTGTCGTAGTGTTGTACGTCGCCACGTTTTCGACAGACGAATGTTCCGAAAACGTTTGTGTGACCGTGTGTATGCAAGCCAAGTTTGAACGGAATTTCGTTGGAAAAACCATCCAAGGTTTTTCTGACGAAAAATCAGAGCGTGGGTACGGGGCATTAGGCTTGCCATACACTGCGCACATTTATTTCCTGCAACCGCGGGTTGCTGAAAATAAATGTGCTTGATACCCCCATCATCACAAACAGTTCTGATGCTGGAATCCCTCCTGTTGAGCAATTGTCTTCTCAACACGTGGGGGGGGGGGGGGGGCAGTGGATGGCGAGCAAAGCCGCCCCCACCAGGAGAAGACAGTGATTATTGCAAGCGTCTATAGCAGCTGATAGCGATAATCACAGGTGAAATCTGGCATGCTGGTTGTACCCAATTTTGATCGATCTATCAACTTGATACATTCAGTCTGCCTATACACAGATTTGAACCGGCCTTAGGACATTTTCTATCACATTGTATATTGTTTTTGGCAACTTGACAACCTTCTGAGTCTCTTTCTTGCAGTATAATTTAAAGGGTCACTAAAGGAATTTTTTTTTTTTTGCTGAAATGACTGTTTACAGGGTATAGAGACATACAAGTTAAGTGATTCCTTTTAAAAATGATTAAAAATAGATAAAAACCAATCATATAATGTGCCTGCAGTTTAGTTTAATTTTTAAACTGGTTTCATGTTTCTGTGAAGTAGAGAGACACACAGAACAAAAACAAACAAATCCGGGGCAGTGTTTTGTTTTTAAAATTAATCTGATTGGTTCTGAGGAGTTTGTAGACACACAGTAATAACTAGACATGTGCAGACTGGAATATTTCGTTTCGTTTTTTTGTTTTCGTTTGGAAAATACATTTATTTAGTTACTCCCGAAAATCATTGTGATTTATGTCGTTTTCGTCGGGAAAGTTTTCGTCCGAAAACGACGATTTTCGATGCTTTGTCGAATTTTCAATTCCTACCTATATTCACTGTATTCACGGAATACAGTGAATACTAAGTAGGAATTGAACGACGAAAATTAGACAAAGCATCGAAAATCGTCGGATCTGAACGAAAAGGAAAATAAAGCATTTTTTATGTCGGATCTTTCGGTTTTCGTTTCTTGCGCTTTCGTTCGTTAAAACGATAACGAAAATACCCGATTTTCGGACGAAAATGCATTCTAACGAAAACTAATGCACATGTCTAGTAATAACAGCTTGGACCACAGTGAAAAACTGCCATGAGATTTTTCATAAGGAGCCAGACAAGTGATCCTTTAATCTTATAGGTCTGTAGTTACCAAATAATTCTGTACATTTTACATGGGTCCATTGCTACTACATCAATCATTTATGTATATTTCCCTGGTCAGCACACGTTTATAAAGTTCTAATTTGGGTTAGTCATTTAGTTGGTTTACCAACCCCAAACTGCTCCCCCTTGTGCTGCAAAGGTGGCGGCTGGTGGTGTACACATGTCGTAGCTACAATTCTCTGCATCTTGGCATAACAAAAATGATTCCCGTTCAGTGAACAGTACCGCCTACTGAACTCGACTAATTCTACTGATTGGGGTCACCTCCCAAATGTCCGGCAACCAGCTAAAATACCATTTGGTCATATTAAGTCAACAATGTCACCAGCATCCCTAGACCTTTGTTGTATGATGCTGCGGGGTACAGAACCAACGTCTGCAGCTGATTGGGCCAAGTGACAGCTTCCCGCAGGTTCAGGCTGGGCTGCGTTCCCCCCGATACTTGGCTCATCACCAGCCATCAAAACAAATAGAGAGTGTGAATCTTCGCAGCTGGGACACCGATACCAATAAAAATGTATCGGTGGTTCCAAACCTTTCCTGCTGGGAGAAAAAAAAAAGAAATATCGGTAGACGCTTTACAGTTCCTGTGTCAACGCCTGTTGCTATATGTACACGTTATGCCAAAAACTTGAAGTGAGGCCACCTAAAACAAGTCTTGCATTAAAATGTTTAGCTGGGAGAAATCCTGAACTATCCCTGCTTAGGTATGAACAGCAACAATATACTTTTCAAGTTGTAGTCAGAAAAATGTTCTTCAACACATTTAATTACATAGAATACAAAAGTATTGAACATGGACGGCAGTACCTCCTGTGTGTTATAACTCCACTTCAATATTTTAATGGTGGTTCATGTTCTTTAACCACTTTAATACCGCACATAGTCATATGACGTTCACAAAGGGGATCTCTTATCCCTACAGGACGTCATATGACGTCCTGTATTTTGTGCGGTGATATCTGAATGATGCCTGCACCTAGAGGCATCAGTCAGATATCATTTTGTTCTGGCGGCGATCCTGCGCACCATAAGAATGATCATAGCGGCGGTTGCGCCACTTGATCGTTCTTATAGGCGGGCTCTGCGGGCTCTCCCGTGCCATTGGGGGCCCGGAGAGACGATCGCCGTGTGCCAGATGGGAAGCATAGAGATGACTGGTCACCAGTCAATCTCTATGACTGTCGGAGGCCCGGGCATGATGTGATGACGTCACGCCCGGGTACCCGTAAGTAAACAAACCGCAATTGCGGCTTGTAAGAATGAGATCTATGATTTTTTTTTCACAATCTCATGCTTTCCAGCCTGGAGGAGAGATCTGAGGTCTTATTGACCCCGCATCTCTCCATAAAGAGGACCTGTCGCACACTATTCCTATTACAAGGGATATTTACATTCCTTGTAATAGGAATAAAAGCGATCGGAAAAAAATAAATAAAAAAAAGTGTAAAAAATAAATAAGTCAAATAAAGAATAAAAGAAAAAAAAATTAAAACTCCCCTGTCCCCGGTAGTTCACGCTCAGAAGCGAACGCACACGTAAGTCCTGCCCATGTATCTAAATGTTGTTCAAACCACACATGTGCGTGCATTAGAGCTTTGTTTAACAATTCTACCACTAGACCTCCTCTGTAACTCTAAACGGGTATAAAGACAGAAAAGTTGCGCTTAGAGGCACAATGTGATATTGTGAAGGGAATTGAATGTGTCTATATATGTAAATAAAAAACAAACATATGCAGTATAATCAAAAAAATGAATAAATTAAAATTATATCAAGGTGAATATATATTTAAATATATAAATAAAGTCCATGTGGGCTGAAATAAAAAGCATGAAAAGTTCTCTAAAGTCCTTCTGATAGGGTAATGAGAAAAAATAAATATATATATAGCAGCTTTCCGAGTTGAATCACAAAGGTAATAACTGTAGATTGTAGAGGTCCTGTGTAAGTCCACCACCAGTTACACAATATTACTTCCAATATGGTGAGGTAAATAAGGATGTACTCTTACCAGATATAAGAGGGATTCAGGCATATCACTCCCAATACGTCTGGAGTAGGACGCTTCTGGATCTTCCACTCTGGATCAATGCGATCTCCACTGGACCAGCAAAAGTATTCAGCAACAGCAGCAAGCTCAGCATCCCGTTCGGATCAAAGAAAAAAGAAGAAACCGGGGACTCGCCATAGTGAAAGTATTTCCAGGAAGTTTAATTCAAATTGTGCAGCATATACACAAATAATTTAAAATTGCCGGCTAAAAACATGCAAGATAACAAAAGGAAAGAAAATACAAACGTGCGCCCGTGCTTCCGGGGTCACGTGACAAAACGCGGTGACGTAGTGCGTGGCTCCGCCCTGACCGGTTTCGTCAGAAAATGACGTTGTCAAAGGGCACGGGCGACGCACTGAACGTTCACCTCTTAAGTAAATAGAGACGCAACCAAGCCTCTCTTTCGATTCATCACCTTCATTGAAGAATAGTGAAGAAGGCGGAAGTGGGAGTAGACCGGGAGAAACAGGGAGCGCGCTACCAGCGAGATCTGTGTGATGCAGATAGGCATATCCTGCGTCACTCAAGGTCCGATCCGGCCTGAAAGGGCACAGTCACTGGTTCCCGGTCCTCCGACGAATGAATAAGTAAATACAAAAAACTGGTTACCTAAGAACATTGTCTGTCACCAATATCCATATGTCCAGAGGTAGACAGTTAAAAGACATATACTTATCTCTAATGGACATACTATAATTTAATTTTAGTCGTCACTAACAATCTAGCTAAACGTGCGCGACCCATTAATTAATAGGCCTATGCGCACAACATGTCTTTATACATATATACACATTAGTTACCATTACTAAAAATGGAAAAAACGCGCAAGATGCATATACACATTAAATGTCAAGGTAAGCATATAAACTTGCATAAAAGATATAATAAAATAAATAAAAATCTATTTTGTTTAAAAACAAACTTTCTTTCTTATACAAAACCAATAGTCAAGAAAAAACGACCAATGGCTATATAAAAGGCAAAATCTCCACCTGATAGGACATCTGCACATATATTAAGATATATATTAACAAGAAACAACTTAATTACAAATAAAAAAATATAAATAGAAGGTAAATAGAGTTAGTTAGCCAAATAAATCTAGCTAACCAAAATTACATAACCAAGAATATTTCTATGAGTTATCCAGGAAAGCATTTACTTCTATATCCACATTTAGGCCCTGCGGCTTAAGACATTTTAACCGATAAATCCAACTCATCTCTAGTTTGGATATAGCTATCCTCTTTGATCCTCCTCTCCAATGGGATTTGAGGATGTCGATAGCAACTATAGAGGTACCGCTTGGATTCCTAGCGTGTACTTCTCTATAATGTCTAGAGACCGAGTGTTTTTTATATCCTCTTCTTATATTCCCTATGTGTTCATTAACTCTGATCTGGAAGGTTCTTATTGTGCGTCCCACATATTGTAGCCCACATGGGCAGGTCAACAAATAAACCACATGGGTCATAGAACATGTGATAAAAGATCGTATGTTATAGGTCTGAGAAGTACTGTTTGAGACAAAGCTCAAGGTCTTACGTTCATTCACTGCATTGACCTTACATACAGCACATTTATTGCACTTGTGATAACCAATTATATTCTGAAAAAACATTGGTTTATTACTTGGAGGATCAACCACTCCTGGGGCAAGGGAATCTCTCAATGAGGGGACCCCTCTAAAAACCACTTGAGGCTGTTCCGGGAGTGCTGGACCAAGAACTGGATCTTCTTTGAGAAGATGCCAGTGTTTCCTGACCAGTTTCTTAATTGCATAATGTTGGTTTGAGTAGTTGGTGATAAAGGGAGAAATGAATCGGTTGTTTACCTCTGCTAGGGGGGCAACTTTGTCCTGTAATAACACAACTCTATCAACTACTTCAATTTCTCGAATTGATTTTTCAAGGTCTTCTGTTAAGTAGCCCTTATCCACAAATCTTGTTGTTAGCATTTTTGCCTGTTCCTCAAAGTCTTCTATTTTGCTACAATTGCGCCTAAGGCGTAAAAATTGGCTCTTGGGTACTGAATCCAACCAGGCTTTATGATGACAGCTATCGCGGGGGATGAATGAGTTGCGATCTGTGGACTTGAAAAAAGTGGAGGTCACAAATTGACCTTCCTCCACTCGTATTACAAGGTCCAAGAAGTTGATCTTACTCTGATCCGCCTCATATTTGAACTCAATCCCCCTATCATTGATATTGAGGGAACCCATAAAGGAATCCAAAGATTCCCTAGATCCCCTCCATAAGAGGAGGACGTCATCTATATATCTGACCCACAAGGCCAACTCTGGCCTGCGGTCAGCATAGATGACGTCCTCCTCCCATTTCCCCATAAAGAGGTTGGCCAGGCTGGGGGCAAATTTGGCCCCCATCGCGACCCCCCTCTTTTGAAGGGAAAATCCACCACTAAACCAAAAGAAATTGTGTGTGGTTGCAAATTGTAAAAGATCTAAAATAAATCTTTGTTGAACTGTAGATAAATCGGAATCCCTTTCCAAAAAGTGTTTGATGGAGGAAATCCCCCATACATGTGGTATAATAGTATATAGGGACGTGACGTCCGCAGTAACCAACCATAAGCCCTCCTCGTATGAAAAATCCTTGATGATATTGATAACATGTTTACTATCTCGGATAAAGGCTGGCAGAGCTCTAACAAGTGGTTGCAAGTATCCATCTATATATTTTCCTGCCCTAGACGAAATAGAATTAATTCCACTTATAATAGGTCTCCCTGGTGGATGAATCGGGTCTTTATGGATCTTAGGCAGGTAATAGATCACTGGGATCCTAGATGATGCTGGAATGAGAAAAGCTTTCTCCTTTTTATTCAGCACACCTGATTTAAATCCTTCCTTCACTATTTTAGACAAAACTTTTCTATATGAAGACCGGGGATCTCTAGAGAGGGGCAAATAGGTATCCCTATCCCCAACTAAAAGACCGAGTTCATTTAGATAGTCAGTCTTGTTAAGTATCACTATTCCGCCCCCTTTGTCAGCGGGGCGGATAACAATACGTTTCTCTTCACAAAGTTGATCAAAACCTTTTTTCAAAGAGTTATTAAGTTTAGTCTTTTTAATATTGACCTTCTCAAGGTCTCTCAGGAGTACATCTCTGAAGACCTTGATATTAGGTGCCAAACCTCCCGGAGGATTGAACAGGGAAGCATTGGAAAGGTTAGAGTGTTGAACCTCAGTACCTGCACTCGTATCAATACTCATAGGTTCTCTAATCGGTTTAGAGAGAAAAAATCTTTTCATACTCAATTTTCTAGAGAATTTATGTATATCCATGTGAGTATCAAATTTGTTTAAAGACTGGGGGGGTGCAAACTTCAATCCTTTGTCAAGAAGACTGATCTCCTCTGGAGTCAGCGTGACAGTGCTGAGATTGAAGATCCCCTGTCCTGTTATACTCTTTTCCTTTTTGGTCTTTGATTTCCTCCCCCCTCTAGTTCCTCTCTTTTGTCGCCCATTCTTTGATGGTTTTGGTTGGACCCGGGAAAATCCTTATATTGATTAGTTTCCCTGTCCCTCCATTGGTCCTGTTGGTAAGGAAAATCATATGAATTAGAGGGCCTAGGAGGGTAGAAAGGGGAAGGGGGAGGGGGAAAAGGGTAATAGTATGGCAGCCTTTCATCTCTATTCCATCCATTATGGGTCGCCAGCTGTTGATACGGTCCCCCAAATGGGCGGAATTCCTGAAGGGGTTGGAACCGGTTGGTCACCGGGATGGAATAATTATATCGCATGTCATCTTGGGACCTCCAAGGTAATCTCTCAGAGACATTGGTTTCACGATGAGAGGAATCATTTTTGCGATTTTTAGATTTATTTCTCCAACTTGGAGATTTAGTAGATGGACCTGTATTATGGTTATCCCTAGATTTTGGAGGGTGGAAAGGTTGAGACTGTCTCTCTCTTACGGGAGATTTATACGAGACTTTCCTTGGATGTAGGATTGGTCTACTGGGCACATGAGAAGGTGGTATGGGGTTAATCGGATTCCCCAAATTTTGATTCGTAACTGGAATCGTATCCATCTCTAAAATATCCCCCCCACCTTCCTGGATTTTACTTTGCCATTCAAATACTGAACCAGATTTATAATCTCCTACATCTCTATTAAACTTTTTCTTTTTCTTGTTTTTTTGTTCAGTCTCTTCTTTTTCCAACAACTTTTTAAGAGCCAAGGATCGCTCCTTGTACTCCTCACTGCTGGTGAGAGGACATAATTTTTCTTTAATAAGTTTTATCTCAACATCCAGGCGAGTCAGTTTACTCTTCTTGCGCTGTGCCAAGAATTGCAAAAAATTGACACCAGCATTATTAAAATATTGATACCATTCAGCTAGCTCTGATTCGCCTTTTTGGGGGCTAACGTCCCATCGTAGGCTTCTCGGGACCATAGAGTCGGCTGTATATTGATCTAACAGTGCGATATCCCATTGTGTATGTAATTCAGCTACCATGAGATTTTTAAGTCTCATGAACATACCCCCCAGGTCGCTGTCTGTATCTTTATTAATCTCAAACACACCCTCTTTAGCAATCATGCGTGTGGAACAATATTCGAATACGTCCATAGTGAAGGACTAACCAATATGAAGCAGCAAGGAATTTAAATATATCAAAAATAAGAGAGTTCAATCCAAAGGGGAAAAACTCCTCGCGCTAACAAAAATAAATTGAATTAAATTACTAATTGAATAAATAAATTTAGATAATATAGTGAAAAAAAAAATATGATGGTGTCCAGCAGCAACACAAAAATATGTGATATACATAAAAAGCAAAAATAAAGACAGAAAAGTTGCGCTTAGAGGCACAATGTGATATTGTGAAGGGAATTAAATGTGTCTATATATGTAAATAAAAAACAAACATATGCAGTATAATCAAAAAAATGAATAAATTAAAATTATATCAAGGTGAATATATATTTAAATATATAAATAAAGTCCATGTGGGCTGAAATAAAAAGCATGAAAAGTTCTCTAAAGTCCTTCTGATAGGGTAATGAGAAAAAATAAATATATATATAGCAGCTTTCCGAGTTGAATCACAAAGGTAATAACTGTAGATTGTAGAGGTCCTGTGTAAGTCCACCACCAGTTACACAATATTACTTCCAATATGGTGAGGTAAATAAGGATGTACTCTTACCAGATATAAGAGGGATTCAGGCATATCACTCCCAATACGTCTGGAGTAGGACGCTTCTGGATCTTCCACTCTGGATCAATGCGATCTCCACTGGACCAGCAAAAGTATTCAGCAACAGCAGCAAGCTCAGCATCCCGTTCGGATCAAAGAAAAAAGAAGAAACCGGGGACTCGCCATAGTGAAAGTATTTCCAGGAAGTTTAATTCAAATTGTGCAGCATATACACAAATAATTTAAAATTGCCGGCTAAAAACATGCAAGATAACAAAAGGAAAGAAAATACAAACGTGCGCCCGTGCTTCCGGGGTCACGTGACAAAACGCGGTGACGTAGTGCGTGGCTCCGCCCTGACCGGTTTCGTCAGAAAATGACGTTGTCAAAGGGCACGGGCGACGCACTGAACGTTCACCTCTTAAGTAGATAGAGACGCAACCAAGCCTCTCTTTCGATTCATCACCTTCATTGAAGAATAGTGAAGAAGGCGGAAGTGGGAGTAGACCGGGAGAAACAGGGAGCGCGCTACCAGCGAGATCTGTGTGATGCAGATAGGCATATCCTGCGTCACTCAAGGTCCGATCCGGCCTGAAAGGGCACAGTCACTGGTTCCCGGTCCTCCGACGAATGAATAAGTAAATACAAAAAACTGGTTACCTAAGAACATTGTCTGTCACGTCCCTATATACTATTATACCACATGTATGGGGGATTTCCTCCGTCAAACACTTTTTGGAAAGGGATTCCGATTTATCTACAGTTCAACAAAGATTTATTTTAGATCTTTTACAATTTGCAACCACACACAATTTCTTTTGGTTTAGTGGTGGATTTTTCCTTCAAAAGAGGGGGGTCGCGATGGGGGCCAAATTTGCCCCCAGCCTGGCCAACCTCTTTATGGGGAAATGGGAGGAGGACGTCATCTATGCTGACCGCAGGCCAGAGTTGGCCTTGTGGGTCAGATATATAGATGACGTCCTCCTCTTATGGAGGGGATCTAGGGAATCTTTGGATTCCTTTATGGGTTCCCTCAATATCAATGATAGGGGGATTGAGTTCAAATATGAGGCGGATCAGAGTAAGATCAACTTCTTGGACCTTGTAATACGAGTGGAGGAAGGTCAATTTGTGACCTCCACTTTTTTCAAGTCCACAGATCGCAACTCATTCATCCCCCGCGATAGCTGTCATCATAAAGCCTGGTTGGATTCAGTACCCAAGAGCCAATTTTTACGCCTTAGGCGCAATTGTAGCAAAATAGAAGACTTTGAGGAACAGGCAAAAATGCTAACAACAAGATTTGTGGATAAGGGCTACTTAACAGAAGACCTTGAAAAATCAATTCGAGAAATTGAAGTAGTTGATAGAGTTGTGTTATTACAGGACAAAGTTGCCCCCCTAGCAGAGGTAAACAACCGATTCATTTCTCCCTTTATCACCAACTACTCAAACCAACATTATGCAATTAAGAAACTGGTCAGGAAACACTGGCATCTTCTCAAAGAAGATCCAGTTCTTGGTCCAGCACTCCCGGAACAGCCTCAAGTGGTTTTTAGAGGGGTCCCCTCATTGAGAGATTCCCTTGCCCCAGGAGTGGTTGATCCTCCAAGTAATAAACCAATGTTTTTTCAGAATATAATTGGTTATCACAAGTGCAATAAATGTGCTGTATGTAAGGTCAATGCAGTGAATGAACGTAAGACCTTGAGCTTTGTCTCAAACAGTACTTCTCAGACCTATAACATACGATCTTTTATCACATGTTCTATGACCCATGTGGTTTATTTGTTGACCTGCCCATGTGGGCTACAATATGTGGGACGCACAATAAGAACCTTCCATGTCAGAGTTAATGAACACATAGGGAATATAAGAAGAGGATATAAAAAACACTCGGTCTCTAGACATTATAGAGAAGTACACGCTAGGAATCCAAGCGGTACCTCTATAGTTGCTATCGACATCCTCAAATCCCATTGGAGAGGAGGATCAAAGAGGATAGCTATATCCAAACTAGAGATGAGTTGGATTTATCGGTTAAAATGTCTTAAGCCGCAGGGCCTAAATGTGGATATAGAAGTAAATGCTTTCCTGGATAACTCATAGAAATATTCTTGGTTATGTAATTTTGGTTAGCTAGATTTATTTGGCTAACTAACTCTATTTACCTTCTATTTATATTTTTTTATTTGTAATTAAGTTGTTTCTTGTTAATATATATCTTAATATATGTGCAGATGTCCTATCAGGTGGAGATTTTGCCTTTTATATAGCCATTGGTCGTTTTTTCTTGACTATTGGTTTTGTATAAGAAAGAAAGTTTGTTTTTAAACAAAATAGATTTTTATTTATTTTATTATATCTTTTATGCAAGTTTATATGCTTACCTTGACATTTAATGTGTATATGCATCTTGCGCGTTTTTTCCATTTTTAGTAATGGTAACTAATGTGTATATATGTATAAAGACATGTTGTGCGCATAGGCCTATTAATTAATGGGTCGCGCACGTTTAGCTAGATTGTTAGTGACGACTAAAATTAAATTATAGTATGTCCATTAGAGATAAGTATATGTCTTTTAACTGTCTACCTCTGGACATATGGATATTGGTGACAGACAATGTTCTTAGGTAACCAGTTTTTTGTATTTACTTATTCATTCGTCGGAGGACCGGGAACCAGTGACTGTGCCCTTTCAGGCCGGATCGGACCTTGAGTGACGCAGGATATGCCTATCTGCATCACACAGATCTCGCTGGTAGCGCGCTCCCTGTTTCTCCCGGTCTACTCCCACTTCCGCCTTCTTCACTATTCTTCAATGAAGGTGATGAATCGAAAGAGAGGCTTGGTTGCGTCTCTATCTACTTAAGAGGTGAACGTTCAGTGCGTCGCCCGTGCCCTTTGACAACGTCATTTTCTGACGAAACCGGTCAGGGCGGAGCCACGCACTACGTCACCGCGTTTTGTCACGTGACCCCGGAAGCACGGGCGCACGTTTGTATCTTCTTTCCTTTTGTTATCTTGCATGTTTTTAGCCGGCAATTTTAAATTATTTGTGTAAATGCTGCACAATTTGAATTAAACTTCCTGGAAATACTTTCACTATGGCGAGTCCCCGGTTTCTTCTTTTTTCTTTGATCCGAACGGGATGCTGAGCTTGCTGCTGTTGCTGAATACTTTTGCTGGTCCAGTGGAGATCGCATTGATCCAGAGTGGAAGATCCAGAAGCGTCCTACTCCAGACGTATTGGGAGTGATATGCCTGAATCCCTCTTATATCTGGTAAGAGTACATCCTTATTTACCTCACCATATTGGAAGTAATATTGTGTAACTGGTGGTGGACTTACACAGGACCTCTACAATCTACAGTTATTACCTTTGTGATTCAACTCGGAAAGCTGCTATATATATATTTATTTTTTCTCATTACCCTATCAGAAGGACTTTAGAGAACTTTTCATGCTTTTTATTTCAGCCCACATGGACTTTATTTATATATTTAAATATATATTCACCTTGATATAATTTTAATTTATTCATTTTTTTGATTATACTGCATATGTTTGTTTTTTATTTACATATATAGACACATTTAATTCCCTTCACAATATCACATTGTGCCTCTAAGCGCAACTTTTCTGTCTTTATTTTTGCTTTTTATGTATATCACATATTTTTGTGTTGCTGCTGGACACCATCATATTTATTTATTTCACTATATTATCTAAATTTATTTATTCAATTAGTAATTTAATTCAATTTATTTTTGTTAGCGCGAGGAGTTTTTCCCCTTTGGATTGAACTCTAAACGGGTAACCTGTAAACATTTTCAAAGCGTCGCATATGGAGATTTTTAAGTAACAAAATTTGGCGCCATTCCATGAGTGTGCACAATTTTAAAGCATGACATGTTAGGTATCTATTTACTCGGCATAACGTCATCTTTTATATTTTACAAAAAAATGTTCTAACTTTACTGTTTTGTTATTTTTTAATTCATGAAATTTTCCAAAAAAAAAGGGCGTTTGAAAAATTATTGCGCAAATACCGTGCAAGATAAAAAGTTGCAATGACTGCCATTTTATTCCCTAGGGTTCCCTAGGGTGTCTGCTAAAAAAAAAATATATAATGTTTGAAAAGAATGATGATTTGTACATGTAGGAGAGAAGTGCCAGAATAGGCCCGGTATGGAGGTGGGCATTAAAGCCCGGTATTGAAGTGGTTAAGCGGGGTTCTGGGTATAATTTTTTTTGCAAGCTAAAACTAATCACATTAAATAGTCCGTAAAACATATTAATAGCTCCCCAATCGTTCCAAAAATCATTGCGAACACTTGCTTTATATCCTCCAGCTCATGTTGTGGCCGTATCCATCATATGTGTGGGTATGAGAAGCCCAGTTCCTTTTTTTCCTGGTTTTCAGGGAGAGGTGCATGCTGGGGGTGATTTTTAAGCACAGTAATGCCCAGAGACTCCCGGGAAATAATGCCGCGTACACACAATCATTTTTTCGGCTTGAAAAAAAAGAAGTTTTTCGGCATGTACAAAAAACAACGTTTTTCCAACTTCATCATTAAAACGACGTTGCCCACACACCATTGTTTAAAAAAAAAAAATGCTCTAGCAAAGCGCAGTGACGTACAATACGTACGACGACACTATAAAGGGAAGGTTCCAATGCGGATGACACCACCCTTGGGGCTGCTTTAGCTGATTCCGTGTTAGTAAAAAACGATTTGCGATTTTCTGTCTGTTACAGCGTGATGAATGTGCTTACTCCATAATGAATGGTGGTTTTACCAGAACGAGCGCTCCCGTCTCATAACTTGCTTCTGAGCATGCGCCGGTTTTTAACATCGTTTTAGCCCACACACGATCATTTTTTTACAACCCGAGAAACAACATTGTTTAAAACGTCATTAAAAAATGCAGTGTTCGAAATAAAAATTTGTAATTTTAAATGACATTTTTTAAAAACAACGTTTTTTCATGCCGAAAAATGATCGTGTGTACGCGGCATAAGTGTCATCATTTCCCAGAAGGCAATGGGGTCTTAGGACAGGAAGTTGAACCACCTAGGACCAGGAACTAGGCAGATTACGAAATCTGCCTAGTAACAGCCAGATAGTGAGTAAACATAAATATTTTTTTATGTTTACATTAAAGGCAAGATGTTCATAGAAAGTTCATTTTTAGGGTGGAACTCCGCTTTAAGGTTGCACTATGTTTCCGTATGAAATCTCCAATAATCTGATTGTTGATATACCAAGTGCTGGTTGCTTGGATAATTAAAGAGTAAGCTCAACTTTGAGAGAAGACGCTATGATGTTGCTCCCCAGTGCCTTACCTCACCTCCTCTGTAGCTTGAAGTCCTAAAATAATTATTTCTGAAGCACAGCTCTTCCCTAGACACAGATTGGCAGTGGTAGAGAGAAGGGAAGGAATGCAAATATCCTGAAGTTTGGTTGTTCTATGAAAGGAGAACATCCCATGTGCTTGTACATTGCAAATCTCTGCAGGAAATTGAGGGCTCAGAGCATACATATCTATAGAGATACATAGAATGCTTTCTTTGCTACATCTAGATCTACTGCTTGCTGTGTTTAAATACTTCTTCAAACACCTCTATCTGCCATCAGGAAAAAAAAACTAAAATGTGAATTGTTGGAGCTGCTGAGATTTCCAACAGTGCTTCAAGGGAACAGCAGAAGACAGGAAAAAAAGTGAAATGTTATATTGGTAATTTGCTTGATTTTGCCCTTCTCATGTTTGTAAAAGGTTTCTGGATAATACACACTATTGCAGCTAGTTAGTATATATCGTTAGTAGATAAAGCCATTTACAACTCTACCCCGAGCTCCATCACCAATCTTGTCTCCTAATATCACCCAAACCGTCCTCTCTTCTCCTCTCAAGACCTCCTGCTCTCTATCTCTCTTGTCTCTTGTCTCAACACACAGCCATTAATGTCAAAATTGAGTACACCCCTAAGTGAAAATGTCCAAATTGGGCTCAAAGTGTCAATATTTTGCGTGGCCACCATTATTTTCCAGCACTGCCTTAATTCTCTTAGGCATAGAGTTCACCAGAGCTTCACAGGTTGCCCCTGGAGTCCTCTTCTACTCATCCATGACGACATCACAGAGCTGGTGGAAGTTAGAGACCTTGCGCTCCTCCACCTTCCACGTGAGGATGCCCCACAGATGCTCAATAGGGTTTAGGTCCGGAGACATGCTTGGCCAGTCCATCACCTTTACCCTCAGTTTCTTTAGAAAGGCAGTGGTGGTCTTGGAGGTGTGTTTGGGGTCGTTATCATGTTGGAATACTGCCTTGCGGCCCAGATTCCAAAGGGAGGGGATCATGCTCTGCTTCAGTACATGTTGGCATTCATCGTTCCCTCAATGAACTGTAGCTCACCAGTGCCTGAAGCACTCATGCAGCCCCAGACCATGACACTCCCACCACCATGCTTGACTGTAGGCAAGACACACCTGTCTTTGTATCTGAATGCCGCCACACATGCTTGGAACCATCTGAATCAAATAAGTTTATCTTGGTTTTATCAGACCACAGGACATGGTTCCGGTAATCCATGTCCTTAGTCTGCTTGTCTTCAGCAAACTGTTTGCAGACTTTCTTGTGCATCATCTTTAGAAGAGGCTTCCCTCTGGAAAGACAGCCAGGCAGACCAATTTGATGCAGTGTGCGGCGTATAGTCTGAGCACTGACAGGCTGTCCCCCCTACCCCTTTAACATCTGCAGCAATGCTGGCAGCACTCATACATCTATTTCCCAAACACAACCTCTGGATATGATGCTGAGCATGTGCACTCAACTTCTTTTGGTGGACCACAGCGAGGCCTGCTCTGAGAGGAACCTGTCCTGTTAAACCGCTGTATGGTCTTGGCCACCTTGCTGCAGTTCAGTTTCAGGGTCTTGCCAATCTGCTTATAGGCTAGGCCATCTTTATGTAGAGCAACAGTTCTTTTTTTTTCAGATCCTCAGAGAGTTCTTTGCCATGAGGTGCCATGTTGAAATTCAAGTGACCAGTATGAGAGTGAGAGCGATAACGCCAAATTTAACACACCTGCTCCCCATTCACACTTGAGACCTTGTAACACTAACTAGTCGCATGACATCGGGGAGGGAAAATGGCTAAGGGGGCCCAATTTAGATATTTTTACTTAGGGGTGTACTCACTTTTGTTGCCAGCAGACATTAATGGCTGTGTGTTGAGTTATTTTGAGGGGACAGCAAATGTACACTGTTATACAAGTTGTACACTCACTACTTTACATTGTAGCAAAGTGTCATTTCTTCAGTGTTGTCACATGAAAAGATAGAATAAAATATTTACAAAAATGTGAGGGGTGTACTTACTTTTGTGAGACACTGTATGTGGGGGGATTTGTTTCATCTCTGTGTATCATCTGAGGCTGTTCCCTTCACTGGGTATATGTGAGGGTTTACATCCACTTTAATCTGAGAGGAGCTGCATCCACTTCACCTGATGTTCCCTACCACTCTCCTGGCTGTCCTCTGTGCCCCATTAAATGACGGTTGGGTTCCAGTCAGTGACATAGCTTTTTTATTTTCTTTGGTAGTATACACGTGCAGTGGCTGGGCCAGCACAAGGTGCAGAAAGGACAGTTGCTATATGCAGGTTTTTAATTTAGGAATCCAGGGACGATTTTTGAAATGTTCTACTACTCAGATTTTCTTGCTTATGTTGGAAATTGTTTCTGATGGTTTAATTAGGCGCATTAGAATCATTTCACAGGAGTATACTTGAATGGGAAAAGAAACTGAAACATTTCCTAAATGAGAGATTAAAATGGGTGATTAGTCTCCTGCTCCCATTCAAGTCCATAGATGAGAAGACAGGAGATTAATTGCTGCTCAGTTATGCTATTAAAAATCTTATTAACTATAATGTGATACAAACAAAGACATTACTGAGCTACTACAAATCCGCCATGTAGCTCTAGGCTTAAGGCTGACGCGTTTTGGTTCCTATAAGACTAAATGGATTAGAGAGTGGGTTGGGGTTTAACCTGTGTGATTTTGTCACAATTAAAAAACAGAGGCCCAGATTCACAGAGCGATTACGCCTGTCTAACTGGTGTTAGACAGGAGTAATTTCAAATTTTGCGCGCCGTATCACTAGTTTGAATCCTCAAACCATGATACGGCGGCTTCGGGCTTCGATCCGAGAGGCTTACGTCTTCGTAAGCCTTCGGATCTACGCTGCGATATTTTTGTGGCCGCTGGGAGGAGTCTGCGTCGTTTTCAGCGTCGGGATATGCAAATGACTTTTTACCGCGATCCACGAAGATACGAGTGGTCTTCGCAATCGCTTACGTCATTTTTTTGCTACGTACTGTTAGACCAGCTATTTGCTGGTCTAACGGTGCGTAGCCCATGTTAAGTAAGGCCGTCGTTCCCGCGTCGAATTAAATTACATTTTTTTTTTTTTACGTAACTCGTTCGGGAATAGGAATGTCCGTAAACGACGCTACTCAAACAACGAAGGACGTAACGACGTGATTTCGCGCAATGCACGGCGGGAAATTTCTGAACGGAGCATGCGCAGTTCGATCGCCGCGGGAACGCGCCTATTTTAAATGCTTCACGCCCCCTACTCGCGTAGATGGCTTGCGCCGGGAGAAATACACTACGCCGCCGTAGTTTACTGGACAAAATCTAGGCGTAGAGTATTTCTGATACTCTACGCGAATCTATTTGTATGTGAATCTGGGCCAGAGAGCGGTTCTCATTTTTTTTTATTTTTATGATAACCAAAATGTGTTTTCATCTTAAAACTAAGGTAGTTTATGGCTCATTTAATTCTACAATTTGCCCATTTATTAATATGCAATTTGTTTAGTTCCGAATTAGTTTTTTTAATTTGGAAATATCCGAATAAATGAAAACCCATTTAACAAATTTTTCCGAAAACCACTTTAACGAAGATTCGTATATTCGTGAACTGGAATTCAAAATTCCAAAAACCTGAAAAATTCTAAAATCTGAAATCATAACTAATAATAACTTAAAGGGTCACTAAAGGAAAAAAATGTTTTTGCTGAAATGACTGTTTACAGGGTATAGAGACATAAAAGTTAACTGATTCCTTTTAAAATAGATAAAAATCAATCATATGTGCCTCTAGTTTCACTTTCGTTTTTAAACTGATTTCATGTTTCTGTGAAGTACAGAAGACACACAGAACAAAAACAAACAAATCCAGGGCAGTGTTTTGTTTTTAAAATGAATCTGAGGAGTTTTAGACACACAGTAATGACAGCTTAAACAGTGAAAAACTGCTATGAATTTTTTCATAAGGAGCCAGACAAGCAGGAAGTGTGGAGATCAGAGCAGAATTACAGCAACTTCAAAGCAAAAACGAACAATGAGAACATGAAAACAGCACTGCATTAAGGTAAAGGAAGCTATTTAGCTAAAAAAAACTATTAAATTCTAGGCATTAGAATTTACTCTAAAATTTGGCTATTAGTGAATTTATCTAATAATATCTAATCATATGTATTAACAAATTAATAATAATAACAAATAACAATAATAATAAAAACACTTTTTTATCATTATTTTTATTATTATTTATTTGTTCCATTCCATTTGTTTAGGTGCGGCATTCGTTATATCGGATAATTCGTAACTTCGGGTAAATTCGTATTCGTTACGTTTGCTAACAGACAAATTTAATAGGAAATTCCAATACCCATAATTTAATAGTTGGTTATTGTTAGTTATTCTTTCAATTTCTCGAATTTACAAATTTACGAATTGCGATCATAATGTATGACTCCAAAAAAAAAACAAAAACAAAAAAAAACACGAGTTATATAAAAACTAACACATTTTTTTGGCAGTTATAAAGGCACCAAAATTAGGTTACTTGTAGAAAGCAGCAGTTAGTCACAAGTTTAAAGTTATTTATTTTTTTGTTAACCACTTTAGGTCCGCCCCATAGCAGTTTTACAGGGCAGCACCTGTTTGATGGATCACCTATACTGTATATACGTGATTCGAGTTCTTCCGGGTAGGGGGTGCTCATGTGATCACATACAGTGAGAGCCCAGTGGCAGGTACCGTGGACTTAATGTCCATCAGCACATGCCGATGATCTATCAGAGAAGCAGAACTGCAGTCTGCCTATGTAAACAAGGTAGATCGCCATTCTGACACGAGGGAAGGCATGGATCCTGTGTCTATGCAAAGCAGGGACTAGGATCCATGTCTTCCCCTAGTAAAAGCTCCTCCCACACTATAGTAAAACACAGACTAGGCACACCGTTAACCCTTTGATCATCCCTGATGTTAACACCTTCACAGTGTCATTAGTGCAGTGACAGTGCATACCTTTTAGTACTGATCACTGTATTAGGGTCACTGGTCCTCAAAAAAAAGTGTCAGTTAGTGTCAGAATGTTCGCTGCAATATCCCAGTCCTGCTGATCGCCATGTCTAGTTAAAATAAAAATAAAAATATCCCATAGTTTGTAGGCGCTATAACTTTTGTGTAAACCAATCAATATACGCTTATTCAGATTTTTTACCAAAAATACAGTTGTATTCAAAATTATTCAACCCCCACTGAAATGTATTGTTTTGGCCAGTGTGACATTGATTTTGATCATTCAGTCATCCTGCTTACAATTAAATCAAGGAGGCACGTGTAGGTCAGACAAATATAACATAACATTTATAATGAAATAACCACAAATGTCTTTTCTGTACTCACATCATTATCAGTTTTATTCAACCCCCAAGTGACATTCAATCTTAGTACTTAGTACAACATCCTTTTACAGTTATAACAGCTTTTAAACGTGAAGCATAGCTTGACACAAGTGTCTTGCAGCGATCTACGGGTATCTTCGCCCATTCGTCATGGGCAAAAGCCTCCAGTTCAGTCACATTCTTAGGCTTGCGCACTGCAACTGCTTTCTTTAAGTCCCACCAGAGGTTCTCAATCGGATTTAAGTCTGGTGACTGCGATGGCCACTCCAAAATGTTCCAGCCTTTAATCTGCAACCGTGCTCTAGTGGACTTGGAGGTATGCTTGGGATCATTGTCCTGTTGAAAGGTCCAACTTCTCCCAAGCCTCAGGTTTGTGACGGACTGCATCACATTGTCATCCAATATCTCCTGGTACTGAAGAGAATTCATGGTACCTTGCACACGCTGAAGCTTCCCTGTACCTGCAGAAGCAAAACAGCCCCAAAGCATGATTGACCCCCCGCCATGCTTCACAGTAGGCAAGGTGTTCTTTTCATCATAGGCCTTGTTCTTCCTCCTCCAAACATAGCGTTGATCCATGGGCCCAAACAGTTCTAATTTTGTTTCATCAGTCCACAGAACACAATCCCAAAACTTCTGTGGTTTGTCCACATGACTTTTGGCATACTGCAGTCAACTCTTCTTATTCTATGGAGACAGCAAGGGGGTGCACCTGAGAGTTCTGGCATGGAGGCCTTCATTACGCAGTGTGTGCCGTATTGTCTAAGCAGAAACTTCAGTACCCACATCTGACAAATCTTTTCTCAGTTCCTCAGCAGTCACACTGGGACTTTTCTCCACTCTACGCTTCAGGTAGCGCACAGCAGTCAAAGTCAGCATCTTCTTTCTGCCACGACCAGGTAGCGTTTCAACAGTGCCCTTTGCCTTGAATTTGCGAATGATGCTTCCTATGGTGTCTCTTGGTATGTTTAACATCTTTGCAATCTTCTTATAGTCATTGCCCTTCCTGTGAAGAGTAATCACCTCTTCTCTTGTCTTCCTGGACCATTCTCTTGACTTCACCATGTTTGTAACCACACCAGTAAATGTCTAGAAGGAGCCGAGTATCACAGTCATTTTAAAGCTGCCTAATTGGTGCTTATTAGGCTTTATTGCTGCTCCCTGACATCCACAGGTGTTTTCAATACCTGATTGAAAACACTTCAATGAACCTCTGTTCTTCAGAGTGGTAGTGGTAGAATTCACAAAAGAAACATTTACTACTGTATTACAAAACCAATTGATGTCATTTTAGTTGCATATGGTTCTTTAACGACTTGACCACTGGGCACTTAAACACCCTTAATAACCAGACCAATTTTCAGCTTTTGGTGCTGAATGAATGAAGAACTTGTATAGCGCAGCACATGCGAAGTAAATCGCCTCTGGGCGCTTGTTGTTCCTGTCTCCTTTGAGATCAAAAGAGATGAGTCCTAATCTTTCTCCTGAAGACTAAGTAGTTCTCCTCCAGTCGAATGCTGGCTGGTAAGGCGTTCCATAGTCTGGGACCTTGGACAGCGAATCTCCTGTCTCCTTTGGACTTGTATCTGGCTTTCGGTATCTGAAGCCGATTTTGATTGTTGGATCGTAGAATACGATTGGGATTGTGAATTTTTAATTTTTTGCATAGATAATGGGGAGCATTCCCATGGATACATCTATGCGTTAGACAGAGTGCTTTAAAGGTGATTCTGTCTTTGACTGGTAGCCAGTGAAGGGATCTCAACGAAGGTGAGATTGATTCCCAGGGTTTTTTCCCAGTCACAAGTCTGGCGGCCGTATTTTGAACGACTTGAAGACGAGCGATTTGGTACTTGGGGAGTCCGAGGTAAAGGGCATTTGCATAGTCCAATCTGGAGTTTACAATCGCTCCCACCACGGCCGCTATGTCTTTCTTGGGAATAAAAGGCGTGAGTCTGCGTAGTAGGCGCAGCAGATAGTGAGATCCGCTGACTACTGCCCCTATTTGTGCGTTCATTGTCATGTCAGAGTCAAAAATGACCCCAAGACTTTTGACTTTGGCGCTAGGGGTGATGACTTTGCCCAGAATGGGCGGGGGGATCCAGGTTGTTATCGATTGATTCCTACGCTTGGCGTGAAACAGAAGAAGTTCTGTTTTCGCTCCGTTGAGTTTGAGATAACTCTTTGTCATCCAGTCCTCTATCAAAGAGAGGCATGTCTCTAGATTGAGGTGGTGATCCTTTTTATTGCAAATGCGGAAGTACAGTTGCGTGTCGTCTGCGTAAGAGTAATATAGCAGTTTTTGGCTGCTGATGATTTCAAAAAGAGGACGCAGATAGATGTTGAATAATATCGGCGACAGGGGAGATCCCTGAGGGACCCCGCACGATAATGTGCGTTGTTCCGAAGTGAATGGTCCTAGCTTCACTATTTGCGATCGGTTTTCCAAAAAAGAGGAGAACCAAGATAGATCGCTTTCTGCGACTTTGGCTATTTTAGCCAGCCGAGTCAATAACAGCTTGTGATCAACTGTATCAAAGGCTGCGCTTAGGTCCAGCAGAACCAGAAGAGAAGATTCTCCTTCGTCTGCGGCCTCGAGAACGTCGTCCCATATCTTAAGCAATGCTGTTTCCGTCCCGTGTCCGGGCCGGAATCCTGATTGCAATGGGTCGAGTAAGTTGTGGGTATCTAGATGCTGTTGCAGCTGCTGTACCACTGCTTTCTCCATTACCTTGGAGAGAACATTTAGGCCTGTTATGGGGCGCCAGTTGAGTGGATCCTTAGGATTCAGGGTGGCTTTCTTCAAAATGGGTTGAATGAAGCCCTCCTTCAGCTGGGAGGGCATTTTGCCCTCCCTGAAGGATTGGTTAATAAGCTGTGTGACAGGAGGTGCCAGGATGTTGGCGCATTCCTTCAGCAGTTTGGTGGGGATAATATAATTTGGCGCAGTGCTGTTGCG
Source organism: Rana kukunoris (assembly GCA_029574335.1). Lineage (NCBI taxonomy): Eukaryota > Metazoa > Chordata > Amphibia > Anura > Ranidae > Rana > Rana kukunoris. The sequence continues at coordinate 662,122,851 of CM056049.1, forward strand.
CAGAGTGCCGATGATATTTTTAGTGGTCTGAATGGAGATGGGTTCCAGCGTGAACTCACTAAACTGTGGTGAGTTGCTGCCGGTGCTGTGTAAATGACTACGGGGGGGGCTGGGAGAGCAATTGTTTTGCTGAATGCTTTGCCGGATTGCCATAATTTTGTTAATGAAGCAATCCGATAACTCATCGCAAAATTCTTGTGTGTCCAAGTTGGGGGCTTCAAGACATTCTGGATTCATGGTCTGAGTGACCAGCTTGAAGAGTTCACGGGGGCGATTTAGGGCACCGTTGATAGCCTCAGAAAAATAGTTTTTCTTGGCTTCGAAGATTTGCTTGTAGTATTTTCTGGTTATTGTCTTGTAGATCGAGAGGTTCACATCTGAAGAGTTTCTTTTCCAGGCTGCTTCTGCCCTTCTGCGCTCTTGCTTCAGTAACGCCAGCTGGTTGTTGAACCAGCCGGAGTTATTTTTCCTGATCTGGGTCTTTCGTTTCGGCGCTATCAAGTCAGCTGACTGCAATAGTGCTGTGTTTATGGCCTCCAGTGTTTCTTCCGCTGTTTGGTGCGGCTGAATTGTGTTTAATTTTTCCCCTAACGTGGCTTTGAAGAGTTCCGAATGGAGCTTCTTTCGACATCTGGTCCAGTGTGTTGTCACTGGATTTGATGTTTTTGTTAAGGGAGGGAATTCGGAAATAATGAATTTAATTGCATGGTGATCTGACCATGGCAATGGTTCATTTTCCAAGATTTTTATTTCCAGATCTTGTCTGAAAATAAGATCGAGCGTATGACCTGAACCATGTGTGGGCCCACATACTAGTTGCTGAAGCCCTAATCCTTCCAGGTGGTTGATGCAGGCGTCGGCAATGGGGTCTTGCGGGGAGTTGGCCCAGAGGTTGAAGTCCCAGAGCAGCAAAAGGTGTTTGCTATTCAGGGTATAGGTGGAGACAAAGTCCATCAAAGATGGGAGCAGCTGCGACTTGGGGCCGGGTGGCCTATAGCAGAGTAGAATCCGGACGGTCTCCTGGCCGTTTACTTGCAGTTGAAGAGTAAGGGTTTCCATGAACGGAAGAGGGTTTTGGAGGCTTGGTTTTGTGATCGCAAGACGCGTCTTATGGATCACCGCCAGTCCTCCTCCTCTTTGCCCTATTCTGTTTTCCGTAATAATACGGTAGTTTTCTGGCACCAATTCTCCTAGAATGGTGTTACAGTCGGCTGTGAGCAAGCTCTCTGTAATGAAGAGGCAGTCTAGATTGTGTTGTAGAATGAAATCATGGATTTCAAGTCGGTGTTTTACTGCCGATCTTGTGTTGATCAGAGCACATGAAATGCGCTTAGGTTGGGGTAAATGGCTAAAAATTTTGACGGTCGATCGTCGATCGATCCTCAAAAGGTGCTCAATTCTTAGGGTCTTTTTGGTGATGGCTGGCAGTATTGCGGCGAAACGCCTCAAATTCCAAATGGTTTCTGCGGAGTACCGCAGATTAGCCATGGTCGCCATTCACCAGGGAAAAAGTCGTTCCTTTTGGTGGCGATGAAGAGAGGATTCAGTGAATCCTCCCGGCTTGGTCCAGAGGAAGGCAAAAAACCCCTAACCATGCTATGCCAATTTGCATTTGGTAGGGGAAAAAATTCCTTCCTGATCCCTGAAAGGCGATCGGGCGAACCCCTGGATCAAGTACTATTAAGTTGTGACAGGGGGGGTGGGGGGGGTGTGGTGAAGCTGACACTGCTGACACTGCTGCCGGGTGTACCAAGATGGCCGCCGACCAGGAGCAGGGCATGGGACCCAGGCTGGTGTGTAGCCAGCTGGGTAGATTGGTGAGCCAGGGGGGGGCTGGTTGTTGAGGCCAGGGATGGATGAGTACCTACAGGGGCTGGGGGTGAGCTCCTGGGGGCTACTACCGGAGATTTGGCTGAGAATGCGGCGCGCCGCTAGGCCGCGGATGAAGCCGCGGCCTTTCCTAAGATGCGACGGCCGCGAATTAGTGACGGCTGGCGCGGTTCAGGGGAAAAAACGGGGAATCGCGGGGAGGCTCCGGGGGAAAGGTTGCATTGACAGGTGGGTGGTAGAGGGAAGGAGACCCCAGCGTTCAGCCGATTCGGCGGCTTATCCTGATAAGGACGGCCGCCAATCGGTTCCAGGGGAGGTGATAGAAAGTAGGGCCTACCTGGGGAGGATGTCTGGAGAAGGAGAGAGCTGTAAAAGACAAGATCCTGCCTGCCTAGCTGATGCTGTCCCTGGGGAGAGCCGACTCGTTTGAGAGCGTCCTGCTCTCCCAGTCCCTAAGGTGAGCAGACTAAGGTGAGAGCGTCTGCTGCACGTCTGCTGCACACCTCACTGACACACCTACTGACTGACTGGGTTCACTGTCACTGTCACCAGAACAGGAATTGAGGAGGAATCTTCCGGTGACAACTGTGCTCTCACAGTTTGAATGACAATAACTCAGTCATACAACACTGTAACCAAATGAAATGTTTGTCCTTTTTTTCCCCACAAATAGAGCTTTCTTTTGGTGGTATTTGATCACCTCTGCGGTTTTTATTTTTTTTGCTATAAATGAAAAAAACAAAATTTTGCAAAAAATAATAATTTTTCTTCATTTCTATTATAACATTTTGCAAAAAAGTAATTTTTCTTCATAAATTTGGCCTAAAATGTATACTGCTACATATCTTTGGTAAAAAAAAAAAAAAATGTTGGATATTATTTAGTCTGGGTGAAAGTCATTTCTTGAGACCCTAACATGCCAGAAAAGTACAAATACCCCCCAAATGACCCCTTTTTGGAAAGAAGACATTCCAAGGTATTTAGAAAGAGGCCTGGTGAGTTTTTTAAAGTTGTCATTTTTTCCCACAATTCATTGCAAAATCAAGATTTTTTTTTTCATCAAATTTTCATATTATTAGGTTATTTTTCACACACAGCATATGCATACCACAAATTTACACCCCAAAACACATTCTGCTATTCCTCCCGAGTATGGCGATACCCCATGTGTGAGACTTTTACACAGTGCGGCCACATACAGAGGCCCAACATGCAGGGAGCACCCAGGCCAATTCTGACATTTCTCTCCTACATGTAAAAATCATCATTTATTTGCTAGAAAATTACATAGAACCCCAAAACATTATATAAAGATACCTCACATGTGTGGTTTGAACACCGTTTTCATATGTGGGCGGGACTTGCGTATGCATTCGCTTCTGCATGCGAGCTCGCGGGGACAGGGGCGCCGTATGCCCAGAGTATTGCAGAGTATGCCCAGAGTATTGCAAAGTATACTCAGAGTATTGCCCAGAGTATTGCCCAGAGTATTGCTGTAAAATGTAGGTAGAGGGAAGATATTTTTAAGGAGACAGAGGACATATTTCTCTAACACGTGTCATGCGATATGTCAAAAATTCTCCTTCTCCCGCAGGCGGTTTGGTCCCAATATACAGACTTAGGTTTCCTTCATTATTACGATGTTTTATTCTTCAAGACAGGACAAGCAAACAGTCAAATGCTTACATCTTAGCAGTTGGTAAAACATGGCAGGATGGTACTTCAGAAACAGGAATTAGATGGTACATCTTCTCTGCTGGATAGAGCCCCTTCCCCCGTCGGGTCGGGTGACCCTGAGGTCCCTCATCTCTCTGGCCGGTGACCCTAAGGCCCCAGAGTTTCCCTTGCTTTTTCTAATGATAAATGTTGGTAGAAAGATATTTTTATGGAGACAGAGGACTGTCCTCTAACACGTGTCATGCGATATGTCAAAAACTCTCCTTCTCCCACAGGCGCTTTGGTTCCCAATATACAGACTTAGGATTTCTTCATAATACGATGTTTTATTCTTATTCTTCAAGACAGGACAAGCCAACAGTCACTGCTTACATCTTAGCAGCTGGTAAAACATGGCAGGATGGTACTTCAGAAACAGGAATTAGATGGTACATCTTCTCTGCTGGATAGAGCCCCTTCCCCCGTCGGGTCGGGTGACCCTGAGGTCCCTTCTCTCTCTGGCCGGTGACCCTAAGGCCCCAGAGTTTTCCCTAGCTAGCTACTCACATCACATGTGTTCTTATACTGTTTAAAAGCCAATGCTCAGCACAATTTCTTTTTGGAATAGCTCCAAGAAAGGTGACATGTTTCTGCCTCAAATGTAACACCCCCTTGTGTATATTAAGCAATACTTCTCCGCCCACCTTCGTGACGTAGAACTTCAAGAATAGATGTAACCTACACAGATGTAATGTCTTATCACTGACCTTGTCTGTCCTTAAGCGACCATGTTTAACTCAAATGATTCAGAAACGTTTATCACATAAAATCTTATAAATTTAAAATCTAACAATTGCCCAGAGTATTGCCCAGAGTATTGCCCAGAGTATTGCCCAGAGTATTGCCCAGAGTATTGCCCAGAGTATTGCCCAGAGTATTGCCCAGAGTATTGCCCAGAGTATTGCCCAGAGTATTGCCAGAGTATGCCCAGTATTGCCAGAGTATGCCCAGTATTGCCAGAGTATGCCCAGTATTGCCAGAGTATGCCCAGTATTGCCAGAGCATTGCAGCAGGGATGGCTGAGGAGGGAGGGATGGATGGATGGATGGATCTGTGACTACATTTGTCACAGATCCAGCCCGCAGCACTGCCGCTGCCATCCGCTCCCTCCCCTCTCCTCTCACACTGTACCGATCAGTACAGAGAGAGGAGGGAGGAACCGGCGTCAGCACATGACGCCGCTTTGTTGACAAGTGATCGCTCCGTCATTGGACGGAGCGATCACGTGGTAAACCGCCGCTATCAGCAGCGATTTACCGTGATGCGCCGGGTCCTCTGGACCCGGCGGTCACGGATGTTCCCGTGTGTGCGCCTCAGGGGGCGCGCGGGAGCACGATTCTAAGAGGCCGTTAATTAACAGCCACTTAGAATCAAGCAACCGCCCTATAGCCGTACTTTCTCTATAGGGCGGTTGCAAAGTGGTTAAGAAGTCCTTGTAGGATTTCATTCTGAATACAATTACAAATGTACACTAAATTCCCTAAAACCCTTTACAGCATTGGGGGGTTGAATAATTTTGAACACAACTGTATGTAGCAGAATACATTTTTTTGGAGTGCGGCCTTCCCGGTTTTTCTCTACACATTTTGCATATTATTGCAGTGCCGGCACCCGGGCGTTTGGATTCCACCTTCCAGTTCTCTGGGATCTCTGAGCAGTTAAACTCTCTTTCTCATATTGATTTTCATGTTGTCGTTCTTTTTTTTTTTATATAGTGCAAAAAATAAAACACACTGATCAAATACCCCCAAAAGAAAGCTCTATTTGTTGGGAAAAGAAAGAACATACATTTTACTTGGGTGCAGCTTCCCAATTAACGCAGTGCCTTTTCACAAAAAAAAAATGGTGTTAGTTAAATATTTATATATATTTATGTAATGTGGGGCTCAAAATATGAACAATGAAAATGGGGGGAAAAAAAAGTTACACAGTATAAACAAAAAAAAAAATCAATAAATAAAAAGGGTGGAGGAAGAAGTTGAGTTAACCAATGCCTGGAATACACAATGAGATTATGAGACAAATTACCCCACTTTTTTTTGCATGCTAATCTCATATCAAAACGGAAGAGTTTACTACAGTTATGAAAATTCTCGTACGACAGAATAAAAATTCGGAAGTGATGTCATGTGTTGTAGTGTATTTGTATTGAATTTTCGAATGACGACTGTACTGATTACCGTATATACTCGAGTATAAGCCGAGTTTTTGAGCCCTTTTTTTAGGGCTGAAAATACCCCCCTATACTTATACTTATACTTGAGTTAGTGTACCTGAAATTATTGAGAGGCTGCGGGCTTCCATCGTTTAATACTCGCAGTATACTCCTGGTCCCTTCCGTGATAGGCGGAACTGTGTCTCCTGAGAAACGCAAACGTTCTCTTATCCTCACCCATCCCAGCAGACACTGTGTTCAGTGTTCCCCCCAATCAAGGATGCTTTTTCATCCTTGGACAAGAGGACGTCCGTGATTGGCGGAACACTGAACACAGTGTCTGCTGGGAAACTGATTCCGAGGATGAGAAAACATCTGTGATAGGGGGAACTGTGTCTGCTGAGAAACGCCGATCATGGAGGGGACCAGGAGGAGACCGCAAGTTTTAAACAATGAATGGACGCCCGCAGCCTGTCAATTTCAGGTACACTGACAATGAGCACAGTGAGGATGGGCACAGTGAGGATGGGCACAGTGAGAATGGGCACAGTGAGGTTGCAATGGGCACAGTGACGTTGGCACAGTGAGGGTGCAATGGGCACAGTGAGGTTGCAATGGGCACAGTGAGGTATGCAAATGGGCATTGTTGACCCATTTTTCCGCTTAAAGTATCTGCTGTATTCTCACCCTAGACTTATACTCCAGTCAATACGTTTTCCCATTTTTTTGTGGTAAAATTAGGTACCTCGGCTTATACTCGAGTATATATGGTAAACAAAAATTGTATGATCTGGTATCGTACGAGAATTTTTTTTGTACATGTCCAATCGGATAATATTGGATGAACTGTTATGATCGGCTCTCGAAAGCTGTGTGCTAACATTCAGATTATCGTATGATCGCTTTAAAAGTGGTATTTTCCATGTGATTTTCTGATCGTGTGTACGGGACTTACGGGTTAATAAGGAGTTTAATCAGAACTACATTTTTGTAGGAACTGACATTTTGTGCAGCTCAAAGAACAATCCTTTGGTTGTCACATACGTACTAATTATACAACCCTATTTGCAGCCTTCCTTCATACAGAAGCTGCCTAGTGCTCCCAGGACATGCAGGAGGGTCTGACAGTTTGACAGCAGGGTACCTGGGAGCACTGACAGCAGGAGAGAGTCCCTACTCGAGGTGGGAGCCCACAGGGTCAATTAACACGCATTTCTGGTCATACGCCAAAACGTAAAATCCTATATTCATTTCTATATTGTATTTAAATAATTTCTAGACTACTCCTGTTAATCAGAGCGATCTCGAAGTTTGTAAACCTACTTTGTGAAAATCCTCACATATTTTATTCCTTGAATTCTGTGACACGTAGTCACTGTGCCCTGCTTATAGGCAACAGGTTGATGTTTTTATTGCACCAATTTCATGTTCATGTTTTACAATATTTTTATATTGTTTCTGTGTCCTTTTACATATCTGTTTATTACGTGCAAAGATTGTGTGAACTCTGTTCTTCATTTCTTCGCTATGCAAAATTAATGAAATTATATTGAAAACTTGGGGAACACGTGGAAAAAAAATGCGTTGTAGGAAACATTATATTTTTATTTCCAATTTTTATTAGATTCAAAATAGACAGGATGACATTGAACAGCATTCAGTATACAAGATAGATAGCAAAAAGAAAACACTTGACCACATACTTCGTAATCTAAACGGTGAACATTAGACTTCTGAGGCACTCAGGTCCTGTAACAACCAGTGGTTTATTAGGTCAAAACTGTCGTAGGGACAATGCTTATAGAGACATTCCCCCAAGGGGGGGCCCCAGGGGGCCTACCCCAACACACCCCTATCGGAAACATACTGTGCGTTTATCAAGGGTGTCCCCGGGTGCCCATCCCATAGGGAGAAACTCGATTAACTCCATTCAGAGAGATTAAGACAGGGTTGGAGTAGCTCCAGAAGTAGAAATCAGGGTGGTAGCAGGAGAGTAGAATAGACTATCAAGAGAGGTCGGAAAATAAAGGAAGATAAAATAAAAAGAGTGAAACAAAGGATCAACATGGCACCTAAACGTAGCAAAATCCTTCAAAACTAATCAAACCAAAAGGGACTACCATGGGGTTCAAGTCCAAGTATTGTATTAACAGGAACATATCAGAAACATTATATTTTTGATTGGTTGCTATTTTATTTATTTATTACAGGTATTTAGCGCTATGGTCAACAATTGTTTTACTTACAATCCACCATCAAAAGCTCACCACACGCTTTACAATCTGATTAAAGTGGAGTTCCGCCAAAAAATAAAAATGAAAGTCAGCAGCTACAAATACTGCAGCTGCTGACTTTTAATATTAGGACACTTACCTGTCCTGTCGACACCCAAAGCTGATCTGTCCCTCGGCTCTCGGATGGAGGCGCCACCATCTTTGGTAAGGGAATCAGCAAGTGAAGCCTTGCAGCTTCACTTCCTGGTTCCCTACTGCGCAAGCGCGATCCCAATGGTCCTTGCTGTCTTCTGGGACCTGTGTGTCTCCAAGAAGACAGTGGGGGGATGAAGTAATCATGTGGTGTAGGTAGCCGAGGTGCCCTATGCCCGTAATGAAAGGTGCTCCCATGAAAGGTGCCAAATGTGACACTAGAGGGGGGGAGGAATCTGAAAAGCGGAAGTTCAATTTATGGGTGGCACTCCGCCCATCATTTTGGTGGATCTAAAGTTGAGTGTATAAAAATTTTACAGTCAGTTTATTATATATATGGTGAGACTTGGGCCCAGTTCACACCACATACCATCCAGTGCATTTTTTCTTTCTGCATAAAAACACATGAAAAGTAGGTTATATGGTTTTCAATGGCATAGTTCACACCAGTGGTTGCAGTTCCAGTGTGTTCCAGTTTCAGAATAAAATGTAGAACATGCTGCATTTTTCCTGAACTGGACTGTACTGGAACGCTGTAAAACGCATCAAACACGTATTGGAATGCACCTAAACGCACCAAAAGCACACTGGAACACGTGTCCTTATGTAGGGTTAAGAAAAACGAGGAGAAAAAAATGCACTGCACTGCATCAAAAACACACATGCGGAAAACCATCTGGAATGTATCCGGACTGCGTTTCTATGGTGTAAACTGGCCCTTAGTGTTTTGCTATCATATTGATTTAAAAACAGAGCCACTGGCACCTGCTGATTGCTGGGGAGAGAGACAGAACAGAGCTCTACAGAACAAGGCAGAGCTCTGTCATGTCAGTGGGGATGTGCTGGATTTTGTTTTGCTGCAAAGCAGGGAATAAAATCCAGCACATCCCTTAGTAAAAGCACCAGATAGTAAACACAAAAACACTGGTTAGGCACACATTTTACCTTTTGATCGCCCTAGATGTTTAACCCCTTGCCAGCCAGTATCATTAATGTCATCAGTACAGTGACAGTGCATATTTTTAGCACTGATCACTGTATTAGTATCCTTGGTTCCCACAAAGTGTCAGAGTCAGATTGTCCACGCAGTCCCGCTATAAGTCGCTGATCTCCGCCATTAGTAGTATAACAAATAAATAAATGAATGAAAAATATATGAATAAATAAATGAATTAAAAATAAATGAAAGTTCCAGTACGTAGACCATTGGTTGTAGACACTATGGCCCAGATTCACCGAGCGATTACGCCTGTCTAACTGGTGTTAGACAGGAGTAATTTCAAATTTCGCGCGCCGTATCACTAGTTTGAATCCTCAAACCATGATACGGCGGCTTCGGGCTTCGATCCGAGATGCTTACGTCTTCGTAAGCCTTCGGATGTACGCTGCGATATTTTTGCGGCCGCTGGGAGGAGTCCGCACCGTTTTCAGCGTCGGGATATGCAAATGACTTTTTACGGCGATCCACGAAGATACGAGTGGTCTTCGCAATCGCTTACGTCATTTTTTTGCTACGTACTGTTAGACCAGCTATTTGCTGGTCTAACAGTGCATAGCCCATGTTAAGTATGGCCGTCGTTCCCGCGTCGAATTTAATTTTTTCTATAGCGAAAACCCCCCCACCCCAAAAGAAAGCTCTGTTTGTTCTGGTCATGAAGGACACTTCTGCAGATCAAGTGGTTAAAGTGGTCATAAACCTCAGACATGAAATATAAACAAATATAGTGTGTACTTGTCTTAATTAGAAGTGTAATTTATGTGTGCTGCTTCGTTCCTTTGCTATCAGTAGGAAAAAATTGGCAGAAGTGACTCATAACAAGAGAAAAAAGGTGACAGGGGAGGGCTCTCCAGCTGATTGATAGCCTTGGCTCTGTTCCTGTATGCTGTGTGAAGAGGGGTGTGTCCCTTCCCTCCAATCAGCTCTTAGGCTGCATTCACACCTTTGCGTAGGCGTTTTTCGATGTATTTGCGGTGACAAAAAATTGGCGTTTTGTCCCGCGACTTGCGGCGACAAAACGCATCGTATTTAACCGCGTTTTTTTTCACAGTCATTGTTGGCTATGCCGAACGCCGAAGCCGCCTGATACGCGCATCGAAAAAGAGTCTGGGACTTGTTTGAAAGTCGTCGTTCGGAGTTCTATCGACGTACGGCGTTATGCGTTAGGAGATGTGAACAGTCTCCATAGAGAACAATGCAATTTCGACCCTCCGGCGTATTGTAGCGTCACGCTTCAGGCGTAAAAACGCCTAGGTGTGAATGGAGCCTTACAGCTCTCCTCAGTGAGCTCTGCAGTGTGTAACTTCAGCTCCCAGACACCTGCTTTCTGAAATCTCAGACAATCTTTATAAATTCTGGACTTTAAACAGCTGTAGAAAAGACTGCAGATAGAACAAATCCTCCTACATAAGTTGCCTATCTCTGTGTATCACCTGAGGCCAGTCACTTTACTGGGTATATGAGAGAGTTTATAACCATTTTAAAACTTTTTGTTACCCCAAAAGATCATATTTCTGATATGTGCTTGCTGTACCATATACTTGTATGAGAAAGTACCCTGTTCTCTTTTTGTATTGCTTCCTTTATGTGAAATCTCAGGTGTTTCTGCTAGTCCCCTTGCTTTCCTATTCAAAACTGACCACACTAAGCAGGAAAACACACTGTGGTCAGTTCTCTAGCTATGCTGGGAACTCGGGGTGCTCCAATGATCAGACTTGTCCTGACACGCCTCTGCTGCACAGCCATTCACCGGGAAGCTCAGTTTGATGTTGCTTCTCCTCCCTTCAGCTCTTATGCAGCTGAGAATAGAGGGAATGTGATCACTTATAAAAAATGGAAAAAATATATTTATAATGTTTTTTTATATCCATACAAAAATGTTTTGCCTTTTATTTCTATTTTTAAAATTAATGGGTTGTTTTATAAGGTGATTGTTTACAATCACTTTAAGTATATGTTAAGTATTTTATTTGATTATGATATCCTTCTGACATTCTTTTCATTTGTACATTTCAGATTTGGTAAAGCGGATAGCAGTACAGAAGTTTGGCTCATCTCGTAGTGACTATCAAAAGGTAATCTGAAAATCTGAAACTAGTTTTACTGAAGTTATGTAGCAATGTTAAGGTGGTTGTTAACCCACTTTTGAAAAATAAAATAAAAAATAACACCTGCAAGACATAAGGCATAAAGCTAGTATGCAAAAATAATACAAGGGTGTATTTCTGTGTGAAGGTCTGCTTTAAGCAAACTATATAAGAGTTTACATTTTAAAGAATATAGTCAAAAATCCATTGTCACCAGCACAGAAAGAGATGGGGAATCCAACGTTTTGCAGCAAAAAAGAGGAAACCTTTCAATGGCAACACATTAGCGTTGCACCAATATCGTTGCCAATCCTAAGCTTTTGCACAAGTGCTTGTACTCATGCAAATGCTCCATTAATTAAACCAATATCTAATTTGGCCTGCATTGTGGTGAGATTTGAGCACATACAAAATAAACGGGTTCAAATATCATGTGATTTGAACAGGAATGCGATGCGATACCTGTCTGAATCACATGCAGTTTCCTGCCCCGCTCCTGTGTGAACCCAGGCTTATAGAGAACAATGTGCATGGTTCCACTCACTCAAGAACACACTGACCACGTGATAAGAGTTGTCTACTACCTCAGCCAGTCAGTGGGTGCAGAAGATAGGACTGCTAACTCAATAGGTGATTTCTAATTCAGTATATATGAAACCACTCTCTGTTAAGTCAAAAATTGGTGCTGGCATATTGTGTACAGTGGAGGGAGGGCATCGGACAAAATTCTGGAAGTCCTGTATGAAGCTTTTAAAGAGCCTGAGATAGGGATGCATCAATATCAGTTTTTAAAGCGTTCACACAGAAGCTGTGCAGGAAACCGCATGTGATTCGGACAGGAATCGCACCACAGGGGCGGCCAGTCTATTAGGGGCGTATGGGCATCGCCCCCCCCTATCCATGTGTTCAGCCCCCTGATCTACATGCAGGGCACTGGATGCATGGATTAGAATCTGGGAGGGGCGGTTTGAAGTAGGTGATTAGAGCCAGAAGCTCTAATAGGCTTCAAAAAAGGGTGGGCTGCGTCCTGATCCCACCCAGTTGTGTGACAATAGTGAATGAATATTCAGTATCGTCACACTGATCCTCCTCCCAGCCAATCAGAACATGGGTCTTGAGACGTCACCAGATCATATTAAATGCCTAGGAGGAGGGAGGAGCCACACGGCAGAAGCCGTCAGGATTCAGATAAGGTGGAGAGGGCAGAGGTTCCGCCGCCCACCACTCGTAGGAGCCTGCAACCCACGTACTTAACCACTTGCCAACCACCGCACTCGCTTTTACATCAGCAGAATGGCACGGACAGGCAAATGGGCATACAGGTACGTCCCTTTAAATTTGTCGCAAGCTCAATGACCGTGCCCGTGGGACCCACAGACTTAATATCCGCCGGTGTCCCGCGATCATGTCAAGGAGCTGCAAAACGGGGGGATGCCTGTATAAACATGGCATCTCCCTGTTCTGCTTTGTGACAGGACACTGATCATTTGCTCCTTGTCATCAGGAGCAGCAATCGGTGTCGTGTCACAGTAAGTCCAGCCCCCACAGAATTACTCCCTTGGACACACTTAACCCCTTCCTAGCCCCATAGTGGGTAATTTCTTCCATGCCCATCACATTTATACAGTAATCAGTGCATTTTTATAGCACTGATCGCTGTATAAATGTGAATGGTCCCAAAATAGCATCAAAAGTGTCCGACGTGTCCACCATATGTCGCAGTCATGATAAAAATCGCTGATCACCGCCATTACGAGTAAAAAAAAAATATTTATAAAAATGCCATAAAACTATCCCCTATTTTGTAGACGCTATAACTTTTGCGCAAACTAATCAATAAACGCTTACTTTTAACAAAAATATGTAGTAGAATACATATCGGCCTAAACTAGAATAAATAGTTGCTTTGTAAGAAGTGATTTCCCTTCACCTGTAAAAGATAGTATTCCATCCAGTTCTGGTCACCAATTCTCAGGAGGGAGGTGAGGGAACTGGAGAGAGTCACCAGAAGGGCAAAAAAGTTAAACAAAGGGACTGGAGGACCTCAATTACGAGGAATGACTACAAGCAATAAACGTTTTCTCTCTGAAGAAGAGACGCTTGAGATACAAATATACAAATACCTCAATGGCAAGTCTGGCATAGGGAATAAACAATTCAGTCTCAGGGAGAGTAGGAAGACACGGGGCCACACAATGGGACTAGAGGAGAAGCAGTATAAAGTGTAAGTAAACCCCCCTATCGTTTTCAGCCAAGGAAGCTGATATCTTTGCCTTGTTTAATCTACATCTGCCATGATGCTGAACATGTGATCAGTTATGACACCATTTGATGGTTTGACAGTTTGGTTGAGAGCACAACCAATGAGAGTGTTACATTTTCGTCACGTGCTGGAAATTGACAGTTTTTTTAAACTGGTAAATTAATGGGTTTACTTCCGCGTACACAAACGATCAGACAGTTCCGATGAAACTGGTCTGCAGACCAGTTTCATCGGACCAGTTCGATGGTGTGTACAGCCCATCAGACCGTTGTCCGTCGGACTAAAGTTTTAAAACATGCTTTAAAACCTGTCTGATGGACACCTGTCTGTCGGACAGATTCGATGGTTAGTACGCCAAAGCATCGGACCAAAAACCCGCGCATGCTCAGAATCAAGTCGACGCATGCTTGGAAGCATTGAACTTCGTTTTTTCATCACGTCGTTGTGTTGTACGTCACCGCGTTCTGGTCTGATCGGATTTTGGTCCAATGGTGTATACGCACATCAGACCATCAGACAAGTTCAGAGTTGTTTGATGAAAACGGTCCGTCGGACAAGTTTCATCAGACTGGTCTGATCGTGTGTACAGGGCCTTAAACTATGTATGGGGTTTTTCACTGTCAGGGCAGTAAGGATGTGGAATTCGCTTCCACAATCGGTGGTGTCAGCAGGAAGTATTGGTAGTTTAAAAAACTCTTGGATGTGTATCTTAGCGAGCACAGTACAAAGGGATACGAGGAATTATTAGTAACACACACACCTACACAGGTTAAGCTGGGTGGACTGGTGTCTTTATTCAACCTTACCAACTATGTAACTATGTAAGATCTCTTTTCATTTCCTGTTGTGTCGCTGGGATTGGAAATGAAAGGAAATCTCCCCAATAGCACAAAAAAAAAAAAAAAATGGGATAATAACCATTAGGGTTGTCCCGATACCGATACTAGTATCGGTATCGGGACCGATGCCGAGTATTTGCGGGAGTACTTGTACTCCCGCAAATACCCCCGATACTGAAATAGAATACTTCCCCCCCATATTGCAGCGATGCGTCCCTCATACCTTTTTAGATATGCTGACGCCGCCTCTGCTGCATACCGCCGTATCCCCTGCACAATCGCATAGCACACATTACAAGCATTCATTCTGAATACTTGTAAATGGCCGTGTATTGACACTCCCCTTCTCCGGATTGGAGGGATCCCTCCAATCCCGAGCAAGGGGGAGTGTCTATGCACGAATCTGCGTATAGACATTCCCCCTTGCGTGGGATTGGACGGATCCCTCCATCCGGAGAAGGGGAGTTTTAATACACGGAGTGCGGCCATTTACAAGTTTTTAGAATGAAAGCTTGTAATGCGCTACGCGATTGTGCAGGGGATACGGCGGTATGCGGCGGCATCAGCATATCTAAAAGGTATGAGGGACACATCGCTGCAATATGGGGGACATACATGACTGCATATGTGGGGGACATACATGACTGCATATGGGGGACATACATGGCTGCATATGTGGGGGACATACATGACTGCATATGGGGGACAGACATGACTGCATATGGGGGACAGACATGACTGCATATGGGGGACAGACATGACTGCATATGGGGGACAGACATGACTGCGTATGGGGGACATACATGACTGCATATGGGGGACATACATGGCTGCATATGTGGGGGGACATACATGACTGCATATGTGGGGGGACATACATGACTGCATATGTGGGGGGACATACATGACTGCATATGTGGGGGACATACATGACTGCATATGTGGGGGGACATACATGGCTGCATATGTGGGGGACATACATGACTGCATATGTGGGGGACATACATGACTGCATATGTGGGGGACATACATGACTGCATATGTGGGGGACATACATGACTGCATATGTGGGGGGACATACATGACTGCATATGTGGGGGGACATACATGACTGCATATGTGGGGGGACATACATGACTGCATATGTGGGGGACATACATGGCTGCAATATGTGGGGGACATGGCTGCATTTGTGGGGGGACACGGCTGCATTTGGGGACACATTTTAAAAAAGTATCGGTATTTGGTATCGGCGACTACTTGAAAAAAAGTATCCGTACTTGTACTCGGTCCTAAAAAAGAGGCATCGGGACAACCCTAATAACCATTATCTATTCAATGCAAAATTTCAGAAAAACATGGCTTTGTCTTCTCAAACGCCTTTAGGAGTCTATGGAGCATCTTTATTTTAAGAAATGACATGCCGTGTTTTGTTCACTTTTATTTCTTTAATATTATCTGAGACTTTTGCTTCTTCATTCCATGCTTTCCGCATCTGCTGTGACTGGCACAGCCGGAGAATGTTGTCCTGACTTTGCAGGTAATCTTTTCTAGTGACATTGTACACCAGCAGCATTCATTAGTATGTCCGATGCCATCTAGAGCTCTGTCAGTTTGATATTGTTTTAGCTGCAATTGAGATCTTGTGCTATTTGTTTGGAATGTCTGGTCACCCAAGGGAGGTCTGTATAAAACACAATATGCACAGCACGAGCTCAGGCAAGGCATGCTGAGTTATTACTTGTCTGCAATGCCAAAATGTCCACATATTTCACAATTTTCCTATTTTTATCAAGGCAGTGGACTTCCTTATAAAAAAAAAGCTATTATGCTGACCCCCTCACTTCAATATTTTTTGGTTATGACCCAAAACAAGATTACAACTAGTGATGAGCGGAATACGCCATATTCGATTTCGCGATATTTCGCGAATATTCGTTAATATCGAATATTCGTGATATTTTATAAAAAAAAAAAAAAAAAAAATTGCGAATTTTCGCCAATGCGAATATTCGCCAATGCGAATTTTCGCTAATGTGAAATTTTTTTTTTTATAAAATATCACGAATATTCGATATTAACGAATATTCGGTATATTTTATATTTAAAAAAAAGCGAAATTTCACATATGCGGTTGCGAATATTCGTTAATATCGAATATTCGTGATATTTGATAAAAAAAAAATTGCGAATTTTCGCTATTGCGAATTTTATTTTAATTTGAAAAATAGCGAATATTCGCCGCGATATTCGAGATATTCGCGAATACTCGAATATGCAATATTCGTAGCGAATATTCGCAATGCGAATATTCGTGAGCAACACTAATTACAACCAGTTAAAGTTGCTAAACCCAGCACCCTGCATGCACTATATCTGGTCTCCCACAGTACACAGAACATGGAAATGAAATTATTTCACTAAATACCATTTCTCATCAGCAGTATGTAGCAGACTTGTGACTTCTATCAGTGTCTGGTTAAAGCTTGTAGGAGGAGTTTTAATTCTCCTCTGACTGTCCATGACTACTGACCCTTTGTCTGGACAGTGCTGATTGGCCCCGTGCTGATCACATGCTGCCCCCTTACATCACGGATCTGTGAGATGAGACCGAATGTAAAGATGATGTGAATATTAAAATTAAAAACAATGTTAGACCAATTACATTATATCACACAAATTGATTGATTTATTGAAAACAACATTTTCTCTTTCAACCCTTTTGTGACCAGGAGTTATTGAATCCTAGGCCCAGTCTAAATTTAGCAGCGTCAGTATGCATGGTTAACTTGATAATAACAGTTTGATATTTATGGCTATCTATTTGTTTTTTTTCCAAGGACCTATAATTATTTTGATACACTATTTAATAAATACCGTACTCTGTTTTTTATTATAGGCTGACATAAAATAAAAAAAGTTCACATAATTTTTCTAGTGCTGTAATTGTATGTTAACATTACAATATTAAACAGAGGCATAACGCCATCTGCAGGCTGCTGCAGCCTCCGTAATCTTTAACGTTTGTAAATAAACTTGAGAGCCTGCATGTGATTGCTATGTCATAGGGGAGCTCCTGTGCACACTGCTAGATGTCAAATGAAGAACATAGATAATGTTTCCTCTCCATGGGTCATCAAATTTAGGATAGATAATCTGCTGATTACAGTTGGGAAGAAGTTAAAGCAAAATAATATTTCTGTTCTGGGCATGTAGTAGACTTAATACAGTTTTACCACCCCTTACTTACTAGTTTCAGTACAATAGCATAGTCTTATGTGTCCACGTGTCTTCATACATGTAGGGTGAATGGGATGTTAATTTACAAGAATGTAAATACTGCCTACAAAAATAAAATTGTGTGGACCCCCTGGATTGAACATTATACAGTATATGTAGGGACTTTGACTATTGTTTTATGATGATTTGAATGCTTCATGAGTCAGTTATGTTACTCTATCTGGTTAAAGAGGACCCATAACCATTTCTAACCCCAGCCCCTAAATACTATACCCCTCCAGACTGTCCCTTTTCGTTTTTTTTCTTGCTTCTCCTAATTCTTTACCTAGTTTGCTGTTTTAACTAAATGAAAACTTTTTTTTTGGGGGGGGGGGGTTCTCTTTGGAGAATAAGGTGAACACAAATTTATAGACATGGCACTTATACTCCCAGAACACTATTGTATTGTACCCTGAATGTGTGTGAACGCTCTCCTTGACTGACATTGTGCATGCTGTCACGTATGCTTACTAATCTTTGGATAAAAATGTATGAAACTGTAAAAAAAAAAAAAAAAGAAATTGTGTAAATGCACTGCCTAGCTACCGATTAAGGTGAGGGGTGGATGCAGTGGTTTGTGTTGGGGAAGCCATGGTGATTGACCAAGAAAATCTATCCTGGCCAATCAAATTTGTATTGAACAGACCCATTGACCAGGATCATGGAGATACCTACAAACACAGCAGTATTTCCTGATCCAGTCTTAAAAGGTGAAACCCTGGTTCACATTGATGCTACTTTGAAATCGTGCTACTTCACTTGAAGTAGCGTGATTTCAAAGTAGCAAGGTCAGCGCGATTTCAGTTGCTACTTGATAGACATTTGTGTGGCTTCATACACAGATGTCTATTGAAATCGCACTTGAAATCAGCAAAAGTAGTGCAGGAACTACTTTTGCAAATCGGTGCGGCACCACAAAATCGGTGTTGCCTCCAATAGGCTGCGACTTATCATGCGATTTGATCTCTCAAATTGCATGACAAATCGCTCCAATGTGAACCTAGATGGAATAGGGGAATATTCCTGTAAACACATTAATACTGACATCTGCAAATCATATTTTAGACTGTTACAAAGGCTCCTTTAAAAACATGCCTTTTCGCAGATATAGGTCACGAAGAACACTAAAGGACAAAACTGATTCCAAGACAGAATAATAAAATAATAATTACAATCACCTTAATTTAAACAATGACACAGTACAGAGACAAAATGTCTGGAGAGTGTCCAAATGTCTATTAGAGATTACAGTGCTGCCACTAATTTGTTATACTGCCAATATGAATTATTTTTGACAGTGGTGAATCATTCATGACCTTCTCATCCAGCTGAAGGAGATGTCTGCAGAGCAGGGTGTATGGAGTCCGGGGATGGCTCAATAAAGTTTAAATTAGGCAAAAATTACCTGTTTAAATCACTGATTTATTGTGCCTATCAGCCGCAAGAGGTTATAATACTTCCCTAAGCTGAGATGCAGCTAAACATTATTGGGACCATCACCCGTAGCCAAATCCTCTTTCTGCATCAGTGTGCTTTGTGGGAGGGGGTACCGAGTCCCTCTGTATGTCTGTACAGGCAGTATAAAAGCTCCTAACTGGCCCAATTTGGCAAGGCACTTCTAGACAAAAATCCTTTCCTTCACAGAGGTCAAAAGCCAACCAACAGTCTAAAGCCTTGTACACACGATCAGTCCATCCGATGAGAACGATCTGATGGACCATTGTCATCGGTTAACCGATGAAGCTGACTGATGGTCTGATGTGCCTTCACACCATCGGTTAAAAAAACAATCGTGTTAGAACACGGTGACGTAAAACACAACGACGTGCTGAAAAAAATTAAGTTCAATGCTTCCAAGCATGCGTCGACTTGATTCTGAGCATGCGTGGATTTTTAACCGATGCTCGTGGCTACTAACGATCGGTTTTGACCTATCGGTTTGGAATCCATTGGTTAAATTTAAAGCAAGTTGGCTTTTTTTTTAACCGATGGTTAAATAACCTATGGGGCCCACACATGATCAGTTTAGACCAATGAAAACGGTCCATCAGACAGTTGTCCCTTGTTTAACCTATCGTGTGTACGAGGCCTAATATGCAAGCCTCTACTGTCCTCTGAGGCTCCCATATTGTATAATGAATAGCAGGGTAGGTACTTGGCTCAGAGCTACAGTATGGGAGAAATCAAGGTCTTAATTGGTAGGTTTGTACACAGCTAAGACCTGACAGGATAGTTTAATATCCAAGACTCTGAATATATGAACAATATGAAAATACTTGTGTGTGGTGGTGTGGTCATGTATTCCATGTGGTGGAAAGGAAAGTGCCTCCCTATCATTGTTTTAGAGCAGGGGTCTCAAAACATTCGAAACAAAGGGCCGGTTTATTGTCCTTCAGACTCTTGGAGGGCCGGACTTTGACAAGCGGAGGTGGAAATTTTCCTGGCATCAGTGGGACTTAACATATGGTATTAGGTGAAGAAATAGTGCCCCATCGTTTGTATCATAGGGAGGAATAGTGCCCCATTAGTGGTGTCAGTGGGAGAAATGGTGCTCCACTGTCGGTGTCAGATGTCAGAATAGTGTCTTGTATCAGTGGGAGGGATACTGCCCCAAGGGCCGGATAAAGGCAAGCAAAGGGCCGCAGTTTGGAGACCACTGTTTTAGAGTGACAGCTGAATTTTTATTAATTATGAATGGCATCAAACATCTTTTACTTTACTTATTATACATTGAGGCACCACGTGAAAGTAAAATAGATGCACCGCAAATTGCATAATTTTTTACATCAAATAACGTAGCGCCCTTCATTTCAGAGCAGTCCTAATTACAGGGGAAACGTGTCAGTTGCCCAAGACAGCGCAATAAAGAGGCAATATGAAAAAAAAAATTTGATCCATGTATTGCGTAAAGCTCAACGCCAGCCAAACTTTTGTTTTTAGCCTTGGATAGACTTGGTAAAAATCAATAATGTCAACATTGCATTGTTGTCCCTGGCCTAGTTGGGGAAATTTGCCTCATTTGTTTGTCCCCTGTCCACAATGACAGTAGGTTATGAAATTATGGGATCTGTTGCCACTGGGACAGGAAGGTGCAGATAGTAATAATGACCTAACAGAGGTTTTAACTCATCCATATTTTACTGACCTATAAATATGCTGTTGCAGTCTGAACCTTTTCTGTTCATCCCCTTTTGTGTACAGGATGAGGGAAAATACACCTAAGGGGGTCACAGACCAAAATAAAAAATATGTGAACTCCTATAAAAAAAAAAAAACACTTGTGTCCAGTAGAGCTGCACGATTCTGGCTGAAATGAGTATCATGATTTTTTTGCTTTTAAAGATAGATCACGACTCTCGCGGCGTAACAGCATCTTTCACATTAAAACAAAGAAAATTGGGCTAATTTTACTGTTTATTTTTTATTTTTATTGAAGTGTATTTTTTTTCCCAAAAAATTGCATTTGAAAGGCCCGCTGGGCAAAAAGCAATGTGACATAAATTATTGCAACAATTGTCATTTTATTCCCTAGGATCTCTACTAAAATATATATAACGTTTGGGGGTTCCAAGTAGTTTTCTAGCAAAAAATATTAATTTTAACTTAAACAAGTGTCAGAAAAGATTTGGACTTTAAAGGGGTTGTAGAGGTAACTTTTTTTTCCCTAAATAGCTTCCTTTACCTTAGTGCAGTCCTCCTTCACTTACCTCATCCTTCCATTTTGCTTTTAAATGTCCTTATTTCTTCTGAGAAATCCTCACTTCCTGTTCTTCTGTTTGTAACTCCACACAGTAATGCAAGGCTTTCTCCCTGGTGTGGAGTGTCGCGCTCGCCCCCTCCTTTGGACTGCAGAAGAGTCAGGACGCTCTCTACCTTGCAGATAGAGAAAGGAGCTGTGTGTTAGTGGGCGTCCTGACTCTTCTACGGTCCAAGGGAGGGGGAGAGCACGACACTCCACACCAGGGAGAAAGTCTTGCATTGCTGTGTGGAGTTACAGACAGAAGAACAGGAAGTAAGGATTTCTCAGAAGAAATAAGGACATTTAAAAGAAAAATCGAAGGATGAGGTAAGTGAAGGAGCACTGCACTAAGGTAAAGGAAGCTATTTGGGAAAACATTTTTTTTACCTTGACAACCCCTTTAAGTGATTAAACTTCCTGCCATTACAACAGAAGTTTTCTCTAAGAGGGAAGTTAGTTACAATGTGTCATGTTGTTAAAAACTTGGCAGACTGCCCAGATTTTTTCTTTACACACACACACACAAGTTTATTCCTTTGATCTAAGAAGGAAGGATTAGTTACAAAGTTTCCTGTTTAAAAATTGGCAAACTGCCCAGATATTTTATTTTGTCAGCTGATAAGTCTTTCCACTTATATATAGTTATATGAAAGAATCGTCAAACTCTGCATTGGAGATCGTCAGGGGGGGTTGAATCGAGATCACGATTTTTTAACAATTATTTGTGCAACACTAGTGTCCAAGATTTAGCTTTCAGAGGGATTTGTTTTTGCAAGTATTGTGTTAAAACTATTTCCACAAGTCAAATCAAATGACGCACAATGGTTGATGTGGAATTTTGCAATTTTAACTTAAATTTCACAACATGATTTAAAAATGCATCTGCCTTATGCCTGTTTAATTCAGAGAACTTAAATTCCTTAGGTCCTGCAATAGAATCCACTTTAAGTTTACTTGAAGTGAAAACATTTATTTATTTAAAAAAAAAATGTATGAAAGGCATAGAAAGTGTGGTATTAGGGAGATTTTGCTTTAATTCCTACCCAGTAAACATAGCAGGAAACAAGAAGACATCTCTCCATAGTAGGGCTGTTACTGATCAAAATTTTTGTGTTCGATTAATCGTTTTTTATTTTAATCGATTAATCGACTAAATTCGATTAATTATAACACACATACAGATCCAACTACTTTTAGCTGATCTCCTTGCAGGCCGATCCCCAGTGCAGCTCCCAACCACTGGAAAAATGGATAGCAGGATACAAAAAACACACAGGCAGCGCTCGATGGGAATAGCATTAAAACTTTTATAATATTCAAGTAGGTAATAAAATAAATATTGCACTGGAGATAAAATCGATGTAGCTACATAAACTGTCAAAAATGGTGCGAGTAATACCAAACGGTACCAAAAGCAGTCATAAAAACATGTAGCCAAGTATGATACTGGTATAAAAATGTGTACAACGATACCACTGCTGAATCCAGATGAGGAGAGGTTAACAACAGTCTGTCAGGATGTAGATGTCCCATAAAGGGAACTATCACAACTCCCAGTGGATGGCTGTAGAATCCCCGGTAGATAGAAGGAAGTAATAGAGGGAAGTGTAACAGCCCTTGTGTGTGGCAGATAGTAAGGTCCCGCCGGCATGCAGATATGAAGGCACAGCTAAGGAGCCCTTCAGATGGACACGGCAAGCCCCACCGGTGTCCGTGACGTTACCGGATCTCCGACGGAACTCCCTAAAGGCCCAGAAGCTGGCGGAGAGGCGAGTACCAATCAAAAGAATTTTAATCGATCAAAAACATTTTGATCGATCAAAAAAATTAACTTTTAATTAATCGATTAATCTTTAATTTGCACAGTCCTACTCCATAGTGATGGAAATGGACTGGCCATTTAACAGCAAGAATCTCCATTTATTATTAACCTACACTACAGAAATAAATGAGGGGAATGTGGTTGCTGCAGGTAGCACTCGGGGTTCTACAAGACTATTTCATACTTGAGATTCATTGTAATTTTGTCATTGTGCTGCTGTTTCAGACAATACACTATGAGATTGGCTTCATTGTGGCCACAGCCCTGGGGGTCCTGTTTTTCCTGCTCATGCCCTTGGTGGGGCTATGCTTCTGCATGTGTCGCTGTTGTGATAACTGTGGCGGGGAGATGCACCAGAGACAAAAGAAGAATGCTGACTGTAAAAGAGGCAGCTACGCCACCTTCCTGTTCGTGACATCTCTGCTAATAAGGTAAGCTGTGCCTGAACGCTCAGCTAATGAATGCTGGCCGTAGGTGTGATATTAGAATGGAACTGTCGTTGGCCTTACTTATGTAACTCCCCACAAAGCACAAACTCTTGGGAAAATACCAACACAGGCTTGTGTATGCTGAAAAATGATTGTACTATAACGCCTCCTTAATTACCTTAAAATATTTTATAATAATAAGAGTTACAAAAATCCGACTTGCATACAGCTTACAAATGCAGGGTGACAACAGGAAGTGAGAGGATATCTACCCCTAGGATGATAAATTCACTCCAGTAAGGCCTCGTACACACGACCTGAGAAACTCTTCGTAAAAGACACATCGTTTTCCTCAACGAGTTCCTTGACAGGCTTGTCGAGAATCTTGTCAAGCTTTCTTTGCATACACACTGTCAAGACAAAATCTTGTCGTTCTCAAACGCGGTGACGTACAACACCTACGACGGCACTATAAAGGGGAAGTTTGATTCCACTGGCGCCAACCTTGGGGCTGCTTTTGCTAATCTCATGTTACTGTGTGTTAAAGCGGTGGTTCACCCTAAATCTACTATGTCCCATCCGATCCAGCATACTGGCGTCAGCGCCAGTATGCTTTTTTTTTTAATTGCTCTACTTACTGTGTAATGATTAATTTTCATTTGTCTCCCCCGCGGTGGATGGCGCCGCTATGGTGCGTCACGGCTTCCGAAAATAGCCGATTTAGGACTCGG
The DNA here is from genome assembly GCA_029574335.1 of Rana kukunoris. NCBI lineage: Eukaryota > Metazoa > Chordata > Amphibia > Anura > Ranidae > Rana > Rana kukunoris. The sequence goes on from CM056049.1 coordinate 662,147,163, forward strand.
GTATTTCCGGTGCTGCTCACAGACCTAGGAGCTGACTGCGCAGGCGCCGTATATCTCCGAGTCCTATTTTGGCTTTTTTCGGAGGCTGTGACGCGCTATACGGCGCCTGCGCAGTCAGCTTCTAGGTCTGTGCGCAGGCGCCGTATAGCGCCGGAAATACCCGAGTCCTAAATCGGCTATTTTCGGAAGCTGTGACGCGCCATAGCGGCGCCATCCACCGTGGGGGAGACAAATGAAAATTAATCATTACACAGTAAGTAGAGCAATTAAAAAAAAAAAAAAAAAAACAGCATACTGGCGCTGACGCCATTATGCTGGATCGGATGGGACATAGTAGATTTAGGGTGAACCACCGCTTTAAGTAAAAGTTTGGTGAGAGACGATTTGCGCTTTTCAGTCTGCAACAGCGTGACGAATGTGCTATCTACATTACGAACACTACTTTTACCGAAGGTGCGCTCCTGTCACGTGTTTCTTATCGTAAACCAGCCCGACGAGGAACACGACGAGGAAATTGACACACCCGACGAGAAAAAAGAGAACTTGTTCTCTTTTTTTCTCAACGAGACCCGCAACAGTTTTCTCGACAAAAAACATACACACGACCGTTTTCCTCAGCAAAAAGGCTCTGCCACCAATTTTCTTGATGGATTTTGTCGAGGAAAACGGTTGTGTGTTTGAGGCCTAAGGCAGCGTACACACGACCGAGGAACTCGTCGGGCGAAACGCATTGTTTTCCTTTGTTCGCGTGCACACTGTCAAGACCAAATCTCATCGTTCTCAAACACGGTGACTTCAACACATACGACAGCAGGGGAAGTTCGATTCCACTGGCACAACCCTTGGGGCTGCTTTTGCTAATCTCATGTTACTCATGTTACTAATCTCATGTTGCATGTTAGGAAAAAGTTTGGTAAGACAGTTGCACTTTTCAGTCTGTTACAGCGTGACAAATGTGCTATTTCCATTACAAACGCTACTTTTACTGAGGATGCGCGGGTTTCTTAGCATACACACGCTCGAGTTTCTCGTCGAAAAGCAGCCCGACGAGAATCTCGACGAGCCAAATTTGACTCTCGTCGAGAAAAGAGAGAACATGTTCTCTTTTTGGCTTGTCGAGTTCCTCGATGAAAAATAAACGGTTTCCTCGGCAAAAAAGCTCTCCCACCGAGTTTCTTGCTGGATTCTGCCGAGGAAACCGGTCGTGTGTACGCGGCCTCAGAGTTATCATAGGAAAAAGGTGTCTCCACTGAAGCTTTATCTCCAATCCAATTCCACAAGCCAACATTTTCTAAATCCAATTGTCACACAAAGTGAGGTGAAATCTTCTAAACAGAACAAACATTACAGGGGTGTTATCTCTTCCCTATGCAATCCAAAAAATGTAAAACATTTTTTTTTTGGCTGGAGTTGCACTTAAAAAATTTACCTGTTCCCACTTACATACAAATTCAACATAAAGGGGTTGTACACCCTCATGTGTTTTCGCCTATGACTTAAAGTGAAAAAACTTGTGGCAGTGACCATCCCCCCAGCCCCCCCCCCCCCGTTTTACTTACCTAAGCCCCGAATTTCCCTCGGCGGAGACGCAAAATACCTCTTTCCACGATAACAGCACAGCCATTGGCTCCCGCTGCTGTCAATCAAAAAGAAAGGTGCCGAGGGCGGGACCAAGTCCGGCGTTCATGGCTATGGACTCAAATGCTGGACTCGGTAGCGCACCCGTAAGGCAACCCCCCCGGGAGAGCGCTTTTCCTAGGGGGGTTATCTGAGGAGCCGCGAGAGCCGCTGAGAGACCCTAGAAGTCGAGGATCATGGCTACTCTGTGCAAAACGAGCTGCACAGTGGAGGTAAGTATGACATGTTTGTTAATTAAAAAAAAAAAAAACCTACAGATCTCTATCTTATTTGTAACCTGTATAGCCATTATACAATATGCAGTACATGACATCTTTAGTACAAATTTGTGTGGACAGATTCTCCCACCTGAGCTGTGGCTCTCTGCAGCTCCTCCAGAGTTACCATGGGCCCCCTGGCAGCTGCTTCTCTGATTAATGCTCCTGTTGCCCGGCCTGTCAGTTTAGGTGGACGGCCATGTCTTGGTAGGTTTGCAGTTGTGCCATACCCTTTCCATTTTCGGATGATGGATTTAACAGTGCTCTGTGAGACGTTCAAAGCTTGGATTATTATTTATAACCAACCCCTGCTTGAAACTTCTCCACAAATGTATCCCTGACCTGTCTGCTGTGTTCTTTGGCCTTCATGATGCTGTTTGTTCACTAAGGTCCTCTAACCAACCTCTGAGGGCTACACAAAACAGCTGTATTTTTACTGAGCTTAAATTACACACAGATGGACCCTATTTACTAATTTGTTGACTTCTGAAGGCAATTGGTTCCACTAGATTTTAGTTAGTTAACACTTTCCCTACCGAGTCATTGTAAAATGACGTCGGCGGGAACCCTCCCTCCCTCCGGATGGACGTCATATGACATCCTTGCCTTCCCAGGTGGCTAGGGGGCGAGCGCCGCCGCCACATTGCTCAGGACACGGTGCACGTGCCCGGCGAGCGCGATGTCTGCCGGGCACCCGCGATTGCCCGCAATCACGGCAGGACGTGTCAGCGGTGAGGGGATGGATGTGTGTTCCCAGTACAGAGGAACACACATCGATCTCCTCCCCTTGTGAGTCCCCCTCCCCCTACAGTTAGAACACACTTTAGGGGACATATGAACACCTTCATCGCCCCTAGTGTTAAACCCTTCCCTGCCATTCACATTGTAACGGTTCATTCCGTTACACACATTTACACACTGCAGTTTTATAGCACGTTGGCCGTAAACTTGTTCTGCATACAGACGGCAGAACTTTTTCAGCAAACATTTGAGAAACTACATGGTTTTTGTGCTCTTTAGCACCACCCTTTGGGCAACTTCTGCTAATGTTATCTTTAAAGGGGTTGTAAAGGTACAATTTTTTTTCTAAACAGCTTCCTTTACCTTAGTGCAGTCCTCCTTCACTTACCTCATCCTTTGATTTTGCTTTTAAATGTCCTTCTTTCTTCTGAGAAATCCTCACTTCCTGTTCTTCTGTCTGTAACTACACACAGTAAGGCTGCATTCACACCTGAGCGAAGCGTTTTCCCGCGATTTTGCAGCGTTTTTTACCGTGTTTTGCCGTGTTACTTGCAGCGTTTTTTACCACGATTTTGGGCAGGTTTAGGGTCACCAATGTTAAACGCCCAAATACGCTCAATTCGAGCGACAAAAAAGGGTCCTGAACTTGTTTGAGCTTCAGGCGTTCGTCGTCAGCCATTTTGGAGTGGAGATGTGAACCGTCTCCATTGAGAATAATGTATTTTTTCCCCTCTAGCGTTTTGGAGCTTCATGCTTCAGGCGACAAAACGCTTAGGTGTGAATGCAGCCTAATGCGAGACTTTCTCCCTGGTGTGGAGTGTCGTGCTCGCCCCCTCCCTTGGACTACAGGAGAGTCAGGACGCTCTCTACGTTGCAGATAGAGAAAGGAGCTGTATGTTGGTGGGCATCCTGACTCTCCTGTAGTCAAAGGGAGGGGGCGAGCACGACACTCCACACCAGGGAGAAAGCCTTGCATTGCTGTGTGGAGTTACAGACAGAAGAACAGGAAGTGAGGATTTCTCAGAAGAAATAAGGACATTTAAAAGCAAAATTGAAGGATGAGGTAAGTGAAGGAGGACTGCACTATGGTAAAGGAAGCTATTTAGGGAAAAAATTGTACCTTTACAACCCTTTAACCACTTAAGACCCGGACCATTACTGTATGTCGAATTGAACGATGAAAATTCGACAAATCATCGAAAATCATCGGATCTGAACGAAAACGAAAATAAAGCATTTTTTATGTCGGATCTTTCGGTTTTCGTTTCTTGCGCTTTCGTTCGTTAAAACGATAATGAAAATACCAGATTTTTGGACGAAAATGCATTCTAACGAAAACGAATGCACATGTCTACTACTCAACATATACTATATTAAATGTTGTTTCCTACTTCCTGCTCCAAATAGCCTTCTGCCATGACATGCATGAGAAGCAGCTGTAGGAATCCCACGCAGAAGTTTCCACATATTCAACATATGCAGTCAAATTTGAAACCCCACAACATGTTTGCTATGTGTTCCTATTCACACAGCATGCTTGAAAAAAAAAAACATATTTCTAACCTTTTTAGGCCGTGTACACACGATCGAATCTATCTGCTGAAAACGGTCCGACGGACCGTTTCAGCAGACAAATTCGATCGTGTGTACGGGCGGACAGACAGGTTTTTCCAGCAGACAGATTTTAAAGCATGCTTTAAAATCTGTCTGCTGGGAACCCGTCCTTCCAACATGTCTGCTGGTTAGTACACTAACCAGCAGACATATCTGTCCGCACATACGTTGAATGGATTTGACGCATGCGCGAAAGTGTTTTACTTCCTGGTGACGGTGACGTGGCGGCATCAACGTCACCGCCACGTCACGGCGCTGTCTGTCGGCGGGGATTTTGGTTTGATCGTGTGTACACGATCAAACCAATCTATCCCAGCAGACAAATCCGATCAAAACGGTCTGTCAGACCGATTTGATCGGATTTATTTCATGGTGTGTACGCGGCCATAGATGTTTCTCTGGAGGAGGTGTTATGGCTGACTGAAAGTTTTTTTTTTAGCAATGTTAGACTGAGCCTGTCCCAAATCTGTTCTCCCTAACATACAATGCACAAAATCTAGCCTCTACACCTTTAACCGTTTATTAGGGTATACTGTTAAAATGTAGTTATAATTGAAAAGGGTTAAGGTGGATGTAAACCCGAAAAAAAAAAAAAAATCTTTGATGTCACAATGTACAGTATAAGATTTCCTATCCTCTGTGCCCAGTCTTGCCACACAGAGTTAATGCAGCTCTGAGCAATCCTCTTTTATTGTTCAGTGAAATAAAATGGACTTACAGAGAAAAACCTTAGTCCGTTCCGCCCCCTTGCTGTGAGTGACAGGTTATATACATCTCTCATGCACTAGCCTGGAGACAAGCATTATTTTTTAATTCCCACCTCCACTTCTTCTTTTCTGAAGTCATATGGTTACTTTTCTGGATGTTCGTGATCATAGCAGAATTTAGTCTAAGGGGAGTGTAGAGGTAGGCGGGGAGTCTGACATCACAACTCCACCCACAGAGCTCCAGACAACAGCTCCACCCACAGAATCTGCAGTTTTTCAGTTCTTATAACAGACAGAGGGGAGACATTTGACAGGTAAGGATACATGCAGGAGCCATCTATATCCTTCTAGATCAGCACTATGGCAGTAGTTTAGAAAGGATGAAAGTGGGTTTACATCTTCTTTATTATTCGCAAACACCAATGCCCAGTCCCCAAGAATTTTATCTTGCTGCAGGTTCCAGAATAGAGCATCTAAAAAAAAGGTAAGCTAATATTTAAAAAAAAAATATATATATATATATATATATATATATATATATATATATATATATATATATATATATATATATATAACTTTTTGCTTTGTAAATGGCGATATGTAACAAATATAAAGTAGGTGTTCTCCTAATTTGGCTGCAAAACTGAAAATATCCTTTAAATACGTTTAGCATTTATGATGTAAATGATTTTATGTGCCTTTATTGTCCTGTACTCTAATATTAATAATAATAATAATACAGTAGCAATTGTAACAAAGTTTATAATTCTGTTTAATTACTTATGTTATCATATTTCAACAGTCTTGGAGTGCTCTGTGCTTTTGCTGCAAATCAGAATCTTACTAGCGAGATCCGAGGATCAAAGAAATTGGTGCAAAGCAACTTCAAGGACTTGAAAACCTTGCTAGCGGATACCCCCACGGTACTGTAATATAATTATATATGTTTTCAGTTGATCTAAGGGACAGTTGTTTATAACGGATTCTGACTTGGTGAAAGAAAGTAGAAAATAAGTGCACACATGCTTCTTTGTCCAATGTGTCCAGGTCGCTTATTAATAATGTCTAGAGTTGGGCAAACAGTTCGAGCCAAGCAAAATTTGGCGAACACTCAAAATTTTCCCCACAATGCACTGTACGCTGTACAGTGCATTCTAAGCCTTGATTGGGTAAAGCTTTGCCCAATCAGAGCACAATGAATAGCTGGTTGTTAAGGAGAGGGTCGGGAAGCCGGCCGCTGCTTCCTTAACAATGGTTGAGTCATCAGCTGTCAACGGATTTCCCCGCTGACAGCTGAATGAAAAAAAAAACATTGCTGGCAATAAAAAAAAGTGCAAACAAAATGGCATGGGGTCCCCCAAAAATCCATAACAGACCTTTTATCCAAGCATGCAGCCCAGAAGATCAGCAAGGGGGGGGGGGGGGCAGAACAGGGCACATGCCCTCAACATTGTCGATGGATCTACATTGGGGGACATTGTTTTTTTTTTTTAATAAAGCAATTGTCAAAAACTGTCTCCTGACTTTATTTATAGAGTACCCCATACTCATTCACATAGGGAGGGGGCCGGTGTTCTGTCAATATGGACTGTGCAGGCGCAAACATAGCCGCCGAAAATCTCTGAGGAAATACAGCTGTTCTGTACCTGTAGACGGTGCATGCGCAATCAACACGTCACTCGCTCCCGATGCTCTGGGTGGGTTATTCATTGCATACGACAAGGGACGGAATACAACAAGGGGCGGATGTTTTTCTCAAAGGGTCCAGATTGTTAAAGGTGGATTGTTAACTTGTTATAAAGGGCTTCCAGATTCCAATAAAGCCCTGTGCCCGCAGACCCTGACAACCTCAGCCCAGGGTTGTCAGGAAGAAGCCCTTGTCCCCATCAACATGGGGATAAGGTGCTCCCCCATGTTGGGGGCATGTGGCCTGGTATGGTTCAGGAGGTTTAGGACGCTCACTCGCCCCCCCCCCCCCCTTCACGTTCTGCCAGGCTGCATGCTTGGATAAGAGTCTATCATGGATTTTGGGGGAAAGCCCATGCCATTTTTAAAAAAACGATTTGACGCAAGGTTCCCCTTAAATCTTATACCAGACCCAATGAGCCTGGTATGGATTGGGGGACCCCTGCACCCTTTCGTTTTAAAAACACTTTTGTATTGCCGGCAATTTGAATGTCATTTTTTTCTGTTAATAAATGTCAGTTTTGTTGCAGCAGGTTCTATATACGGTACAAATGCTCTATTTTGGAGGCAGACTAAGGGGACCCCCTAGGCACTATATTTAAGGGAATTTTTAATTTTAATTGTTTCACTTTAAGCATCATTAAAATCGCTGCTCCTGTAAAAACAATTTTTTTTAAACTCGGTGCCCCCATACCCTTTTTTATGGCCAATAACTTGCATATAAGCCCTCAAAATGGGGACTTTTGATTATTCTAATTTGGGTCCCATAGACCTTAATGGGAATCAGGTTTCAGTTCTGAACTTTTGCGATATTCGAGAGTTCTGGCGTGAACTGAACCGGGGGGTTTTCAGCCCATCATGCAGCAGGACGCTCTCACACGAGTCGGCTCACCTGAGTCAGTTTAGTCAGGCAGGTGCTCCCTCAGCCTCCCGGCTGCATCCAGGACTCACGGATCCAGCTCTCCTTGCTCCCCTTTGGCCTCCATACTCCCCTTCACCAGCAGCCGTGTCTAGCCTTCTTTCTGGGCGCTTGTGTCCCCCCCGCCTCCCTGCCTCCCCTGGGACAGCGCGGCCGTCCTAAGGATAAGCCGCAGCTCTTCCCAGCGGAGCAACGGCTGCACATCACAGAACCGGCTGCCCCCTTTCTCCTCCTGGCCACCGGCTCCTTCCCAAAGCCATCCAGAGTTGAGGTATCCCCCCGTCGCCTCCTCGCCTCAGCGCCTTCCCTCTTCAGCCATCCGCTCCGACCTAGGCCGTTTTTCGGCGGCAGCGCTCAGGAAAGACCGCGGCTTCACCCGAGGCCTAGCGGCGCACCGCATAAACTTGAGGAAATCCCTCTAAAGTAGCCCAGAAACCCCCACCTACCCTAGGAGGTCCCCCATCCTCTCCCAGTCACCCACCAGCCTTCTCTAGTGTCCTATCCACCAAGGTTTGACAGCCCCCAGCTCAGGTCCTTTTTCCTGAATGGTGGCCATCTTGGTACTCCCCAGCACATCTCCCCCTATTTTTCCTGACCACGTATCCACCACCCCTTTAGCACTTGATCCAGGGTTTCGACTGATCGCTCTTGAAGGGTCAGGAAGGAATTTTTTTCCCGTACCGCAGCACACTGGTTAGCACGGCCAGGGTTTTTTTTGCCTTCCTCTGGATCAACCTGGGAGTGAGGATTTAAAGAATCTCCCCCCCCCCCAGCCCATTAAAAACCGCACTGGCACCCCCGATGCTTGGCGACAATGACTAATCTGCGATATTCTGCAGACACCATCCTGGGTCTGAGGCGATTCGCCACAGGATTACCAGTCATCACCAAAAAGGCCTTAAGAATTGAGCAACTATTGAGAATCGATCGACGATCGACTATCAAAAATTTCAGGTATCCACCCCACCCTAAGCACATATCATGTGCTTTGATCAACACAAGATCGGCAGTAAAACACAGACTAGAAATCCATGATTTCATTCTTCAATACGATTTAGACTGACTCTTTATTACAGAAAGCTGGCTCACAGCTGACTGTAACACCATTCTAGGAGAACTGGTGCCAGAAAACTACCGTATTATAACCGAAAATAGAATAGGACAAAGAGGAGGAGGCCTGGCAGTGATCCACAGGACTCAACTTGCGATCACTAAACCAATCCTTCAAAACCCTCTTCCATTCATGGAAACCCTTACTCTGCAGCTGCAAACAAATCCCCAGGAGACCGTCCACGTTCTTCTCTGCTATAGGCCACCCGGGCCAAAATCGCAGCTTCTATCATCATTGACGGACTTCATCTCCACTTATACCCTTAACAGCAAACACCTTTTGCTGCTTGGGGATTTCAACCTCTGGGCCAATTCCTCACAAGACCCCATTGCTGACGCCTGTATTGACCACCTGGAAGGATTAGGGCTTCAGCAATTATTATGTGGGCCCACACATTCTTCAGGTCATACACTAGATCTTATTTTCAGACAAAATCTGAAAATAAGTATTTTGGAAAATGAACCGTTGCCATGGACAGATCACCATGCAATTAAATTCATTATTTCCAAAACTTCCCCATTGCCAAAAACACCCAAGCCAGTGACAATACACTGGACTAGATCTCAGAAGAAGCTCCATTCGGAACTCTTTAAATCTACCTTGAGAAATAAAATTAAAACAATTCAACCATCTCGTACAGCCTCAGAAACATTGGATGCCATAAATGCAGCGCTACTACAGTCAGCAGACTTAGTAGCACCGAAACGCAAAGCCCTTATCCGGAAAAACAAGGCCGGCTGGTTCAACAACCAGCTGTCACTTCTGAAGCAAGAGCGTAGAAGGGCAGAAGCCGCCTGGAAACGAAGCGCTTCTGAGGAGAATCTCGCCACCTATAAAGCAGCAACAAAAAAATACCACAAAGAAATCTTCAAAGCCAAGAAAAATTATTTTTCTGAGGCTATCAACAGCGCCCTAAACCGCCCACGGGAACTCTTCAAGCTGGTCACTCAGACCATGAATCCTGGCTGTCTTGAAGCCCCCAATTCAGATTCCCAAGAATTTTGTAATGAATTGTTGGATTTCTTCATCAATAAAATTGAGAGAATCCGGGAAAGCATTCAGCAAAGCAAGACCCTCGTCAACACCCCCTCCCCCCCCCGTACAACCACACAACATCCATAGAAACTCTCCACAACAAACAAAGTTCACTCTGGAACCCATCTCCATCGAGGCCACTGAAAATATCATCAGCGTGTTGCGCAATAGCACATCGCCTATTGATATTATCCCCACTAAACTACTGAAGGAATGTGCCGATATCCTGGCACCTCCCATCATGCAGCTTATAAACCAGTCATTTAAGGAAGGCATAGTGCCTTCCCTACTGAAAGAGGGCACAATCCAGCCCATCTTGAAGAAACCCACCCTGGACCCCAAGAACCCAACTCACCGCCGGCCCATAACAATGCTAAACGTCTTCTCCAAAGTAATGGAGAAAGTAGTGGTACAACAGCTGCAACAGCATCTAGATACCCATAATCTACTTGATCCATACCAATCGGGCTTCCGTCCCGGGCACGGGACAGAAACAGCATTGCTCAAAATATGGGACGACGTTCTAGAGGCCGCAGACGAAGGAGAATCTTGTCTTCTGGTTCTGCTGGACCTAAGCGCAGCCTTTGACACGGTAGACCACAAACTTTTACTGACTCGGCTGGCTGAAGTAGCCAGAGTCACAGAAGGTGATTTACCATGGTTTGCCTCTTTTTTAGAAAACCGATCACAAACAGTGAAATTGGGACCTTTCACTTCTGGAAAACGCACGGTGTCATGTGGAGTCCCTCAAGGATCACCCCTGTCACCGGTGCTCTTCAACATCTATCTTCGCCCTCTCTTTGAAATCATCAGTAGTCAGCAACTACTTTATCACTCATATGCAGATGACACGCAACTATATTTCCGCATCTGCAACAAAAAGGATCATCATCTCAGTTTAGAGAATTGTCTCTCTTTGATAGAAAACTGGATGACTAAGAGTTATCTCAAACTCAACAATTCCAAAACAGAACTTCTTCTGTTTCATGCAAGTCGCAAGAGTCAACTGGCAACAACCTGGACACCTCCGCCCATGTTTGGCCAGATCATCACCCCTAGCTCCAAAGTCAAAAGTCTTGGGTCGTCTTTGACTCCTACATGACAATGGACGCACAAATAGGGTCAGTAGTCAGCGGATCTCACCATCTGCTGCGCCTACTACGCAGACTTATTCCATTTATTCCCAAAAAAGACGTAGCAGTCGTGGTGGGATCAATTGTGAACTCCAGACTGGACTATGCAAATGCCCTTTACCTCGGACTCCCCAAGTACCAAATCACTCGTCGGCAAACCGTTCAAAATACGGCCGCCAGACTGGTGACTGGGAAAAAACCCTGGGAATCCATCTCGCCTTCACTAAGAGCCCTTCACTGGTTGCCAGTAAAAGACAGAATTGCTTTTAAAGCACTCTGTCTGATGCACAAGTGCATCCATGGGAATGCCCCGCAATATCTTTGCCAAAAAATAGAAGCCCACAATCCCAATCGCGTTCTGCGATCCACCGACCAAAATCTGGTCAAGGTACCCAAAGCCAGATACAAGTCCAAAGGAGAAAGAAGGTTTGCTGTCCAAGGTCCCAGGCTATGGAACGCTTTACCAACCAGCATTCGGTTGGAGGCAAACCACCTGACCTTCAGAAGACAGATTAAAACTCTGCTCTTTTGATGTCAAGAGAGACTAAAAACAACAAGCGCCCAGAGGCGATTCAGTTCGCATGTGCCGCGCTATATGTTTTTCATTCATTCATTCATTCAATAATGTCTGTCCTCCATCATCAGCTTGTAATGTGAACACATAAACTTGAGACTCAATTGGTTTTATTCCATATCCATTGAGCTGCACTGATTTGCATAAACCCACAAAGGCTCAATGCAAGGGCACATAGAAAATGGTTGCTTTCTATGTGTCTGTTTTCACCATACATGTGAGGTGGTATGAACTGTTTAAATATGCAGCATGTACGGATTTTTACAGAATCCAACTCACCTCATGGCAGCTTTTTTGTGTGCAGACTGGTGTAAAAGACCCATGAAACAGAAAGCAATAGAATTTTGCTGGAGTCACAGATCAGCTGAGGCCCCGTACACACGGCAGAGAACCTCGACGGGCGGAACACATCGTTCCGCCCGTCGAGGTTCTCTGCCGGCCGTCAGAATCGGCGACCCGCCCGTTGGGAAAGGCAACCAGCCATTCATCCCGACGGGCCGTCGAGCAAATAGAGAACCTGTTCTCTATTTGCTCGACGGGTTTCCCGACGGGCGGGGCTCGCCGAGAGCGTACACACGGCCAAGGTTCTCGGCAGAATGCGGCTCCCAGCGAGGTTCTCGCTGGTTTCTGCCGAGAACCTCGGCCGTGTGTACTGGGCTTAAGTGATATGACTTCCAGCCGCTATGGATTACTACAAATTACAATTGTGCTTTATGTCCCCGTCTTCCTCGCTAGAAGCGAGCGTCCATCTTCACCCCTCTTTATCCGGGGGCCATGAACTCCAGCTCTGTGACTGGCCTCAGTCACGTGAAGTCACATGTGTGCGGGAGCCGGCTTTAACTGCATGACCCCATTTACAAAAGGGCACGCTCAGTGTGCCTGCGCTGCTGTCTACGGCGCGCATGTGCTGTAGACAGTAGACATCGGTGCTGTGATTTTTGCAAATATCTCCTGAACCGTGTATGTTTAGGAGATATTTGTTGCACCTACAAGTAAGCCTTAATCTAGGCTTACCTGTAGGTATAAGTGGTCTGTAAGGGTTTACAACCACTTTAAATGCCTTGTTGAATAAACTCACCTATGTACATTAATGTTTTAACATATTATAAACAAGTAGTAAAATCACTTTGAAACAAGCCCTCATTCACCTCTGTAACTACATGCATTGTTGAGAAATTAATCTTCAAAATTCAACAACAGAGATCCTGAAATCACAGCTTCTCTCCCCTACAATCCATGGAAAGCAGAACCTGACGTTAGTCTCTGTTGTGGTCTTTGAGGTGGAATTTCTTCATAGTACTTACAGCTAAGGAGTTTAGTGATGGCTTGTTTTAAAGCTCTTCTACTACCAGTTAAAAATACATAAACAGTTTAATGTCCATAGTATGGGTACAGATCCACTTTAGTAAAACTGTGAAATACCACAATCTTAGTAGTGATAATATATTGCAGAGATAAATTGTTTGGAAAATATAGGGGGTGTCAAGGTACCATCAACTTAGAGTAAAAAGCATCATTCCATTTAAATCCTAGACATAGATACACAATTGCAAGTCTTGAAATCACCAGCAGGTGTCACTGACATTTAACTTTGTTGAATATACAATACTTGAGTCCACACTTTTCACAATGTTTCATGTTACTGTATGGGAGGCACAAATGCGGCTTTCTGTTTTATATACTATTGGAACTACTGTGAGTTTAGTGAGTAATCTATGAGCAGCAAGTAGGCATGGTACAGATCACATAAAATATTTTTTTATAGTAAATTTGCCATAAAGAAACCTTGAGCCTGTCATTACTACTCCTTCTAAAAATCCTAGCTGTCTTGCTGCCATACTGATTGATCCTTTTACTCCAGTGCTTTGAGTCACTAACACAAATCAAGTGTAATGAGGACTTTTTTCTATCAATTTATGTTTAATTTTTTTACTTTTTTCTTTTTTTGACTGTTCCAATCTCCATCCCGAAATCAGTGACTCAGAATGTATTGGGACCAAGTAAGCTAGTGATGGTGAATCTTGGCACCCCAGATGTTTTGGAACTACATTTTTCAGCAGTGAAAATTAAGAGGGGTTCTAACTCTAGACTATCCAGGCCATATATTGTATATTGTCTCAACTCCTTTATTACTAATTTTGAATAAGATTTGAATATTTGCTGCTATTATTCGCTTTAATTATCGAACCCCTTGTACATAGGATACGGATGGAACCAACGATCACGGGTATAGAGTTAGGCGGATGTCATCACAAAATAAGTTTATTCGCAGATGATATACTTCTATTTTTATCCTCACCGCAGATATCGGCCCCAAATCTAATGTGGGTACTTCACGACTTCTCCCACATTTCCAGCCTCACAGTTAATAACCAAGAATCCCTGGCGCTGAATATCTCACTCAGTGACACGCTGAACTTTTTTTTACAGTCCTCCCTACCCTTTAAATGGGCAGACCGCAGTATACCATACCTGGGTATACAACTTACGGCTAATGCCTCAGAATTATTTGCTGCCAACTTCCCTCCCTTACTGAAAAGTGTCACTAGATTGTTGGCCGACTGGTCTTCTTTACCGATTTCCTGGTTTGGGAAAATCAATATAATAAAAATGGCTATTCTCCCCAAATTTTTATACCTATTCCGAACCCTCCCAATTCACATTCCTGCTTATTTCCTTAGATTGATCCAGCATAAAGCAACACAGTTCACCTGGGGGAAGAAAAAACCCAGATTGCCTAAAAAAACATTAACTTTACCCAAATTGATGGGTGGGCTGGGATTTCCAGATTTCGCAACATACTACAAAGCAGCACAACTGGCGCAACTATCTAAGTACCACTCAACCACAGAAATCCCATTGTGGGTACTTATTGAGGCAATGACTTTGATCCCCTCCCCACTAACAATATCCTTTGGCTGAGCCCTCAAAACCATAGACAACTGAAAAATCCAATCTCTAAACACTCGCTCACTATGGGACAGGTACAGAACCTCTCATAGATTACAATCCCCACACAACCCACTTCTTTCCTTTTATAAAAACCCATCCTTTTATCCAGTATGTGTATTTCCAATAACCTTTAACCACTTGCTTACTGGGCACATAATCCCCCTTCATGCCCAGGCGAAATTTCAGCTTCCGGCACTGCGTCGCTTTAACTGACAATTGCGCGGTCGTGCGACGTGGCACCCAAACAAAATTGGCGTCCTTTTTTTCCCACAAATAGAGCTTTCTTTTGGTGGTATTTGATCGCCCGTGCGGTTTTTATTTTTTGCGTTATAATGAAAAAAAGAGCGACAATTTAAAAAAATATATATATATTTTTTACTTGTTGCTATAATAAATATCCCAATTTTTTTTTTTTTTATATATTTTTTTCTCAGTTAAGGTCGATATGTATTCTTCTACGTATTTTTGTAAAAAAAAAAAAAATCACAATAAGTGACTGCTTTGCGCAAAAGTTATAGCACCTACAAAATAGGGGACATAATTATGATTTTTTTTTTAATATTTTTTTTTTACTAGTAATGGCGGCGATCTGCGATTTTTATTGGGACTGCGATATTGCGACGGACACATCGGACACTTTTGACACATTTTTGGCGCCATTCACATTTATACAGCGACCAGTGCTATAAATATGCACTAATTACTGTATATAAATGTGACTGGCATTGAAGGGGTTAACACTAGGTGGTGAGGAAGGGGTTAAATGTATTGCCTGGGTGTGTTCTAACTGTGTGGGGGGAGGGGGGTGACTGGGGGAGGTGACCGATCCTGTCTCCCTATGTACAAGAGAAACAGCATCTGTCTCCTTTCCCTGACAGGACATGGAGCTCTGTGTTTACACTCAGAGCTCCACGTCCCTGCTCTGTCACCGACAATCGCGTGTACCTGACGGACATCGCGGCCGCCGGGTACACGCATCGGATCCTCGGTGATGCGTCGGGACTGTTTTTCCCCGCCGCGCGCCACAGGGGAATTACAAGTAAATCACATCCAAAGACGTGACCCCGGCGCCTCAGGTCCGCGCTGCTGACGTATTCTGTCAATAGCGCGGACCTGAAGAGGTTAAGGCATGGATCAGGGCTGGAATTACGTGCTTATACCACATAGCATCAACAAATACAATCCGACCCTTTCCAGACCTATGTGAGGCATCTGGCCTCCCCAACACAGAAATTTTCAGATATCTCCAAATCAAGAACTTTTATGGATCTTCCCTCAGCCTCATGTCTAAAAGATCCACATGCCAAAGGTCGTATCTCAACAATTTATTCCCAACTGATCACTATATCCAACTCTATAACATCATCCTACACTGCTAAGTGGGAATTAGACTTAGAATGTACAATTAATAATGATACATGGGCAAGCATTTGGTCTAATACTAGCTCTCCGTCTATAAATGTGGTGGCATTAGAAACAGCATACAAAGTGCTTTCCCGTTGGTATCTGGTTCCCAATAGAGTAGCCAAATTTTCAGCAAATTGCTCAGATCTCTGTTTCCGCGGTTGCCCAGACAAAGGTACATATATCCACATCTGGTGGCAGTGTCCACTTGTAAGGAAATTCTGGGAGGGGATCTTCAGGATCGCCTCTAAAATATTTGACTGTATTCTACTACCAGATCCAATGACAGCCTTACTTAATATTAAACCAGAAACCCTTTCAAGGAATCAACATAAGTTATTTATTTTGTTCATGATAGCCGCGAAACAGGTAATAGCTAGCGCATGGAAATCGCCTACATTAATGTTAACGGAAGCTGAAAAGAGAATAAATCTTTCATTCGTACATGCTAAACTGGAAGCACTAGATAAGAATGGGTTGGAGAAATTCGATAGTATATGGAAACCCTGGGCCATATACTATACCTCAGACTCTTTTGACTCGAGAGTTCTCATGTCATGGTATTGTCATGGTATTGATACCCTTTCATGGAATATAGTGAAATAAATTAAGTGAAAATCCACCTTCGGAACAACACTACCCTCTCCCTTCCCTCCTTTTGTCCCCATTTCCTTTTATTTATGTCTATTTAAATCTGTATAATACTTCAATGCCAACAGTATGATAAGTACTGCACTAATCTGTATTCTAATATTGTATCTCATTTTTTAATTGTTGTCATCTAACATACTGTAATTGTGGTAATCTAATATCTCAAAATAAAAAACATTCTTAAAAAAAAAAAAAAAAAGATTTGAATATTTGTATATATAATTTGAAAAAATCTCCAAAATTTGGTAAAGCAACAGCATTGTTACCAACTTTAGACTTTTAACCACTTCCTTACTGGGCACATATACCCCCCTCCTGCCCAGGTGAAATTTCAGCTTCCGGCACTGCGTCGCTTTAACTGACATTTGTGCGGTCGTGCGACGTGGCGCCCAAACAAAATTGGTGTCCTTTTTCCCCCACAAATAGAGCTTTCTTTTAGTGGTATTTGATCACCTGCAGTTTTTATTTTTTGCGCTATAACCAAAAAAAGCGACAATTTTGGAAAAAAAGCAATATTTTTTTACTTGTTCCTATAATAAATAGCCCAATTTTTAAAACAAAAAAACTTTTTTTTCTCAGTTTAGGCCGATACGTATTCTTCTACATATTTTTGGTAAAAAAAAAAATTGCAATAAGCGACTGGTTTGCGCAAAAGTTATAGCACCTACAAAATAGGGGACAGAATTATTATTTTTTATTATTATTTTTTTTTACTAGTAATGACGGCGATCTGCGAGTTTTATTGGAACTGCGACATTATGGCGGACACATCGGACACTTTTTACACATTTTTGGCGCCATTCACATTTATACAGCGATCAGTGCTATAAACATGCACTAATTACTGTATAAATGTGACTGGCATTGGAAGGGGTTAACACTAGGGAGTGAGGAAGGGGTTAAATGTGTACCCTGCATTGTGTTCTAAGTGTGGGGAGAGGGGGGTGACTGGGGGAGGTGACCGATCTGTGTCCTTATGTACAAGGGACACAAATCGGTCTCCTCTCTCCCCTGACAGGATGTGGATCTGTGTTTGCATCGGCATCTTAGTGATGCCGCGGGCACACGCCGCCAGCGGGGCTCGCTCACCCCCCAGTGGTGTGGAGGCCGTAAAATGACAGAAATTTAGATCCACCCTGCGGCCGTATATAGTCGTTGAGGTTTTTAACTCTTCCACACTTGGTAGGACAGCAACTTACACTTTGGTTTCATGAATGTGTACATACACAATGTTACCAAAAGTATTGGGACCCCTGCCTTTACGCGAACATGAACTTTAATGGAATCCCAGTCTTAGTCCATAAAGTTCAATTTGGAGTTGGCCCACCCTTTTCAGCTATAACAACTCTTCCGGGAAGGCTGTCCACAAGGTTTAGGAGTGTGTCTAAGGGAATGTTTGACCATTCTTCCAGAAGTACATTTGTGAGGTCAGGCACTGGTGTTGGACTGACTGGCAGTCTCCGCTCCAATTCATCCCAAAGGTGTTCTATGGGGTTGTAGGACTCTGTGCAGGCCAGTCAAGTTCCTCCACCCCAAACTCGCTCATCCATGTCTTTATGCACCTTGTTTTGTACACTGTTCCAAATCAATTGGTGGAGGGGGATTATGGTGTGGGGTTGTTTTCCAGGGGTTGGCCCCTTAGTTCCAGTAAAGGAAACTCTTAATGCGTCAGCATACCAAGACATTTTGGACAATTTCATGCTCCCAACTTTGTGGGAACAGTTTGGGGACGGTCCCTTCCTGTTCCAACATGACTGCCCACCAGTGCACAAAGCAAGGTCCATAAAGACATGGATGAGCACATTTGGGTGGAGGGGACTGC
This sequence comes from Rana kukunoris, assembly GCA_029574335.1. NCBI lineage: Eukaryota > Metazoa > Chordata > Amphibia > Anura > Ranidae > Rana > Rana kukunoris. Next base: position 662,165,407 of record CM056049.1, read on the forward strand.
AGAGTCCTTACCTCAACCCGAAAGAACACATTTGAGATGAATTAGAGCGGAGACTGCGAGCCATGCCTTCTCACACCATAATCCCCCTCCACCAATTGATTTGGACCAGTGTACAAAACAAGGTCCATAAAGACATGGATGAGCGAGTTTGGGGTGGAGGAACTTGACTGGCCTGCACCGAGTCCTACAACCCCATAGAACACCTTTGGGATGAATTGGAGCGGAGACTGCCAGCCAGGCCTTCTCATCCAACATCAGTGCCTGACCTCACAATTGCGCTTCTGGAAGAATGGTCAAATATTCCCATAGACACACTCCTAAACTTTGTGGACAGCCTTTCCAGAAGAGTTGAATCTGTTATAGCTGCAAAGGGTGGGGCAACTCAATTTCTTTCTCGTACATCACGGGACACAGAGCGGCATATTCATTACTATATGGGTTATATGGAGTACCTTCAGGTGTGGACACTGGCAATCTCAAACAAACAGGAAGTCCCTCCCTATATAACCCCCTCCCCTAGAGGGAGTCCCTCAGTTTTTTCGCCAGTGTCTTAGGTGTTGGTCACGGAATAGCTTTGCTCCACATCCTTGGGATTAAGGGCGGGCTAACCGGATCTGTCCAAGGAGCCTCAGTGCCAAAGTGGACAGTACCCGGGCCCCAAACCGTGGGGTTTTGCCTATAATGCTCCTCTTTGGAGGGCTGGACCCTGGGCCCAGGACTTGGAGTTTGTAAAGACCATAAGTTCCTGTTTGCCAGGGTGCTATATAGGTCCAGGACAGTGGGTACCTTCATAGGACCCCAGGGCCTGAAGGTCTACTACGCTACCCACGGAGATGGGAGAAGATTGGACCGTTTGCAAAACGTCCTGCGGCATGGAGCAGGTAAGAGGGGAGCCTGCGGGACTTGGTTCGACAGCAGGCTCTCCAGGGGAGATCTTAAGGGGGGTAGCCTGAGTATGCTCTGCATTGGCACCATGGTCACTATGTCTGATAGACAGGATGCCCTGAAATGTTTCCCCTAATAACTTGATCCCCCTACCTATCTATGTATGTTTGCTAGCTACCTGCTGCTCGCTGGTTGAAGATCTTTTAAAAAAAAAAAAAAAAAAAAAAAGATCTGTCTCTAGGCTAAAGGGACTCCTTAGGGGCCTGTGTTAGCCTTACCTTGCCGGGATTCAAATCTGCCGCCTGATGCGTCCTCCAACCTGCATTCCTGGGCTCCAGAGTGCGTCTCCTCCTGGGCTCTCCTCCCAAGACAGTCGCGCGCGCGCGCGTGCACGCGCGCATGCATATAGAAAATTTTCGCGCCGTTTGGGAGGGAGGGGGGGGCGGGGAGTGTGACTGCAGTGTAGAGTGGGCGTGCCTTTAATTGCTGTTATACACAGCAGGCGCGTTCTTAGCTCAGTTCAGAGCTGAGCTGGAGAGAGAGAGGACGTAGAGCTGGCAGCACAGTGACTCCCGGTGGCGAGAAGGGGTACTACATACTGGAGTCAGCTCCAATACTTTTTGTTAAGCCAAAATCCACTTGGCAACAGGTTGAATGCTGGCAAACATGTTGGGGGTGGGGCTGTATGTAGTGAATACTATATAAAAGAAAACATACTGAGCCCCACCGGTTTTGGGGCATTAGTGATCCTATTGTCCCCTAAACCTTATTTTTTTGTACTCCTGGCTATAACAGTCTGTTGTTGTAAGCGGAGTCCCTCGGTTTTGTATTATGGCTTCCAAGGGTTCAGGATCAAAACGAAAAAAAATAAAAAAAAATAAAAATAAAGAGAAAAGGCAAAGACAAAGGGGTTCCTCCTTTGGTTCTGATAATATGCCAATACTTTCCCCACAGGTTATTCCTATAGGGGTCACCCTGGATAAGCCATTAAGGGGGTCTGGTGCTGAGGCTGGCCCAGGTCGGCCCAACCCTGTGTTATCACAGAGGAGATGCTAGCCGTCACCCTAGGGGGGCTAGAGAAAAGAGGTTAACAGCTATGATCGCTGGCTCTTTTTCTGGCAAGAAGCGGACTAGATCCCCATCGCCAAAAGGGACAGAACCTAGAGGATCTACCACTGTAGAATCGTTTTCAGCCTCCCAGGCGGAGAGTCTGTGGGTCCAGTCTTTGACAGACATGGTCCGCTTGGCATTCAATTTGCCATTTCCAGAGCCTCAGGTTCCTGCGGTATCCTCTTTGGGTTCTTTTAAAAGCGCCTTTAAGCAACGCAGCTTTTCTGGCCCATCCTCTGTTAGAGGAATTGGTTTTTCCAGGATTGGGACGACCGGACAGAATTTTTTCTGCCGCCTAAAGCTGACGAGAGGGTAGTCTTTATGCACGTCTGCCAGGAAATATTTGTGCTTGCAGGCACTCTTTCCCCTGACCAAGTGCTCTTTAAAAGGGGCCCGGATGGCTCAGTTGGTAGAGCATCGGACTTTTGATCTGAGGGTCCAGGGTTCAGGTCCCGGTTCGGGCACTGCTTTTCAACTACCCGTGAGGTCCTTGAGGCCGCATCTCCCGGAAAGCGCCCGATCTCGTCTGATCTCGGAGGCTAAGCAGGGTAAAGCCTGGTTAGTGCCTGGATGGGAGACCACCTGGAAGGTTTTCTGTTATTTACCCTATGGAAAAGACTTTTTCTAAAGAAAGGGGGCGCTCCCAACGGTGGACGCAGCCATCTCATGGGTGAATAAATCATTAACTGGCCTAAGGAGAAACATACAAATGTTTAAAGTCCCGGTCGATAAACGTTTAGAGACACTTTTTCCAGCATCCCTGGCTACAGCCAGCAGTGGCTACAATTGGAGTTTTTTTCAGGCATTAAGGAACCAGACAAAACAGATGCTTAGACATCCCTGCCCGATAGGCAGAGGAGTTATTGGGTATTCCCAGAGCTCTGCGCTTTGCGGTAGAGGCTATAAAAAGACTCCATCCAGCAGGCGTCTCGTTGTCACTATTTTTAGTGCATATGAGAAGGCTCTTTTGGTTGAAGAACTGGGCGGCCGAGCCCCATGTAAAACACTGCTGGCAGGTTTGCCCTTCCATGGAAAGATCTGGATAAATACATTCAGACTGTTTCAAGTGGCAAAAGTACCCTTTTACCAGTCAAAGGAAGTTCCGGGGTCCTGCGTTTAAAAGGGCAGCTCCCCCCGGTTCCAGGGCCCTCAAATTTCAGGCAGTACGGTCCTCCTGCGCGATCAAACTTTTAACAATGGATCGCAAGGACAGGCCTCTGGGGATCGGTCCCCGACAGAGGGGGTCCGATCATCTGTGGCCGCAGGCTACAGATTAGAATTTCTAAAATTTCCTCCACAAGGAAGGCCTCAATGCGGGCAGCATTGGATCACCTGCTTTACCAGGGCATAATGGTAGAGGTACCAGCCCAAGAACAGGGGCTAGGTTTCTATTCCAATCTGTTTGTCATACCAAGGCTCATCGGCAATGTCAGACCAATTTTGGACCTAAAAGGTTTAAATGCTTACCTAAGGGTTCGCTCTTTCCGGTTAGAATCCGTTTGGCCAGCAGCCGCCACACTCCAGAAGGATCGGGCTTCTATAGACATAAAGGAGGGTTACCTTCATGTACCAGGTCTTTCAGCCACATCAAATATTTTTGTTTTTACGCTTCGCAGTGATACAGCGTCACTTCCAATTTGTGGCGCCCCCTTTCGGGCTGGCTACGGCCCCCGGGTATTCACGAAGGTCCTAGCTCCTATTCTAGTCAGTCCAAAGGATCCAAGGGATCTCGGTCCTAGCATACCTGGACGACCTCTTAATCATAAGATCACTCGCTTCCTTGGTGGAATGCGTAGTAGCCCTCATGGTTCAGTACCTCGAGAGGTTCGGCTGAGTCCTAAACCGGGGAAAGATCAGCATTTCAACCTACAAAGCAGTTGGAATATCTCGGCACGAGATTAGACACAGAACAGAAGATGGATGTTCCTGCCCCTGGTAAAGGTCGAGGCTATCAAGAGATTGGTTCAGTTGGTTCTAAAGAGCCAACTATTCGCCTATGTATGCAATGGCCATGTTCGAGGCAATACCACACGCTTCCACGCTCGTGTCCTACAGGCAGCAATTCTAGCAGCTTGGTTCTGCCCAGTGGTCTGGAAGGCTGGAGAGCGGTCTTGAACAAGTTCACTCACCAAGGAACTTGGGCAGAGGCGGAGAGGCAGCTGCCCATCAAGGTCTGGGAGTTCTGAGCGGCTCAGCTAGCCCTCCTGGCATAGACATCCAGATTACAGGGGTCCTCGGTGAGAAGTCATTCAGACAAGGCCACAGCGGTGGCATATAGGTGAACCACCAAGGGGGAACCAAGAGTCAGGCCACTCAGAGTGAGAGGAGCTTGGTTTTTCGGTGGGCAGAGGTTTATGTACCCTGCATATCGGCGACATTCATTCCCGAGGTGGACAACCTGCAGGCGTACTTCCTAAGTCGCCAAACCCTGTCGCCGGGGGAGTGGTCTCTGCATCCACAAGTTTTTTCAGACAATCTGCCAGAAGTGGGGAGTGCCAGACGTGGAGGTCATGGCATCAGGATTCAACAAGAAGCTAGACAGGTTCATGTCTCGAACGAGGGACCCTATGGCCTGCGGAACCGATGTGTTGGTTTGCCCTTGGCATCAATCATAACTTCTATATACATTTCCCCCACTGCAGTTACTACCCCGCCTGCGGCGCAGGATCATACCACAGGCTGGTTATCCTGGTAGCCCCAGCTTGGTACCGGAGGGCATGGTACTCACTAGTCCTGAAATTGGCAGCGGGAGGCCCTTGGACTCTTCCTCTAGGGCCAGACCTACTCTCACAAGGCCCGATCCTCCACCCTGCATTACGGCGTCTAAATTTGACGGCCTGGCGGCTGAATCCCTGATTCTCAGGGGTAGAGGTCTGTCTAGGCAGGTAATCCCTACCCTCATTGAGGCTAGAAAGCCGGCCTCCAGGGTAATTTTGTTACAGGGTTTGGAGGGCCTACGTAGGCTGGTGTGAGGCTAAGAGATGGGTTTCCCGCAAGTATACCATTGATAGAGTATTACGTTTCCTCCAGCTAGGAGTGGATAAAGGCCTGGCATTAAGCACGATCTAGGGACAGATTTCAGCCTTATCGGTGTGATTTCAGAGGCCGCTGGCCGCCCACTCGCTGGTTAAGATCTTCGTACAGGGAGTCTTACGTGTTAATCCTCCGGTCAAATCACCACTTTGTCCATGGGACTTAAATCTTGTTCTGTCAACTCTACAGAAACAACCCCTTGAGCCGTTGGCTGAGGTACCTTGGTTTTACTGACTAGAAAGTCGGTATTTCTGATCACCATAGTTTCGGCCAGGAGAGTATCGGAATTGGCAGCCTTATCTTGTAAGGAACCATATCTCATTTTACATAAGGATAGGGCGGGGTTCCGTCCTCATTCTTCCTTTCTACCAAAGGTTATATCCAGTTTCCACCTGAACCAGGATGTGGTACTTCCATCCTTCTTCCAAAACCCACCTCTAGAAAGGAGGGGTTGCTGCATACGTTGGACATTGTCAGGACCATAAAGGCCTATCTTAAAGCTACAGAGAAGGTTCGGAAAACAGATGTGGTGTTCGTTTTACCGGAAGGGCCCAAGATGGGTCAGGCAGCTGCTTGATCCACCATCGCAAGATGGATTAAACAATTAATCGTTCAGGCCTGCGGTTTGAAGAGGTTGCCTCCTCCTTTGTCGGCAAAGGCCCATTCTACCAGGGCCATGGGCACCTCCTGGGCAGCACATCATCATCAGATCTCTATGGCTCGAATATGCAAGGCAGCAACGTGGTCGTCAGTCCACATGTTTACAAAATTTTATCAAAGGGACGTAAGAAGGAATGCGGATACAGCCTTTGGGCAGTCAGTACTACAGGCCGCGATTCAAGCTCCTCAGGATCTGAGGGGGCTCCCTTGATTTGATTTGAGATTTACATTTCTCGTTTAAGTTGGATTTACTAGTATTTGAGTATACCTCTAAATTAAATCCTTCTTTGGAAGATGTCTCCCTCCCCTCATTAAAGCATTGCTTTCGGACATCCCATATAGTAATGAATATGCCGCTCTGTGTCCCGTGATGTACGAGAAAGAAAAAGGGATTTTTAAATACAGCTTACCTGTAAAATCCTTTTCTTGGAGTACATCACGGGACACAGAGCTCCCACCCCTCTTTTTGGGAACATTTTGGGAGGCATACTGCTTGCTACAAAACTGAGGGACTCCCTCTAGGGGAGGGGGTTATATAGGGAGGGGACTTCCTGTTTGAAGATTGCCAGTGTCCACACCTGAAGGTACTCCATATAACCCATATAGTAATGAATATGCCGCTCTGTGTCCCGTGATGTACTCCAAGAAAAGGATTTTACAGGTAAGCTGTATTTAAAAATCCCTTTATTGAACCCTACGGAATAAGACTGGGATGCCAATAAAGTTCATGTGCGTGTAAAGGCAGACCTCACAATACTTTTGGTAATATAGTGTGTGATATGGAAAATGAAACACCAAAAATGTGTGTCTGTGTGTGTTTGTATGTGTGTATATATATATATATATATATAATATTTTTTTTTTCTATTTTAGTATTATTATATCTGTTTTCCAAAAAGCTAATAATTATGATTTTATTTTCCAGCAAATCGACTATTTATTGACAAAGTTCAATATAACCAAGGAGAAAGCCCTATCAGAGCTCAATAGTAAGTAAAGGCCAGTGATGTTATCTTGATTTTCTTTGCTATTAAAAATTTACTCCAAATTAACTTCGAAACTAAAATGTCAAATATTACTTTAAAATCAGGAGCCTTGAAACCACCCAATGTGATCACTAAAAGGATAGATACAATTTTTTTTTTATATATATAAAATTGTATTGCGGTTGTGTCTTCCCCTTCTGTTATAATTGGACTTCCAGGTTGATAATGATTGAGTCTTAAATAGCACATGTACCGAGAGAAACATATAGGCAGCTGCTGATAAAACCTGACTGTCTGTCTATATCGTAACAATCAATGTAAAGTTAAGCTACATGGGCCAGGTTCACAGAGCCATTACTCCGGTCTATCTCCTGTTAGACAGGAGTACTTTCAAATTACCCGCGTCGTATCATTAGTTTGAATCCTCAAACCATGATACGACGGCTTCGGGCTTCGATCCGACAGGCTTACGTCTCCGTACGCCGTCGGATCTACGCTGCAATCTTTTTCCGCCCGCTGGGTGGAGTTTGTGTCGTTTTCCGCATCGGGGTATGCAAATTAGCTTTTTCCGGCGATCCACAAAGTTACGATCGGCCGTCGCATTCTCTTACGGCATCTGTAGTCAGCTTTTTGCTGTGTAAAGTTAGGGCAGCTATTATCTGATCTATAGTTAGATGGCCCATGTTAAGTATGGCCGTCGTTCCCGCGTCGAATTTCAATTTTTTTTTTGTTTTTGCGTAAGTCGTCCGGGAATAGTGATGTACGTAAACGACGCTACTAAAAAAAAAACGACGTAATTTCGCGCAATGCACGGCGGGAAATTTCTGAACGGAGCATGCGCAGTTTGATCGCCGCAAGGACGCATCTAATTTAAATGCTTCATGCCCCCTAATCGCGTATTTCGATTCCGCCGCGAGAAATACACTACGCCGCCGTACCTTACGGGCCGAAATCTACCTGAATTCGTCTTAGAGCCAGGTAAAATACGGCGGCGTAGTGTATCTCTGATACTCTGCGCCAGGGCAGTTGTACCTAAATCTGGCCCCATGTCTCTTAGGATGGGTTCCCTTCCCTTCAAGGATGGAACTTGGCAGCCCAAACTGAACCATTAGGCCACGTACACACGATCAAATTTATCTACTGAAACTGGTCTGACGGACCGTTTCAGCAGACATCTCCGATTGTGTGTACGACCTAGCGGACATGTTTTCCCAGCGGACAAATTTCAAAGCATGCTTTGAAATTTGTCCGCCGGAGACATGTCCGTCGGATATGTCCGCTGGTTAGTACACTAATCAGCAGACAGAAATCTCCGCGCATGCGTCGAATGGATTCAACGCATGTGTGGAAGTATTTTACTTCCTGATATGGTGACGTGGCTGCGTCAATGTCACCACCACGTCACCGCGTCCTCAGCCCGAGGGGATTTTCATCCGATGGTGTGTACACGCCATCGGACCAAAATCCGATGAGACATGTCCGCTGCAAATGGTCCGTCGGACATGTTTGAGCGGACATGTCTCATCGTGTGTGCGCGGCCTAAGCCTCATATTTTCTGTGTTTCTGTTATTTTTTTGGTCCAGTTTTGAGTATTTTTAGCCCAAAAAGTGTGAATAAGCCCCTAAGTAAGCCGTGCACAGACGACCGTTTTTCATGACGAGAAAAATGCAATTTTTTAAATTGGTCGCTAAAAACGACCGTGTGTAGGCTCCAGAGCATTTTCCTTGTCGAGAAAAAATGGGCATTAAAAATTTAGAACATGCTCTAGTTTTTCACGTTGTAGTTTTTCTCGATGTGAAAAACACGCATGCTCAGAAGCAAGTTATGAGACGTGAATTTGCATAATCAGCACAAGGGGTGGCGCCATTTGAATGAAACTTCCCCTTTATAGTGCCGTTGTACGCGTTGTACATCACCGCGCTTTGCTCGAGCATTTTTTATCACGATCGTGGGTATGCAAGGCAGGCTTGACAAGAATCACGTCATGAAAAACAGTCGTGTGTACGCGGCATTAGTCTAGGCTCACACTTATGCGGGAATGCGTGTATGTAGAACATGTTTCCGCACCCGCAGAAAAAATGCACAGGCATGCCAATAAGCATGGGCATGCCAATAATTCTTAATGGCATCCCACGCATCTGGAAGTGCAACACATTTCCGGTGCATGAAATCGCATAGTGCAAAATCACCATACAGTTTTAGTGCAGCTTCAGTTTTGAAAAGTCCTTTTTCCTGTGATTCCTGTACTAACAGTAGCCCATTCAAACAAATTGGCTGCTGTGTCCATGTAAACGCAGCATGCAGGAAATAGGAAGATGTGAACATAGCCATAGGCTCCATTTACACCTATGCAGTTTGCTTTTGAGTGTTTTTGCAGTGCTTTTTTTCGGTGTTTTTTGCGATTTTTCTGCACTTTTGCAGCGTTTGTGCTGTGATTTGTGTTTAAAGTTTTATTTATTTTTTCTTCTTTTTTTTGTAGCAAATTTTGTTGTTGGGCAGATTAAAAAATGTTAAAAGCAAACTGTGGCAAAATTGCGATAAAAACACAGTAAAAATGCACTACATGTTTTTTGCAGCTTCTCTATTGAGATCTGTTGAACAGGGGTGGTCTATTAAGGGCGCACAGGCGCTGCCTCATCTTTTCATCGCCACGCCCTATTAATGCGTCTGGCCCCTTTTAATTACAGCTGCAGTTTTTTTTTCTTTTTTAACCACCTGATTAGAACCAGAAGCTCTAATAGGCTTCAAAATAGGGTGGGCTCCGGACGCAGAGCATTGCGCTCTGAGCCCACCCAGGTGTGTTTAAAATGGTGAATGAATATTCGCTATTCTAACACTGAAATGCCTCTCAGGTGTGAGATGTGTTTCCCGATTGGCCAAAAGGACAAGTGTTCTGATTGGCCGAGACTGAAACCACCAAGCAGGGAAGGAGATGCCCGCCCACTCGTGACGCACGTGGAGGAGAGCCATGGAAGCCGCCCGTGGTTGAGGTAAGTGCACCGGACAAGCGACCCGACCTGAAAATTATCACCAGCTGCCACTGCTATTGAACCAAAAAAGCAAAAAAAGTACTGTTTAAAAAAAGTCCCTGCCCCTTTCCAAAAACGCAGAGGCACAAAAATGCATTGATGTGAACATGTTCCATAGAAACCAATATAATAATGTTCTGCGTTTCTGCAAAAAAAAGCATGAAAAAAAGGCATTGGTGTGAATGGAGCCTTAGAGAATGTCCCCTTAAAGTATATGTAAACCCTCGCCTTGTACAACAACCAATTCAATTTAAAATAGAAGTGTAAGGCAAAACATTTGGGTATAGATATAAAAAATACGTTATGAATAACTCCCCCCCCCCCCCCCCTTTTTCTGTTCACATAAGCTCTGTTCTTGGCTGCATGGGGAAAAGAAAGATCAGTACACTTGTCTTCCTAGAGAATGGCTGTGCGGGTCAGGACTGATATTGAAGGCTTAGTTTCCAACACAGCTAGAAAACTGACCAGGCTGTGCTCTCATGCCTAGTGTGGTTAATTTTAAATGGGAAAGCAGAGGGACTGGCAGGAACACCAGAGATTTTACACAAAGGAAGCAATACAAAGAGAACAGGATACTTTATTATACAAGTACATGCAGGCACATTTTAGGAATATGAAATGTTGGGTTTACATATTCTTTAAGGCTGCATTCGCACACTGTGTTTTCCCTGCATCCAACTCGCATGACACGTGAGTGTGACCGACTCTCAATGGAGCCGGTTCACACAGGTCCGGGGTGGTCGTAGTATGGATTGCAAAAGGGTCCTGTGTGTTTTTTTGGGTCTGGTTCCGGTGCAAATTCAGGCAAATAATTTGGACCCAAATCGTACCTGAACCGGTGAACAGAAATGCATCGCACCCCAGGCATGAATCCGCGGCCGCGCATATGTGAACGCGGCCTAAATGTTGTGCTTCTGCATGGATTACAGCATTCACAGATAAAAAATTCCTGTACTATTGTACATTTCTGTAAGATTTTTGTACTCATTTGGTTTTCGAGTGAGACCTGTATGATAAAGTACACTTGGATTACAAGCATAATCCGTTTCAGGAGAATGCTTGTAATCCAAAGCACTCGCATATCAAAGCGAGTTTCCCCATAGAAGTCAATGGAAACTAAAATAATGTGTTCTGCATTGACTTCTATTGCATACAATGCCGCATGTGGCCAGAGGTGGGGGGTGCCAGAGAGAAAGCTTCGGAAATACTCGGAAAGGCCCGGGGACAGCTCAGCTGAACTCAGGAAAACCTCAGAAAAGCTTGTGAACAGAGTATTTCTGAGTTTTCCTGAGTATTTTTTCCAGAACAGCTCCGAACAGCTTGGATGGACTTTGTTCGGCTCCGGCGCCCCCATACTTGAATTCTGTTTGTTTTTCGCAAGACAACACTCGCAGACCGAGTCAGATTTTTTTTTTTTTTAAGTTGCTCATTATTCAAAATGCTCATTAAAACACTTTCCTCGTAAATCAAGGTTTCACAGTATTAATAATGACCAGCTTTAATATGAATCTTTTCTCTCCAGATGTTGGGCCATTATTGGGAGAGCGCGTCCATGAGCAGCTTGGGAAGGAAGTACGGCCAGCTTTTGATTCCGTTCTTAACATGGCAGGAGGTACATTTCCTCTTTATTCTCCCTTTACAGTTTTCTTAGGTTGTGGCATTTGTCGCACTTCTCCATCTCTCGCTCATTTCTCGATTGCAAATTCCTGACGCACAATATTCTGAGCTGAGTGAATAGGGAATTGAGCTTTTTATTCCTGCTGACTCGTCTAACCTGATAAAAATGAAATGAAGTCTTCACTCCCCAGTGATACGGTAAAGATGTAACTTTATGTAAGCAGCGTGACTCATAGGCCATGCTGTGCTGTATCAGTGAAGTGAACCCACATCATTCTTTTGTGTGTCTATAGGCGTATGTCGTTTTTAATGAGCACACCTGAAACTACAAAGATTTCCATTTATAGAATGTCATACTGAGCAAACTTTTGAAGAAGCTGACAGTCACAACTCGGGTTTAGTTGAATGGAATTCCTCTCTTTTCATCCTCTTCTGAGTAAAATAAACAGAAAAATAGTATAGGAGGGATAGGAATAAAATAGGAAGGGTTCAAATAGATCCAAACTCAAAAATTTAATTTTAGCATGTTAATGTAATATCTAAAGGTGTTTTCAATCTTTGTAGGTAATAAAATAAAAAATACCTGATGATTCATTGTTGGGGCACCTTCCCGCAGAGGTGTATTTAGGTTTTGTGCTGCCCTAGGCCTGACTAGACTCGTGCACCCCCTAATTTAAATATGACCCACCCCTTCCTGTCAGGGCCACACCCTGTGTTGTTTAAGACCCGCCCTGAAGTTTTCGAGTGAGGACACTAGTTCTGAGGGCAATGGGGGGGGGGGGGGCAATGGATTCCCTTCATTTACTAAGATTTCGTCTTACTTCCTGGTTGCCCATAGAGCAGGAAGTGAAGGGAAATCTTCGCAATGGGACAGGGATGGTAAAAGTGTTGCCTATAGTTCTACTTTAAATAGATGGTGCAGCAGAAACTTATAGCACAGTGAGGAAGGTTTGTGGTCCAGGATGACAAAACAGTCAAAATTGGAAGCGCCCTCCCCCACCCCCCCAGAGTAGTGGAATGCGGGCCGCCCGCATACTAGAAGCAGCGCGGCTACTTTATGGGGGTACTAGACTAATTTTCCTAACAGTGTAGCGCAAGTCGGCGGGGACTCTTTTCGTGCTGCCCCCCTGCAAGGTGCTGCCCTAGGCCTGGGCCTTGTTGGCCTAGGCCTGGATACAGCTCTGCCTTCCCGCCATAGTTGCATAAGTATTTAGGTTTAAAAAAGACACAAGTCCATCTAGTTCAACCATGAAGGTCATTGTTCAGACACTTCGGGTGAATTTACTTTTTGCATTTTTACTGGACAGGCAAAATCTAGTGCAGCTCTGCACAAAAAACAATTGGTTTCCAGGTTTGTTTGTTTTCAAAGCTTAAAGTGTTACTAAACCCACAACTGTCAAATCAGTCTGTATATACAGTAAATCATGCTTGTTATACTCACTGTGGAACCTAAAAGGGTTTGTTCCCATCTTATCTGATCATCTACTTCTTCCACTGACTCCAATATATTTCCTGATATTTACAGAGCCAGGGAACAGGCTGCACATGCTCAGTTTGGTGTGTATTGCATGTATTGTATGTTTTCTTGGGAGAGTGCATGTGATCAGGGCCAATCAGTACTGTCACAGAGGGTCAGGGTCGTAAAGCCTCATAGGACAATTGTGGGAGAATGAAAACTCCTCCTACAAGCTTTAACCAGAGAGTGATAGAAGTCACTTATGAGAAAAGGTATTTAGCAGTTTATATTTACTAAAATAATTACATTTCCATGTTCTTTGTACCAGATATAGTAAATGTAGGTTCCTGAGTTAAGTAACCCTCTAATTAAACAGGCTGAAATTAGAAGCTATGAAAATTCTAATGAACAACACACCCTACTAATATATGAAACCATAAATCAACAAAAATACATCACAAATAAAATTTGATGCAATATCATAAGTGGCCATTGGATGTCTCTAGTAGATTTGATTACCATAAAAAAGTGCCATCTCATAGGTTATCTAGATACTCTAAAGTACTTAAAGTGGAGTTCCACCCATTTTTTTATGTTTGTCTTTGCTGCATGCCCTAATCTCATAGACCTCGTACACACGATCAAATCTGTCTGCTGGAAACGGTCTGCTAGACCGTCCCAGCAGACAGATTTGATCGTGTGTACGGCCGAGCCGACGGATTTGGCCACCCGACAGATTTCAAAGCATGCTTTGAAATCTATCGGGTGGGAATCCGTCCGCCCGACATGTCTGCTGGTTAGTACACTTACCAGCAGACATGTCGTCCCGCACCGCCGCCGAATGGATTCGGCGCATGCGCGGAAGTGTTTTACTTCCTAGTGCGGTGACGTGGAGGCGTCAACGTCACTGCCACGTCACCGACACGTCAGCGCGCCGTCTGCTGGCGGGGATTTTGGTTTGCTCGTGTGTACATGCGAGCAAACCAAAATCCTAACAAACAGATTTGTTCAAATCGGTCGGTCCGACCGATTTGAACAAATAGGTTGTCTCGTGTGTACGAGGCCTTAGTGTTCAGAATGGACAATTTTTATTTATTTTGTTGCTTGTAAATACCTTTATTTTGTAGTCCTTCATTACTTCCTCCTCCTTATTAGCCTAGGCTATTAAGTCACAAGGCTATTTACAAGGGTTTCTGGGATAGGCATCATGTTTCCCAGTAGTCCTTGCAAGCCTGACTGAAACCTAGTGTGCAGCACTGAGCATGTGCGAGATATGCAAAGCTGAAATCCAGGAAGTCATACAGTCTGGCTTCATGATGCCCACACTTAAGATGGCCACGGTCTATTTCTAGATTATAAACTCTAGATTATTAATCTAAATGCTGTAACAACCTAACAAAACGGACCTTAGTTTACAGACTAACTTTACTAGAATACATTAAGCTTGTGTATTACAGGGCTATTTATATTTAAAAAAGTGAAATTGTGGGTGGAACTCCCCTTTAAATGCATAAAATTATGCATATAAATGCCTCGCCAGTGGGCATCAAGGTTAAAAAGTGCAGTGTCCAAAAAACTTCCATCAAGTTATTTCTGACAGTGAATAAAGTTGTGTTGATCCAGCAAAAAGATAACCATGGATGTTCCTCCACCAACACCTGTGACAGGTGTTGGTAGAGGAACATCCATGGTTATCTTTTTGCTGGATCTCAGCCTACTCACCGGATCTATATGACTCCCATTACAGGACTCACATAAGCAGATTATCTCCCGTTGTCGTAAAGATTCAACAAGGGAAGTTTCAAAAACAAGCTGGATCAATCACCAGATCTCCGGTCATCAGTATGGCATTGGAAGAAAGAAACCGCTTCCCATAGTGAAATCTGCATGGTTGATTTATAAAATAAGTGTTTTTGACAGGTGGTGAGGAGCCGATATGTTGCCTCCTCACCACCTGATTTAAACCCATGATTGACGTGCAATGAACGCGATTCCAACATGGCAGTATGGCAATTAGAGGTTTAAATCAGGTGTGAGGAGGCGACACTGTTGCCAGTGATCTTTGACTTCTCCCATGTTGTTCAGGTAGATCTTCTCCTTTTTAAGGTTGCCTACCCCTGATTTAGGGTTTGTTCTTTCCAAAAACTCAAAGACAAAGATGCTCATCGAATGCCAAAAAAACAGCAGAAGCGGGTCAGAACCAGCTCAGATGGATCTCAGTCGTAAGCAGAAAGCTCCTGAAAGCGTGCAAAAACGTATGTTCCTATTCAACTGGTTAAAAATCTCACTTCCTGTGGTGGCTGCCATTGGTATCATGTAAAATGGAAACCAATGTATTTACACCACACATGCTGGGGCGTCCTTTGGAGTGTTCTCTGCATAACGCTGTTATAAATATTATGGCATGATAGAAGGAGAGGCAGGCCATGTAACTTTGAAAAATCATGTGACTGGGCCCTAATCTGCACAGCACTTTGTTTTCCCATGGCAGCATCATTTGACTTTGTAATGTCATGTCAATGGAGCTGAAACTGGGATGGTGGTAGAAATTTCCCTCGATCTGTGTCTCTAAAAAACATCAACTTGCTTTGATTTAAGTTTCCAACAAAAACGTATTACCAGTTGAGTCAATGTTGATTGTAGGACGGAACGGTGATGTTACGCTACCCGCCACAGGAGCCGCTGGTGAAGGAATGTATCTCCTACCCTGCACAGCAAGGCACACAGCACTCTGGAGACAACAATCAGTCCTTGCAGCTTTGTTTTTGTAATTTTTTTAGGTGTTTTAAACTTGGATAGCGATTAGGGTATTATGGGACGCTCACTTGATCAAAGTAGTAGAACTCTTCAGGGACACAGCTCTATACAGTCCAGTTATATACACTTCTTATTCTACCTCCAGCTTAATTCTTGTTTGTAGAATTACAACTCCCAGGCCCAGCTGGCACTGTATGGATGGTCTGACAAGAGCAATCAGACCAATAACAAATGCCCTTTGCAGACAGGGATCGTAGGCCCCTTTGGTAGTGTAGCAAAAAGTCCTAGTGCTCAGCTGTTCTCCTCCTGTGGCTACTGATCCCAGCACCACCTGGCTGCAGCTGCCCGTTTCACTAGCCCTCCTGGCTAAGACTCCACAGTCCTCCCAGACTGACTCTACATCCATCCCAGACTGCTTGTACCCAGTTTTTCAAGCATGAATCTCAGTCCTCTTGACTGTAAAACCCACTAGCCCACCTAGCTGTCTTCCTCCCTGGAGAATTGCTGGGCAGTGTTCATCTGCTTTCCTTCACTTGCGCCTGTGCCTCTGGTCAGGACACTTCTGTGTGTCATGAAGAAGGTCCCTTCTGCACCCGAGCCCAGGCCATGGTCAACCCAGACTAGACAGCTACCATCAAGGGCCACCAACAGCCCAACTCTCAATCTTCCATGCAAACTCCACTGCCCCAGCTGGGCTGACCAAGTGTATTTGAGGGGACCTTCCCCCTGCCAAACCATCTGTTGGGGATTGGTCAGGGCCCTCAGAACACTCCAGGCATCTCCTCCTTACCTTACCTCCACACCCATTTTTCTGGAAGTTCCCCCAAACTCCAAAAGTAGGGGGGTATGCTGCCTGTGAGTCATCCAACCCTCCCTGTGTCACTCACTTGACCCAGATTAATAAAACAACACCAAGCCTGACAATTTACCTACACTACCGAAACCTATTCTAGTACAGTAGAGGGTGTTGCACTTGTTTTAGAACAAATTGCTCCATGTTAATACACTATTTTTAAAATGTACAGCATAAGGTCGAAGTATGGGTTCCTGAAGCAGATAGCCATATGAAAGGAAACAAGAGAGACGTTTTGTCCGTAGCAGAGAGCAAAAACACCGGGCTTTGTGATATTAATCATTTTTATCTCAAATTTAATATTGTGCCGATAGATAAAGCGGGATCTGTAGAGACAGGCCTGTGTGATAAGACCTGATACAATTGTGCTACAGCCAGAGGGCACAAAGTGTACAGCAAAAACACTTACTTGTCCTGTGGCAGCAGAATTTATTTGTAGGTGATTTATCCTTGTTTTGTGAGATTTCTTGCTGGAATGAGCTCGGAGTTAGTCATCGCTGCAGCATAATGTCAGCACACAGGAATGTCAATCTGCTTATACCTGGGGTGAAAAGGCAGACATAACAGTAAGCCTGCACTACAGGAAGGTTTATCCACGGATTCTGGATTCTATTACAAAACTTCCATATTGAAAAAAAAAGACTAATAGGACTTCTACCTAAACATACTCAAATAACCAAAAGCAAACAATTATAATTCATCCTCTGCTGACCTGACCCTATTGAAGTCTCATGCCTTTTTACCTCTTTACACTCCTGTATGTTAGGATTTGTGGCCAATTTTTGCAAAAAATGCTTTAAAATAAAAATGTCTCTCAGTGAAAACATTGTTTCCATCCCTCACGCTGCAGTGGTCTGTGCTAGCAGAGCTGATTAACAGCTACACCCCTCAGCATAAGTGTCCTCACACAGACTTGTCCTGCAGAGAAGATAAGGGGCCATGTCTCTCTTACTCTTTCTTTACTGGCCAATGGCCTATTAGACAGTACAGTCATATTTAGACACCCTGCACAACTCCTGTAAGGTGAAGGTAAAATTCCATTACTCAATATTTAATTCTGTGACTTCAATTGGGCTTTACATAAAAGCCAAACTAAGTGAAACCTTAATAGCTACTATAGGTTCCCTTCTGCATACATTACCATTACTCCTTTAATTGGTATAATGAATACTCATTTATAAGAACCTCAATAATTATAGTTAAAATACCTTTTGGTTAAAGAGGAGGTCCAGTAAAAAAAAAGAAAAATTTAAAGTCAGCAGCTGCTGACTTTTAATAAGGACACTTACCTGTCCTAGTCGCCAGCGATGTCGGCCCCCGCCGAGGCCGATCCTCGATCCTGCCAGCTCCAGGCGCCGCCATCCACAATAAGGGAAACAGGCAGTGAAGCCCTGCGGCTTCACTGCCCGTTTCCTACTGCGCATGTGCGAGCAGCGCGGCGCTTTGTGAATTGTCCGGCTGCTTTCTGGGATACACACAGTTCCCAGAATGCAGCGTGCCCCATTCACAAGAATACACCGAGTGTAGGAGGAGGAAGAAAATCGACCGCGGAAGATGAAGTGACTGATTTGGGACTTCCGTATAGCAACAGCTATTTAATTTTTTATTTTTTTTTGATTTTTGGAAGAATTTTTTTTTTTCAGGGTGGAACTCCATTTTAAGTTATGTATTCATAATTTTTTTTTTTTAGAACATTGTTAGTATAATTCCCTGGAATCTCTTTATATTCCCCTCCTCAAATCTCCTGCACAGCAATAATCAGAATAAGAATAGAATGTTCTAGACTTTGGACCAATTAGGCAATAATGGTTCTGTCAATATAGCACATTTATAATTACTTTGCATTAGAAGAAATGATGATCAGCACGTGGAAGACCTCAGGAATGTGATAGTGATCCTTTATTCTCCAGTGCCATTGGAGCTACAAAGCTAAAGCAGGAATTAGTGTGAACCTTAGAAATGAAACTATGTGCTGAATTAGGCAGATTTTTTACTTGTTGCTCTCCCGCTCACCTTGTTATTGCCTATCAAAAAACAAATATAGGACCCTTTAAATATTCATCTTTTTACCCAGGATTCTCTGCTACTTCATCCATACTTTCAGACGTAGCTGCTGCTGGGGCAAGAGTCTGAGTAAGGAAAAGCACACTGGCTGGATCTGCAAGGAGTTAAACTTATTATTATTTTTTTTAACAAAGACCTTAAAGTGTTGACCCCTGGTCCCTTAAAGCAGATTAAACTGCACAGTGCTTGGGCTATGTAATCTGCCCCTTTCTGGAAGGTAAAAAAACCTGTCTGGACCTGCAACTTCCTGTATCCCTCTCTCTGCGCTGACCACTAAAAACAGGGGTGCCGAGCCCTGACCACTGTGGTCAGAGTACGTCCCTCCATCATTCGCAGCCCTGCTCATCTGTCCCATCTCCCCCTCACCCCTCCTCCATGCCTGTTTGCTCCATATCTGTGTCTCGGTCTCTGCCCCTAACCCCCCCCCCCTAAAAAATTTAGACATAGCACTCTGTATAAGTCTTTTACAAAAACAAGGCATGCAAATATCTTTTTAGAGAGATCTTCAGGCTGGTCATGTGACTCTCAGCTGGTTTCCAGGGCTACTGCAGGAGGGGTTGAGCGGCCATGTGATCTCCCCGGCTGACATCAGAGGGAGATCTTGGCCCATCCTGCAGAAGACATATCTCGGATGTATACAGCAGTCACGAGTCACATGACCGGCATGAAGATGGTTCTAAAACGGTATTTACAATTCTCATTTTTATAAACGACTAATGCAGTGTGCTATGCATAGCTCTCATAGGGTAGATGGCAGTGCTTTACAGTATATATTTCACTTAACAAACACCCTAATACAGGGATGTCAAACCCAATTCAATTGTGGGCCACATTAGCATTATAGCTCCCCTCAAAGGGCCTCTTGTATCTATAAGACTATATACATTTACTCCAGGCCTTTTTTTTCTCAGGAAATAGGTGCAGGAATTTAACCACCCCCCAACTATCCAACCAAGAGGGTGGCCAAATTTTAGTAACAGTGGGGGATCCTAAAGGGGCAATAAATACCAAGAGTGTGTTATGTGCATAGTCCAGGGATATACTATGTACAGAGTGCAGTTTCAGGGGTGCCCTATGCACAGAGTGCAGAGTCCTGGGGTGCGTTACATGCACAGTTCCGAATTCATGGGGTGCACTGTGTACAGAGTGTAGGGTTTAGGGGTTTGCTATGCACACTGTGCAGGGTTCCATAACTTCTGGCTAAAAAAGAGTCCTGGGTGCAAGGGCCACGTAAAATGGCCTGGCGTGCCTGATTCGATACGTGGGTCTTTTGTTTGACACATGTGCCTTAATATATACCCTAAAAGTGAATCTGACCTTGCCTAAAATGTCACCAGTAAAAACAGTACTAAAATGAAGGCAGATTGTGTTCCTTTTTAGATCAGTCCATGTAGAGTCTCCTGTATCCTAGGCTTGGGCTGTATACAGCATGGGCGTCCGCTCCATAGGGCAACGGGGGTCGTTTGCCCCCCCCCTAGGATCGTAGGAGAAGACACTTGAAACAGTGAGAGCAGGACGGGCTTGGTAGTGCAGCAGAGATGAGACATGCTGACAGCGCAGGGAGAGCTCAGGTGGACTGACCCATATGCACAATGCTGTGTGTCTCACTCTTTTAAATTGTAACATCCCAGCCAGTACAACCACCCCCCTTCCACAGAAATGGAAGAGGCTGCATCTGCTCTGCCCCTTCCCTCCCCTCTGTTTGTGTGTGCCGTTGTCCATGCTCTGTGCACAGCCCGTAAACAAGTAGCTGATAGCTAAAGAGCCGACTAAACTATTAGTGTGAGCATCCTGGGAACATCAAGTGAGTTATAAGCATTGTCACTGTGTACTCTGCCCTCTCTCTCCCAAATCTTTCACTTCCTGTCTTGTCCTCCAGCAGTCTTTCATTAACCCTATGCTATGCCTTTAGCCAGGGTTTTCACTTGTGTGATCATAGACATTGCATGTGATTTGCACTGCATTGCTGTGCAAATCACATGGGATGTCTGTGCGATGCAAATTCAGCCATAAAAACTGTATGGCTGAAATGGAATTTGCACCATAACTGTGTAGGACCCTTTTTTTTGGAGTGGATGGGTGTTTACACCTATGCAATCCAATTCCTGCACCATTTCAAAGTTCTCACTGCAATCTGCAAACCGATATGGGGGTGTCATTAATTTTACATTGACACCCGTATCAGTTTGCAAAGGGCAGAGTGAACGGCCGACAAGCAACATGCAATGCAGGAATCGCATATATGTGAACTAGGACTCAAGTGGGTTTACACTGATGCAGTGCCGGTGTATACACAGATTTCCGGCATTTATCTCCATTTTCACCAAAGTCCCACAGACTTCTATTAGATTACACATTTTTTTCAACATTTTCTGAAAGTGCACCAAATGTTCTCTATACTGAATCTTTGGTGTGCTTTCAGAAAACGCAGTAAAATTACACAAGCTAATAGAAGTAGGGATTAAATGCAGAAAAACTGCATATACACTGCGACAAACTCCAGTACACCAGTGTGAACCCAAAGGATGCAGGGTGCTGTGTAATATAAAGGCGTCCAGAGATGCAGGGTGCTGTGTAATGTAAAGGGGTCCAGAGATGCAGGGTGCTGTGTAATGTAAAGGGGCTCAGAGGTGCAGGGTGCTGTGTAATGTAAAGGGGTCCAGAGATGCAGGTGCTGTGTAATGTAAAGGAGCCCAGAGGTGCAGGGTGCTGTGTAATGTACAGGGGTCCAGAGGTGCAGGGTGCTGTGTAATGTAAAGGAGTCCAGAGGTGCAGGGTGCTGTGTAATGTAAAGGGGTCCAGAGGTGCAGGGTGCTGTGTAATGTAAAGGGGTCCAGAGGTGCAGGGTGCTGTGTAATGTAAAGGGGCCCAGAGGTGCAGGGTGCTGTGTAATGTAAAGGGGCCCAGAGGTGCAGGGTGCTGTGTAATGTAAAGGGGCCCAGAGGTGCAGGGTGCTGTGTAATGTAAAGGGGCCCAGAGGTGCAGGGTGCTGTGTAATGTAAAGGAGCCCAGAGGTGCAAGGTGCTGTGTAAAGGGGTCCAGAGGTGCAGGGTGCTGTGTAATGTAAAGGGGTCCAGAGGTGCAGGGTGCTGTGTAATGTAAAGGGGTCCAGAGGTGCAGGGTGCTGCGTAATTTAAAGGGGCCCAGAGATGCAGGGTGCTGTGTAATGTAAAGGAGTCCAGAGAGGGGGTACACAGTAGTGACAAAGAGATATTAAAAGATGCAGGGGGCACAGTCGGGTGTTTTTACATTTTAACGTTTTTAACCCCCTGCTAGCGGTCAAAGAAAGGGTTAAATGCGACTGTGTATCACTGCTTCCGAAGCGCCCCCCCCTGAAAAAATTTCAGCGGACGCCCATGGTATACAGGACTCTGGCCTGTCTCCACGTCAAGTCAAGTCTCACTCATCCTAATGCTAAGTTAACAATGCCTTATTGTTTAAATGGCAGAACCTCAGTCGGCATTACAGTAGAAGCCCTGGCACTAGACCAGCCATTCTCAACCAGGGCTCTGAGGAACTCTAGGCTTCCTTCAGAGGTTGCCAGGGGTTCCTTGAGTTCTGGCTGATTGACCTTCCATCTGATTGTGCCTTCATAGTTCCAGGTCCATTGCAGCTTGACAGAGCTATTATCACATCAGCCATACTGTTACCCTTTATGCAGGTCAGGTACATTTTAGTCCTTACTTTGTTTTTGTGTTTTATATATTTGTTTACTGTTACAGTATTTATATATTGTTTACATTTTATATTCTTGGTTTATTTTCTTTTCTCTGAATTTGTAGTCAAAGTGGAAAGGGCAATTAAAGGTAAATTGTCTCTTAAAAAGGTTACGTGGTGTACAGTAATAGTGGCATATTCCTAGTTGTGCCGTGCTTAGTCTGAGTAATCTGTTCATTCAGCTAGCTGGTTTAGAGGAGTGTGGTGGTTGTGCTGCAGTGTTTTTGTATGTAATATAGCATAATTATTATTGTGTAAAAGGAATCCGTGGCTTACTGTTCATGTAGATTTATCAGTTTTTAATGGGCATTCCTTGTGTCCTAAAAATGGATTTCATGCGTTTACACAAGGATATATTTTGACGAAAATGTTGCTTGGTGATAAATACAAAATATAAGTTAGAGGAGTTCCACCCAAAAAAAAACCACTTTTGCTTAATCCCCTCCCCTCCCCCTTACATGCCACATTTGGCATGTAATTTTTTTTGGGGGGGGTGGGGGCTTCAGTAGGAGTGGGACTTCCTGTCCCACTTCCTGCTTCCGCCGAGGGGCTGGTTAGGCGATTAAGCCTTAATCGCCTACACCAGCCCCTCCCTGTAGGCGATCACATGGGACACTGACAGGTCCCATGCGATCGCCTCTCCAATCAGCGGCGAGCCGCGCCGCGCGCGCATGCGCAGTGCGGCTCGCGCATGCGCAGTGGGTGCCCGGCCGTGAAGCCGAAGGCTGTCATAGCTGGGTGCCCACAGTCGAGATGGAGACGCCGGCTGGGGAGGGGGGGAGAGGAGCGGAGCCCCGGTCGGCGCGTCGCTGGAACGCAGGACCAGGTAAGTGAGTGTTTATTAAAAGCCAGCAGCTACATTTTTTGTAGCTGCTGACTTTTAATAAACACAATTTTGGCTGGAACACCCCTTTAAGAATTTAAAGTGCTATATGACCCATTCAGAAATCTTTGGAGGCCCTCAGAAAAGCCGTTTATTAGAAATGTTAAAATTTCCTAACCCTTTGTCCCCATCCATTCAATCAGACATAATATTGTGCAATATTAAACTGAGTAACAAAGAACACTTATGCCGTGTACACACGATCGCTTTTTGTGATGTAAAAAACGTTGTTTTATCTCACGAAACAAACTACGTTTTTCAAACATCATTTTAAAAAACGATGTTGCATACACACCATCATTTTCTGAAAATGCTCGTGCAAAGCGCGGTTACGTAAGACACTTTCGACGGCACTCTGTTCCATTGAAGCTCCCGTCTCATAACTTGCTTCTGAGCATGCGCGGGTTTAAAAACGTAGTTTTAAACGTCGTTTTGCCCACACACGATCATTTTTTGTGAAACAAAAGACGATATTCTGAAAAACAACATAAAAAATTCAAGCATGTTTAAATTTTTTTGGTCGTTTTTTTGAAGACATAAAACGACGTTTGCCCACACATGATCATTTTAAATGACGTTTTTTAAAACGTCGTTTTATTTCATCACAAACAACGACCGTGTGTACGCGGCATAAGGAGACAGATAACATCTATGTTCAGGTGTTTACCGTGGGAAAGACACTGGACTAGGCTCTTCCAAAAAATATTGCATCCCATCTCCAGACCAATAAAGGCCACTTGGATGTTCTATACTACTATTGGACAATGTTCTGTAAATACATTATACAAACGTTTTTTTTTTTTTATAAATGTACATTTATGAAAAAAACAAAACACTTCTAAATGCCATATTTTAATACTCAATGTCTTGAAGGTGCAAGTATCCTGGTATAGGGCTGTTTTGTGGGATTATGAACCCGGGCAGTTTTTTAATTGGTTATGCAACATGGAAATCTACAACTCAGTGTCAGGGTATCTTTCTAATCCAAAACAAAAAATAAACGTAGTTATTGGATGTAAAATAATTAAAATAAATACCTCAGTGTTCCAACCCCAATTCCATTGGAATGCAGTCGAAAAATCGGAACAGTCAAAATTTACCAAAAAGCATGTATATACCAATTGCCCAATAACAGCTACATAAACTGGCTGAGGTTTTTACAAAGACGCTTTAGCTGGCTATTAAATATAGAAGTTAATGTTACTGTTAATATTGATATGTACTGTATATGTACAATTTTGTGTGTTTGTTAAATAAGTCAGTCTCTTTTCATTATTATAAACTTTGCAAAAATTGGGTCACATTTTAGTAGGCTTCCAAGCATAACTCTAGACATGGTTATATTGGGGCCTGTTTAAAATGGTTTGCACTGTGGGGGGAAGTGGGGTCCTTCATGCTGCATTGGTTCATTGGTTCGTTGTTCTGCATTTTGTCATGTTCAAACATTAGTTGCTAATAGACATGTGCATTCGTTTTCGTCAGATGCATTTTCGTCTGAATTTCAGGTTATTTCGTTATTGTTTTAACAAACGATAACAAAAGCACAGAAAACGAAAACGGAAAGATCTGACATAAACAAATGCTTTATTTTCGTTTTCGTTGCGGTCGAATGTGCCTAACCTTAACTCTATTAGTCCAATATTATTCGACATAGAGAGAAAAGATTCGACATAGAGAGACATGAAGATTCGACATAGAGAGACATGAAGATTCGACATAGAGAGACATGAAGATTCGACATAGAGAGACATGAAGATTCGACATAGAGAGACATGAAGAATAAAAAATAAAAAAATTGACTTCATGTCTCTCTATGTCGAATCTTCATGTCTCTCTATGTTGAATCTTTTCTCTCTATGTCAAATCTTTTCTCTCTATGTCGAAGCTTTTCTCTCTATATCAAATCTTTTCTCTTTATGTAGATTAATATTGGACTAATAGAGTTAAGGTTAGGCACAATTAAGGTCGAATCTGTCATGGAAGGCTTATGGTGTCTGTCTAATGTTCTAAGAAAAAAAAAAAAAGAGATTCGACAGAATCTTTAAAAATCTTTTTCGAATCTTTTTTTTTTTTTCTTAGAACATTCGAATTAATTGTGCCTAACATTAAGTCCAATTAGTCCAATATTATTCTACATAAAGAGAAGAGATTAAACATAGAGAGAAAAGATTCGACATTATAGAGACATGAAGAAGAGTTGACATAGAGAGACATGAAGATTCGACATAGAGAGACATGAAGATTCGACATAGAGAGACATGAAGATTCGACATAGAGAGACATGAAGATTCGACATAGAGAGACATGAAGATTCGACATAGAGAGACATGAAGATTCGACATAGAGAGACATGAAGATTCGACATAGAGAGACATGAAGATTCGACATAGAGAGACATGAAGATTCGACATAGAGAGACATTCTGTCGAATCTTCTTTTTTTCTATTTCAGTGTGCACATGTCTAGTTGCTAATACCATAAAAATACAGCTGTCACTAGTAATCCTTAGACCGGTCACATTGCAAGCAAAGCTAAGAAGTTTATGAATCATAAAGTAGGATAGCAGGCACAAGGTAATGCCTAACCACATCCATCAGTATAGTTGATCTTAATAGTCTACAAAATCCATGGGATGTTCCACATCCCACAATGCATTGCTTAGGTCCCAGCCACTAATGGTATGCCTATCTCTAAATGATATTATTTTTCATAAAGTCAGTATTTGTGTAAGGAACCTTGGGGAGCTCTGGTGGCACTTTGAGGACTCATGCCGCGTACACACGATCAGACATTCCGACAACAATTTTTTTTTGACGGATGTTGGCTCAAACTTGTCTTGCATACAATACACACAAATGTCGGAAATTCCGATCGCCAAGCAGGCGGTCACGTACAACACGTACAACGGCACTAATAAAGGGACGTTCAATACCAGTCGCGTTAGTAGACTGGTATTGAACACATGCAAACTAAAACGCCTCTGGGTGCTTGGTATCATTGTCTGGGCCCTTAAAGAAGTGGTTTACCTCCAGCTGGATGCTGGTTGGTAGAGTGTTCCATATTCTGGGTCCTTGGACCGCAAACCTTCGTTCTCCTTTGGACTTGTATCTGGCTTTGGGTATCTGAAGTAGATTTTGGTTGGTGGATCGCAGAATGCGATTGATATTGTGAGCTTTTCGTTTTTCGCATGGATATTGGGGGGCATTTCCCAGAATACACTCATGCGTTAGACAGAGTACCTTGAAATTTATTCTGTCTTTTACAGGCAACCAATGAAGGGATCTCAGTGAAGGTGAGATTGATTCCCATGTTTTTTTCCCAGTCACAAGTCGAGCGGCCGTATTTTAAACGACTTGCAGTCCAAGATAGAGGGCATTTGCATAGTCAAGTCTGGAGTTGATAATTGTTCCCACCGCGACTGCTATGTCTTCTTTTGGGATAAAGGGAGTGAGTCTGCGTAGTAAGCGCAGCAGATGGTGAGATCCGCTGACTACTGACCCTATTTGTGCATCCATTGTCATGTAGGTGTCGAAGATGATTTTTGACTTTGGTGCTAGGGATGATGGTTTGACCCAGAATGGGCGGGGGCGTCCATGTTGTTGCGGGATGAATCTTCCGATTGGCCTGAAACAGGAGAAGTTCTGTTTTTGAGCCATTGAGTTTAAGATAACTCTCAGTCATCCAATTTTCTATCAAAGAAAGGCATTTTTCTAGTCCGAGATAATGATCCTGTTGCAGATGCGAAAATATAGTTGTGTGTCGTCTGCATAAGAGTGGTAAAGTAACTTCTGGTTACTGATGATTTCGAAAAGAGGGCAGAGATAGATATTGAAAAGAACAGGCGACAGAGGGGATCCCTGGGGGACTCTGCATGACACTGTGCGTTTTTCAGAAGTGAAAGGGCCCAATTTCACTATTTGTGATCGGTTTTCCAAGAAGGAGGAGAACCACGATAAATCACATTCCGCTACTCCGGCTACTCCGACTGGAATGGGTCAAGTAATTTATGGGTGTCTAAATGATGTTGTAGCTGATGTACAACTTCTTTCTCCATTACCTTGGAGAAGACATTAAGGCTTGTTATGGGACGACGGTGGTTAGGGTCTTTGGGGTCGAGGGTGTTTTTTTTTAGAATTGGTTTGATTTATACCTTGTTTCAGCAAGGGTGGTACCAAGCCCTCCTTGAATGACTGGTTTATGAGCTGCATGATAGCTGGTGCCAAAATATTGGCACATTCTTTCAGCAGTTTAGTGGGGATGATATCATTGGGCGCTGTGCTATTACGCAGAGTCCCGATGATAATTTTAGTGGCATCGATGGAAATAGGTGAAATTAGGTGATTTCGGCGGAATTATGTGGGTATTAGGTTTGTGATTTAGGGGGGGTAGATGGAGGTTCTATTTTGCTGAATACTTTCACGGATTCTGAATGTGCCATCTCCATTACGAGCGCTACAGTAGTTTTACCAGACTTTACTTGATTCAGGGCATGCGTGGAATTTTGTGCGTTGGAATTGTCTACACACAATCAGAATTTACGAGAACGAATTTTGTTGTCGGAAAATCTGAGAACCAGCTCTCAAATTTTTGTTGTTGGAAACTCTGACAACAAATGTCCAATGGGGCATACGCACGGTCGGAATTTCTGACCAAAAGCTCCCATCGAACATTTTCTTTTTGGAAATTTCGAGCGTTTGTACGCATCATTTCTGTAACCACGATTATGATATGGCTGAAGGAGCAATGTTAGTTTAGTTTCACATTAGGGTTATAGAAACTTATAAAACACAACTCCAGTATTCTGTTTATCTGCGTACAAACTGTATATACATTAATGGCAGGAGTTCTGTAATACCTGAAACTCCTACAACTAATTTATCAGTAATCATTTTTAATTTCTTCATCATATGGGATATGTTATACTAACTGATGAAATGGAAGGGGTTCAGGACAGAATCGATTAACACAACATGCTTGTAATATACTTCATGCACTGGACTATTAGAAAAGCAATTTTAGGGTCCTAAAATGATACAGCTAAAGCATATAGCACAGGGGGACCCCAATATTAGCACAGCAATAGAAAGTATTTTGTATTAACCCCTTAAGGACCGCCGCATGTACATTTACGTCGGCAGAATGGCACCGACAGGCACATCAACGTATATATACGTTGGTGCCTTGAGGTGGGTAGGGGGTCCAATCGGGACCCCCCCGATACATGTGGCGGTCCCCGTAGCTGGCCGAGCGATCCGGGATGAGGGGCCGGCTATTCGTTTTTGTCCGCCCCCTCCGGATCGCTCCCAGCCAATCCGTGCGCTCCCCTTGCAGTGCACTTCCTCCTCCTGTGTAAACACAGGAAGGAGGAAGTGATGTTATCTCTCCCCTCAGCGTTTTTTTCAACCACCACTGAGGAGAGATCACATCGCACAGTAAGTCTGCACAACACTACACTGACACGCACTACACATAAACACATTTAACCCCCGCGATCGCCCCCCTGTCACAGTGTCACTGAATGCAGTAATCATACATATATGATTACTGTAATTAGTGTCAGTGTGACAGGCAGTTAGTGTTAGGTCCAGGGTAGCCCCGTACCCCCCCTAATAAAGTTTTAACCCCTTGATCACCGCCCTAGTTAAGCCTTTCACTCCCTATTGCCAGCGTCACTAAGCGATCATTTTTCTGATCGCTGTATTAGTGTCGCTGTTCCCGCTAGGTAGCTAATTTTTTTTTTATTGCGATTTTTTTTTTTACTACAGACATGTGGCTAAATAAAATTTGGCCTAAATGTTTGACTAAAATTTAGTTTATTTGATTGTTCTTATAACAAAATGTAAAAAATATTGATTTTTTTTCAAAAATGGCGCTCTATTTTTGTATATAGCGCAAAAAATAAAAATCGCAGAGACAATCAAATACCACCAAAAGAAAGCTCTATTTGTGGGAAGAAAAGGACGCAAATTTTGTTTGGGAGCCACGTCGCACAACCGCGCAATTGTCAATTGCCGAATCGCAAAAAGGGGCCTGGTCATTTACCTGCATTTTGGTCCGGGTCTTAAGTGGTTAAAGCAGGGGTTCACCCCAAAAAAAATGTTAACTCTAGATTCAGCCGAGTTGTGAGAATGACATTAGGCTGTTTTTTTTTATTTCATTTCTGTACATACCGTATTTTCACCACGGCTTCCGGGTATGTAATCTGCGGGACTGGGCGTTCCTAATTGATTGACATGCTTCCGACCGGTGCATACAGCGCGTCACGAGTTGCCGAAAGAAGCCGAACTGCGAGTCGGCTCTATACGGCGCCTGCGCACCGACATTCGGCTTCTTTCGGCAACTCGTGACGCGATGTATGCGCCGGTCGAAAGCATGTTAATCAATTGGGAACGCCCAGTCCCGCAGATTACATACCCGGAAGCTGCGGTGAAAATATGGTATGTACGGCAATGAAATAAAAAAAACGGCCTAATGTCATTCTCACAACTCGGCTGAATGTAATGTTAAAAAAATGTTTTGGGGTGAACTCCCGCTTTAAGGAAGCCCCTATTACAAATACTTGAAAACAAAATGAGAAACTTGGTGTGTTTGAACAGTTTTATTTGTCAGCATTTAGAGCAAAGAGTACCAGGCTCCGGGGCTGAATATGAATGTTATAATCTATTATTCATATTAAACAGTGTTATTAAAAACTACAGTGCTCTTACAAGGAAATGACTGACACTGCTACAAGTTTAATTATGTAGGAAGCACTTAGTCTTCTGTATTTGTATTTGATGAGATTGATTCACTTTACAACCAATAACCACAGCATCTTAGAACCAGCAATAAATTATACTAAAGACTCTCTTATTCCACAATGGGGTGATAAAGATGATGCATGTGACTGTCCTGAATTAAATGAAGAGGAAACTCTGATCATCGCAGTAAAGCAGAATAGATGTGACAAAGTGTCTACTGAGAGAATTACTCTGTTATTACCGTCCTGCTTATGTTCACCATCCTTATAATACAAGGACTTCACTTCATTGTTAATAATTACATATACAGCATGTAGGGAAATAGAAAAGATTATTTTCCAGAGTACTGTATCACAGAGATATGAAGCCTACCTTTGCTGACCTTCTTCTGCAAAGTGCTGATTGCCCATCATTGCCAAAAATCTGTGATTATTTTTCAGTTGTTTACCTAGAACGAGAATGTAGATTATGACTAGGGTATAAAAGATGAAGTTCAGGCCTTTCCAAGCTGCCTTGCCACTCCACTCTACTTGCCAACCCTGCTACCAAAAAAGATACTTTGACACCAGCTGGAATTCAGTGGCAGCACCTACATGGTCTAAAATGCTGTACTCCTTAAGACTGCATTAACACCTAAGCATAGGCGATTTGCGGCGTTTTTTACCGCGATTTGCCGCGACAAATTGCGGCGTTTTTTACCGCGATTTTGTTCAGGTCATTGTCACCAATGTAAAACGCCCAAGCCGCCCGACAAAAAAGGGTCCGGGACTTGTTTGAGCTTCAGGCGTTCAGCGTTTTGGACTGGAGATGTGAACCATCTCCATAGAGAATAATGTTTTTTTTCCCCTCTAGCGGATTTGAGCGTCGCGCATCAGGCGACAAAACGCTCAGGTGTGAATGCAACCTAACAGCTATGGTCAGCAATGACTGCTGCATCTTTGTTACTGTTTTTGCCTGGTGCAGCAACTTTCTGTTGGTAATATTGGGTCTTGATTTACATTTATGATTGTGGTAGCCCAATGCTAGGATGGAATTTACCCCCCCTGGAACCCATATCACCCTTACCCTGAACTGCTGCAGCCTTCCCCCAATATCCAACCTGAAAAGGGTATACTCTCTGCTTAAATACACATTGGTAAATAACAATAATTAAAGCAAAGCTCCGTCCTATTTTAAAACTGTTGCTCAATGACATCACAGCAATGTATTCAGTGATAAACTGAACTTTTTTTTCTTGTGTACCTGTGTTTATGTGCTGTTCCTCTCTGCTTCCTGTCTGTGAGAGATAATACCGCTCTAAACACTGCTGATCCTTTGGCTGTGCTTTCGTCCCACTAAACCAAAAGGGTGCTGCCTATGCACAGGTACATTGGATAGAAGAAGATCCTGGACTGCCGCACTCCTTAAAAATATGTCTTCATTGTACAAATAAAATCCAAAAAACAACCAAAGTGATACAGTCCAAATGAAGTGAACAACAGAAAAAAGGTGGCTGACATGTTTCACATCATGTGATGCTTACTCACATGAACTTCCGACGACACCGCCCGTTGTGGCGCCGCTCGCCGTAAAAACTGGGCTTGCGCGGCGCAGCAAAGAGCGGTGAATCCTGGGAGCACAGCATTCACCACATCCTGAAAATCAATGTTTGTGGGCTTCACATGCCCACAAGCAAGATGGTAATGGCCAGTATCGGATTTTATAACATCTTCATTGCAAACGAAAACGGACAGCAGCTGATTTAAAACACCAAAAAAGTGATTGGGAAAGTGTCAGAATGACTTTAAAAAAAAAGTATGGTCACCGGACCTCCGCTTTAGGAAAATAACTAATAAATATTGGGAAGTGGTTGTAGCTGATGACTGCTATTGAGCTAATACCTTTTAGTTTTCAAAATATATAGTATCCTTTTAAGATTCAAATGCCAAACAATTAGCCTTGTGCGTGAAAATATCAATCGAGAGTATTACCAAATACCAGTTCGATGACAGGTACATTGAAGGATTGCTCAGATTTTCTGTACTGTTAAAATATAGCTAAAGGCAAACATTTTTTTTTGTTTGGGATAGAGTAAGAGGGATTGGAATAGCAATCGGGTTTTTGCTGTCTTTGCTCTCATTAGGTAGATTCATCCTCTCTATTTTTTTCTGTTTATTGTTTTAACCAAGAGTAAACGTGAAAGAAAACCCCAAATTGTTGGCTGTCACAAAAACAAGAATAAAGGAGAAATCTTCCAATGGGGACATGTTCTGCTGACATCCAGGAATTACCCCACTTTGAAAGGATTTCATTTCACTTTCTGTTTTGTCTGTGAGACAGGAAGTAAAGGGAAATTTCCCTAATGGGACACATATGATATAAAAAACTAACAGGGGTTATGACCCTTCTTTAAGGAGAAGTATGGGCTTTAAAAAAACAAAACAAAAAATCCATGCTCACCTTTAGCTGTCCCACTCTGGCTCTAAGACCAAGAACTGAGCATTCACATGAACGGTTCCTGGTTTGCTCCAAATCAAGAACAATGATGGTCAGTCACTGCTCTCTGTTTTACTTCACCAGCACTCCCTGACGCCCCAAACTG
Source organism: Rana kukunoris (assembly GCA_029574335.1). Lineage (NCBI taxonomy): Eukaryota > Metazoa > Chordata > Amphibia > Anura > Ranidae > Rana > Rana kukunoris. The sequence continues at coordinate 662,197,778 of CM056049.1, forward strand.
GGAGGGGGCGGTTGCAGATGACTGCAGCTCTCAACCGCATGCTGAAATGTAGAGCCAGCTGTCAATAAGGCAGTGGGGTGGATCCTGATAAATGCTGTTAGGATCCTTTTTGATCCTGGTGCAGCTCTGCCCCACCAGTTGATAGCAGGCCATAAACTGCTATCAGCTGACTTTGAGCCATAAGAGGACAAAAGTAAGCGTACTCCTGTTTCTCTCAGTAGAAGTATGGCCAAAAAAAGCTTTGCTCATACTCCTCTTATACTTAATTCAACATGAAATAAATAAATAATTAAAGGCTTTCTCTTCAGTAACTTTGACCTACAAAAGTTTTTCTCTTGAGTCTTGATCTATTGAAAGGTTAACAACGAACAAGTCTGCAGCCTAAAAGGTAAGTGAAACTACATTGACTACAGCAACTGACTGTAGGGAACCGATGACAAATAAAATGCAATTATTGCTTTGGTCAACCCAATCATTTTTCTTTAAGAACCATCTTTTTCTAAGGTCTAACCCTGATATGTCTGTTTACTTTCCCAGCAATCAAGGAGACCAAAGAAGCTTTAGAGAAGGTCAGCGTGTCAGTGGAAGTGCTGCAGGAAGTGATGGACAGGCTAAATGCAAACCTTACAGATGCCAAGATACAGTTGATCAGCACACTGAGTGACCCAGCATGTTCCACTGACATCGCTCTAATTCCTTGCAACAAAATCAAGAATTCCCTTTCACAGCTGCAAGTCAATGCAAATTTCAGCTCGGTAAGAAACATAAAGGTAATAAGAATTTGAATAGTATTACCTATCTTGTTGGTGGAACTGACTGTCTTGAAAAATCCAGGGAAATTCAGGGTCATATTGTAATCAAGGCACTACGATCGCATCATTGAACTTAGATTTATAGATGTCCAAGTTTTATTGCAATAATAAAATCCCCATTTGCTTTCCACAGTTACCAGATGTAAGCCGCCATCTTGAAAAATTAAACAATGTTCTCAAAATTGATCTCAGCATTTTGGTGCAAAAGGTAAGCCACATCTGGATTTGTATTAGACTTTAATCTTTGGAAAGGTATTATTTACATTTTTAGGGAGAGTGACAAAAGAAAGAGAGAGACACAGATGGCAATAGTTGAGACGAATAGAGGTAAAGTGCAGATATAAAAACTGCTTTTGGGACAGTGAAGCCAGGTAGGACAACCATAGCGCTACATTCACATCAAAATGTGTTTTTCATTTAGCGCTGATTTAGTGTAATGCACATTAGGTACACTTTAGATTGAGGTTACTTCATTTTCAAAATTAAATCCAGGGACACCCATGGGCCTTTTCCCCTTTGTTCCCTTTTAGTTGAGGTAGCAGAAGTACCCAGGCCATAGAGGAAATACAAAGCAATTTCCTACTAGGAAATTCAGTTTAATTTTAAATGTTGAACTTTTAACTAAATTGATATAAGCATTTACCTGTGTATGATTAAAAAAAATAAAGATAGGTGTGATAGACTGTATAAAATTTTTTTTTTTTTTTTTTTACTTTTATACCTGTAGGGATATGCCGCTTTCAATAGCACTCCAGAAATGGTGCAGAATCAAACCAGGAACATTGAAGAAGGTTAGTGCTTCTTTTAATGATGAATTTATATTTTTGTAGGACATCCTTTCTTTATTACTATATTACTGTATATATTACCTAAGTTTAATAAACACATCGTAGGGGTACCCGCATTAGCCTCACAAATCCTGCAGAAACTTTGTAATTTCCCACCTTGTCATGCTCTTGGCATAGTCCTATTGGCCAGTGAGTAATGTGAGGGGGCTTAAATTGGTTGCAGAGGAAAAACATGCAAAACATAAAGGACAATTTTTACCCCACTATCGCCCCCATCTAAATGCAACCTGCTTTGTAAAATACTTACCACCTTCCTCCTCCAGTGACCTTCACTGTAAGGCCCACCTTCCTGCTCCAGTGATTTTCACTATGAGGCTTTGCCTGGTACCACACAGTCTTTGGAGTAAAACCATCCCTGCCTGGTCCTCTTTTCTACACATGTCCACCACGGCCCCATTCACATCTAAGGCTAAAACATACTCAATGATGCCTCCAGCCATCCAGTAAAGTATGGTTCACCCGTAGGTATGAATGAGACCAAGGTCAGGAGTGAAGGTGTAGAAAAGGGAACAGGGTCTGGATGGAAAAAAATAAACAAGTGTAGTTTGCTCGAACGGAATCTTAAAAAGGGTTAGCACAAATGTTTGTGAGAAGGAAGTATGAATAAAAGTGTTTACTAGTACTTAGAATTTGTGACAAGACCCAAACAGATTTTTTTAGGAAATCTGGAGGTTTGTTCGGAAGAAAGAGCGAAGTGTATGGAGTGAAGCAAGAAATATAATGTTTTTTTAGCCAACAAGAAATATGCAGGAGGATGTCCTACAATAGAGAGGAATAACCACACTACTCACGTGTTTTATATGTATCCACAGTTAGTATTTTGTGCTGTTGTTCCCAGGGAACAGAAAAATGTTTTGACCAAAAAAGGTTCTGTCACAAAATGTCCACAATATTTAAAAAGCTTAGGAGGTTTGTAGCCATCAAGGGTGACACAAAGGAAAATATCTTATGGTAAAAAAGCCAAGAGAAGCCGAAAAAATAAGAACATTATTACCACAAAACATTTACAGAGCTTTATATTTATGTCCATTATAGTAGCCTACAGGCGAATGAAATTCTGAAGTGATTTTCAGCTTATTGCTTGGTGTTCCGAGTAGGATTTTATGTGAGACTCGCCAGAATCTTATTGCACGGGCTTGTAATACCAGCATGCAGCACTTTTATCAGCCATCAAAACTAATATTCTGTTAAGTGTTATGAAGCAGATATTAATTAACTTCTGTACATACTGCCAAAAGCCACAATCACAAAGTTGTAAATCAAGTTATGAAATGCAACTTTCCTCCCTACTAATTAGTGGTTGCTGACATTGTGGTAAATTACAGTGATAGCATTTACAGTTTATATCTGGGATGTTCCATCTGAACAGGCAGGAGAGCAGATTTTTGTATGTCTACTGTTACAAGTTTGGGATAAAAAGTGAAAGGAAACAGGAATAAAAATATAAGATAATGAGACATTTTCAAATGTTTAAAAAATGTGTGCTTATATTTGAACATATGTACCAAATTTTTTATTAAGGAGGAACTCAGAGCTACCGGTAACTGTTTTACAACCATTTAAAGGATATGTTTGGGGTTTCTAAAACAGATGGATTTGGCTTTCAGCCACACGCTGCGAGCCAGAGGCAGTTGTCAATCAGGCAGCTGGGCGGATCCCAACAATATGGTGTGACATCAGCTGACAGCAGGCAATAGCCCGCTGTTGGCTGGTTTTGGGTCACAGGAGAGCAAAAACAAGTGTCCTCTTGTGACCCACAAAAGAAGCATGGCCAAATAAAGCTATTTAAAACATGACAAATGATTCACAGCCCACCATGAGTTGCTTAACCCCTTGGCACTGACATTACGCATACTGTATATGCGGCCTCTCAGCCTAGTGGGCCTTAACATGCTAAATATATGTGGTCCTGTGTAAATGACTTATTGGACTTTTTGAATCTTGAAATAAATTAGTGGAGCCAAAATAAAGTGTTTCACTCATAGCCCTCACCCCCCCCCCCCCTCCAAAAAAGGGTATTTTTTTCTGCCCAGCCACACTAGTTTATCATTGAAGTATCCACCAGCATATGAGATCATCTTTCCCGTTTATTAAAGTTTAACTGTAGCAAAGTGGGACCCTTAGAGCTCTTGTAGACTTAGGTCTAATTCCGCGTACACACGATCGGTTTTCCCGTCGGAGAAAGTCAGATGCAAGCTTTTGGATGGGAATTCCGACCTTGTGTATGCTCGATTTGACTTTTTCTGTCGGAATTTTCACCAGCAAAAGTATGAGAGCAGGTTCTCTATTTTGTCTCCCAGGCATGAATCTCCCTGTAATAATAATAAAAAAAAAAAAGAATTGTGCAAATAAAATGAAGAATAGACACTGAAATGTTTTTAAAATCTTACTGTGCAAATACTATGTTAAAAATACTAATGCCATGCTTTGTTTTCCATTACTAACAAAATCTTTTTGGACCTGTTTTTGGATTAATATCTCAGCTATTCCTTGTAAGTTCTTCAAGATGATACTGTTCCAGAGGAGCCAACATGTTTTTTATACCGTAAAGTCAGAGCTTTCTGAAGTGAACAATTTATTCATTTACAACTTCTAATTTTCTGTTTCTGGTGTTTAGTAGTATAATTGCACTGAAATAAAACATCCGTTGAATTGGGCATATCTTAACCAAAGCATAAAAATTGTATATATTGCAGCTTCCAGTATTTAGATGTGGTCTCTGCAATAGTTCTCTATTGTGAGGCTTTTTTCCTTTCTTTTTTACTTGGTGATCCTGGCAGTAATACCCTTACTGGCTGAGGGTGACAACGCTCACTCACTCTACTGTATCTATGGAGGAGCAGCTTTGTCAACCTAAGACAGAATTGCAGATTTACCCTCTTCTCTTCTCTGCTCTTCTCTTGTGTTCATTAGTCTTTATACATTAGATGTACAATGTAACTGTTAAGAGCAGAGCACAGGCATTGAGCACAGGACGTCATCAGCTAACAAGATTATTATTTTTTGCAATTATTCAAAAGATATAACAAAATGCTTTCAAATTGTATATTTGTTAGATCAAAAGAGACCAAATGAGAGAAAATTACTCAATATTACTTAATACAATAAATATTTAGTTATGTTGATAATTTTACTTAATCTATTTGCCAAAAAATACCTTAGTTTACTGTTCCTTAAACTCCATTAGTGGTGCAGAGGTAAAAAAAATCTATGAGAAATTTTAACAGTTCATGACATGTAGGTCATAATTTTCACAATGTACAGATTCTGTCCGCAGTTAATATTATTTTGAAATAAATAGTATTTTTTCTCTTGAATTTAATACATTTAGTAGTTTTCATAATTATAACAATATATCGGCCTCCAAATACATTATTCTGATATTCCAATTTGTTTATGTATGTTAGAGGAGTGTACTATGCATACTATCCTACAAGGATCTGGGCCAAAGATGAAATTATAAAACACAGCTATTTCTTATAAAACAAGTCTCTTTCAAGTCTCAACATCACAGATAGAATATGGATGTTCTTACTTGAAAATAAGTCCCAGGGGCAAAAGTATAAAAAATGCCTTAAATTCCAAAACTTGAAGTCAAAACTGACAGAGAAAAGAAAAATGTATGGAATATTTAATCTTGAAAACTCTGACTCTACGGCCAAAGATCCATCGGACATCATTTGAGTTTGTGTCATGTGTGATTTGTGGTGTTCATGTTTCACTCTGTGGCTTGTTGTTGTTTCTTTTTCATCACATCAATTTATTAAATTATGTAAAACACTGTATGGCCAATTGAAGGCAGAACTGATATTCCTTTTCTGGTTGGATGCCTTCCTCATGCATTGAAATATCAGTTCTGTGTGGTTTTGCCTGTTAAAGCCCAGGGAAGGGTAGAACCTATTTTAGGGTTTGTTTTTCCCCTCACTTCTTTTCCTGGGCACAGGGGGTTCTAAGGGCAGGAAATATGGAGTATCTGTCCAAAAGGAAAAAGGAAAATACATAATCAAAGATTATTTTTTGTACATTGGTGTAACGGTCACCACCGTTTACGACCTTCCATCCACCCACGACAAGCTTATCCGACACACTGCAACAATCCTACATACCCGATCCATATCCATTTCCCAGAATAAGATGAGACTCTGCTCTGTACTCTCTGGTTTCAAAATGAATGAACGCTTTATTGGTTTCTTAGCTTGCTTATATATCTAGTACAGCATGTTACAGTTAATCACAGGACAATGCAATCTCCACCCCCCTATTCACACACTATGGCTAATTCTCTAGCAGACATTTCGGCACCGCTACTGATGAGATCTATCACATTCCAAAATACAATTACACAATGCCTTGACCTCAATCCACATATCTAGACAGACGTACTGTCTCTAAAGGGTCTTGACACCTGGACATCAATAGGCTTTAAATCGTGTTATCAGACAATTGAAAGGTCTAGCAGCAGACCTGAATTAACACCTATATACAATGAAATGTCTTTCACAAGTCGGGCCACTTAGCATTTTAAAAGCCTATTATACAGAGGGATGAGTCACTGTCTTGTTGACCTGATCTCAAGTCAACCTGAACCACTTCCAGTATCCTGCCATATGAATTATTATTAATGTCTCATCTCATGTAATACATGAATTATGATCCTATTAGCCACCCTACGCCTACAAGGGCACAGGGTGGACTTAGACCCAGGAGTTATTAGTGTCCCTGGCACAGGAGTATCTCTCATCCTTCCAAAGTCTTTGGTTGTCACGGTTCATTCCGTTACAATTGGGAAAAGATTAGATCCTCATTAAGATTTTTAATGCTTCCTGTGCTGTGGACCACATTTCTTTAAACACAAATACTACAAAATAAAGCTGGGCTTTAATAGACAACACAAAGGCTGCCACCCTAATACTATCCAGCTTCTTCAATAAGCAGTTGCAAACTGAATTGAGATATTTAAAGTTCATTAACCTACAGGAATGAGCAAATGTTTTTTTTAGCTGAATCCATTTCTGGCTAAATGTAAACCTCATTGTTTTTGCACTGTCTTGTTTAATAAGTATGTATTTCACTCATAATCTGTAGAGACACATGGGAATGGGAAATGTAGTTCATAGCTTCCCATAATCTCCATTTTCCAATAAAAATAGCAACTATAATAGCGAGAGTAACTGTGTATAAATATTTTTTTTTCCAGATGTTAAGAACGTCTTGGATTCCATTGGAGTAAATATCACACATTTTTCAAAAATGATCCCAATTCTTCATGTCATATCAAACTTGACGTCATACATAACACAGAGTGAGATGTTTGTGCGGGAGTACTACCCTGTAGTTGAACAGTACGACTTTTACAGGTATCACCAATTCTATGAATAGGGTCCTAAGGAGGTTGTATAAGGAGGTTGTACAATTGACATGTATAGTAAGCTTAAAGTGGTTCTGTCATGAGAGAAGTAAAGGGGTTGTCATTGTAGGCCTTCTTTTGAAAATGCTAGATGCCTGGTTGTGTCTGACTTTGGTCATTCTTTTTTTTTTTTTCTTCTTTTTTTTTTTTCTTTTTTTTTTTTTTAAAGTGTATTTTTGTGCGTGAACTCGAGAGAGAGGAGCCGGACTGCAGGAGTTGGGAGTAGGCAGACCCTCCCCCCGGAGGCAATCGCCATCCTTCTCCATGCCCCTGGTGGCAATGGCGGGTGTGAAGGGGGGCCTCCCACTCACCCCGCCCTACCTGCTCCTCTTGGGAGCCCAACTGGGGCCCAACGGGACCCCAATGGGGCAGAGGGACTCCCCCTATGACTTTGGTCATTCTGAGTCCCTACTCTAGAACAAGCATGCTGTAAATACGTATCAGAAGAGTGTTGGCACTCCTTTTTTTTTCTACATTTGTTGCAGGTCAACATTTCAGACTGCGCTGAAGTCAAAGAATCAGAATGATGGGCAGCAAAGTTAAGCCAGGAACACATGGGCTAAATGTTGAGAGACAGCGGCCGGTTAGAAAAAACAGCTGACATTCAGCTCGTGTGTATGTCAGTCTGTCCGATAGAAGCTGGCCATTATTGGTTTGTGCAAAAGTTATAGCGTCTAAAAACCATGGGATATTTTTATGCCATTTTTATTCATTTATTCGTTTTTTTATTTGTAAAGGTGGCGATCAGCCATTTTTAGCGGGATTAAATGTGTCCCTAGGGGGTACTTTCTAACTGTGTTGGGGTTGCTGTGACTGGGGGAGCACAGAGATCCATGTCCCTGCTTAGCAGTAATACAAGATCTCTATATTCTCCCCTGTCAGACAGCTGTTCTGCCTCTCTAGGGAACGATCACGGGTGGCCAGCTGATTGGTTTCCCCTCTGCCCAATTAGCACACATGCCTGCTAGTGGCTATTGCACAAAATGATTTACATGTAAGTGATTTCGCGCAATAGAGCCATGTATGTTAGGTGGTTGGCAAGTGGTTAAAAAATAATCATTCTCTGTTTTTAATATACAATGATAAATGGCCATTTTCTTTTTTTTATTAAATGTCATTTTTTAATAGTACAACTGTATCTGGCAGTTATACTATTAAATAGATGGTAGCCTGGCGGTGGCAATGTTTATTTGCAGGATTATGGCTTTCATTTCTGTTAGTAGAGCTTTCGACTATGTCAAAGATGACCTAGTGATCACATGATCAGAGCCAACTCTGATTGGTTTCCAATCATCTAGATTGAGATCCAGCAGCCACACAATACATAAACTGCTGCTTCTCAAAGAGATACTGGAACGTCTAATAAAAGAGTTCTTGCTGGAAACAAACTATTTAAGCAGCAGACAGCATGGATTCATGAAAGACAGAAGTTGTCAGACAAACCTGATTTCCTTTTATGAAGAGGTAAGTAAAACCCTGGACAGAGGCGTGGCAGTGGACGTGGTATACTTGGATTTTGCAAAAGCGTTTGATACAGTTCCACACACACGGCTGATGTGTAAGGTAAGGTCTACAGGATTGGATATATCAGTTTGTAAATGGATAGAAAACTGGCTGAAAGACAGAATTCAGAGAGTTGTGGTTAATGATTCTTACTCTGAATGGTCCAAGGTTATCAGCGGTGTACCCCAAGGTTCGGTGTTGGGTCCCTTACTTTTCAATATATTTATAAAGGATATTGGGTCTGAGATCCAAAGTAACATTTCTGTTTTTGCAGATGACACCAAGCTATGCAGTGGAATAACGTCCTTACAGGATGTCTCCAATTTACATGCCGACCTCAATGCTCTGTCTAAGTGGGCGACTAAGTGGCAGATGAGGTTTAATGTTGATAAATGTAAAGTTATGCACTTAGGGGCTAAGAATATGCATACATCATACATGCTAGGGGGAGTTCAACTGGGGAGATCTGTAGTGGAGAAGGATCTGGGGTTTTTAGTTGATCATAAGCTCAAAAATGGCATGCAATGCCAAGCTGCGGTTTCCAAAGCGAGCAAAGTCCTTTCTTGTATTAAGAGAGGTATGGACTCCAGAGATAGAGATATCATTTTGCCCCTGTACAAATCATTAGTAAGACCTCATCTGGAATATGCAGTCCAGTTTTGGGCACCAGTTCTCAAAAAGGATATCGGAGAACTGGAGAAAGTGCAGAGAAGGGCAACTAAACTGATGAGGCATGGAGGAGCTCAGCTATGAGGAAAGATTAGAAAAACTGAATTTATTCACTCTTGGGAAGAGGAGAATAAGGGGGGATATGATCAACATGTACAAATATATAAGAGGTCCATATAGTGAACTTGGTGTTGAGTTATTTACTTTAAGGTCAACACTGAGGACAAGGGGGCACTCTTTACGTCTGGAGGAAAAGAGATTTCACCTCCAAATACGGAAAGGTTTCTTCACAGTAAGAGCTGTGAAAATGTGGAACAGACTCCCTCCAGAGGTGGTTCTGGCCAGCTCAGTAGATTGCTTTAAGAAGGGCCTGGATTCTTTCCTAAATGCACATAATATAAGTGAGTACTAAGTTTTGTAGGTAAAGTTGATCCGGGGTAAATCCGATTGCCTCTCGGGGGATCAGGAAGGAATTTTTTCCCCTCCGGTAGCAAATTGGATCATGCTCTGCTGGGGTTTTTTGCCTTCCTCTGGATCAACTGTGGGTATGGAGTTGGGTGTATGGGATGTACTGTGTTTTATTTTGTTTGTTTATTTATTTATTTTTATGGTTGAACTGGATGGACTTGTGTCTTTTTTCAACCTGACTAACTATGTAACTATGTAAGAAGAATGTTTAGTAATGTTTCCTGAGCATGAGAAAAATTGAAGGCCTTCGCTGTTGGGGAGGACATTTATTAACACATCCACAAATTGACAAATACATTTTCTATGTTTAGTTAACAGTTTAAAGAAATATAATTTATTAAAATCTGTTACTGCTTATAGAATAATTTCTAAATTTGAAAGCATTTACAGTGATGAAATGCGTGAGTTGGTATGTTCTCAGGATACCAACATTTAAAATATTTACTGGCTGGAAACCTTTGAACATTTTCTAATAAATGGAAACAACTGTTGATCATAAAGCAAAACCCAGAAAATCCATCTTAACCATTTGTCCACCGCCCACCGTCAAATGACGGTGGGCGGAGGACTCCAGTCTCCTGACTGCACGTCATATGACGTCCAGTCATTTAAATAGGGAATGCACGCGATCGCGTGCGCGCATCCCTGTACTGTCGGTAGCAGCGTGTCACGGAGACACTGCTCGTTACTGACAGGGGTGAACAGCGGTGCGGATGCGCTGTTAACCACGTGATCGGCCGTGATGAAGTCACGGCTGATCACGCATGGCAACACCCCCATAGTGCACGCGCGTGTTCGCGATTGCGCCGCGTGTGCCCGTCAGTGGCAGCGTGTTCCCGGGAACACTGCTCGTCACCGACAATGGTACACAGCCATTGGTCAGGGCTGTGTACCACGTGATCAGCTCTGATCACTAAGTGTAAACAAAGAGCTGTAACTAACTGTTACCAGCTCTTCTCCCCTCACACATCGTTTCCAGTGTGAGGAGAGAGGGGCTAGAACCAGTGAGTTACAGTTCTGTGTTACTGTAGTGTCTGCACAAACACCACATCTGTCCCTTTGCCCCCCCCCCCCCCAATTGTCACCAGTCACCCAACAGTCACCCATTAAGTGCACCTGTCACATAAAGAGACTTCCATCAGCGGTGTAACCGTCACCCACCAGTGACCGTACCCTGTCACCGTCACCCATCTGTGACCTGCCCTGTCACCCGTCACCCACCAGTGACCTGCCCTGTCACCCGTTTATGAAGAAAAAATACTAATTTGCTAAATTTTATGACAGAAACAAAGAAAAATGCAATTTTTTTCACAAAATCTACCGTATTTTTTTATTTATAGCGCAAAAAATAAAAAACCCACAAGTAATTAAATACCACCAAAAGAAAGCTCTATTTGTGTGAAAACAAGGACGCAATTTTTATTTGGGTACAGTGTTGCATGACTGAGTAATTGTCATTCAAAGTGTGAGAGCACCGAAAGCTGAAAATTGGTCTGGGTAAGAAGGGGGTTTAAGTGCACTGTATTGAAGTGGTTAAACGGACTAATACTTTGTCTGCATCTAACAGAGCTGTGTTACATTCCTCATATTTTAATATTTCCTGTGATCATTCTTGGAATGTGATTTCATAAACATCTCACACTGGGGCATACATATGCAAATTAATTCTCAAATACTTCAAATTCCTGTCAGACCGACTAAAGAGATTGATGTAAAATGTCAGGTTTACGAGGCTGAATGATAAGGTTTGAGCCCAAGCTTGTTGTATAATATTATTCGACATTTGCTGTATCCCATATGTTAATGTGGAAGGTTAGGGGGATTGGTATTTTTTTTTATTATTATTATTTTTTTTCATTTAGGTTTTTTGTTTCAGGTCACCCAAGACAATTGCTTTAGGATGTAAATAATGTACAGTATATCTCACTGAACGCAGTGGAAGAGACCAAAGACTCAAATGTTATAGGTGGAAACTGGGCACCAAAATCATAGCTGTAAACTATTCCTGTCACTTTTTTTAAATACTCTCAGAGTATCTTTTACTGGTACTAAGTGTACTGATCACCTGTTTGCCAGGTCAAAAGAATTATTAGACATGTGCATTTGTTTTCGTTAGAATGCATTTTTATCCGAAAATCAGTTTTTTTCGTTATCGTTTTAACAAACGATAACGAAAGCGCAAGAAACGAAAACCGAAAGATCCGACATAAAAAATGCTTTATTTTCGTTTTCGTTGCGGTAAACATTCGATATAGAGAGATTCGACATTATAGGGAAAAGATTCGACATTATAGGGAAAAGATTTGACACTATAGAAATAATAGATTCGACATTACAGAGAATAGATTTCGATTTATGAGAAAATAGATTCGACATTATTACTAGTCATACAACATTAGAATTCTTGTAGGCGGAATATTCGAGCGGAAATGTACGATTCTACGTAAAGATATTCTTTTGACCATTCGACAGAAACCAAGTATTATTGGATTTTCAGACGAAAGCTATTCCCCAACGAAAAACGAAATAAATCAAAACGATTTTCGGGAGTAACTAAATAAATTTATTTTCCAAACGAAAACGAAAAAAACAAAACGAAATATTCCAGTCTGCACATGTCTAAGAATTATACATACAGTTTTCTTTTTTCCTATTCTTTTCAGTCTTTCTTTTCTTCTTCAAATGTATCCATAATTTCCATTTTCCTATTCTCCTCTTTTCCTGTTTCCCTTTTATTGTGCTCCCCAGAAATTGATGTTGGATTATAATATTATATTCCCTAACTGGGCACCTCACCTCAGGAACCCTGCCTGCTACAGGTGGAGTGCCCCCAAAAATAAAATTACTCTTTTACTAGAACGCAAAAAAAAAGGTTAGACCTCTGCCAAGTTTTTATTGCAGCTCGTGTCTACATTGTGTAGATGAAGATAAAAAGTCCAGCACACTCCATACAGAAATAAGACCCAATCATAGGAATGTGGTGAAATGGCAAATGTTTTTTTCTAAAATCCAGCTCCACCATGTACCAATATACCATTAATGTACCTTTGCTACAGAAAAATAAAAGCTTCCTTTGATTTTGAGAACAAGGCCTTACCTTAGCCCTTACTGTATTTCTTAGAAAGCTTCATCACTTCCTGATATATAGATTTGGGACAGAGAAACCAGTAAGACACAGGAAGACATTTACCAGCTGACCTCATTATCTCACACATCCTGCACTGACCTCATTAAAACTTATATCCTTCTCCCATCAACTATGTTTGCACAGCATCCCTGGCATTTCTCCATGCATGCATTTGCCTGGCTTTCTCAGCATCTCTACAAACAGGCACAGGCCACATGCAGCCCACAGGTTGGACACCCCTGATGTAGTGCAATCGCCTGCCTGATTGACTACAGAGTGACTGGATAGAAGGTATGTCCTCCTATTATTATATATTACTCCGATTGTATAGTGTATGGCCACCTTTATACTCAACTCAACGCAGAAGCAAACACACATTTTGCCACATGAAAAAACGGGTGACAAGCGCAGTAAAACGCACAGTAAAAAAAGTGCAATGAGCTACTTTGCCATGTGTAACACATGCCATATGTGTGTCAATGGAAAAACGAGCCCAAAAAACGTATGATCCTACTACTCTAGGTGTGAATGGGGCCTGAAAGTGAAATTGGTGTGTAAGAAAAATCTATATATCAGGAAGTAATGAAGCTTTCTAAGAAAAAAATGCATTGATTGTATGGTGCCATGGTGTCGACATGGACCAAAATCCATAAAAAAATGAATCCATGCTGAGAAAAATGTGTCCAACTCTGAAGACAAATAGGGGTACAGTACTGCGTACGACAGATACTTACTGTAATTAAAGCCGTGTACACACAATAATTTTGTCCGATAAAAATAGACCAATGGACTGTTTTCATCGGACAACCCGATTGTGTGTGGGTCCCATTGTTTTTTTTTTTCCATTGATTAAAAAATTGAACATGTTTTAAATTTTTGCTATGGAAGAAAAAAAAAATCGTCTGTGTGGAACTCCATCTGACAAAAATCAATGCATGCTCAGAATCAAGTTGACGCATGCTTGGAAGCATTGAACATCATTTTTTTTTCGGCTCGTCGTAGTGTTGTTGACTGATGGTGTGTAGGCAAGACTGATGAAAATCAGCTTCATCGGATATCCGATGAAAGATTCCAGATTCCATCAGATATCTGATCATGTGTACAGGGCTTAAGTAGCCACATATAATCAGTCTCTCAGGCATATTATCTCCAATTTTCAGCCACACCTATAGCATGTCTGTAGTCTCTGACCATCTCTATAAGTGTCAGCAGTCTCTGACAATCTTCTGTAGCATTACATAACTGTATACTGCATACTTAATATTATAAGCCATTAGAAGCACAACTCCTTAGGGAAGTAAGGGTCTTGCAGCTGAGAGACCCTAACACTAGTAAGTTGACTACCACTTCGCTAACTGCAATGGATGCATGTACAAGAAAAGAGAGCAGTGAATTTGTATATTAGCTCGTAGCTGCATTAAATGTTGGCTTCCATGCACTTTTTGGTTCTCCTGTCAATCAGTACTTCCCTATTTCCATATCTCTTCTGTTGTACTTGTGCAGATTCATGGTTACATTTAAAATTCACTGGTGTACTGTATCTGCTTTGTAACTGTTTTTTTAAAGAATTTATAACTATAAAAAGAGAATATAAAAAAAAATCATAATAAATGGCACTTTACTAGGTTTTCTTTAACTCCTTACAAACTTGGATTGATAGTTGAAGTAAGGGTCTTCTGGGAAATTGGGTACATTTGGAAGTTTCAATATAATAAACTAATAATGACTGCTATGAAGAAAGTGATTGTGACCTGTCTGCTGCAAATGAAACCTGTCTGAACTTGACAATGTCCTCTACTTTCAGGTGGTTGGGCTCTCTTGTTCTCTGCTGCATGGTGACACTCATTGTAGTCTTCTATTTCCTCGGTTTACTATGTGGCGCCTGTGGTTATGACCAGCATGCATCTCCGACTACTAGAGGCTGCATCTCCAATACCGGGGGCAACTTCCTCATGGCGTGAGTAATCATTTTATTGTCAGTGGTCTAAGATAACTGAACTTCCAAGTTCGATAGAATTCTTGGTTGAATTGATCTACTGTTGATTTACTATTGTTTCATTTTTTCCTTAACATGTGCACATTGTATAACTCAGAATCTTTAATGTGATAGTGCTCTGAGAGTATTTAGTGGTCTCTTGTTTCCCCATGTTATGTATGGATGGTGGAAGTTGTGGATCTACATTACTGACCCTTATATGTTGGTTGTCCTTGTTTCTATACATTGGTAAAAAGTCGGTAAACTTTATTTCTGATTTAAAAAAAAATATAAGAACCAGTGCTCAAGTCCTGCGGGAACGCGTGGGAATGGAGTCATTGCACTTTTTTCACAGCACGAACACAGTTCCCTTTGCAGGACTAGAGCAGCCAAGAGCAGCCAAGCTACCCGAGCCAATCCTTCCGTAAGCGGCGATGCCCAGCTCAAGTCACTGTCAGGGGCAGGCGAACCTTAGTAATCCTTTATGTTGCTGGCCGCTTCCTGTATATGGATTCATAAGGTAGTGTGCGGGTATTCCGTCACTTCCTGGATGCCGCAATGTCTCCTGGGAGCTTTTGTCATTGTTCCCAGGAGACATTGCGGAGGTCTCCTGCAAGTTATCGCAGGATTTAGAAAGAACTTGCGGTTCAGTAATTATGCATATGAGCGTATCTTTTTGTTGTTGTTGGGAGAGTGGATCTTGGGTGGGAGTTCCCACACTTTTTCCCCCAGGACTTGACCCCTGATAAGAACGTTATGGTTGGAGGGAATGAAGTAGGTGTATGGGGATGGGACAGACTCTCTAGTTCATCATTCTCCATTACACCTTTCTTTTTGTTTTTCAAGCCAACCTTCCTACTTGATATCTTTGCTACAAGATGTTAATACTTCTACTCTTTGTACATAGATGTAATGTCTTACAGCACTTTCTCAGAACCTTCCCATTCCCCAAGCATAGAAAGAAGTAGTTTTTCTAATCTGCATCAGTTTTTTCAATCAGACTGTCTCCAAAACCTGCAGCCTAAACAGCAGTCAGCAGCTAAACCTTCATGTCAATTGAATGAACCATTCCCATTGGAGGCTGTGGAGAGCAGTGACATATGCCAGTCACAGGAATGACAGGTATATCTGATCAGCAGGCTGTGACGATAGTGGCTCCAAACTGAGAATAACCGGGTTTCAGCAGACAGACTGGAGTAATGATTTTTATTTTTTAATTTGCACCAAAGTTTTATTACTCTAAATAGTTCATGTTTGGCAGCACTTTATATGAGCATTGGTAAAGGTTTGCTTGAAGCTTTGCAGAGGTTGGTCAACTATGTACAGATGTGATCTGGCATGTATAATATGGTAAGGCTCCTGCCAGTGAATATAGGTTTCATGGTGACTGACTTGTCCCTGACAGTGACAGTTCAGCTGCCAGCTATCCACTCTGCTTCTAAATAAACAGTTGAAATCTACATGTCGGTCCCATTTAGGTCATCGTGCTGTGCATACCATGTGTACATGTCTCAGTCTGCCTGACATCTCTGCATCTAATAAATAACTTCACTGCTGCAGGCAAAATCGGTAATAGGCTTCCATAGTGAAGTGAAGGTATAATTTTACAGCGCTGCTAAAAGCTGCTAATGAAAAACCCTACAAACAATACCAATTTCATTTTTATATGTGTTAACAAAAAATCGGTGACCAAGAAAAGCTAGGGTGGATGGTATATACATTGTTACATAGTCCGGTTAAAAAAAAGACACAAGGGATTTTTTTTTTTTTTTAACAATCCTACAGGGAGTGCAGAATTATTAGGCAAGTTGTATTTTGGAGGATTAATTTTATTATTGAACAACAACCATGTTCTCAATGAACCCAAAAAACGTATTAATATCAAAGCTGAATATTTTTGGAAGTAGTTTTTAGTTTGTTTTTAGTTTTAGCTAATTTAGGGGGATATCTGTGTGTGCAGGTGACTATAACTGTGCATAATTATTAGGCAACTTAACAAAAAACAAATATATACCCATTTCAATTATTTATTTTTACCAGTGAAACCAATATAACATCTCAACATTCACAAATATACATTTCTGACATTCAAAAACAAAACAAAAACAAATCAGTGACCTATATAGCCACCTTTCTTTGCAAGGACACTCAAAAGCCTGCCATCCATGGATTCTGTCAGTGTTTTGATCTGTTCACCATCAACATTGCGTGCAGCAGCAACCACAGCCTCCCAGACACTGTTCAGAGAGGTGTACTGTTTTCCCTCCTTGTAAATCCCACATTTGATGATGGACCACAGGTTCTCAATGGGGTTCAGATCAGGTGAACAAGGAGGCCATGTCATTAGTTTTTCTTCTTTTATACCCTTTCTTGCCAGCCACGCTGTGGAGTACTTGGACGCGTGTGATGGGGCATTGTCCTGCATGAAAATCATGTTTTTCTTGAAGGATGCAGACTTCTTCCTGTACCACTGCTTGAAGAAGGTGTCTTCCAGAAACTGGCAGTAGGACTGGGAGTTGAGCTTGACTCCATCCTCAACCCGAAAAGGCCCCACAAGCTCATCTTTGATGATACCAGCCCAAACCAGTACTCCACCTCCACCTTGCTGGCGTCTGAGTCGGACTGGAGCTCTCTGCCCTTTACCAATCCAGCCACGGGCCCATCCATCTGGCCCATCAAGACTCACTCTCATTTCATCAGTCCATAAAACCTTAGAAAAATCAGTCTTGAGATATTTCTTGGCCCAGTCTTGACGTTTCAGCTTCTGTGTCTTGTTCAGTGGTGGTCGTCTTTCAGCCTTTCTTACCTTGGCCATGTCTCTGAGTATTGCACACCTTGTGCTTTTGGGCACTCCAGTGATGTTGCAGCTCTGAAATATGGCCAAACTGGTGGCAAGTGGCATCTTGGCAGCTGCACGCTTGACTTTTCTCAGTTCATGGGCAGTTATTTTGCGCCTTGGTTTTTCCACACGCTTCTTGCGACCCTGTTGACTATTTTGAATGAAACGCTTGATTGTTCGATGATCACGCTTCAGAAGCTTTGCAATTTTAAGAGTGCTGCATCCCTCTGCAAGATATCTCACTATTTTTGACTTTTCTGAGCCTGTCAAGTCCTTCTTTTGACCCATTTTGCCAAAGGAAAGGAAGTTGCCTAATAATTATGCACACCTGATATAGGGTGTTGATGTCATTAGACCACACCCCTTCTCATTACAGAGATGCACATCACCTAATATGCTTAATTGGTAGTAGGCTTTCGAGCCAATACAGCTTGGAGTAAGACAACATGCATAAAGAGGATGATGTGGTCAAAATACTCATTTGCCTAATAATTCTGCACTCCCTGTATATACACAATCCCATACCCATAGTTGAGCCAGAGGAAGGCAAAAAAAAAACCCAGCAAAACATGATCCAATTTGCTCTAGTGAGGGAAAAAAAATCCTTCCAGATCTCCCAAGAGGCAATCGGATATTTCCTGGATTAACTTTACCTATAAATGTTAGTATCCAGTTATATTATGTGCCTTTAGAAAATAATCCAGGCCTTTTGTAAAGCAATCTACTGAACTGATAAAAAAGAGAATTTTCGCGCCAATATCTATGTGTAATTAAATTTAAATAAAATTCTAAATAAAGCTGCTCCTCTAAGAAATAATAGTGTACAACTAGTATTGCAAAGTGATAAGGATGTGGTAGAGGGCGCTCTCACAAGGTGAAAATCATAATATAATACACATACATTTATATACAATCAAGATACAAACATTGTGAATTGTGATTAGCAATAAAGTGCAATTCGTGCAATGTGTGGAATCTTTTGAGGAAGCCTTTGTTGTCCCTTGGATTTTGTGGACTGCATTGCTCTTCATTGACAGAAATTATTTATTATTAGGACTCATTGGTTCTATCCTATATGCACTTTATATGGCACGAATTGCACTTTATTGCTAATCACAATTCACAATGTTTGTATCTTGATTGTATATAAATGTATGTGTATTATATTATGATTTTCACCTTGTGAAAGCGCCCTCTACCACATCCTAATCTACTGAACTGGCCAGAACCAGCTCCGAAGGGAGTCTATTCCACATTTTCACAGCTCTTACTGTGAAGAAGCTTTTCCATATTTGGAGATAAAAATCAAATTTCCTCCAGATGTAAAGAGTGCCCCAATGTCCTCTGCGATGACCTTAACCACTTAAGCCCCAGACCAATATGCTGCTAAATGCCCAGAGGCGTTTTTACAATTCGGCACTGCGTCGCTTTAACAGACAATTGCGCGGTCGTGCGACGTGGCTCCCAAACAAAATTTGCGTCCTTTTCTTCCCACAAATAGAGCTTTCTTTTGATGGTATTTGCTTGCCTCTGTGATTTTTATTTTTTGCGCTATAAACAAAAATAGAGCGACATTTTTGAAAAATTGTTATAAGAAATTTTTTTAAACTAAATTTTAGTCAAACATTTATGCCAAAATTTATTCAGCCACATGTCTTTAGTAAAAAAAAATCGCAATAAAAAAAAATTTGCTACCTAGCAGCAACAGTGACACTAATACAGCGATCAGAAAAATTATTGCTTAGTGACACTGGCAATAGGGAGTGAAAGGGTTAACTAGGGCGGTGATCAAGGGGTTAAAACTTTATCTGGGGGGGGTACGGGGGCTACCCTGAACCTAACACTAACTGCCTGTCACACTGCCTGTCACACTGACACTAAATGCAGTGATCATACATATATAATCACTGCATTCAGTGACAGTGTGACAGGGGGTGGGGGGTGATCGCAAGGGGTTAAATGTGCCTATGTGTGTGGTGTCAGTGTAGTGTTGGTGCAGACTTACTGTGCCTCTTCTCTCACCTCGGCGGTTTGAAAATACCGCCGAGATGAGCGCTGCATCACTTCCTCTGCCTATGTTTACATTTTACAGGCAGAGGAAGTGACACGGCGGCGGCGCACAGGATTGGCTGGGAGCGATAACGAGGAGGCGGACAGAAACGAACCACCGCCCCCTCGAGTCTGATCACTCCCGGAGGTAAGCCGCACGCAACGGAGGGGGTCCCGATCGGACCCCCGACCCGCTAGTAGGCAGGGACGTAAATTTACATCCATCTGCCTGTCCGAGCCCTTTTGTAGACGTAAATAGGCGTGCGGCGGGCGTTAAGCGGTTAAAGTGAATAACTCAACACCAAGTTCACTATATGAACCACTTTATTTATATATACATTTTGATCATATCCCCCTTAATCTTGTCTTCTCAGGAGAGAATAAATTCAGTTCCGGGGGGGGGTGTGGCTTGGATGCAGAACGGAATAGCTGCATAACAGCGCTGCTCTGTTCCACCAGGAGAAAACAAGCAGCTTACAAGCACAGGAGGCCACCAAAACTTGTGCCTGATACACCAGATGGCACAGGGAACCTCTGTGGACCAAAAATAATATAAAAGGAATATTAATAGCCCAGTCATGTGAAGAATGAAGCCAAGATTCAGCAATACCAATTAATTCATAGTTCTCTTCATGCACCAAAGATTCCAACCCACCTATTGTGCTTGGTAGACCTCTAGCATTGGTGAACATACATTGTAATCCATTGTCACATTTTGCACAGGTATTTTGCATATTTTTTATTTTAGTACAAATGGTACCATTTCCAATGTCCACTAGTGCTATAATTCTCAGGAATTAAGGGGGAAGTTTCCAGTGGCGACACTTGTTCCAATGATAGCTGTGTAAAAGGGCATTGCCTCAATTTGGGGAGATTTCTTCTCACTTCCATATGATAAACTATATATAGTATAGTGTTGCCTGTAGGCGTAACTCACTACTACAATGCCAGTCTGGCTTTCGCTCACAACACTCCACAGAAACGACCCTACTGATACTCACTAACTGTTAAAACCAATAGCTATTACTTCATACTCACACTGCTAGGTATTTTGGCTGCCTTTGATCTTGTTGACTACTTCTGTGACCTCTTTTGTGGTTCTCCTCCTACCTACCAAAGCATTCCATCAGTGTTGCCTACAATGCTATCTCCTCCTCTAAACTTGCTCTTTATATAGTGGTCTCCAAAGTCTCGGTCCTCAGACTCCTTTTCTTCTTTATCTATATTTACTCCCTTGGTTACTTGATAACCTTCCACAGCTTTCAATGCCTATGCTGATGATACCCAAATCTACTCATCTACTCTTCACCTCACCCCTTCAGTCTCCTCTTGCATTGCTAATTTACTAACAGACATATCGGTATGGATGTCGCACCATTTCCTCAAACAAAATCTTTCCAAAACCTAGATCATAATATACCCTTTATACCACTTGCCCCTTTCAATTCGATTGTAAGCTCTCATGAGCAAGGCCCTCTATAGATGAGCTGAGCACATCTATCCCCTGATGAAGATTTCTTCTTTTGTTCAATTTCAAATGATGGAGCAGCTTTGAATACATGAACAATTCACAACATTCTGATAAAGAGCATGGCCCTCCTAACCCTCTCGTATTGACTTGTATTGTAACTTACCTGTGTCTCTTTATATTGTAAAGGTCTGCACAAACTGCTGGTGCTGAATAAAGCATATAAAACAATATTAATAACATTAACTATGTGTTTATTTTGTATATCACAAAGGGAAATGAAATCATGAAACCTGGCTGAATTGTGCAGTTGCTCTGCTTCTTATTGCTGAGATTTGTTTCACAAATTTTTAACATAAGGATACGGCTCTCTGATTTATCCATGTGACTGTGAATTTCAAGTCTCATTGAACTTAGCTGAAAATAACTGTCACTTTTATTGAAAATTTGTATAATTATCCCAATGTCTTTTTCTTCTTTAATAATGTCTTTATTTGTTGTTACACAGTGGTGTTGGATTTAGCTTCCTCTTCTCCTGGGTCCTTATGCTCGTTGTAATAATCACATTCCTGGCTGGTGGAAATGTTGAAAAGCTGGTATGTGAGCCATTTCAAGACAAGTCGTTGTTTAAGGTGAGAATTATTTTAAATAATATAATCTTGACTTGGGGCCTGAGGGTACTGTGGGGAGTTGAACAACGGTACAGCAGGAGAGGCGGAGAAAGCACTTAATCTACAAAATACATAAAAACAAAAGCAGGGAGTTTCTTGCACTGCATATCCTTTCCAACAAGAACAATGAATCTATTAAGATATTCAAGCGTAGCCTCATCTGCAATCCCAATGTGGAAGCCCGAGGGCTTTCAGAGCCCTTTTTACACTGCCAGTGCCCGAAAAACACTGGTAAAGCACCGCTAAGACCCTAAAGTTTTAGGGCATTTTTGCAGTGCCTCAGTGTGAAAGGGCAAGGTGTTTTTACAGCGCTTTTGAATTCATTTCATGGGTGAGGGGTGTTTTTGGAGAGTTTTTTTCAGCGCCCAAAAGCTGCTCCAAATATGCTGCTTGCAAGACTTTTCTCAACGCCCCGCCAGTGCATCGCCTCAGTGTGAAAGATCAAGGCGTTTTTACAGCGCTTTCAATTAATTTCATGGATAAGGGTTGTTTTTGGAGCGTTTTTTCAGCGCCCAAAAGCTGCTCCAAAGATGCTGCTTGCAGGACTCAGTGTAAAAGGGTCCATTGAGATGTATGGAGAGTGTTTCATGAGCGTTTTAATATGGCTATTGTTAACGCTAAAACACAGTAAAAACGCTTCAGTGTAAAAGGGGTCTAAGTTACCTATAATGTAATAAATCAGGTTCAATCAATAAAGTAAATCTGTAGACATTGTATTTGATCTTGTCTACTAATGTTAACTTGCACTTGTTATTGTTTCACCTCACTAAATTCTTAATTTAAAAAAAAAGCCATTATTAGCAGAGCATTGTAAAAACGTTTTTTTGGCATGTGATGTGAGCAATGTCCACATATAATCCATAAAAATATGAAGCTTTGGGCAGGAATCTCATTTACCTCTCTTTTTAGATCATGTTGTAGTGCATACCTTCTCAAGCTGTAGCCTGTATAAAAGCCTAGAACTGTCAATCACCAACTTTCACACTGAGCTCCAGGCACCAGTGGCCAGCTTGGAATTTTTCTACTACCCAGAATTGCTTAACTGTTATATATTAACCATAACCACATAATTTAAGTTAAAAATACAGTATTTTTATATAGGCTGTTAACCTTCAGGGCCACCAAAGCAAAATGATAGGGCTTTAAAAGGACTACCATACCTTCCCCAAAACACTCACATTTATTTTTTGTATTTATTTATTACAGGTGCTAGTGCCATCAATTTACACAGCACTTTACATATATCTTGCACATTCACATCAGTCCCTGCCCTCAGGTATCTTACAATCTAAGGCCCCTATCTCACATTCATACATGCACATACTAGGACCAATAAACCTACCAACAGTTGTAAATGTTTCTATACCTAAATGAGATATTTGACATTTTTGTCCATGCTACATATATAACAAATGCCTCAATTAAAATAACTTTTTAGGTTAAACTATATCTAAAGCTAAAACTTGGATAGAGTATAGCATAGTTATAAACACCGTTTGTTTGCCATCAGGGTGCCATCTGGGAAATTCCCCTTCAATTCCTGTTGTGTATTTACACCAGGAGACATTCAGTACCAGTGACAGTAGTCACTAAGACAAACCGAAAGGGCAATCTCCTAATCAGGGACACTGAAAGCAGTTAAGAACTGACAGTAGTTCAAGCCAAATACAACTCAAAAAATACAAAATACATGCTTTTTTTTAAAAATGACCAATGTATTCATTAGTGTAAAACATTCAGAATGGGGCTCAACTAGCAAGCAGCCACCACTAAGTGATTACTACTTTATTTGGAATGTTCATGACTAGGGCATTAAAAAAGACCTGTCTCCCAAACTTCTTCATCATTATTCTTATACACCAATAAATTACTAATAAACAGCCAGCATACAACACAAAGTGTAGTTTAATGGCACATAGCCTCCCTTTATTAGCAACAAAATTATAAATAACATAATTTAGTTTGTACACAATTCAAATTGGGTCCTTTGAAGGTACTTCCCATCAAATCCCTGTATTTGTTTAACCTCGAAGATTGGCCTCCAGCCATACCATGTCAACTCAGAGATGATTGCACAATTAACAGCAGATTTGACACATGAAATAAACAACAAGTTTACGGACACTTAAGCACTCATTGGGGATCCCATAGGGGATGCCTTAACTAAGATGGTTCCTACCCAGTTTACATTTTTATCCAAAAAGCAACATACAAGTACCTTCAGACCCCAACAGTTGCTATGACTCAAACAACTGCAAGACCCTACTTAACTGCTTTCTTCAAAAAAGGGGCAGATGGGTGGGAAGTTCACCCGGTGGTGACTTTGAACCTAGTCATGTAAGCTTCGCCCCTATGCTTCTGACCATGGGCCTCGTCATACAAACCAGTAGAATCAGTTCATATAATTATTAGCCTGAACAACTCAAAAATGATTGCATGACATTGCAGGTTAAAGTTAATTCTGTGCACTTCAGATCTGCTTCTGCAAACAGGCCTTGTTTATCACTGTAAGCTACAATACAGTACTCGGAGCCAATGCTAACATTCTGTCACAATTAGAGGTCAGGCTGGGAGGCCAGTAACTATAGCTGCAGAAAGGTATCCACAGAAACCAACAGGATAATGCAAAAGCAGGCGACATGATCTCACAGAGGCATTGTGTGTAAGCAGAGCTCCTGATGGTGGAGATGGGCTTTTCTGCATACTAGTACCAGGTTGTGGTCCTCAGGATCTCCCCACCAGGATGTGAGTAACCTAGGATCTGGTAGAAGTGGTTGCAGGTTGGAATCAAGTGGAGGCAAAGTTGAGCAAGATGTTGGTTGGAGAAAAGCACAGTATTCTGGTAAACAGGAAGTGCAAAGGCATGGCTTAAATAGGAAGTGCATAGGACAAGCAAGGAGTTCAAAAGTCGCCAGAAACAATATGGAAAGTAAGTCTGTTCAAAGGAACTAACAAGGATCTGTCCAGCATTTCAGGTGGCACAGCAAGAAGCGCTACTGCCAGACTCAACTAAGGCCCTGGGTTCAGATCTGGCTCTATAACATTCAGACCTTTCAGGTTCCTACTGAAATATAGTAGGCTAAAAGCAGAAACAGATCTCATTGACCAGATTGGCACAACACATTTTTTCACTGTGCTTTTAGACTTGCCCTTTCAGTTTTTTCATTAAAATAACAGGGACAATGTTAATGTCATGATTTTCTCACTAAACAAAAACCAAAGATTAGATTATGACTATTCTACCATTGACACTACAGTTTTCAGTAGATTATTGGGATTGGTATTTTACTTTTTGTCCTCCAGGGAGTCCACAGAGAATGATGACACACTTATTCATTTGGCTACCAGAAACACTTTCTTTTCATTGGGTTGCCTGGAATATATACTATGATTTTCCACTACATTGGATGGCTGCTGGGAATTGAGAAAAAGTTCCTGCCAAGGCCTTAATATATTTATTCCAGCATTAGAAATCCTTATGATGATCGGACATTCCGACAACAAAACCTTGGATTTTTTTCCGACGGATGTTGGCTCAAACTTGTCTTGCATACACACTGTTGCACAAATGTTGTCGGAAATTCAGATCGCCAAGAACGCGGTCACGTACAACACATACGACAGCACTATAAAAGAGAAGTTCAATACCAAGTACGCCACCCTTTGGGCTCCTTTTGCTAATCTCGAGTTAGTAGAAGTTTGGTGAGAGACAATTCACGTTGTGCTTTTCAGTCCGTTACAGAGTGACGAATGTGCTATCTCCATTACGAACGCTAGTTTTACCAGACTGATCGCTTCCGTCTCGTACTTGATTCAGAGCATGCGTGGAATTTTGTGCGTCGGAATTGTCTAAACACGCTCAAAATTCCGACAGCAAATGTACGATGGAGCCTACACACGGTCGGAATTTCCGACAACAAGCTCCCATCAAACCTTTGTTCTCGGAAATTCCGATCATGTGTACGTGGCATTACAGTTCAAGACATCTGTATACATTGGCATCTATTTCCTGCCATTGCACCCAACCTGGTTTATAAACCATTCATGATCATTGTAGACTGCTGATATTACTCTGCCGTAACCAGGTCAAAAGTTGCAAATTGCATCATCATTTTACACAACTTGCAGATAAAAGTTAGATCCTATAGTAAAACTGCTGATGTTACATAACAAATAAATATCCTAGCTATCAGTACACAAACCAGCCCCACTGTCTTGTACTATTTGAGAACATGTCAGATACAAAGAAAATCGTGTTGAGCCACAAGAAGTTTTTAGAAGCCACGTTTCATGTGGTGTGTCTTTAATGTTTAGGGTTAGCACATTTCAAGAGAAGGAACATCTTTTCAGACAGCTGCCTTAGGCTGAAACACCAATAATTTCATATTGCTGTACAGCTAAAAAATGTACAGATAGTTCTTCTAAATACCTGATTCATCCACACCCCTAACAACTTAGATACAATAGCATAACTTGGAATAAGGAAGGACAGAAATATTTTAAATATCAGCCTTGCCAAATGATTCCATAGTCATTTTAAAAGTGAGCTCTAGTTCATATATTTTCTAAGGATTGATTGAACCAACACAACATTCTCTTATGCCCTGTACACACGATCGGTTCATGCGATGAAAACGGACCGATGAATTTTTTCATCAGATATCCGATGAAGCTGACTTTCATCAGTCGTGCCTACACACCATCAGTTAAAAATCCGTTCGTGTCCAACGCGCTGATGAAAAACACAACGACGTGCAGAGAAAAATTAAGTTCAATGGTTCCGAGAATGCATCGACTTGATTCTGAGCATGCGTGGATTTTTGACTGATGGATTTCCCCACAGACGATCATTTTTTTCTATTGGTTTTTTAACCATCAGATAATTTTAAAACAGGTTCTACGTTTTTTCACGGATGGGGAAAAAAAACGATGGGGCCCACACACGATTGGTTCGTCTGATGAAAATGGTTCATCGGACTGTTTTTATCAGACGAACTAGTCGTCTGTATGCGGCATTAAGGTGCAATTACTTTAAATTACTTCACTGGACAGTGATGTGAAAGTTTCTTTGAAAATAGAAATACCTAAAGAGAAAAACTGTTCCAAAAAAATGACATACAATACATTCACTAGCAAGAAGGTGTAGTGATTACAGACTGCCATATACGTACTTATCTTGCTTTTTCGCCCATACAGAATAACGTTTCTTTGGATAGATGATGATCACAGAATATTATCATATAAAAGTGAATCTGCTTTGACGAGATTTACAGACTTTGTGCTATTTTGTTGAAACAGAAATTAATTTATATCGGCTTAAAGGCAAATTGTTTTAATTTTTTTTATTTTGGGACAGGGTGGGGAAGGGTCAGACCTTTTATCAAGTTTTAAGTGCTGTCTCCGTACCCACTGGAGAGACTATTGTCATGGAGGGAAAATCACAAGCATTTTAAATGGTCACCAGAGCAGTTGGTTAGAGAAGTCCTAATTTGGGGACACCTGTTCTGTGACAACACGCTGACATGAGAATTCACAGTGCTTCGATAAGCTGTATTAACCCATTCTTCGATGCCACAGGCTCTACATTTGTCCTTATATTACCTGAAGCACCATGCTGTAGGTGATCTGTGATCAGTCCTTCAGCATCATAATGTACAGTGGAGGGCTATTAACCCTGCATTATATGTGGAGAACACAAGCAAGTTACATGGGCTGAGTGTGCCTTAGGGAAGAGGAAAGAGAGAAAGCTGCTCCAGGTGGAAGCCTTGGTGGTGATCCACCCCTCAGAGATCTCAGGTGCAGACAATGCAATCAGCAGAGCAGGAATAACAAGTATTTCTGGACAGCCACACTCTCTTGAACAATAGTTGCCTTTATTAAAATTGGGACAGCACTACAAGCCACAGAAAACAAAACTCGCTTATGACTAAACACTAGATATAGTGTGAAACGCGTCAGCTGTCCGAGTTTTGTTTGTTGTGGCTTGTAGTGCTGTCCCAATTTTGATAAAGGCAATTATTGTTCAAGAGTGCGGCTGTCCAGAAATACATCCTTGTTATTCCTGTGCTTTAGGGAAGCAGCAGTGCTGGACTGATTGTATGCATTGAGGGAGCCTGCTATTGAATGTGGTAAGTAATACACCTTATCCCTGCACCCCTAGACACCCCTAATCCCCAAAGGTAGATTTTATTTCTAACTTGCAGAGGTTCAGCTTTAACATTTATTTTAGAGTATAACAATTTTCTCATTTCAGTATAATAGTTGTATGTGTGCTGTTAGGCATTTATGGTTGTGTATCTGATGTGTTGTATTGAACATAATTCTGTGCATTCTGTAGGTTCTGGATACCCCTTATCTCCTGAATTCCCAGTGGAAAAATTACTTGTCTGGAGTCTTATATCAAAATGCCAATGTTAATCTTACATTTGAAAAAGTGTACAGGTAGGAATCGCTCATGGTGTCTGATGACTCCCATAGACATACAATTTCTGAAGACACCCAAAGACATAAGATTGTGGTCTGAAAAAACATGTAATTTTGAGTCTTATATTAATTTGTTTTAGAAAGGTTGTTTATCTGAATGCTTTCTTTGTTTAGCTATTTGTTTTACCAGATGAACGAATTATATTAAAACCAGTGAAAATTCAATGTATCTACCAAAGTGCAAATATAGTAAATTTCACAGTATTGCAACAATGACACCTAATTACCGTAGTTCAGTGTTCGATACAAAAAAAATAGAATAATTGAATATATAGAATATTCCATGTGCAAAGAAAATGTAAAAGATAATAAAATGATGATGTCATAAAAAGAAAAACAAAACAATGATGTCATAAAAAGAAAAACAAAAAAAAATGTGATGATAGTCCCAGTGATCTCCTAATTAAGAAAAAACACCACTGTATATGTCGCATCAGACCTACTCCCATAAGGTGGAAACTCACCAAATGTATTTGGCCACCACTCTCAGGCCGCGTACACATGAGGAGATTTATCCGATGAAAACGGTCCGACAGACCGATTTCATCGGATATGTCTCCTGGAGATTTTGGTCTGATGTGTGTACACACGTTCAAACCAAAATCCCCGCGGACAGACAGCGCGGTGACGTGGCAGTGATGTTGACGCCGCCACGTCACCGAACCGGGAAGTAAAATACTTCCACGCATGAGTCGAATCCATTCGGCGCATGCGGGGGATTTATGTCCGCTGGTTAGGCGTACTAACCAGCGGACATGTCGGACAGACGGGTTTCCAGCAGACAAGTTTTAAAGTCTGCTGGAAACCTGTCTGCTAGCCCGTACACACGATCGAATCTGTCCGCTGGAACTGGCAGGTAAGCCATAAGAATCAGTTGTTCAACGATTCCTTAATAAGCCAATCCAAGAAAGAGTGCATATCCAAGGGTACATGAAAAAGAAAGAATCCACTAGATTAATATTGTAAAGCCCAATCTTTAATCTAAAAACAATACCCAGTCAACTCACATGTAAAACATCTTATATCATGACATAATCAAGCAATCCCCTTCAGTTTCACCACCTCCACACTGGCTGACGACTACCCAGGGAAATGCCAATCGCTCTCACAATGTTAATGCGATGATTCCGGTTGCCACCTTTTTGGGGTGTGACTGGACGGCAACCGGAATCATCGCATTAACATTGTGAGAGCAAATGGAGTTTCCCTGAACAGTCATCAGCCAGCGTGGAGGTAGTGAGACTGAGAGTGGTAGGCAAATAAATTTGGTGAGTTTCCACCAGATGGAAGCGGGTCTGATGCGACACATATGGTGGCGAATACCTTACTGTGTTTTTTCTTAATTGGGACATCACTGGGACTATCACACATTTTGTTTGTTGATTAAAGAGGACTGCTATTGGACTCTTGTTTTGTTTTTCTTTTTATGACATCTTCATTTTACTATCTTTTATATATTTTACCTTTTCTTTGCACGTGGAATATTATATATATTTGATCATTATATTTTTTTATTGAACACTGAACTAATTAGGTGTCATTGTTGTGCTATTGTGAATTTTGCTATATATGCACTTTGGTATATATATTTAATTTTCACTGGTTTTGATATTTATGGTTGTAAGTAGCAGCATTGGTTGTAATTCTTCTTTTTTATTTGGAGCGCTGGAAATCACTATTATATACAATGAATTATATTACTTGGTTATTTTTCAATACAAAACTATAGTTAGTATATCTATCTAGCCAAAACCGTTTTCTTTTTTAAAAGACCGAAACCCCTTTCAGATTTTTTTTTGCCATTTGTGAGATTTCATTTTATATTCTGTTCTGCAGACACAGTAGAAAGTGGAAGTGAGATGAAAACAAAAAAAATAAGTTTTGGCTCTGGATATATTTTAAGATAATAAAGTGATTTTATATGTGTGTATTGCTTCTAACATTAACACATTAGTTCTGCATTACCTGACAAGGTGATTTTAGTTGTTATGGAACAATCTTTTGTACAGAGGATAATTTACAAGTCTGGCCTGTCTATAGTTAAAGGAGCAGCAAGATTACAAAAAGTAATACTATACCTGGAATGGCAAGGTCGCCCTGCACATACATCATTCGGACACATGTAAAAGAGCATATTGACACCAGTTCAGTTCAGTTGCACTGATCTGCACAGATCAATGTAGGCTTAATGTCAAGGCACACAATAACATTTGTTTTCCCTCTTTCTTGTTCCCACCACAGTGCTGCCTTAAGATGGGTTGCAGGGAGCTCAGCTGAAGTCAAAATTGGCCACCACACTGCAGCTTCATTGTGGTACATATGTGGGTTGAATCAAAAAGGGCTGGCAACTCAGATGCTCTTGAATAGAAGTACTTTGTTGTTTACATGGGTACACGTGTACACGCTATACGGTGATGCATTTTGGTTAAGAAGCCTTCATCAAATATGTGGGTAGTTGCAGCATGGTGTGGCAGCAGTAAACACTCAGGCCGCGTACACACGATCAAATCTATCTGCTGAAAACGGTCTAAAAGACCGTCTCAGCAGACAGATTCGATCGTGTGTACGGGCGAGCAGACGGATTTGTCCAGCAGACAGATTTTAAAGCCTGCTTTAAAATCTGTCTGCTGGGAACCCGTCGGACCAATATGTCTGCTGGTTAGTACGCTAACCAGCAGACATATCTGCCCGCACATGCGTCGAATGGATTCGACGCATGCGCGGAAGTGTTTTACTTCCTGGTGAGGTGACGTGGCAGTGTCAACGTCACCGCCACGTCACCGCGCTGTCTGCCGGCGGGGATTTTGGTTTGATCGTGTGTACACGATCAAACCAAAATAGCCCAGCAGACATATCTGTTCAAATCGGTCTGTCAGACCGATTTGAACAGATATATTTGGTCGTGTGTACACGGCCTCAGAGTCCAGTTGTAATAACAGAACTGCATTGTAATTGAAGTTCAATAAAGCACAACTACCGGGCGAAAAGACAACCTAACTGGGCACACTCACAGAATGTTGCAACGCAGAATAACAGTAGGTCTCGGGTGAACTGACAGGGTCTGTCTGGAGGTATGGAATGCGGCTTGGCCATTCTGAACCCAAACGGGGAGGATAGCATGTCCCTGCTCTTTCCCTACTCCTCTGGAACCTCTCTGCTGCTAATTACTGTCCCTGAAAGACAGATGACCTGTCCCTACACTACCCACAAACGAATGGCTAGATTCACGTAAAGCGGCGTAATTTTGTGCGGGCGTAGCGTAGCGTATCTACCGCCGTAAATTAGCGAGGCAAGTGCTGTATTCACAAAGCTAAGTTACGGCGGCGTAACGTAAATGGGCCAGCGTAAGCCCGCCGAATTCAAATGTGTTTGATGTGGGCGTGTTTTAACTAAATTAAGTGTGACCCCGCGTAAATGACGTTTTTTTACTAACGGCGCATGCGCTGTCCGTGGACGTATCCCAGTGCGCATGCTCCAAATGACGCCGCTAATACTCATTGGTTTCGACGTGAACGTAATTTACATCCAGCCCCATTCACGGACGAGTTACGCAAACAACGTAAAATGTGAAAAATTTGACGCGGTCCCGACGTCCATACTTAACATTGGCTGCGCCATCTTTTTGTTGCCTTATCTTTACGCCTGAAAACGCCTACGTAAATGGCGTATCTTTACTGCGACGGCCGGGCGTACGTTCGTGAATAGGCGTATCGCGCTGATTTACATATTCTAGGCGTTAATCAGTGTACACGCCCCTAGCGTATCTACTGATACGCCGTCGTAACTCTTTATGAATCTGGCCCTTAAATTAAGGTGACCAGATTTTTTAAATGAAATCCGGGGACATATTTTTCCTTTACTTGTAATGGCAGCAATCAGCGACTCTCTGCCCGTCGACGCCCGCCTTACAGCTTCTCAAGTCTTACTCTTCGGGCCTCGGCTACTACAGGATGGGGAACGCAGGAAGATCATTCCGCCAGGGAAGGCAAGGATATAGGCAGGCAGATGGCTGGCCAGGATTTGAGCAAAGGCAGAAGAACATGCGAGCGGAGCTGAATGGGCATGTGCCCGAAACTGAAGAAATATTCCCTCCACTCCGACCAGCACATGATCATCAGAAAGGGGCACAGATAATGGGAAAAATACAACCCCCCTATGCTTGTAGGCACGGCATAGCGGGGTGTGTAATTCTAGTTTTTTAATTTTAATTCTGCACTGACTTTGAAATTGCCCCTCCAATCCAATCTGGGGACAAAACCGGGGACAGACTTGGTCCAGGGACAGTGTCCTCAATCAGGGGACTGTCCCCTGAAACTGGGGATGTCTGGTCACCCTACCTTAAATGCGCACCAAGCCTAGGAGCCAGGGTCTTAAATAGAGTCTTGCTTACTGAAGATGGCTGCCAGAGTCACATGGGATGCCAGCATCCAATTGGATAGCTCACACAGTGACCCGGGAAACCATAGAGGAACCATTTTCCTCTTGACTTCCCCTCATCTGCAATGTTGCTCTGGTTGAGTGCCATCTGCAGTGGAGAAAGTAGACTGCACCTGCATACACATAAAATGAACGCAATGTCAAAGAAATAGGTAAATGATGCCTTGTGTTGTAACACAAAAAAAAAACATTAATCGCCACCGCCTATACACAGCAGACACCAACCCACACATGTAAAGACACCGTTGATCCGCTGTGGGATTGATTTTGTGAACATATAAGTGCCACAACATATGAGATGACTAGCATTTGGCCTACACCAGCACATAAACAATGTATGCGCAGTACACCTTTAAGACAGAGATATAGGGCAGGAAAAATAGATAATACTGTACAAGTTGTATTAAATGTTGCAGATTAAAAATGATAGGAGAATGTACTACAAATAGAGACACTGTACTGGTGTAAACCAGTTATGAATAATAGCAGAAAGTGACACCTATTATGTCGTCATGGTCTATTGATTTTTTTTTCTTTTTTTAATTAGTGACTGCAAAGACAACAAGGGCATTTTTACTGCACTTCAGGTTGATAATCTTTTTAATCTCAATGAATTTCTCAACATCAGCATGGTAAGAATAATTATTTTATGTTTTTATGTATATTTATGCTCAATGGTGTGTTTATGTTTGGACAAGGATTCACAGGACATACAATCAGGGCCGCTGATAGGGCAGTACAACCAGCCCTGTTGTACCGGGCCCGCCTAGATCAGCTGAACAGTGAGGCCCGGCAGAATTACAGTTAATTGCTGCATTAAATAAAAAAATAAAAAAATCGAGCTTGCTTAATTGTTCCCCCAGCTCCTACTTGTTTATGGAGCAAATTATACCATTTTCTTAGGCCCCATCAGGTCAACAGAGGGGCCCAGGTGCTCACAGAGGAGGGACTATTTTTTCATTTTCGGGCTCCTGTACATCACGCTGCCCCGCCACTCAGTTTGTCCCGGCCGGGGGAGGGATACCATGATTCCCCGCACGGCGCCTGCCTCCAGTTCTCATTTGCAGAGATGCGAGGTGGCTGACAGGAAACATCTGAAGGAGATCGCGGCTGCAATGGACACAGTGAGTGGAGAATAGAATAGAATCCTCACTGTGTCCTAATATACAGTTTATCTCACAGCACAGCGGACTATTATCAGCACTACAATAATCATCACAGGCAGCACATCATGGCTCTATATCACATGGCTGCTGAGGGTGCTGACTTTGTTATGGCTGTGCTGTGTTGCAATCTGTTACACACACAGGGCCGATCTGCCCTATAGGCTCACTATGCAAACTACTAAGGCCCCCGCAAAGCTGCAGGGGGCCCCCCAAATTACCAGAGCCTGGTGAAAGGTAATTTTTGGCCCCTCACCCCGCTTCTCAACCCTCACTTTAATGTAAGATGTCAGTTTCGATTAATGTAGGATGTCGGTTCCGATAGCAGAACACCCCCCCCCCCCCACTTCACAACATTAATATTTAATGTGACATGTCACTGTTGGCAGTGCCCCCCCCCCCCCACCACCCTTCTCAACTTTAATGTGACATGTCATTTTGCTTAGGGCCCCAGGGAGGTTGGGATCGGCACTGTACACACAGTACAGCCATAAGTTAAAAAGTCAGCAAACAGCCATGTGCCACAGAGCCATGATAGAGCACCTGTTTAATGGGCTGCCTGTGATAATTATTTTAATGCTGATCACAAGATATTTATACTTTTATACTTTACACTTCAGTTGGGGGAGCAGTAAAAGTGCAGTGGAATCACCCCCCAAACCAATCCCCTTTAACCGCTTCCCATTCAGTAATGTACTAGTAGGTCGCTGGATGGGAAGTGTGCTATCTTGGTCATCACTGCAGCAATGATTGAGCTATCATTTTTTAGCCCCAGCAATGTACACAAGCCACTACCAGCTTGAACAAGTATCTGATCAAACTGATCTTGGTTTGATCAGATGCTTTGGCGGCCAGAGGACAGATATGGGCTCTAAAAGACCCCAGATCTCTCCATAAAGAGGACCTGCCATGGCTCTTGCTATCACAATCGATGTGATTTATCCCTTGTGAAAGAAAAAAAAGAAAGAAAAAAAAGGTAAAAAATACAGTGTACAACTTTTAATTTTTAATAAAATAAAATTAAAAATTTACTTAAACTGCCCCCGCTTTTTTGTGCTTATGCAATGCTTGCGAATGCACACGTTGGCCCCACATAAGTGTGCAAACAGCAACAAACCTGCATTTTTTTTTTAGACTGGGTCAGGGGCGGGGCGGAGCCAGGGGTGAGAGGTCAATGCCATGGCTAAAGGGGGCCCCATCAGGTAGGCTGTATGGGGCCCCATAATTTCTAACCGCGGCCCTGCATACAATGATTAGGATGTGCAGTTATATTTGTAGCTTAAAGTATTTCATTTTTGCATACTGTGATATGTGGAGCAGCACTTTACATCGACCATTAAATCACTGGCATAAATCCCTGCCCTGGAAGAGCTTGCAGTCTGACACACCCCCTAGTACTAATTTAGGCAGATGCCAATAAAAGGAAGGATGTGCTGAGAGAAGTACATATATTATGCAGGTTTAGGTAATGATTGAAGACCACATGGAAAAGAAGAAGTCTTTATAGTGGGGCCTCTAGAATCTCAGGATCTGCACTTCTATTATTATTATTGACTGTAGAACAGGGTTCTCTGAGTCTCCAAACAGCAGCTTGTGGGCTAGATGCAGTATTTTGCTTGCTTTTATCAGGCACTTGGGGCACTATTCCTCTCACTGACACCAACAAAATCCTTTCTCTGACATCAACAATGGAGCAATATTCCTCCCATACACAACAACGATGGGGTACTATTCTTCATACTAATACCAATGATAGGACACAATTCCTCATTACATTGACCACAGGCGTTATCTAACCCCCACTGACCACCATGCCTGAGGCATTGTTTACTACCACTGATGCTGAGGCATCTTCTACTCCCACTGGCCACAGCCTGCCCCCCTAAAATGTGAAGGACATTAACTGGCCCTTTGTTTAGAAAGTTTGGAGACCCCTGGTCTAGAACACACTCATTTCCTGTCTCCGCCACATCAGAAGAAGAAAGGAAGGGAATCCAATCTATCCCTTACCCAATCTTTTCAAAGGGCTTTAGGAGGCCTCAAAATGTGATTGTTAGTAGTGTTGAGCGAAATACGCCATATTCGATTTCGCGATATTTCACGAATATATAGAAGAATATTCGTGAAATATTCGTTAATATCGAATATTCGTGATATTTTATCAAAAATTTTTTTTGCGAATTTTCGCTAATGCGAATTTTCGATAATGCGAATTTTCGATAATGCGAATGCGAAATTGATTGCGAAATTCTCGTCAACACGTGAAAACGGAGATCATTTCCTGGATTACTAAACTAATAGGCACTAAACACTAACTCTACTTACACAAACTTATATGACTAAACTAAAGCTAATTATTTTTTTTTTTTATACACAAAACACAGAAGGGCAGAGAAAGTATTCGCGAATATTCGTAATACGAATATTCGCATTGCGAATATTCGGCAACATAAAAGGATCGCCTCAGCTACTCGGCCCAGGGTCTCTAATCATACCAGCAATGCTTTTAGACGTCGATGGAGATCACTAGGATGTGATCTGTTTTAAAAATAAATTTGAAAAAATACGAATATTCGCAATAGCGAATATTCACCGCGATATTCGATTTATTCGCAAATACTCGAATATGCAATATTCGTAACGAATATTCGCAATGCGAATATTCGTGAGCAACACTAATTGTTAGCCCTTATTTGAGACAACAGCCTAGATGTTGCACACTTCTGGTGTTGGAGTATATGTTGATGTAGACTCACTCAGCACAAAGTTGATATCAGAGGTTTCTTTAATTTCTTTCTTTGTTGTGATTTTCCTTTTTTTAGCAACTTAAAACATATTACCAATGTGTAAATTAGGTATTCAGATACAAATGCTGAATTATGCAGTCATCTGTACAGGTTTATAGTGTTATGCTGGACATAACAAGACGAGGATTACAATTAGCTTTCAGCCAAATGGTTTCCTAGCTTCTTGTGATCAACTGGTAAAAAAAAAAAATTGGGTGGTTATAAAAGGAAAGTACCTAAATTCCTCAATAAACGGCCTTTTTGTTCAGTTTCTACCCGATGTTTGGTTGCTTGAAATACAGATAAACCAGTGATGGATGACCATAGACTTTGTCCTTCTAAGAATACTGTAACTAGTATTTGATTGTTTTATTTTTTATTTTTTTGTTTTAGTATGTAGATGAAATATCAGAACGGATTGACACAATGAACATCAACTTGAACAGCATTGTGTTGCTTGATGATAAAGGAAAACAGAACTTACGGGAATTCAGTGCAACAGGAATTGATGGCATAGACTTTGATGCATTTCTGTCAGAAGTATGTATTGGGTTTGAAACACATTTGCACCTTTAATATCATATATATAGTTACATAGTTGGTCAAGTTGAAAAAAGACACAAGTCCATCCAGTTCAACCATAAAAAATATCATACAATCCCATATACACAATTATATATCCACAGTTGATCCAGAGGAGGCGAAAAACCCCAGCAAAGCATGATCCAATTTGCTAAAGCAGGGGAAAAAATTCCTTCATCCCCCCGAGAGGCAATTGGGTTTTCCCTGGATCAACTTTACCTATAAATGTTAGTACCCAGTTATATTATATTATGTACATTAACCACTTAAGCCCCGGACCAATATGCTGCTAAATGCCCAGAGGCGTTTTTACAATTCGGCACTGCGTCGCTTTAACAGACAACTGCGTGGTCGTGCGACGTGGCTCCCAAACAAAATTTGCGTCCTTTTCTTCCCACAAATAGAGCTTTCTTTTGATGGTATTTGATTGCCTCTGTGATTTTTATTTTTTGCGCTATATACAAAAATAGAGCGACATTTTTGAAAAAAAACAATATTTTTTAATTTTTGTTATAAGAAAAATCGAATAAACTAAATTTTAGTCAAACATTTAGGCCAAAATGTATTCAGCCACATGTCTTTAGTAAAAAAAAATCGCAATAAAAAAAAATTAGCTACCTAGCGGCAACAGCGACTCTAATACAGCGATCAGAAAAACGATTGCTTAGAGACGCTGGCAATAGGGGGTGAAGGGGTTAACTAGGGCGGTGATCAAGGGGTTGAAACTTTATTAGGGGGGGTACGGGGCTACCCTGGACCTAACACTAACTGCCTGTCACACTAACTGTCACACTGACACTAAATGCAGTGATCAGTACATATATGCTCACTGCATTCAGTGACACTGTGACAGGGGGGTGATCGCAAGGGGTTAAATGTGCCTATGTGTGTGGTGTCAGTGTAGTGTTGGTGCGACTTACTTTGACTCTTCTCTCATCTCGGCGGTTTGAAAATACCGCCGAGATGAGAGCTGCATCACTTCCTCTGCCTATGTTTACATTTTACAGGCAGAGGAAGTGACACGGCGGCGGCGCACGGGATTGGTTGGGAGCGATCACGAGGGGGCGGACAGAAACGAACCGCCGCCACGTCGAGTCGGATCGCTCCAGAAGGTAAGCCACCCGCCGCACGCAGCGGAGGGAGTCCCGATCTGACCCCCGACCCGCTAGAAGGCAGGGAGGTACATATACGCCCATCTGCCTGTACGTGCCATTCTGTGGACGTACATAGGCGTGCGGCGGGCATTAAGGGGTTAAAGCAATCTACTGAGATGGCCAGAACCACCTCTGCAGGGAGTCTGTTCCACATTTTCACAGCTCTTACTGTGAAGAAACCTTTCCGTATTTGGAGGTGAAATCTCTTTTTCTCTAAATGTAAAGAGTGCCCCCTTGTCCTTAGTGTTGACCGTAAAGTGAATAACTGAACACCAAGTTCACTATATGGACCCCTTATATATTTGTACATATAGCTGGGCTGGGTGCCTATCATGTTAGTGCAGAATTATTAGAACACTTGCAAGTTTATAATTGTGTCTTCATTGCGGAGATTTCGCCTAAAATTTTGCTGTGTCACCGGGACAGTAAATGAGAAGAAATCTTCCTCATGGGAACACAAACAGCAGTAAAACCTGGCGGGATTTAAATCTTCCTTACACTTTTAAAAACAAAGGAGGGACTAAGGGGTTAATTTACTAAAGCTGGAGAGTGCAAAATCAGTCTAACTTCTGCAGAGAAACCAATCAGCTTCTAACCTCAGCTTGTTCAATTGAGCTTTGGCAATAAAACCTGGAAGCTGATTGGTACAGAGGAGGGGGCTCCTGCTGATTGACAGCCTCAGCTCTGCACCTGTGTGCTGTGCGAAGGAGGGTGTGTCTCTTCCCTCCAATCAGCTTTCAGAGCTATCAGAGCTTTTGTACAGTGTGTAAAACCGTAGCTCCCCGCCCCCCCTCCCTGCCCCCCATGAATTCATGAACAATCCTATTCATGTCTGAGTTTTACAAGGATGTACAGGACAAGTGGCTGCTAATAAACAAATAACAACTTGATGTGTTTCACCTCTGTAAATTATCTAAGGCCAGTCACTTTACTGTGCATAGATAAGGGTTTACTACCACTTTAAGGCTGCATTCACACCTGAGCGGCAAGTAACGCCGCATACGCGGCTTTACTTGCCGCGCTTCGATTTTTTTTTTTTTTTTTTTACAAATCTTCCCATTCATGTCTATGGGCGAACGCCAATGTCGCTTGAAAAAAAGGGTCCGGGACTTTTTTTCAGGCGACAGGCGTTCGGCGTCTCAGAGATGTGAACCATCTCTATAGACATGAATGGGAAATTTCCCCTCCAGCGGCACGAGCGTCGCGCGACAGGCGTTTTGCCGCTCAGGTGTGAATGGGCCCTAAGTTTTGCCTGGGATTCTACTTCGATCATATAAGTATTTTTTCAGCAGCCACTAGAAAATAGGAACATTTCTATGAGACCTGCTTTCTCTTGATAGACTGTTTTTCATTGCTGAATAAGTACAGTATCTGTATCCATCTCTATTTCACAGGTGGGAAAAAGCAGTACAAAAGCTGATCTCTTAGTGTTTGCCAATGAATTGGAAGCAGATGCTGACCTGTTGGTGAGTTTGTTTTGGCTTTGCCATGTTTTTTTTATTATAAAAGACATGGGAGTGGATTGGGCTGCACATAGCTATGTAACGCTCCCAGGTGGTGTGATATGTATGTGCACTCGTAACCTGAAGTTCTTATGATAGAATAAAGAAAAAGTAACCAGGTAGGCACCTGCATCCATACATTTCATCCCTTTTTGTATCCTTTTATAATGCAGTGTTCATGTCTGATGAGAAAAGGGCAAATTAATCTACAAACATTAAGGACCTTTTTTTTTTTAGCAAAACGCGTTAGCCATTGTTATGTTTTCAAGTCATTCGCATGTGTATGGTTCTCCTCCTCTCAGCTTCTCTACACCCCTCCACTTCCCATTCATTGGAATTCAAGGAGCTTGGGTTACTTTGGAACACCCAAAGCAAGCAATTCACTAAGAACTATTAAGCACATTGCTTTTTTTTTTTTCTTAAAGCACCAGGAGGCCATTAAATATGTGGACCTCAGCATGATGGTCGTACAACTCTGAAGATCATGGCAGGATTGGGCAACAGTGATGGTGTTTAACCACTTAAGACCCGGACCAAAATGCAGCTAAAGGACCTTGCCCCTTTTTACGATTCGGCACTGCGTCGTTTTAACTGACAATTGCGCGGTCATGCGAC
This sequence comes from Rana kukunoris, assembly GCA_029574335.1. Lineage (NCBI taxonomy): Eukaryota > Metazoa > Chordata > Amphibia > Anura > Ranidae > Rana > Rana kukunoris. The sequence goes on from CM056049.1 coordinate 662,238,336, forward strand.
GTGGCTCCCAAACTAAATTGGCGTCCTTTTTTCCCCCACAAATAGAGCTTTCTTTTGGTGGTATTTGATCACCTCTGCGGTTTTTATTTTTTGCGCTATAAACAAAAATAAAGCGACAATTTTTAAAAAAAATGCAATATTTTTTACTTTTTGCTATAATAAATATCCCCCCAAAATATATATAAAATTATTTTTTTCCTCAGTTTAGGCCGATATGTATTCTTCTACCTATTTTTGGTAAAAAAAATCGCAATAAGTGTTTATCTGTTGGTTTTCGCTAAATGTATAGCGTTTACAAAATAAGGGATAGTTTTATTGCATTTTTATAAAAAACATTTTTTTACTACTAATGGCGGCGATCAGCGATTTTTTTTGTGACTGCGACATTATGGCGGACACTTCGGACAATTTTGACACATTTTTGGGACAATTGTCATTTTCACAGCAAAAAATGCATTTAAATTGCATTGTTTACTGTGAAAATGACAGTTGTAGTTTAGGAGTTAACCACAAGGGGGCGCTATAGGGGTTATGTGTTCCCTGTGTGTGTTTACAACTGTAGGGGGTGTGGCTGTAGGTGTGACATCATCGAACGCATCCCCCCTATAAAAGGGATGACGCGATCGATGCTGCCGCCACAGTGAAGCACGGGGAAGCCGTGTTTACACACGGCTCTCCCCGTTCTTCAGCTCCGAGGACCGTTCGCCGCACTCCAGCGGCAAACGGGTCCGCGAGTCCCGCGGTCCCGGTCACGGAGCTTCGAAACGGGTCACGGGAGCGCGCCGCAGGCTGGGTACTAGAACCAACGTAAATATACGTGGATGTGCTCAGCCGTGCCATTCTGCCTACGTATATGTGCAGGAGGCGGTCCTTAAGAAGTTAAAGCCTTGTACACACGACCGGCCGCGTGTATGCTCCCTAGCAGTTTTCCCATCAGGGAAACAGCCGGGAATCCCGACGGGAAAATAGAGAACCATGCTCTGCTATCAATCCGTTCAACCTAGCCAATCAACGGCCAGGCTGGGAACCGAAGAGGATGACGGGGACGAGCATCATAGGATGCATGAAGGTGAAAAAACACACTCCTGACCTATAAAGTTGTTTCTATTGGCCAGGATGGGTTTGTTAGACAGATGGTTATTGCTCCTCTGAAATGGTGCAATGCTGACATGCGCCTTCTCTGTATATACATGTGCTTATCTGTACACTAATCTCTGAAGGCTCATCCAGCTGCCATCTACTATCTATGGCCTGCTTTATTTATGTACAGCTTGTAGTTCAGCCCCTGCACCAAGGCTAATAATCTCACTGTTGTAATGTTGGGGGAGATGTAGTCTGTGTTATGTTTTATTAAAGATGGCATCCACAGTAAAGAAATAAAATTGGCAAGTTGTGTCCTTTTATGCTACCAAAGGTTGCCCTGTCACTTTGTAAATGGGGTGACGGAGCAGTTGGAATTTTCAAGGGACCATTTGTCCCCTAATGCTACAGAGTTGCTCACAACTGGACAGAAACTGAACGGGAGCTGACATTTCCTACATTTGTTCAAGATGTAAGCTCTGGGGCTTTCATATTCTACACTTCCTTCTCTATTAAAAGAATCACTGACTCAGGATAGGCATACAGTTTAGGATTCTAACTGCACTGGCTACATACTTATGGAAGGTGGAGGGCTCAGCTGGCTTCAGCTCTCAGCCAAACGCTGATGCCGCGTACACACGACCGTTATTCATGTCATGGAAAATAACTTTTTTTTCTACGTGATTCCTCTCAAGCCTGCCCTGCATACACACGATCGTGAAAAAAATGCTCGAGCAAAGAGCGGTGACGTAAAACACGTACGACGACACTATAAAGGGGAAGTTTCATTCAAATGGCGCCACCCTTTGGGCTGCCTTTGCTGATTTTGTGTTACTGCATGTTAATAAAGGTTTGGTGAGAGATGATTCGTGCTTCTCAGTCTTTGTTACAGCGTGACGAATGTGCGATCTCCATTGCGAATGCTAGTTTTACCGTCTCATAACTTGCTTCTGATCATGCATGTTTTTTCCCCCCACGACGTGAAAAACGACGAGAAAAAATACAGCAGGTTCTAAATTTTTAATGCCCATTTTTCTCATCGAGAAATATGCTCTGGAGCATACACACGACCGGTTTTCACAACCAAATTAAAAAATTGCATTTTTCTCGTCATGAAAAACGGTCGTGTGTACGCGGCATAAGAGCTCTAGGCAGCTGTCAACCAGGCATGGACTTGGCAGAAAGGTTACTTTATCTAATTAGTGAATTGCTGTTAAAGCACTCTTTTCTTTATGACTGTAAGAAGGAACATGCAGCAGATTGGCCTTTACTATAGATTATACAGTATATCCAATGAGTTTCATAACACAAACTACATCTATATAAATTAACTTATCTAACATTTGCTTCAATGTTGTTTTCAAATAACAACCATTTTTTTGTTAATGCTCTCATAATCATTAATGCTCTTTGTATCTGTCAGTAATGCGCCGCATTGCGCCGGAAATAACCAAGTCGTAATTCGGCTATTTTCGGAAGCCGTGATGCGCTATAGAGGCGCCATCCACCACGGGGGGAAAGAAATTAAAAAAAGATTACACAGTAAGTGGGGGATTTAAAAAAAAAAAAAAACAGCATTCTGGCGCTGACGCCAGTATGCTGGATCACATGAGAAAGACTATATTTAGGGCGAACCTCCTCTTTAAGTACTGTATTCATTGTAAAGTGATGTGTTACCTCATTTACTAAGCACTGGAGCAACTTCACTTGCGGGTTATTAGCAGTTTACTAAGGTATTTGTCTTTAGTAAATCTACCCAAGGGACTAATTTTCCTACATTCTCCGTAACTTACAACGCAAGGAGGATCCAGCAGAAAGAGAGCAACTCCTCTTCTAATATCTGTGATGGGAGGACGGGAGTAGTTTAGTGTTTTGAAACAGGTAAACTGACATTTTGGAGGGTACAAGTCCTATACTTGAATTTAAAGTGGATTTTTGGTCAGTTGGTCATGTTTGAATAAAATTGGAGTGTTGTATTCTCTATTGGGTTTTTATCACTGTCTACATAGGAAGCCTCAACTTTCTGTCTGGATACCTTGGCCCAGATTCACAAAGCAGTCACGCCGACGTAAGTGCAAAGGTGCACCGGTAAGTGCAAATCTGCGCCGACTTATCTGTGCGCCAGACACGCAAACCAACATACGCCCAAAAACTGGCCACCCTACGCCGACGTAGCTTACATACCCCGGCGTAGCATGGGCGTACTTTTTGTCTGGGTGCATGTTGCTGCTCCCATTGATTAGGCATTCAAACATGCAAATGAGGGAAATACGGCGATTCACGAACGTACGTCCGCCTGACGCATGCTGCGTGAGGTGCGTGTAAATTGTACGTCCGGCGTAAAGTTATTCCCCATAGATGAGGCGCAACCCGGCAAAAGACATGCAAAGGTCTGCACCAGAGAACACAGGCCAGCGTATTGGGCGTACATTACGTTCACGGCGTACGTGGTGATCCGGCGTAGCTTAGGCAGTTGTGCCGGCGTGGTTGTGAGCATGCACATAAGGGTGCAGTTTCATGCGTCCACGTCACAGCAATGTCACGGAGCATGCGCAGTTCGTGATACGCCGGGCGTAAAACACTGCACCATGCTCGGACTATCATTTGCATGGGGTCACGCCCACTTCCACCTACGCCGGCCTGCGCCTTCAAAAAATACGCCACGGCGACGCAGCGTTGGGAGCAATAGCTTGCAAAATACAGTGCATGCCTCTCCGCGCTGCGTCGGCGTGGCGTACGCGTTTGCGCTACAGTGGCGTAATGTGTGCCCAACTCTCTGTGAATCTGGGCCCTTTTCTTTATCTCCTTCATGAAGTAAATTCTTCATTGAATTCTCCATATATTGTTATGGAGAATTTTCTAGAGGAATATACTGTATACAGAGAATGGGTTTCAGACTAAGGAATCAGAATGCCAGGAAGTGAGGAGAAATCTCCTATAGCGTTATAGACAGAAATAAAAACCTGAAAAAGGTTCTAATCTTTCCCCCATCCTCGGCAGAGAACAAGAACTGTCTACCATTTAATTTTTTTAATAACATTTTGTTTTTCAGGGTAGCTACAATTAATTGTTTATTAACAGTTCATTAATTGCAGCCATTTGTTTTATGTAATTTGTGAAAATACCTAATGGATTAAACCATTGCATTAATATATTTCCTTGTCTTTGTCATACTTGCTAAAAATATCTAAATGCCTTTTGTCTCAGAACTTTGTTTCTATTATGTTTTAGCCAAAAGGAGCATTAGGAAATGCTTTAAAAGGACACGCTAATAGTATACGGATGATACATATTCAGCAGATTGTACCGATGGAGCAGACAATGGTAAATCCATATGGATTTTGGGTTTATTTACTACATGCAGATAGTTATATTTTTTATTTTTGCTGTTTATCTGTATAGCAGCAGTGTTTCCCAAATGTGTTGTTTTATGGTCTTTAATGTGATAGCAAATAATGACATTTTTTGAACCAAGGTCCATTAAACAGTTGGGGGGCATTCTGATGTCAGTGAGAATGTAAATGGCTCTAACTAAGTGATCACTTGGAGTAAAAATGGCCCAGAATCAGTGGGAGGAATAGCCCCCCCATCATTGGTGTCAGTGGGAGGAATAGTGTTCCATCGTTGATGTCAGTAAGAGGTATATTGCCTTATGGTTGGTGCCAGTGGGAGGAATAGTTCCCCCATCCTTGATGTCAGTGGGAGGAATAGTGCCAAATGATTGGTGTCGGTAGAAGGAATAGTTTCCTAATATTAGTATTTGTTTTATAAATACTGTGTCAGCACTGGTGTCAGTGGGAGAAATAGTTGCCCCATAATTACTGTCAGTTGGAGGAATAGTTCCCCCAATGTTGATGTCAGTGGGAAAAATACTTTCCCCATCATTGGTACAGTATTTCACAAAAGTGAGTTACACCCCTCACATTTTTGTAAATATATTATTATATCTTTTCTTTTCATGTAACAACATTGAAGAAATTAAACTTTGCTACAATGTAAATTAGTGTACAGCTTGTATAACAGTGTCAATTTGCTATCCCCTCAAAATAACTCAACACAGCCATTAATGTCTAAACTGTTTGCAACAAAATTGAGTACAATCCTAAGTGAAAATGTCCAAAATTGGGCCCAATTAATCATTTTTCTTCCCCGGTGAAATGTGACTCGTAGGTGTTACAAGGTCTCAGGTGTGAATGGGGGAGCAGGTGTTGGTCTTATCGCTCTCACTCTCTCATACTGGTCACTGGAAGTTCAACATGGCACCTCATGGCAAAGAATTTTCAGAGGATCTGAAAAATTAATGGTTGCTCTACATCAGGGGTGCACAACCTTTTGAAGCGCGAGGGCCACTTAAGCGACTTGGTAACTGGTCACGGGCCACAATCAGTGGAGCGGGCGAATGGCAGAGCAGACACAGCCTGATCAATTTGGAGGTAGGACACATGTAGGTTTACATCTGCAACTTCTTAGAGGTGAATGGAGGGTCCAATTGGGTCAGACTGACCATGTGAAAGGGACCAATGGTTGCTTTTACACTGATGCAATGCAGTTTACCCGCACCGCAGGTGCAATGCAGTGCACCTTTGGCTTTTCTACACTTTGCAATAGACTTCTATTAAATTCTATTCCATCCCAGAGCAGGAGGTCGCGGGCCACATCAGAGGGCTCCGCGGGCCACATGTGGCCCCTGGGCCACTGGTTGGGCACCCCTGCTCTACATAAAGATGGCCTGGGCTATAAAGATTGCCAAGACTGAAAACTGAGCTGCAGCACTGTGGCCAAGACTATACAGCAGTTTAACAGGACAGGTTCCATTCAGAACAGACCTTAACATGGTCGACCAAAGAAGTTGAGTGCACGTGCTCAGCGTCATATCCAGAGGTTTTCTTTGGGAAATAAATGTATGAGTACTGCCAGCATTGCTGCAGAGGTTGAAGGGAAGTGTGGTCAGCCGGTCAATACCCAGACCATATGCAGCACACCAAATTGATCTACATGGCTGTAGTCCCAGAGGGAAGCCTCTTCTAAAGATGATGCACAAGAAAGCCCACAAACAGTTTGCTGAAGACAAGCAGACTAAGGACATTGATTACTGGAACCATGTCCTGTGGTCTGATGAGACATGATAAACTTATTTAGTTCAGATGCTGTCAAGCGTGTGTGGCGGCAACCAGGTGAGGAGTACAAAGACAAGTATGTCTTGCCTACAGTCAAGCATGTTGGTGGGGGTGTCATGGGAGTGTCATGGTTTGGGGCTGCATGAGTGCTGCCGGCACTGGAGAGCTACAGTTCATTGAGGGAACCATGAATGCCAACATGTACTGTGACACACTGAAGCCGAGCATGATCCCCCCCCCCTTTGGTGACTGGGCCACAGGGCAGTATTCCAAAATGATAACGACCTCAAACGCACCTTCAAGATGACCACTGCCTTGCTAAAGAAGCTGAGGGTAAAGGCGATGGGCTGGCCAAGCATGTCTCCTGACCTAAACCCTATTGAGCATCTGTGGGGCATCCTCAAGGTCTCTAACATCCACCAGCTTTGTGATGTATTCATGGAAGAGGACTCCAATGGCAACCTGTGAAGCTCTGGTGAACTCCATGCCCAAGAGGGTTAAGGCAGTGCTGGAAAATAATTGACACTTTGGGCCCAATTTGGACATTTTCACTTAGGGGTGTACTCACTTTTGTTGCCAGCGGTTTAGACATTAATAGCTGTGGTTTGAGTTATTTTGAGGGGACAGCAAATTTACTGTTATACAAGCTGCACATTCACTATTTTATAATGTAGCAAAGTGTAATTTCTTCAGTGTTGTCACATGGTCTCCATCATTAGTATCAAAGGGAGTAATACTTCCCCCACCACTGGTATCAGTGAGAGGAAAACTTTCTCAATCGTAAGTGTCACTGAGAGGAAAAAATTCCCCCTTCACTGTTATATGGAGGGAGAAATTTTCCCCATCGTTCGCATCAGTAGGAGAAATAATTCCTCAATCAGTGCGAGGAATGGTGTCCTATCATTGGTGTCAGTGGGAGAAATTGTTCTCCCAACATTGTTGTTAGTGGGAGGAGTCATTTCCTATCATTGATGGGATTTGGAAGGCCCCTTTAACAAAGGTAACTTTGATTATGCTCCAGATCCCATACTCTGTTCTACTTGCTGAATGACATCATAGTCCGCACACATTGTGGACCACTGCCATAGAAAATCTCATAGTGTTAGCATGTTCTCCATGATTAAGCCCAGAGGGCGGGGCGAAACATGTTGGAGTTGTGGTCTGGATGAATTGAGCTAAAGCTGCTTTTACCTGCTAACCACTTGGGCAGGGTGGAGTGTGCATCCTATTTTTTTCCTATAGTATACTTTGGGTCTTGAAAGACCTTTCCTGCACCCTAATTAGCCAGTAGAATCCAACTCATTGGACCTTGACACCCTTAATCATTTATCATGGTTAATATGGGGTAGCTTATACCAACCACCTATTTTAAAAGAAATTAGAACCAAAAAAATCTGATATTTTTTTGTTATATGGAAAAAATTCAAATTCCAATTGACTGTTGTGGCAAGAAACCTGACATGTCATTGATTTCAGTATCATTTCTGACCATTGAGAATGGTCTCCCACATGGTGCTGCCAGCCTTGCTTGGTCTATGGAAATCACGGACACGGGCAAATCTTTCACCATGTTTTGTTCTTAGTTAATTATCTAGCTGTTTACGGCCAATTTAACATCCCCACAAATTACAGGTGTTGTCAATGCAGCATGCACACTATATTGAAAAGCACATCTCTATTCTGAGAGTTGTATAAACCTTTGTGCACACATCTCAGTTTCTTTCTGGGTGGTAATGGATTCCATAATGAATGGGGTATTGTGACTCAATCCCTGCACTGTGATTGCACCCGCTAGGAAATGTGTTGTTGCATTTATACAGGAAATGCCTTAGTTAAGGTTGTAATATGATCACGTAAGCTTGTATGTTCAATCTTGATCTAATATGCTTAGGGCTATGCTATGAACTAGTTTGATTTGTTTTTTTATGTATCTGATATCTGCTTCTTATTCCTCCTCCCTGCATTTCAAGAAATATGTTAAAGCTAGGGTAAGCAGCATGATTACTCACCATATTGTATGTGGTCTAAATTGTTGTTTTAGTGCCAATACCAAAGTTTTGTGCCATGTCTGTTTACTACCCTTATTTACCTCCATGCTGGACTCCTATTTGCATCCAGTGGGTGACCTCTTATAACCTCTAAGGCTGCGTACACACGATCAAATACATCTGTTCAAATCGGTCTGACAGACCGATTTGAACAGATTTGTCTGCTGGGATGTATTGGTTTGATCGTGTACACACGATCAAACCGAAATCCCCGCCGGCAGACAGCGCGGTGACGTGGCGGTGACGTTGACACCGCCACGTCACCTCACCAGGAAGTAAAACACTTCCGCGCATGCGTCGAATCCATTCGACGCATGTGAGGGCAGATATGTCTGCTGGTTAGCGTACTAACCAGCAGACATATTGGTCCGACGGGTTCCCAGCAGACAGATTTTAAAGCAGGCTTTAAAATCTGTCTGCTGGACAAATCCGTCTGCTCGCCCGTACACACGATCGAATCTGTCTGCTGAGACGGTCTGTCAGACCGATTTGAACAGATTTGTCTGCTGGGATGTATTGGTTTGATCGTGTACACACGATCAAACCAAAATCCCCGCCAGCAGACAGCGCGGTGACGTGGCGATGACGTTGATGCCACCACGTCACCGCACCAGGAAGTAAAACACTTCCGCGCATGCGTCGAATTCATAGCGTACTAACCAGCAGACATGTCGGACGGACGGATTCACAGCAGACAGATTTTAAAGCATGCTTTAAAATCTGTCGGCTGGCCAAATCTGTCTGTCCGCCCGTACACACGATCGAATCTGTCTGCTGAAACGATCTGGCAGACCGTTTTCAGCAGATAGATTTGATCATGTGTACGCGGCCTTAGTGCCTTCATTTTACTATTGTTCGCCATTTATTACCTCTGTCCTAATTGCACCATCATAACACAACAAACTACTATATATGGTTACTAAGATCAGATATAAATGTTTATATATATATATATATATATATATATATATATATATATAATATATAATATATAATATAAATACTATATTGACAAAGGTACTGGGACGCCTGCCTTTACACGCACAGGAACTTTAATGGCATCCCAGTCTTAGTCCTAAGGTTCAATATTAAGTTGGCCCAACCTTTGCAGCTATAACAGCTTCAACTCTTCTAGGAAGGCTGTCCACAAGGTTTAGGAGTGTGTCTATGGTAATGTCTGACCATTCTTTTAGAAGCGCATTTGTGAGGTCAGGCACTGATGTTGGATGAGAAGATCTGGCTTGCAGTCTCCAGTCTAAATCATCCCAAAGGTGTTTTATTGGGTTGCGGTCTGGACTCGGTCAAGTTCATGTTCCTCCACCCCAAACTTCAAACCTTGTGGGCAGCCTTCCCAGAATAGCTGAAGCTGTTATAGCTGCAAAGGGTGGGCCAACTCAATATTGAACCCTACGGACTAAGACTGGGATGCCATTAAAGTTCATGTGCGTGTAAAGGAATGTGTACCAAAACTTTTGACAATATAGTGTACAGTATATCATTTTTTTTTTATATGTAACCCAAATGTTATGTTGTTGTAAATTTTTAATTTCAATGGTTTTTATTGAAAAATTATATGATAACAAGGTTAATATGCAAAGTTCTGCGAGGTGACAATACATTCCAAATCCTACGGTTACACTTTTGAAAAGTTGTTGTAAATTTTTATATTTCAGAGTGATTTGACTCAAAGCATTAAGCTGTTAGAGAGGACGTCATTCGACATTGAGGTATGTCGCCAGCAGTTGTGAACATATAAACATTTATTTTAAAAAAAAATTGGTTTTCTAATGCATGTTATACAGTATATAATGCTATTGTTCTTGTGACCCCTTTACCAATTTTCTGTAGTAGTAGCCAAACTACTCATCTTATCAGCCAATACAGTTTTCGACAGAATAAGCCCAATTATGGGGTCCATACACACTGGCTTAAAAATCGCTGCTTCTACAGGAGTTTTGTGTTCTGCCTGTAGAAGCAGCTCAATGTTATCCTATGTTCCATGTTCAGGAGGATTTTATTATACAGGATTTATATAGCACCGACAGTTTGCGCATCGCTTTACAACATGAGGGCAGACAGTACAATTACAATACAATTCGATACAGGAGGAATCAGAGGGCCCTGCTCGTTGGAGCTTACAGTCTAGGAGGGATGTTTTAAGTCATACGAAGGGTAATAACTGTGGGGGATGAGCTGATAAATTTAAAATAAATAAAAGTGCAGTTGTTCGGTAGAGGCAGGGTAGGCTAAAGAGAGAAGTTTTTTCAGGGATTGCTTAAAAGTAAATAGATTTGCAGATAGTCTGACAGATTGGGGCAGGGTATTTCAGAGGATGGGAGAAGCTCGGGAGAAGTCCCGGAGGTGAATATGGAAGGAGGCAATGAGGAAGCTAGAGAGCAGGAGGTCTTGGGAGGAATTAAGAGGACAATTAGGTTGGTATTTTGAGACTAGGCTAGTGATGTAGCTGGGGGCAGAGTTGTGGAAGGCTTTGTAACTTATTGTTAGTATTTTGAAATTAATTAGTTGGGCAAGTGGCAGCCAATGGAGGGATTGGCAGAGCAGGGTAGCAGACACTAAGTGGTTTGTAAGGTGGATGAGTCTGGCAGCAGCATTCATGATGGACTGAAGGGGGGTTGGTTTATTTAAAGGTAAGACAATTAGGAGGGAGTTGCAATGGTCATCTATGTGAGACAGCCATAACCTGTGTCATACTGTGAGTTTGATGCCCCTTTATGTGTGTACCTGATGCCTTAGCAATTCACTGATTCATTTTATTTGTATCTGGAGCCACTTGTTAAACATGGGCTGTCTACCCTGACAAAACTTGTTGGCAGAACATAAAAGAAAACTACAGACATCATTTGACACATACTAATTCAAAACCTGAACAAGGAGGGGATTTTTATTTCAGTTTATCATCACTGTGATTAAAAATGAAGATCATCCAAGAATTTCACCTTAGATCAAATGATAAATAATACAAAACGAACCATGTAAATCATGTTTATATATGCATTTTTTTAGAATCCTGTTTAATGCATACTGTAAGTGACGGGTGGTTTTTATAGGTGTAGAAAATATTTTCCTTTAAGCGTACTGATAGTATTATGGCTTACCAGTCCTTGGATGTGGTGGCTGAATTACGTTTTTTACACATTTTTCTTTTCTTTTCTTTTGACCTGGTAATCCTGTCATTAACACACTTCCTGTCCTAGGGTGACAACTTGCAGCCATTAGAAATCACAGGGCGCAATAAAACCTACGTGAAAGGCCCCCCTCCCGAATTACAAAAAAAAATCCATATTTTTTTTTCACTATTTTAAAAATTGTGTTTTTTACAATGTATTTTTTACATATGCATGTAAAGGGAGCTTAAAAAATATATCAGGGGTCTAAACTGACCCCTGACATCTCACCTTTAAAAAGGCACACCTTTAAGGGCACATATTCTTCAGTTCCTTTCTCTGTAGCCTCAGCTGCACTGAAAATTAATGAACAGGGACATAGACTCCTGTCCATTCATAAAATTAAGCATAGTAAGCAAAGTTTACTATGCTCAGTTATAAATGGGCATGGTATTATCAAGGAATGGGCACACATTTGATACTATATAAAAAGTTAAAGAGATAATGCATAAATGTGAAGATTCCTTAGATACGCTGGAAGCCATTTGTAAAGACTGGGTACAATTTAGGATATTAGAGAGCTATATGGAAATAATAATTAGGGAGCATGGTGGTAAATAGAAGAGATTTTATGTATATGGCTAAAATAGGAGAGGGATCCAGGAGAAATGGGAAGCCAGCAGCAGAGGAAAGCAAGCAGCACTGTGAGGGAGGGCAAGAGTGGGCCTGGACTCACAGAGGGAATCAGATGTGGGCAGTACAGGGAGGAAGATCGGTGCAGCGAGATGGGAGGACAATTACAGATTGATGCAGTGTGTCTGTGTCTCTCCCTCCAGCAGCTGAAAGCCAGCAGGAGGGAGAGGGGGAACAAACAGCTTTTAGCTGTTGGAGGGAGAGACACAGTGCATCATTCTGTAATTGTCCTCCCATCCCACTGCACCAATCTTATTGCTGTCTGGGCCCCCCTTTGTCCCCAGGCCCTCTACAGGAGGCCCAGTGGTACCTCCCTATTGACAGCCCTGACTGTCACTCTAGGGCAGGGAGTGTGTTGGAACTTCATAACACTGTGTTAGGTCTACAGTGAACAATGCTGAGACAGAGAGCACAGGAATTTATAAGCTCACAAGATTTCTGGCTGGACAAACGACTACTTTTGAATATAAGTTATAAAAAACATTCAATGGTATATTTAACAGACCAAAAGGTAGCAAACAAGGGAAAGTCAATATTAGAGTTTAAATACACTAAGATAAATAAGACTGTCTTTGTTTACATCGATCAATACCAGGCTGTCTAAATTCATATATATTTTTTATTTATTCCAGGGAAAGGTGCTTGATGTCATCTCATCCATTGATGCGGCACAAATGCTGATCAACAATAATGCATCTACAATCATTAAGCAGGTAAAATATTAGATTTATTTAGTCTAATCTGTGGGACTGTGGGGACAAAACTAGGTCTTGTGAGTTATAAGCTACCAGGACTAAAATGTTGTGGGGCACTTCGCACATGTTGGCTGCCCCCCCTATCTCCCCCTTGTCTATCTGTTGAGACAAAAGGAGTTGATTCCCCCTGGTTGGGACTCTAGAGGCCAAACAACGTTTAAAGGGGTGTTCCAGCCAAATTTTATGTTTATTAAAAGTCAGCAGCTACAAAAAGTGTAGCTGCTGGCTATTAATAAACAATCACTTACCTGCTCCAGCGTTCCAGCGACGTGCCGGCCGGGGCTTCGCTCCTCTCCCCCCCTCCCCAGCCGGCGTCCTCATCGTAACTGTGGGCACCCGGCCATGACAGCCTTCGGCTTCACGGCCGGGCACCCACTGCGCATGCGCGAGCGGCACTGCGCATGTGCGTGAGGCCCGCCGCTGATTGGACAGGCGATCGCATGGGACCTGTCATGTGTCCCAGGCGATCACCTACAGGGAGGGGCTGCTGTAGGCGATTAAGCTTAATCGCCTAACCAGCCCCTCGGCGGAAGGAGGAAGTGGGACAGGAAGTCCCACTCCTCCTGAAGCCCCCACTCCCCCCCCCCCAAAAAAATGTACATGCCAAATGTGGCATGTAAGGAGGTGAGGAGTGGGATAAGTGGAAGTTCCATTTTTGGGTGGAACTCCGCTTTAAGTACAAAAACTTGATCCTTATTAAGACAAAAGGTGTACACAAATAGGCACTTGATAAAAGCACACAAAACGCACCTTGTGGTGCATACAGAGACCAACAAATGTATAAAATACGAGAACAATGCCACCAAATTAATACATGAGCCAAAAACAAATGGCGAAGAAAACAAAACAAAAAACAAAACAAAACAAAAAAGCACTCTCCTTGTGTTGATGTGAAAAAGACTGACGCGTTTCTGGTTTGACACCGTCATCAGGGGCCAAGAGGGATGAGTATTGCGGGTTGTAGTTCAAAAAAGAGTGGTGGACCGGGTATGGATACCCTTTTGGGATGTGGTTCAGGAGTAGAATTGGAATGGAGCAGCGTCCGAGCGTCCCTTATTAACCAGGGAGGGAGGGCTCAGGACTAACCAGTGCTTGACTAGCAGGAAGATGTCCTGCCCAATTTTAAAGGCTCGAAACTGCCTATGTCCCTGTTCGGGTTTGAAAAACCCACTAGCTCTGAAAAGGTCCAGAGAGGTTGGTAGGCGGCGTTCTACCAGCTTACTGGCACTGGCACATGACACTCCACACCAGAGAGAAAGCCTCACATTACTGTGTGGAGTTACAGACCGAATAACAGGAAGTGAGGATTTCTCAGAAGAAATAAGGACATTTAAAGGCAAAATGGAAGGATGAGGTAAGTGAAGGAGGACTGCATTAAGGTAAAGGAAGCTATTTAGGGAAAAAAAATTCTACCTTTACAACCCCTTTAAGTAGATGGAGGAATCCCCCACAGCCAGAACATTGGGGTTGGTTTACTAAAACCGGAGAGTGCAAAATATGGTGCAGCTCTGCATATTAACCAATCAGCTTCCATTTTTTTTATGTCAAAGCTTAATTGAATAAACTGAAGTTAGAAGCGGATTGGTTACTGTAGCGGAACCGCTTGGCACTCCAATAATGTGCTTCCGCCCACTCAGTTCCTCCTGCCTACCAAACCGTTCCAGCAGACCGAGAGCTAATATCAGGCTGTTTGCCCAAGCATCGTACAAAGAGGAGATGTTGGGATAAGAACCAAAGGAATCATTGTTTATTGAAACTCAAACACGTACTTTATACCTCACAGGAGGACATTCCCGTCTTGGAGATATTAGCATGACAGTGCAAACTTCAAACACCAATCCAATTAACAGCTAACGCCTAATAGTGATCTTAATTAATCAGTAATCAAATTAAACAGTAAATTAATCCACAAACCTATAACAACCCACAGTAATTTGGTTACAAGTTGAAGTGGACACAATACTAGCAGACATACAGAAATAATAGGTGTCTCAATTACCCTCACACCTAGGAGGCACACAATGGGAGAGACACACTTAATAAACACATAACACATTAAAGGGGTAATTCCCCCAAAAACCTTTTTTTAACATTGATTGAGGCTCGTTATGTCAAGGGGAATCTGGTGGTTTTTTTTTAGAAACGAAGCAGTACTTACCGTTTTAGAGATGCATCGTCTCCGTCGCTTCCGGGTATGATCGTCTGGTCTGGGCGTGCCTATTTGATTGACAGGCTTCCGACAGGCTTACGACGGTCGCATACATCGCGTCACAAGTAGCCGAAAGAAGCCGAGCGCCGGTGCGGCTCTATACCGCGCCTGCGCACCGTCGTTCGGCTACTTTCGGAAAATCGTGACGCGATGTATCCGAACGTCGGAAGCCTGTCAATTAAATAGGAACGCCCTTCCCCGATGACCATACCCGGAAGCGTCGGAGACGATGCATCTCTAAAACGGTAAGTACTGCTTTGTTTCTAAAAAAAAACACCCGATTCCCCTTGACAAAACGAGCCTCAATCAATGTTAAAAAAAAGGTTTTTGGGGGAACTACCCCTTTAATAAACAGACTATAGCAGAAGACCCCCAGCACCCGGTTGCTTGAGCTGATTATATAAACATCTGCTCTGAGTCTTGCAGTCTGAAGCAGTCATTGCTTCAAACCCCTAATATGTATATGGGTCCTCCAGTTCCCAGAGTCTCTGGCCCAGATTCACATACAATTAGATTTGCGTAGAGTATCAGAAATACACTACGCCGCCGTATTTTACCTGGCTCTACGTGGAATCCCGGTAGATTTTGTCCAGATTTTGGCGGCGTAGTGTATTTCTCCCGGGGCAAGCCATCTACGCGAGTAGGGGGCGTGAAGCATTTAAAATAGGCGCGTTCCCGCGATCGAACTGCGCATGCTCCGTTCAGAAATTTCCCGCCGTGCATTGCGCGAAATCACGTTGTTACGTCATTCGTTGTTTGAGTAGCGTCGTTTACGGACATTCCTATTCCCGAACGAGTTACGTAAAAAAAAAAATGTAATTCGACGCGGGAACGACGGCCATACTTAACATGGGCTACGCACCGTTAGACCAGCAAATAGCTGGTCTAACAGTACGTAGCAAAAAAATGACGTAAGCGATTGCGAAGACCACTCGTATCTTCGTGGATCGCCGTAAAAAGTCATTTGCATATCCCGACGCTGAAAACGACGCGGACTCCTCCCAGCGGCCGCAAAAATATTGCAGCGTAGATCCGAAGGCTTACGAAGACGTAAGCCTCTCGGATCGAAGCCCGAAGCTGCCGTATCATGGTTTGAGGATTCAAACTAGTGATACGGCGCGCAAAATTTGAAATTACTCCTGTCTAACACCAGTTAGACAGGCGTAATTGCTCTGTGAATCTGGGCCTCTGTGTTTTGGGGAAACATGGACTTAAATCTGAAGCAAGACTCCAAGGGTCCCCCAGGCACACACCTCCCAAGGAGAAGTGTCTCTTAACCACTTAAGGACTGCCTAACGCTTATATACGTTGGCAGAATGGTACGTTGCCCTTTAGGAGCCCAGCCGGCTGGACGCTCGCAACCCGGTTCGAAGCTCCGTGGCCGCGCCCGCTGACCCGATCACCACTGGTGTCCGGGTCACAGGAGCTGAAGAACAGGGAGAGGTGAGTGTAAACACACCTTTCCCATTCTTCTCTGTGGCAGTGTCACTGATCGTCTGTTTCCTATTATAGGGAACGACGATCAGTGACATCACACATTCAGCCACGCCCCCTACAGTAAGAATCACTCCCTTAGGGCACACTTAACCCCTTAGCACCCCCTTGTGGTTAACCCCTTCACTGACATTGTCATTTTCACAGTAATCCGTGCATTTTCATAGCACTTTTCGCTGTGAAAATGACAATGGTCCCAAAAATGTGTCAAAAGGGTCCGATGTATCCACCATTATGTCCCAGGCACGAAAAAAATAGCTGATCGCTGCTATTACTAGTAAAAAATGTAAAGCTAAACCCTATAACTTTTGCGCAAACCAATCAATAATCACTTATTGTGATTCTTTTTTTTACCAAAAATAAGTAGAAGAATATGTATCGGCCTAAACTGAGGAAAAAAAAGTTTTTTATATATTTTTGGGGGATATTTATTATAGCAAAAAGTAAAAAATATTGTTTTGTTTTTTTTCAAAATGTTTGCTCTATTTTTGTTTATAGTGCAAAAAATAAAAGGACGCCAATTGTTTGGAAGCCACGTTGCAAGACTGCGCAATTGTCAGTTAAAGCCACTTAGTGTGGAATCGCAAAAGGGGGTCCTTAACCTGCATATTGGTCTGGGTCTTAAGTGGTTAAAAAGGCCCCTGTCCCAGCTTGGTCTGTCACAGCAACCATGCACAGCTGCACAAAGTTTGCACACTCCAGTGTATTCCCCACTTACACCCAGGGCTGTCTTATTGAGAGGGCACAACTGGGCACTGCCCAGGAGCCCCAGCTGCATGGGGGACCCCTTCCCTTTCCCCAAAGCAGCTGGTCCTTGAGCCCGGGCTGCACCTCTACATCCCAGATATGCCCCCAGCACTCTGACCCCTCTACACTGTAGATATCCCCTACCTCCTACCTACTTGATTTTTGTTTACTCCATTGTAGAGGCCCCAGAGCATTACTTTGCCCAGGGGCCCATGATGCTATTAAGACGGCCCTGCTTACACTCCACTGTATTCTGACAGCATGACCCATGCTGACATTCAGCAAATCTCTTCGACAGATGGCAATCAAACTATTGACCTCTGTTAAGCAGGGGAGGCCACACACTGATCGACATTCTTCCAGTCCCTGCTGAACCGGCCACATTTTGATCAGTCTGGTGTAGTAAAACCTTAGCAGCCTTACTGGCCATACACTTTGCAATCTGTTTAGACAATCTTCTTTAGCTCTACGAAAGTAGGAGAGTTTACGTTTTAAGATACAAATCAAGTGGATTGCTTAGGTAACGACTACAGGGCTTTGATAGATCTAAAGAAGAATGAATAGATTGCATATGCTAGGTATATAGTCAGCTTACTGATAGTCCCTAAAATACAATCATTTTATCCAGACACAAAAAAAAAGGTCATCATTGCTGCTTTATTTTGGAATTCTTTTTATTTCTCCTAGGAATCTAAACGATTTATGGACACAGTCATCAGCTATTTTGTGCAGTATGTGCAGTGGGTGAAAGATTCTGTAAGTATTTGTCATGTTCTTGCATGTTGATATTTTTAATGTATAGTTCGTTTACAATGTATGTATTGTATGTAAGTAAAAAACTAGACATAAAGCAAAAATTTGATCTATTTAGTGCCACTGCAAACCAATCCTTTCACTGAGTGCTGTCACTTGCCACTCCGGGCACATGACTATTGATTATTGTATTATCCATCAAAGTGAAAGGCCTGTTGTGTTTTAACATGTTACTAATGTACCAGCCCCCCGATCCCTCGTTTAGGTAGCAAGCAGGAAATCTCCCCCCCTCGCTGCACAATCTAAAGAAAATGTAGCCGTTCAGGGCTCTCCCTGCCCAGCCACGTCATTTATTCACAGTGTTCTGTGGATGAATGGACTACAACTACCAGAAGCTGTTGGCTTGTAGTTCTCTTTGAACTTTGAACCACAGCGCTGTTAAAGGAGAAGTACAGCCAAAAGTTGTTTGGATGTACTTCTCACGTGGCTCACAAGAGTTCAGTTCGTTCTGCAATCCTGTGACCCATTTGCAGCTGATGTCACAGAACCAGTCCAGGCTGGAGTAAGATCATGTCCATATGGTCGGGATCCATCCAGGTTCCTGGACCGGCACCTGGCTCAGTCTTGCTTCCACCCCCTCCACAGCCCAGTGCTCCAGTGAGTGAGAGGGGGGTCAGAGCGGCCAGCTGTGACTAAAGCCGCGTACACACAATCGGTTCAAACCAATGAAAACGGACTGAAGTTTGTTTTCTTTGGTCCAAATCGATCGTGTGTAGGCCCCATCGGTCCGTTATCCTTCGGTCCAAAAACAGATGGCTTGCTTTAAAATTGAACCGATGGACGGCTAACCGATAGGTCAAAACTGTCCGGACCGTTCTCATCGGATGGACCGATGGTGTGTACAGGACTTTACAGTCACCTTCTCTCTAATTCAGGGAGCAATGAGAACTGAGCGATCAGCTGTGTTTGATTGCTTAGTTCCCACCCTTAGAAGCGGACCGATGCTGCATCCACCTAGGTAAGTATGATTTCTTAAAAAAAATGCTGTGGTAGTTCATTGACTCTTTCTGTCAGTGTAAAGCGGCCCGGCAGACAGCTTACACTGACAGTCTGCAGGAGACCTGCATGGCACCAGCAATCTACTGATCACTGGTGCAATGCTTTCCAGGCTCTTAAAAAAATAAATAGTAAATGCAAGAAAATGTGCATTTATTTTTTTAAGAGGTGAACTTCTCTTTTAAGAAGTAGAATGCTTAAAGCCATTTTCCGTACTGATACAAATTTTGTTTTAAAACATATAAAAAAGGTTAATCTATTAAACACTGATCACCTGCTAGCTTCTTAAAGTTGTCTATTATCCATGGCTGCATGAATACATTTATGACATGTAGTGCTCTCCTAGATAGGTTGCTAGTCAGCTTAGGTCAATTTAGTTCTAGGTACTTGATCTGGCACAGAGAGGTCACGCTGCTGTGGGCAGTCAGGAAGTGGTTAAAATAGCTGTAACTTTATTCATAAAATAAGTTTTCTAGTCACTTGATTTGCCAAGCTGAGATGACGTCGGTCTGCTGCAGGCAAGGGAAAACATTTTCTCAATCATTTTTTTCATACAGCGATTTCACTAAAAATGTGTAACTCTGTAGAAAGTCACCAAGGTAAAGGGCACTGTGCTGCACAAACGCCACCAGGCAGGATAGTGGCAATTTCCCCAAAACTGGCAGCATTGTGTGCGCGTTCAAAAATCCCCCAACATGTGCGCCTAAGTGCCACCGGTCTCTACCAGGTCCTAAATACCTGGAAGACACCAACTGCAGGGGAAGCAATTCATTCAGCAGTTCATTTCCACTTTAAGAAAAAAATATATATCTGATGCTAGGTCCACTTCATATTTAAAGCCCAAACATTTTTTCATGAACTTGTCAGGTTTTTCCTTTCAGATCCCATTGGGGAGATTTCCATTCATTTCCTGTTCTAGATGTACTGCAGGAAGTAAGAGGAAGCCTTTTTCAAGTGAAGGGGAGTCCTCTATTAGAAAGGGCTCACTAAAACAACAGGGCTGAACGGAAAAAAAAACCTAACATCTCAGGAGTCACTTTAGTAAATATCTGATGTTAGTACAGTGACCTCCCCTGCTGTTCTATTGTGTTCTGACAGGGGGTCAGCCCCCCCCCCCCCCAGACTGCTCTGGTCAGCGCTCTCGGCCATTGGCTAAAAGCAGTGATCTGGAGCTGATCGGCAGACCTTTTTTAGTCGTGACCCATTGACAAAAGCCGGCCGAACAGCCGGACTCTGTCAGGCTGACAGTACACACAAGCTGAATGTTGTACGGCAGCGGGCAATTCAATAGATACGGACCGATGCCACCTGTTCAGCTCATGTGTGCTAGGCTTTGGGTCTGTACTAAGTGTCCCCAGGGCTTGAGTGTGTCCCTCTGGTTCAAGCAGGCAAACTTCTTTGTAGAACTCCCAGATAAGTTCCTCAGAGGCACCCCTCTTTTGGCCCCCAAATGACCTTGCGCAGCTGGGACCTGGATAACCTAGGCAGAATCTGGAACAGAATGGCCATGAAGGGCTTGAAGCCTTCCTGACTGGGAAACTCTCCTCCTGGAAAAAAAAAAATGCTCTAGAGCCCTAAATTATTTATACACTCTCCAACCACCACTCGGACACACCTCCCCAGGGATTGGCCACAGCTGTATAAATATTCAGGCTTTGACTATTCCACCGACTGTCTTCTGGATATCTCACTATGTTCTGAATAAAGGGATTTTTAATAACAGCTTACCTGTAAAATCCTTTTCTTGGAGTACATCACGGGACACAGAGCGCATAGTCATTACATATGGGTTATATGGAGTACCTTCAGGTGTGGACACTGGTGTAATCAACTTCACAGGAAGTTCCTCCCTATATAACCCCCTCCCACTGAGAGTGCTTTAGTTTTGTAGCAAGCAATTTCTCTGAGGTTACACAATGTTCCCACAAAGAGGGGTGGGAGCTCTGTGTCCCGTGATGTACTCCAAGAAAAGGATTTTACAGGTAAGCTGTTATTAAAAATCCCTTTTTCTTGATCGTACATCACGGGACACAGAGCGCATAGTCATTACATATGGGATGTCCCAAAGCAATGCTCTATGAAGGGAGGGAGACCGTAAGGCCAAAAATAGCCAAACAGAAACTATATCAGGAGGTAAAATAGCTCCACCAACAGAAAAAGGGGGCGTGAACCGGGCCAGAGGATTCTATACTGCTGCCCGTAGGACCGCCTGCCCAAATGCTGCGTCCGCAGCCTTTGTGACGTCCAACTTATAAAATTTAGTAAACGTATGTACGGAAGACCAGGTTGCCGCTTTGCAAACCTGTGCCATAGAGATCTGATGGTGTGCCGCCCAAGAGGCACTCATGGCCCTCGTAGAATGGGCCTTAACTGATAAGGGCGGTGGAACGCGCTTCAGACCATAGGCCTGAAAAATCAGCTGCTTAATCCACCTAGCCAAGGAAGACTTGGCAGCCGGCTGACCCTTCTTGGGGCCATCCGGAAGAATGAAAAGCACATCTGTTTTCCTAATCTTTTCTGTAGCCTTGAGATAAACTCTCATAGCTCGGACCACATCCAAAGTATGAAGCAATCTTTCCTCTCTGGACTGGGGAGTAGGAAAGAAGGATGGTAGGACTAGGTCCTGATTCAAGTGAAAACTGGATATGACCTTAGGAAGGAAAGAAGGCTGGGGCCGCAGAACCACTCTGTCCTTATGCAGAATAAGGTACGGTTCCCTGCAAGACAAGGCTGCCAGCTCGGAGACCCTTCTGGCCGAAGCCATAGCCACCAAGAAAACCAATTTTCGGGTTAGCAGCACAAGAGGGATTTCTGTCAGAGGTTCAAACGGCTGCCTTTGTAAAGCTGACAAGACCAGATTTAAATTCCAGGGGCAGAGGGGAGCTCTAATAGGGGGATTTACATGCAAGACCCCCTGCAAAAAAGTTTTCACAAGCGAATGTGTGGCCAAAGGCCTTTGAAACCATATCGCTAAGGCAGACACCTGCCCCTTTAGAGTACTAAGAGCTAACCCCTTGTCAACGCCAACCTGTAGGAATCGCAAGATCCTGTCAATAAAAAACTTGCGAGGATGCCCTCCTTGAGACTCGCTGTAGTGGAGGGAACCAGGAGAGAAAACTGCCAGGGGCAAACCACATCGGTCCCGTAGGGGTCCCTGGTTCTTCCATTTCTTGTTGATCTTGTTGCCTCTGTAATCTTTAGACCTGGGGGTGAAGAGACCATTCCCGGGAGTCTAGACTCAAAAAACTGGTCTATCCCTTTCCTAGCTCGGCCCATGCAAAAATTAATTGAGCCGCCAGGCTCTTTGTGCTGGTGGTTTATGTAGATATGACCTGGGCTGCAGGGGGAGAGAGAGCCAACCGCCTCTGCCCTTAAGAACTTTCTGCCTTACTGTCCCTGCTGGGGGATTGCCCCCCAACCAGCCGTTACTATTTTCCACGAGATGGGGCAAGCCTTTTGATAATTTTTGAGGGATCAAGGCTGTGCCTGACTTCTGGAGAAAGAACTTAGCTGCTGTGAAGCAGAGAGAATAGGGTGGTAGATCGGGCCCTCGAAGGCGGAGACAGCAGAGTCGGCTTCTTTTTGCCTCTGGAATCAACGCGCACCCTCTGGGTATCTAACCGGGATATTCCAACTGTCTTGTGGCCACGGTCCACCCGCCCTTACTGACATGATTGAGGTTGGAATCCTCACGATGAGTGCGTACCAAGCCCTTGCCAACCCGAAAGGGAGGGCTGGGCTTTGGTTTATCAGGCTGGGGCTGGGTAAATTGGCACATGCAGGATCACTATAGATGCGGCCTGCGCTCCACCCTGATCCTTCGTTTGAGGTCTAATATAGACGTCGCCAGGCGGGGACCCCTTTCTTGGGTTGGTATCATCTGGAGCAAGAGGCGTAGTACGAGAGAGGAGGGAACGCTGAAAATGAGGAGGGGGGATACAGGAGAGAAAACTGGTGCCAGGAAAAACTGGTCTTCCCCCCACCCAAAGTGGGGGCGCCCCTTCATGAATCTGATTTGATGACTGGTTTAGCCGGCTTGCGCAGGGCCTCTTGTTTGCCGCGGCGGTCCTATTAACGTGAACGCCCGGGAGGCCGTCGATACTGCGGGAAGTCGAGGGGGGCCTGCAATGGCCCGTTTAAACTGGGCCCACGCGGTCTTTTCTGACCGGTAAGGGACTTTTTCCACTTGATATGGTGTGGATACAAATTTCCCCGAATAGTCTTCCCCCATGAAAGGGAAACCCTGCTAGAAGCTTTTTGCAGGGTGCCTCTGCTGACCAGTTCTTTAGCCACAAAAGACGACGCATGTGAACCATCAGTAGAGATAAACGAGATGCCTGTTGGATGGAGTCCTTAATAGCATCTACTACAAAGCAGAGAGCCCTAGGGAATTCTGCTAATTCATGAGTATGCTGAGCCGGCATGTCCTTCAATATATGCTTTGCCTGATCCTTCAAGGCCTGACAAACACCAATGGCTGCTACTGCTGGCTGAACCATGGCACCTACTGAGGTAAAAGCTGCTTTCAGTAGTGTCTCGAATTTCTTGTCGACCGGATCCTTGAACATATGGACATTTTCAACCGGACAAGTCAGGGATTTATTCACGCAGGAAATGGCTGCGTCCACTGTAGGGAGAGCCCATTTCTTTACATATTCCTCTTCCATAGGGTAGAGAATAGAGAATCTTTTAGGAGGGACAAAGATTCTATCAGGTCGAGCCCAATCTTGGTAAATCACGTTCCGCAGAAGGGGGTGCATTGGAAAAGATGCACCAGTTAATGGGGCCTTTAAAGAACCCAATGAGGATACCTCCGGGGCTACTAGTTCTGGCACTGGAAGTTTAAAGGCAGTGCGAACCATATCTGTCAAAGACTGGATCCACAGGCCCTCCGCTTGAGAGGCCGAAAAATATTCATCTATAGTGGAATTTTCCCTGTCTGAACCGTCGGGACTTGGGTCTGCCTGATCCCCTTGTGGGTCCCGTTCCTCTGAAGAGGAGACCTCCGCATCTGAAAACCCCACACTGGGTGAGGGGGATCTAGCCCGCTTGCTACTTGGGCAAGGACGGGAAAACAACGCAGTTAACCTTTTCTCTAGCCCACACATGGTGGCTGCTAGCATTTCTTCCGTCACGTAAACGGGAATGGGTGGATCGGGGGCCGCCTCTGCCCCCAGCACCCCCAATGGCTCTTGTACTATGCCACTCGGTGTCCTGACTGGCGAGGGTGGGGCCGTATAAGCCTGGCCCAAATCCTCTGACCCCGATGGAGACCCCTTTTGCTTTTTGGTACCTTTAGCAGCCTTGGCTGGTCCAGATCCCTTTGGAGCCATTGTACAACCTTGGGTCACCCCTATAGCCAACACCTGACTGTTGTAGCTAGGAATAACCAATATGAGGGCAGGTATGAGAAAAATGAAAAAGAACTAATTTCTCTCTTTTTCTTTTATATTTCTCTTTTTTTTTTTTTTTTTTTTCAAAAATTTTTTTACCCGCCTGGGAGGTGACAATACCAAGGAAGCCTGTGAGTATTGACACACCAATGCCCGTTAGCCGGAGTCCAAGGTAGACTCAGATACTGCTGGATCTAAGGCTGAAACCCTTTTTGCAAAAAAACTTTTTTTTTTTTTTTTTTTTTTTTTCTGGTCAATAGTGGACCTAAGTCCTAGACCTGAAGATCCACAAAACCGCCACTAGGTGTCCCTGTGTGGCCAAAAGACCCAGCTGCACGCTCTGTATCCTTTCTTCCTCTGCCTCCAGGAGGGAAAAAAACAGCCAGAGAAAAAGTTTTTCCTTTATACAGACCCTGACGCTGCTGGCCCGCCCCCCCGACGCACGCCGACGCTATAAAAGGCGGCGTGCACGCGCGCGCGTATGCGCGCGCACACACACGCGCGCACGATCGCGCGCACGATCGCGCGCACCACGCTGAACCCACATGGAGGAAGCAGAGCAGAGGAACAACATGGACCAGCGTTATGCAGCACCAACAGACACCAGGTAAGCACTAATCTTATTGTAGTGCACACACAGCGAGGAAGCTGTCCCCATGGGCTTCCTAAGAAACAGGAGTTTTTTACCAGCAATTTCCTCTTTAAAACATGTGGGGTTGCAGTATCAGTGTTAACAGGCAGACCTGGGGTGAGTAGCAAATATATAACTTACACAAGTATACATATATTTACATATTATCTGGGTAAACATTATAATCCCATCCTGCCTCAACAGACATAGTGGAGATAGTGGCTGATGCACAAGCATACTGTTAGCCAACCCAGAACCCCCAGGGGGATACCTACTGTCGAACCAAGTCCCGCAGGTTCCCTCTTACCTGCTCCACGCCGCAGGGTATTGCAAAATGCAAGAGGCCCAGCCTTCCCCCATCTCCGTGGGTATTGTCTTGGACCTTCAGGGACCGGGGTCCTGTGTTAAGGAACCCACACCCCTGGACCTATATAGCATCCTGGCATCAGTAGCGTTTAGTTCTTGGAAGAGACTAAGGCACTGGAGCCCAGAATCCAGCCCTCCAAGGAGAGGCATTATAGGCACAACCCCACTCCAGCAGGGCCCGGGTACCGTACATCTTGGCTCTGAAGCACTTCGGACGGATCCGGCTAGCTATCCTGGGTCCCGAGACCTCCGAGGGACAGCTAGACGTGACCAACACCTAAGACACTGGCGGAAAAACTAAAGCACTCTCAGTGGGAGGGGGTTATATAGGGAGGAACTTCCTGTGAAGTTGATTACACCAGTGTCCACACCTGAAGGTACTCCATATAACCCATATGTAATGACTATGCGCTCTGTGTCCCGTGATGTACGATCAAGAAATCTCCATAAAATAGGGAAGCAATCAAACTTGTAGCCTGCAGAGCCCAGAGCAGAAAATAATTTTCAGATATTCTGAAATAACATGATAGAAACCGGGATTCCACAAACTTTTGAATTAAGTGTTAATTTCTGTCCCTGCTGTGTAATCCTATTTTGTGTTTCCCATAACACATCATTCATCCAGACTTACTGCAATTTTGTTAAACATGAAAAATAAAGACAACAGTGGCAAGCAATACATTGTGAATAGTATGTAGGATACGCGTTACACAAATTCTTTAAAATTACAAGACGTTTGATATCCTCTGTCATTATCCTGATCCACTTATCCTAATCCGTTTCATCAATTTTTTTTTTTTCAGATAGCCTTGGATGTTGCTGGATGTAAACCGATAGCAAATGCTATAGACACTGCTGTAGATTTGTTTTTATGCAGCTACGTTATTAATTCAGTGGTAGGTTATTTTTTCATAAAAAGTATTCAGGTCTTCATCATTGACAAAACATTTTTCTTTATGACCTTTCTCTCGTGCACTCGCTTTCTTCCTCTCTCTCATTCTCTTTCTCTTTCTCGGCTTTCTATAGCATTTAAAAGAGGGTGAAAGGTTTAGAAACCCTGAGTTTTTTTATTATTATTATTATTGCAACTAGTGATTTTCTTTCACTTCCTGTTCTAAGTAAACCTGCAACACAGGGTCCAAACAGGACAGGAAGTGAAGGGAAAATTCCCCTGTGAAACTTATAAAAACATAACTTTTTAACTCTTTCCCACACTGTTAAAAAAAAAGGGGGTTTTCATTCATTACTGTTACTCCATTGTAGAGATTCTCCCTTACGTTTCCTTCCCTACTCTATAAAAACCTGGAGCTAAATTTAAAATAGAATTCCAGCTTAAACCTAACTAGCCTTAAAACTTTGTCCTCCCCCTCCTACCACCTGTGCTAACTAACCTGTGTAAAAAAGGTGTCTAAACTTACCTATTTTCAAGCCACTTCAGTCCAGTGTCAGCCAGCGCGGCTGCAGGGGAGAGGAGGGAGCGCAAGCAATGGATGGACCATTGAAGTCTATGGGTGGCATAAGCCCTCCAAGCTTTACTAACCATTGTCAGAGAGCTCTCTTCTTTCCCCTGCAGCTGCTGCTGGCTGACACAGGGGAGATCTCATGACCGGACTGGAGCAGACTGAAAATAGGTAAGTATGCACATGTTTCTTTCACAAGTTAGTTAGCATAGGTGTTAGGAGGGGGAGGGGACATTTTCAAGGGTAGTAAGGGGGAATCTAGAATTCCATTTTAATGTTGTATAGCCCTAAAGTAGAAATTTACCTATAACAAATTGATAAACATAATTGGCCAGATTCACAGAGCCATTACGCCTGTCTAACTGGTGTTAGACTGGCGTAATTTCAAATTACGCGCGTTTTTTAGCTAGTCGAAAACCTCAAACCATGAATAGATGGCTGCGGGCTTCAATTCGACTGGATTATGTGTTCGTACGCCTTCGGATCTACGCTGCAATAAAATTGCGGCCACTGGGTGGACTTCCCGTCGTTTTCCGCATCGGGGTATGCAAATGAGCTTTTGCCGGCGATCCCCGAAATTACGATCTTCAATCGCAATCTCTTACGGCACCTTTAGTCATCTTTTATTTTTGCTGCTCTACTATTAGACAGCCCATGTTAAGTATGGCCGTCGTTCCCGCGTCGAATTTCTACGTTTTCCGACGTCTTTTATTATTTTTTACGTAAGTCGTCCGGGAATAGGAATGTTCGTAAACGACGCTACTCAAACAACGAATGACGTAACGACGTGGTTTCGCGCAATGCACGGTGGGAAATTTCTGAACGGAGCATGCGCAGTTTGATCGCCGCGGGGACGCGCTTAATTTAAATGCTTCACGCCACCTAATCGCATATTTCGATTACGCCGCCGCCGTAGCGTACGGGCAAAAATCTACCAGAATTCGGTGTAGAGCCTGGTAAAATATGGCAGCGTAGAGTATTTCGATTACGCAGCGCAATATTAAGTGTATGTGAATCTGGCCCCATGTTCTTTAGCAAGGAACATACATTCCAAATTAATCATTATGCTACCAAAATTAGTGTTGCAAATTCCTGTTCCTGTTTCTTCTTGCTGAAATCACTAGGTTGTAGGGAGAACAGTGCCAAAAATGGAGAGCAACTGAGCAGAGCGATTTGGTTACAAGATGAGGATAACTTTTTTATTTTGTGGCGAAGGTCTATTTTATTAAATAAAAAAATAAAAACAGTCGCTGCCCCTACCTATAACTGGTCTTCACAGCAAGGAGCACTGGAAGGGGTGAACGCATGTCAAAAAACACACAGAATTTCCAAGCTTAACTTACCAACCAATTGGCAACCAATCAAATTCACCTGTCTAACAGTGTGTTAAAAACAGGGGTTTAGTTGCAGGCATTTGCAAATACATGCTTAAGCTGCAGGCACCGTCAAGGACCCATATTTTATTAAATAAGACATAACTTTAATGTTGAAATGTTAGTCTCCTTTATAAAATAATATATATATCATGTCTCTACAGAACTCATTTTGGTTTGGTTTGGGAGGATCTACAATATTCCTAATTCCTGCCATCATTTTTGCTGTCAAGTTATCAAAGTTCTACCGCAGAATGGACACGGAAGATGTTTATGATGAGTAAGTACAAATGCATAAGCATTTATGTAACATCCTTTAATATGTTGGTCTATACAGTCTATACATTTTCCCATAGTTTTACTAAAGAGAAACAATAAGGGAATGTCTCATCATATTGCTTTGCCATCGCTTAATGTCTATATGAGTTGTGCATGTGCAGCAGTTGGAGTACACAGATAAAAGAGCTGACCCCAATCTATGGGGAGCTTAAAACATTCATAAGAAATTAAAATTCACACCGCAAAAATGCACTTAACAAAAAACTGGTATTATTGAAAAGATTGCTTTGATCATGTTCTCTACACTCTTTAAGCCTACATCTGATGTGAGACTTTGAAGTCTGAATAGGTTTCGCGTACCCTTCAGAAAAACACAGGTTAGAACAAATATGATGGTCTGATGTTACAGATATTTAATTAGGCATGATCTGTGTATACCATATTCTCCCCTAGCAGATGGTGTGATATTTCATGGTAATCTTGGAAAGTACCAAAGTTATCAGCTCTCTTTTGTGTATTGATCTTGAATCTAAGAGAACACAGAGTAGATACTGTATAGTACTCATCACAGCAAGGTTCAGGGTAGGATTCTTAAGGAAAAAGAAAACTGTAAATATGTAAGTGAACCAGTAATGGGCAAACTATGGGCAAAATCAAAAGTGACATATATTGGGCAGTCTATCACTAGATTTAAGTCAGTAGTTATTGGGGTTAATTTACTAAAGGTAAATAGACTGTTCACTTTGCAAGTGTAGTTGCTCCAGAGCTTAGTAAATGAGATAAAGCTCTGCTGATTTCCATTATCCAAGCATGTGCAAGAAAAAATGCATTTAAAAAAAAAAAAAAAAAAATCCTATGATTAGGTATTCTTTACAAAGTGAAGCTTTACCTCATTTATCAAGCTCTGGAGCGACTGCACTTGCAAATTGCACCGTCAATATGCCTTTAGTAAATCCACCCTTTGTCTTTCCCCTGTGTATACTAGTTCTATTACTTTTTGATGATGACAGTAGCTATGTTTGTCCCAGCACTTATACTGTAGCTGTCTTTTTTGCTGGACAACTTGGCGTGCATGTAAATGTGGAGGACAATATAAATAAAAGGCATGTAAAATATATGAACCACATACAGTTAGCAGAGTTCATTATTTTTCACTATAGTGGTCATTTATAATTTTAATGTACAAATACTAAAAAATGTATACAGGGTGGGCCAAACGTAGGTATACATTGCTGACCGCATAATGGCATTTTATTTAAAAAAAAAAAAATCATATCCATTTATTTTTTTATTTTTTTATTTTACTGGTATTGAGAATGATGAGGTCAAAAGTGGGTATACATTGCTGATCCTGGTCATGTTTAGTCTCTGATGCTCCATACAAATGGTCAGACTTTTAAACCGGGCAAAACTCAGTTGGAATTTCCGACAGAAAAATAGAGAACCTGGTCTCTATCTAAGTCCAACGGAAAAAGTCAGATGGGGCATACACACGGTCAGAATATCCGATGAAAAGCTCTCATCGTACTTTTTCCTTCAGAAATTGCAACCGTGTGTTTGCGGCTTTAGGTGCAACATCCCTAAAACTTGTCCCCAACACTGTGGCACAGTTTAGTCTCTTACATGTTCTAAATGTCCTCCGTCAATGTTGCAACATTCCTTGATCCTATCCCCAACACAGTGATGCACAATAAAATACAAACTCCATATAGCATTGATGTGCATAAATGTTTGTGAGATGAACTCCTTTGTTTCATCCACCATGTGGGGCTTCCTCTTCAAAAAATGTATCATTTACTACACCCCATAAAATAAGTTCCTGTTAGGTGGGGTAAATGTGATAGTCATTCATTGCTACTCTGTAGCCTGATCCAGCCCTGCCATCAATCTCCATACCTGAAAAGTAAAAGAAATAATAAATACATGAAAATTAAATACAATGCCATGATCAAATCGGTAACATATACCTACTTTTTACCTGACTTCAGTTTTAATTTTATTACTAAAGGCTCCACTAAGCCTCATCCCCAGGAGCCAACTCTATACCAAATAGAGAACATTAGTGCCACTAGGGGGGCACACTTGTTGAAAAAAGGCACGGGGGATGTATTGAGCCCTTTGAATTATCTGTGTAAACAGCATAGGCTCTTCTTGTAAACAGGTAAGCGTAAGCAAACTTACCTTTTAAGCTCCAAAAAAAACCCAGGACCAGCGCATACTGAGGCTCCAGCGCTAGAGCTGTAAAAACATCTGACGCCAGTAAAAGGTGTAAAACACGGTTTAACGAGGCTTAACGCTGTATACACAGCGTTGAGCCTCGTCCGGCGTATCTCTACCTCTATTCAAAATCAATGGTTCCCTATGGGATGATCCGACTTGCGTGCAACTTGTGTGCTCAGAATCTTGAAGGGGAACCCAGCCAAAATGTAATTTTTTATTTTTTTTACCTGAGGTTCTCCCCCCAAGATGATATGAGACCCTTGTTTTGGGCGTGGGGGGGGGGCCCAGATCCATGCAGCCTGGCAGGTAAGGAAAGGGGGGAAGGGCAAGCAAGCACCCCCCCTTCTGGAGCATACCAGGCCACATGCCCTCAACATCGGGAGTTGGCCCTTTGGGGAAAGGGGGTTCTGCCCACCCCAAAGCACCTTGTCCCCATGTTGATGAGGACAAGGGCTTCTTCCTGACAACCCTTGGTGTTGGTTGGCGGGGGGGCTTATCGAAATCTTAAAACTGTACCATTTTTTGGGGGCGTGGGGGTTACCCGTGAAATCCATACCAGACCAAAGGGTCTTGGGGGGAACCTCTTGCAAAAACATTTTTTACACTTTGGCGGGGTTCCCCTTCAAGATTTTAGCACACGAGTCGCACAGCAAGTCGGATCTTGATCCGACTTCTGGTGCCACTTCTATTCAAATCAATGGGCTCCCATAGGGAACCATTGATTTTGAATAGAGTCAGATAAACGCGGCTAAAAGCTAGCACGGCCAAGCATGCATTGACGCAAATGCAAAACACAGAAAAAAACGCAATTTTAACGCTTTTTTTTCCTGGCGCCAGTACTAGTGTTACAGTCTGTTTTTTTTTAAACGTCTGTGAGTATGAGGCCTTGACCGTAGGTTGTCTGTTCTGGGATTCAACCACCTGTGTAGACATAGCTGACAGTTTTAGTATAGAAGATATCAGAGTCAACAATAGACACCCTTGGTGTACCTCTATAGCTATTTGCAGTGTTCCAATCGCTCACTGATTTATATTACTTGGTACTTGCAACTACAGAATATAAATGGCAGGAAAGATATTAGAGGCTTCCGGTTGGTAGGCTGTATTTCTTAAATTTGTTTAAATGCAAATGGTCAGGTTTGACTTAATTTAGACCCTTTTAGTGACTTAAAGTAGAACTCCACTGTATCTGGGCACTCCAAGCTGAAAACACTATTTCATTTGTTTCTAATATTCAAAGCAAACTCACCCATCTATCCATGTTTTAATGCTCTATTTTGTTGAAAATCGCCTTGAAATACACCCCCTAGAACATCAAGCTAGCCGTCTTGAGTAAGCACAGATGTTAAAACAAGTACTGTATTTATTGGCGTATATCACTCACTTTTTTACCCTGAAAATAGAGGGTAAACTGTGCCTGCGTGTTATACGCAGGGGGCTGGGGAAAGTTTTTTTCTTGAAACTTCCCTTTTTAAGTTAGGGTGTGTGTTATACGCCTGTGCGTGCTATATGCCGATAAATACGGTATATAGAATATACTTTCCTATCAATTTACTACTGCTAGCAGCAAAAGGATTAAAAATAGTTCATATTGATGGAGAGAGTTTAGTTTCACTTTAACAAGTCTTCATAAATGGAACAGTATACTTATTTTTTTCTAAGAAAAGCTCCACCTTTTATCGTTAATTAGCATGATGATGTCACCAGTCTACTGCCGGCAGAAGGAAGCATTATCTTAGGCCCCTTTCACATGGGGCAGACACTGCCAGAAGTTCACCTGTTCCATGGGGAATCTGTCCGCTGATCCTAACTGAGTAGGAGGAGGGCTTGTTGGTGCCCGTTCCACTTATGCAGAATGGACAAAGTCCCTTGCCATCTATGAGCAGTCAGATGTAAACAGACCCCCTATCCATTTACACCCGATGGTCCACAATCCACTATACCAGTGGTACCCAACCAGTGGGGTCAGGGGCCACATGTGGACTGCGGAGCCCTCTGATGTGACCTGCAACGTCATGCTCTGGGATGGCTGGTTGGCAAGCCCAGATCGCAAATCGCCAATCATCCCAGAATATCAGTGTTGTGAATGAAGCTAGGGGGTAGAGAAAGCAGGCAGCTACGGAGCAGAGCCGCATAAGTCGACGCTTCTTGTATAGCGCTGGCTCCTGTCACAGGCGGAGTGATACCAAATATGGGCATATCTTTTTTACAGTGGTTACTGGGCAGCTTTCAAACTGATCCGAAGTTGCACTGCCTACCTCCAATACGATCCGCCAAAAAAAAATAGAAGGGGATCCATCACCCTTCGCTTGGGCAGATCAGAGCAAAGGGCCCACAGAGTGGAGTGGGCTGTGTCCATGTCTGCTCTCCATATGCAGAGTGGGCACGGACCTGTTATCCGCCCACTCCACTCGGTTACCAAGTCACTTAAGTGGCCCTCTCTCTTCAAAAGGTTGGGCATCCCTGCACTAGATGGATGAGAAATTTCCCCCAGTGATCAGACTGCAGAAAGTAACTTTGTAGCAAGTCGGAAGCTGCAGCCACGGGCTGATTTGACACAGCCTAGAGCTGCATAGGCACTAAGATACAGTATATATTATTGTCCCATATCTGAGCCAGCATCTTAGTCCGGGAAGTAGATATATATTCTGGATGATGCCCTATCCTAGATGGCATTGTCATTCTATAGAAAAAAAAAGTATTGTCAGGGGGAATCTTGTGATTTTCAATGTCAGCATGTTCCACTTGACATTGAAAATCTATAGTATCTGATGCTAGGTCCACTTAAAGCATAACTTTTAGCATCCAACCTACTCGTACCTTATAACCAACTATCAACCACCATTATGTTAGTGCTGTCACTATTGCCAAGTGTCCTGTCATACATCTGGAAAGTATGGTGTTTGTAGAGTCTTTTTGGTCATACTTTTTAATTAGGTTGTACACAATATTCCACTGTCAAGCTATAACTAGAATTGTTGATAATCTCACACAATCCTAACTAGTTTTTCTTCTCTTGCCTACAGTACGTCTGTTTCAGGGACATGGCATTTCACTTTATGATAACTGTTTTTACCATTGAGCTTCCGCCCCCCCCCCCCCATGCTTATGTGTTCTGTTCTTCACGCTCAGAGAACCTTTCCCTTTCTACATCGTCCATAATCCTCAAACTTTCCGTTCACAAAAACTGGCTGTTCATACACATTAGGTTAACCTGGGTACTAATGGTGCCGTGGTAATGCGTTGTTTTCTTCCCAAATATGTCCCTGGCACCTAATGTATTAATAATACTTCTAATCTCATCAGTAAGGGTTCCACGTAGCCCACTAAAAAGCACAAACATCATTTTTCTACACAACAATAAATTACTAATTTTATATTTTACTTACTATCATTTTTAAGTAATTTTTCCCTGTTTTTATATCTTTTAGTGTTGAAACTGTCCCCATGAAAAAGTAAGCTTTTTTTTGCTATTTTCATGTCTTTTTTCTTTTTTTTTTTTAAGTTTATTTTTTTATAACCTTGCCTATGAGGCTATTTGTCTTTTGTAATATTTTTAATGTGTGGGTCTTTGCTTGTGAGTGTAAAAATATTAGACACATTACTTTTCCGACAGAATGCACACTATTATTGTAGATTCATAATTAATTTTCATTCCAAGTTATTCTTTTTGTTTAAGTTTTTTTAAACATGTATTGCATGTCCCACATTAATCTTTGAACTGAAGCACAATAGTTGTAAACATAAAATAAATCATATATTTTTTAACATTAAAATTTTCCTCATTATTTTTTTTTTACTTTTCATTTTTACATTGTCACATTTACTATATTTATTTTTTCTCATGCAATTGTTTTGTTACAGTATGGAAAATGGTAATAATGGTTATCATAATGAGTATTTGTATGGTATACGCAACCCTATTATGACAAGGTAAAATTTATGTTAGAGTGCATGAATGCATGCTATTCCAGTTTCACCAGGAAGTTATTAAGGCATGCTGTGTTTTATTTATTGATTTCATTTTGCATGATGAGCTAATTTCTAGGAAACACAGACAATATTAATATATATAATTTATCCTTGCATGAATGGCTTTGTTAAAGAGATATATTGGGCTTTTTTTTTTAAAGATATTTTTGCAGGAAGCTTCAGTCCTACCTAAAATGTAGTGTGTGTGTGTGTATATCTACCCCCTTGGACTTTTATTACATCCTACAATTCAAATGTACCTATTAGGAATTTTAGTTCATAATATTAAAGTGTAAAATGTTGCCTTCAAAATTATTTACAAATCAGTAATAAAGTCTTGACTGCACATGCAGTCAGTTAACATGTACAGTATAGTGCTTTGCATAAGTTTTCACTTTCCATTTAATGTTTCACATTCTATGGAGTTACAATCTGAAATATGAATAGATTTAATTTGGATTGCTACCATTTCATTTCTACAACATTTTCAGGTGCAAATGTGTTTGCTTTTTTGTGACACAAAAGGGTAATTTAAAAAAATATTTCTTGTTTACCCACCCCATCAGATGCATAATTATTTTTAGCTGCATTTTTTTTTGCTTTTAGTTTCCACCAGATTTGCACATTTGGGTTGTGCAATTTTTACCTACTTTGCTTAAAAAAATTGCTCTAGTTTGCTTGTGGACCAAATCATTTTCAAACCTTGACACAAATTCTTAATTGGACTTGGATTGAGCCATTTTAGGATATTCTGACTGTTTGCTTTAAACCACAAAAGTGTACCTGTGGCTGTGTATTTAATGTTATCTACTTGCTGGAAGGTAGCCCGCTGCCCCAGTCTCAGATCTCTTGCAGACCAGAATAGGTGTATCTTTAGAAATAAATGCCCAGTATTTGGCTCCACCTATCTTACCAAAAATCATTAAAAGTTTTCTGTCTATGAAAAGCATTGCTGCAAAATGATGCTACCACCCCTATTCTTTGCATAAGAGATGGGCAGGATTGTCTTGTTCCCCAATACACTGTACCATTTTACATAAAGACCAAAAACGTTCTTCTCCTCACTATTTCACAAAACTGTCCGAAGTGTCCGCCATAATGTCGCAGTCATGAAAAAAATCGCTGATCGCTGCCATTAGTAGTAAAAAAATAAATAATAAAAATGCAATAAAACTATCCCCTATTTTGTAAACGCTATGAATTTTGCGCAAACCAACCGATAAACACTTATTGCGATTTTTTTACCAAAAATAGGTAGAAGAATACGTATTGTCCTAAACTGAGGAAAAAAAATTTTTTATATATATTTTTGGGGCATATTTATTATAGCAAAAAGTAAAAAACATTGCATTTTTTTCAAAATTGTCGCTCTATTTTTGTTTATAGCGCAAAAAATAAGAAAAGCAGAAGTGATCAAATACCACCAAAAGAAAGCTCTATTTGTGGAAAAACAAGGACGCCAATTTTGTTTGGGAGCCACGTCGCACGACCGGGCAATTATCAGTTTAAGCAACGTAGTGCCAATTTGCAAAAAGGGGCCTGGTCCTTTAGCTGCATTTTGGTTCGGGGCTTAAGTGGTTAAGCCCCAAATCCAATTGCTGTCCAAATCTTGTAGACCTCACCTCTGTAACATCTCCAAATACACCCCTTTTTAACCTTTGAAACCACTAAGCAACTTATTCACTCCCTTGTTATCTCTTGCCTTAACTCCCTCCTCATTGGCCTACCTGCAGGTAATCCCCTCTTCAGTTTATCATGAATGCTGCTGCCAGATTCATCTATCCTAACCAACCGCTCAGTGTCTGCCACCCCTCTCTGCAAATCCCTACACTGGCTTTCCATTGCCAAGTTAATAAAATTCTAAACACTAACAATAACATACAAAGCCATGTACAACTCTGCCCTGAGCTACGTCACCAATCTTGTTTGCCATATATCACCCAAACTGTACTCTCCGCTCCTCTTAAGACCTCCTGCTCACTACCCCCCCTGTGTCCTCCTGTCATATGCTTTACAAGGACTTTTCCAGAGCCTGACCCATCCTCTGAAACTCACTAACACCCCAATCTGTGGAGCTATCTCCTACTTCAAATCTTCTATCGCTCCCATCAGTTCGTCCCTCACAGTTATTGCCCTTTGTTCCACCAGCCCCTCCCTATTAGATTGCAAGCTCGCAGGAGCAGGGCCCTCGTAACCCTATTGTATTGAATTGTATTGTTGCTATTTTGTCTTCCCTTTTATTGTAAAGTGCTGCACACTTGCATAACAATAAAGTTAAAGTAAACCTGTGACAAATCTGGGCAATTTAAACTGAGTATATGTTAAAGGCACATAAACAGCATTTGCCTTCTTTGAAAGCTGTGCATTAAAATGATCAGAGCTATGGGCAACTTGTATGAGCTTTCCAATCCCCCTTCCACATCCCTAGCTATCCTTTTGTCTTTTATTTGTCTTTTATTGTCAATTAAAATACATTATTTAGTGGTGGTTGGGGGAGTGGAAGAAGGCAAGTCTAATGCCGCATACACGCGATCAGAATTTCCATTAAGAAATGTTCGCTGTGAGCTTTTGGTTGAAATTCCGACCGTGTGTAGGCTCCATCGGAAATTTTCTGTCAGAATTTCCGAAAGCAAAAATTTGAGAGCTGGTTCTCAAATTTTCAGACAGCAAAAGTTTTTGTCGGAAATTCCGATCGTCTGTATGCAATTCCGACGCATAAAAATCTTACGCATGCTCAGAATCATTGAACTTAATTTTTCTCGGCTCGTCGTAGCGTTGTACATCACCGCGTTCTTGACGTTCGAAATTTCCAACAACATTTGTGTGACTGTGCGTATGGAAAACAAGTTTGAGCCAAAATTCGGTCGGAAAAAAATCCATGCTTTTGTTGTCGGAAATTCCGATCGTGTGTGCGCGGCATAAGTTTGACTTTCACAAAATGGAGTTGAGATATTTTTAAAACTTCAGCTGCCCAAACTTCTGTAGCTAGTCTTTCTGCATCTACATTTTTGTCTCTGTAAACTTTAGGCCTCCTGAAAGGTTTACTTTTAGTTATCTATGTAATGCTGCTAAATTATTAACTGAAAAGATTGTCTGTGGCTGTGACTCTACAAAAGGAACTTGTGTGCATGATGTATTACTGTAAGCTGCTTTTAAGTAGGGCTGATGCTTCAGAGCATGACTTGTATAACTTGATGGAGCATGGAGACTTTAAGTGCCTTATGGTCAAACTCTTTCAAATAAGCCTGTGCTTCTGCTGCTTGTAAAGTCTAATGGAATGACAAAATAATGACAGATTTGCAGAATTATATATTTAATCCACTCTACCGTATAGCTTAGTTTTCTTTTTTCTTTTTTTTTAAATCATACTACATGATAAAACCAATTTTAATATTTGTTTAACTTGGTTTTATATTGATAGTTGAAACATTTACATACAGAAAAGCATGTTTCAAACTGTTCACACAAAATAAATATTTTTATCTGCTCTCTTTAAGAACAGAGATTCTTGGCTTTGCAATGAAAATCCTTATTTTCTTTGATCTAAGTTTAAACATATAAACTGCAGGAATGGGCAATATATTAACATTTGCGTACTCTTAAATGTCATACGTGATGTAAAACTCAATAAAAAATGACTTTTTTAGTATCAGAAAGAAATGCTGTTTTATTTGGCATCTACATAACCCTATATGTCCTTCATGGGTACAAGTTTGCTATTTCTGGATCTTACATTACATACATTTTCTATCACACAGTGTAATGTATACAGGAAAGGCAGCAGCTTACTATAAGAATGGTAACAATTGTGAAATCAGTATTAAGAAACAGGAAATAATTGGGGCCATAATGAAAAAACAAATGTACTGTCAATTGCAAAATAGTCCTTTCGGAGTCATGGATAACAATTCACTTATGTTAAAAAAAAAATATGAACCTTCTTACAAAATAAAAATACTCAAACTAAAAATACATTTCCCATTGACTTAATATAGACAATATACAAGCCAGCATAATAATAAATGATAAGACATTATCACAGCATATATCTACCAATATATCAAATGCATTATTCTTCTGTT
Organism: Rana kukunoris; assembly: GCA_029574335.1. Taxonomy (NCBI): domain Eukaryota; kingdom Metazoa; phylum Chordata; class Amphibia; order Anura; family Ranidae; genus Rana; species Rana kukunoris. Next base: position 662,277,189 of record CM056049.1, read on the forward strand.
GTTTTCAAGACAACTTCATACCTAGAGTTTAGCTTTAGCAGACTGATAACACTTTATTTCTCCAATGTAAAGGCGCAGTCCTATTGATATTACAGTAAAAATTATAAAAGCTCAGAGTCTGTAGCGGCTGACACTTCACTAGACGTATAGTGCAAAACATGAAATAAACAATAGTGCAGCGCTTAAAGTGATATGCGGAACTGAAAACAATAAAGATCTCAATATTATAAATAATAAAGTGAATTAATATATATTTCAATATATCTATGCAGTTAGATTGGATTGTCTATAATGACTATTTAAATATTTGGCAATTCAAGTTTAGGTGTGCTTTGTATTGTAGACAGTATGGGCCAGATTCAGGTAGATGGGCGCATCTTTATTCTTGAGTAACGTTTCTCATTTACGTTACTCCGCCGAAACTTTAGGAGAAAGTACTGTATTCACAAAGCACTTGCTCCTAAAGTTGCGGCGGCGTAGCGAAAATGGGCCGGCGGAATTCAAATTGGGCGGGTAGGGGGCGTGTAGTATTTAAACTAGGCGCGATCCCGCGGCGAACGCACTGCGCATGTCCTGGCCGTTAATGTATCCCAGTGCGCATGCTCCACATTAGGACGGTGTTTTCTACGTGAACGTCAATGGCGTCAATCCCCATTCACGGACGAGTTACGCAAACGACGTGAACATTTTTCAATTCGACGCGGTCACGACGGCCATACTTAACATAGGATACGCATACTTTTTGTTGCTTTATCTTTACGCCGGAAACCCCTTACGGAAACGTCGTAAAGTGACTGCGTCGGGCCCGCGTACGATCGTGAATTTGCGTATCTCGATTTACATATTCTCGGAGTAAATCAGCGGGAACGCCCCTAGCGGCCATTTTAAAATTGCAGTTCCGATACGACGGCAAAATACAATTACGCCGCTCGTATCTGAACTCAATCCCGGCGTATCTTGTTTTCTGAATACAGAAAACAGATACGACGGCGTAGGTTAGAAGTTACGCGGCTTATCTACAGCTAAGCCGCGTAACTTCTACCTGAATCTGGCCCTATCAGTCCAATGGACCATCTCTCTGATTTGCACACCCAAGTGCCATTTACATTTTTTTCAAAATCTTTTGAAACGCACACCCAGGCCATGTTGGAGCACCTCGGACTCACAATTCAGGTGATTCTTTTTACCAATTTCGAAGGAGATTTTGATTGGACTGTAAGTTTAAATATATCGCAGTGATCAGACACGATGCCCACACCCCAGATGATGTCCATTAGGACGAAACAAGTCGGGTGGTGCTCGTGATGTCATAGCGATCTTTTTTCTCTTTTTCCATGGACTTGATGATTGTGTGTATATATAGTGCTATTTTAAGTGGATACATGTAAGTGTACATCTGTTTTTACAAATAAATGTTCTGATACAGTTTTTCAGTATGTGCGGTTGCTTGCTGTTTCCTCTATACATGTTTGAGAATTTCTTGCCGGTTTGATGTGGTCCGCAATGTGTCAGGAGCCTGCCTTCTGAAAGTTGCATCCTTCCATCCAACTCTGGGCTAATGGATTTCCCGAACATCTGTCTGGGAGTGCTGAATATGACTGGAGTGATTTGCCATAACTGGGTGATTGACTTAATACATACCAGTATATGAGTCAATATTTCCTTGTTGACCTCAAAATATAATGGTGGATTATACAGTGATGGTGAAGTCTGATTATATCTAGTCTCTTTACGGGTGACTTCTACTCAACTTATGGGAATCATTTCCTATGATGGACTATTACACAAAGATGTTTTTGACTTAGACTATATATATTATATCACCTGTATATTCTTAACTTTCTATATTGTTTCACACATACCTTACTTTTCATGCATACAATTTTTATGATTTGCTTGAACTTTCTGCTATTATACACTGACACATTATTCAAAGGACTCAAAAAAGAACCTTGAGATAATTCACTTTATTATTTATGCTATTGAGATCTTTTAACTAAGGTCTTGTATTGTTTCCAGTTCCACATATCACTTTGAGCACTGCACTATTGTTTATTCTATTGATATTACAGTTTTGGGTAGATACCAATGGGACAAACCGTCATGTCTTTTTTTTTTATATCTCTGTGTTTCAAGATGCAGCATCTTGGCGCTTGAATTCTGAAATCTGCCTACTTGCATTGGACATTATGGATAAGTTCATTTAAAAGACTGTGGCACTCTGGGATGAAGTCAGTTTGGGGAGTTGGGGACTACAGCAAGAAGGTCTTCTTGCTCGTGTCCCTGAGACATAACCAGCACCTGCTGATTTGGCCCACTTTCGCCTACACATAAGTGCGGTTTCAAACTTGGTGGCCTGACCCATAAGTGCACTTTGCTTTTTACCCTTCACCAGTTCCTCCCAGCTAAAGTACACTACAATCTCCAGATGCAAACTTACCTCAATTCCATGGCTATGGCCTCTGACATTTTTATTTCTGCAAAACCAATGTCTGCTAGGTGTGTTTGCACAGTGGTTTCCCATTGACTTCTATGCACTTCCCATTTCATGAATTACCATCTGTGAACTAGAAACGAGGAAAAATCATACATTCACCATTGAAGAATTGACAGAGGTTCAAAACCATCCCTTGAATCCTCAAAATAAAATAAACATGTAGCTGAAGTTCGATATGGTATGCCTTTTTGTATCTTGGCAATGGTTTTGTAATGGCAGCATCTCTTGTTTGATTTGTAAAGCTGCATTGGTTTTACTGTTACTGTTTTTACCACATTGATGATTTTTTTTTGCTACATCCTCCCTGGCCTACCTGTAGTGACATTTTGTTTATACCATGGACTTTCAAATAGCTTATCTTCATTTGACACCCTGAGTAGATTCCCTCGAGCCTCTGCCCCACCACGCCAAGATGATTGATGAAAGCTGACCAGTGGTTTGAGAGTGTGGAGGTATCCTAATTGTTCTCTGTCTCTTAACCCATGTTTGCCATGGTCTTGGCTTTCTACCCTGTTCTTCACTTCTAATACATTACCAGTCTTTTTCTACTGACTGGATTTCTTTAAGATCTTTTAAACACATTGAGGTTGATTTACTAAAACTGGAGAGTAAAAAATCTGGTGCAGCTGTGAATGGTAGCCAATCTGCTTCTAACTTCAGCTTGTTCAATTTAGCTTTGACAGTAAAACCTGGAAGCTGATTGGTTTTTATGCAGAGCTGCATCAGACTTTGAACTCTCCAGTTTTAGTAAATCAACCCCATTGTGTTCTTCTGCAATGATCATAAATATTCTCAACAATCACACTTGCACCTCTGTAATGAGAGGCTGCCATTGGTAAACTCTCCTGAAAATGCTAGTTGTCTGATTGCTACGTCTGTCATGCTGATGGTCTTCGGCCTCTGTACTGTGGGGTGATTCACCTGAAACAAGCGTCCATAAGGAATTCTCATTTTATTATGAGTGTCCCAACTTGCTTGTTTGTTCTAAGTTATGACAATACTAAAAATCAGGGGTTGCTAATAACAGCCAGACACCCAACATTTTCAGTAGGAGATCATCAGTGGCATCCCGCTCATTTATCATGAAAAGTTTACATAAAAGGCCAATTCTAGTCCATATTGTGTTGGTTTCAAGCAATAAGCTAGTGACAAAACCACCCCTTAATAAAATTTGTACTTTTGTGCAAATGAAGCAGTAAGAAAAATGTGATCAGTTACACACCAGATACCCTCTTATTGTTTTATTAATTTTTTTAGTATCTGGTATGGAAATTTCCACTAACTTCCTGTCCCTGTGGTACCCCGGTAATTGCTTTGAGCTGAATGCCTGGTTGCATGTGCATTCCTCATATACTTCTATGAGGAATCCAATAGAGATACCTAGTGAATCCTCCAAAGGCATAAGCAGAGAAACGGGAAGTGTGAGCTTTAATCAGACAATGGAATTAACTTTTATCAACCATATAAAAAAAAAATCAACTGCCATTCCAATCATCTCCATTCCACACTTTTTGAATAAATATTAACATCCACCTTGTAGAAAATTTGGTTCTGCTGAAGTACCGGAATGTTGAGAATCTCTATGATCATTTAAAAGCTTCTTTGTTAGCCTGTGGAACATTTAGATAAAAGATTTATTTTTTAAATGATGCTTTGTCATCAATTGCTTTTTGTGATTAAATATTCCTCCTTTTATGGGATAATGTGTATTTACATGGAGCTTTCTGTTTTTCGTCTCTGTTAACTTACAAGCCAGTTTTTGTCCTTCTTCTTGCTTCATAATATAAATTCTTCAGCAATTAAGATGCTTCTGCTTGCATTTTATGTGACATGAATATAATTCAGCACATGCATGTTTGTTAGTTTTTATTTTGGCTTTTTGTGACAAGACTGCATTTAACAAGATACTATGTGGTAAAAAAAAAAAAATCCTCTGTATTGGTGACCCACAAAACTATTAAAACAAAAAAGACGTCTACACGTTTTCCCAAATGGCTATATTGCTAATACAATTGGAGTTCTAGGGAAATACAACTCTACAATGAAAGTAGGACAGTATAGGCTAAATTCACAAAATCCTCATAATGCTTGGTCATTGAGCCAAATCGCACTAAACTAAGCAGGTGTAAGCTGTAAAAAAATCACTCACAGCTTCCTCAGTGGTCCATCAGGTACGAGATACTCATACCTACATTGGTTCAAGCTGGACTTATGTAAGTATGCAACAAAGATTATTCCTGGAGTTTTTTAGGCCCCATACACACGAGCAGACAGATTTGTTCAAATCGATCGGACAGACCAATTTGAACAAATCTGTCTGCTGGGGACGTATTGGTTTGATCGTGTACACACGATCAAACCAAAATCCCCGCCGGCAGACGGCGCGCTGACGTGGCGGTGACGTTGACGCCGCCATGTCACCGCACCAGAAAGTAAAACGCTTCCATGCATGCGTCAAAACCGTTCGACCCGTGTGCGAGAATACATGTCTGCTGGTTAGCGTACTAACCAGCTGACATGTCGGGCGGATGGGTTCCCAGCCGACAGATTTGAAAGCATGCTTTCAAATCTGTTGGCTGGCCAAATCCGTCGGCTCGCCCGTACACACGATCGAATCTGTCTGCTGGGATGGTCTGGCAGACCGTTTCCAGCAGACAGATTTGATCGTGTGTACGCGGCCTAATAGTCTGCTAAGAAACAGTTCTCATACAAACTAAAGGCCCTTGGAATAGGTCATTAAGAAGATATGCTTGCTAAATTAGGCGGTGTTACCACTATTCACAAACTGGAGTCTTCTATCTCTGGTTTGTGACATTTAACTGAATAGGCTGTAATCCATTGCCAAATATAGACAACATACTGCCCTAGGCTTTAACTGAATAATGACTTTTGTACAAGCCTCGACCCTTGTATAATGTGATTATTTTATTAAAAAGCACTGCTAGAGAGATGCATTGGAAACAGTAGGCTGTCGGCACATTTTCTTCATCCCCTTCCCCTACATTTCTCTTGCCTGGAAAAGTTATCACAGTTTGAAAATTTTGAAGCCTGGTGCTGCCCCTTCTAACTATGCTGCCCAAGACACTGAACCCCAAGTGCCATTATGGTAAATACTACCCTAGTAAAAACACAGTATTCAGTATTAAGTAATTACTTTAGTGACTCGACTTTTCCATAATCTTTGAACTGGTCTTTGAACTTGTGTCCACTACATCGGTTTGATATCAGTTTAGGACACTCCTGTCATTCAGAATTCACTGACTTGACATCCTTCCAATGGGTTTTGCAATCCTGTCGACTTGCATGGGGATGCAAATCACACTCAAAGTAAAAAAAAAAACCTGTGTACACAAGCCCTTAAGGAAACTAAACTCACAATGGTCACTGAGTACCAGTGTTCCATCAGATTTGACGACCCGTCAAATTTTGTAACGGAAGTGACATTCCGCGACGGCCATTTTGCTACACCCCCCAGTCGGCAACAGTAAGGATACAGTGAGAAGGCGGCAAGCCGACATCTTTTCACACCTACCAGAGTCTTGCATCTCACACTTTTTTTTACCAGTTTACTGAGCTTATATAGTGTAATACAGTCTTTTGAAATCGAGAGTTCTTATGTTGAAGTTTATAAACAGCGGCAATCGTGCTCATCTCACAGGTTTTCTGATCTGACAGAACACCACTGCTTTTAAGATTCAACTTCAAAACAGTCTGACGGATTAAAAAATCCTGTATTTCACTATACAAATTCAGTTTACTGGTAAAAATTTGTGTGAAATACAAGACTTTGGTGGGTGTAAAAAGATGTCCGCTTGCCCCTTCTCATTGCATCCTTATTGTGAAGGACTGCGGGGTGTACTAAAATGGCTGTGACCGTACATCAGTTTCACTACAAAATTTGACAAGGTCATCCTAATCTGATGGAACACCTGCACTGTACACATTGCTCTCATTTGATTGCATGTACACTGTGCACTCGCTGCTCATGTGTATGAGCCTTCCTGAAGAAGCTTGTCTGTGTGAACAGAACAAAACTGGACATGAGTGTAAATGAACTGTAAAACAAGACCAAACTGTTTCTGTGCTTCCTTATCTGCAGCTGCAATCTTTATCCACTAGTCTGGCGTGTTAGTCTATTCAGTGTATCGCTTGGCTCATGTTTACAGATACCTGGGACAAATTCCCCTCGACAGACTGACTGAATGTGTCATCCCTTTCAGTGTTCCATCATGTGGTAATGAGCGGTTATCTAATGTTTTTGGTTATTGATAACATGTTTCTTTACTTTTTTTTTTTTTTTCTGTAGTGCTATTGAACAGTGGTAGAAGGCAGTGAAGATGATGGTAAGTTGACGTTTACTACAACTTTTACAATAACTATTGAATCGTTGAGTTTAATACTGAGAATGTGGTACTTATTTTTAGTATTCATTGGGGTCAATTCACAAAGCTTTATTTTCAGATTGCGGGTGTTATTTTAACGATTTTGCACGTTATTGAAGCTAGTTCAATTCACTAAACGATTTAACGCTTTGAAAAATCATCAAATAACGTTTCATTACACAGAACCGATATTTAAATGTGTTGATCTATATTAAAGAGTCAAATCGTTATTTTAAAGAGTCAAATCGTTAAATATGTACAGAAGTGCAATTCACAAAGATTTTTTTGACAGTTATCGATCGTTAAGCAATCGTTAAATTAACCCCCCCCCCCCCTTAGGGTGGCGTTATGACATTTCCCAGGCGATATTTTGTTGTTAGAGGAAGCTTTTGGCGATATTTGTAGTGTAGTGAAGTTTTTAGTAGTGTTGGGCAAGATAGAACCGTGCTCTATTTGAACTTAAAATTATCCAGAGGCGAAGAAGAACATGTTAGAATGTTGTTTAGATTTATAAACGTGTATTCCGTTCACATACTATTTTGGATGACTTTTCTGAAACCCAGGTGATAGCTAAATTCCGATTATCATCTCCCATGATTTATTCTCTGTATGAGGAAATACACATGGCTTTAGAAAAGCACACACTAGGGGCCAGATTCACATACACTTAATATTGCGCTGCGTAATCGAAATACTCTACGCTGCCGTATTTTACCAGGCTCTACACCGAATTCTGGTAGATTTTTGCCCGTACGCTACGGCGGCGTAGTCTATTTCTCGCCGCGTAATCGAAATACGCGATTAGGGGGCGTGAAGCATTTAAATTAAGCGCGTCCCCGCGGCGATCGAACTGCGCATGCTCCGTTCAGAAATTTCCCGCCGTGCATTGCGCGAAATCACGTCGTTACGTCATTCGTTGTTTGAGTAGCATCGTTTACGAACATTCCTATTCCCGAACGACTTGCGTCAACAAAAATAAAAGACGTCGGAAAACGTAGAAATTCGACGTGGGAACGACGGCCATACTTAACATGGGCTGTCTAATATTAGAGCAGCAAAAAGCTGGTATAGTGTTACGCAAAAAAAAGATGACTAAAGGTGCCGTAAGAGATTGCGAATGAAGATCGTAATTTCGGGGATCGCCGGCAAAAGCTCATTTGCATACCCAGACGCGGAAAACGACGGGAAGTCCACCCAGTGGCCGCAAATTTATTGCAGCGTAGATCCGAAGGCGTACTAACACGTAATCCAGTCGAATTGAAGCCCGCAGCCGTCTATTCATGGTTTGAGGTTTCCGACTAACTAGAAACGCGCGTAATTTGAAATTACTCCAGTCTAACACCAGTTAGACAGGCGTAATGGCTCTGTGAATCTGGGCCTAGAAGTTTTGCACATCACATGCTCAATCTCCATGTGTGTCTTGCTTGTGTCTCTCTCTCTCTCTGTATCTGCTCTTTTCCACATGCAGCTGTTCTCCTCCCCTTCTGCTCCCAGAATGCATCTCTCCAGCATTATTTACCGATCTTAAGAGTTATTTTAACGTCCCAAATGTTAATAATAACGTCTGAGTAGTTAGCATAACGATTGGATAAAGAGTCAGTTGAAAACCATAACGACTATGTCAAATAACGATTATATCTTTCGTGAATACCATGTTTGCTAGCGTTAAATAAGGAGTGCTAATTTAACACCTGAGGAAAACCAATAACGTTTCTCTTTGTGAATTAACCCCATTATCTGTTAATAGCTAAAACTTTACTTGAATTATGTTTTAGCACAATACCATTATAACCATTACTATCGCCCCGGGGCTGGTGATATAGAGGGGGCTGACAGGACAAAAGCCATGGGCCATTAGGTACTTAAGGAGCCTCCAGGTTTTTGGTTTGGGTTCTCTTCCCTGCACCTCACTTTACTCATCTAGCCACGGCTGCAGCAGCTATAACAATTAATTGCAGTGGCTGCCACTAAGGTGTCTCTTGTCTGTATAACATGTTGCCTGCAGCATGCATCCATCACTCTATTCCCACTGCCAGAAGCCAACTATCTTTTGGTAACCCATCTTAGCTCCACCATTCAGTTACTTTTATTAGCAGTTGCTGCCACCTAGCTCACAGGAAAACAGGTTAACAGAGCAGTACCCCTTTTTTGTGGACATCGTAGCCACCACCATGGGGGTAATTTACTAAAACTGAAGAGTGCAAAATCTAATGCATCTCTGCATGGTAGCAAATCAGAAAAAAATGGATGAATGGCTGCACGCTCCAGAAGAATGCCAAAATATTCATTGTAGTGATCAACAAAAAAAAACAATTACAGTGCCTTGTTAGAACCAAAAACGTAAATATATTTTATTGATATTTTATGTGATAGACCAACACAAAGTGGCACATAATTGTGAAGTGGAAGGAAAATGATAAATGGTTTTCCATTTTTTTTTACAAATATCTGCAAAGTGTGGTGTGCATTTATATTCAGCCCCCTTTACTTTGATACCCCTAACTAAAATTGAATGGAGCCATTCGCCTTCAGAAGTCACCTAATTAGTAAATAGAGTCCACCTGTGTGTAATTTAATCTCAGTATAAATACAGCTGTTCTGTGAAGCCCTCAGAGGTTTGTTGGATAACATTTGTGAACAAACGGCATCATCAAGGCCAAGAACAACACCAGACAGGTCAGGGATAAAGTTAGGGAGAAGTTTAAAGCAGGGTTAGGTTATAAAAACAAATCCCAAGCTTTGAACATCTCACATAGCTTTGTTCAATCCATCATCCGAAAATGGAAAGAGTATGGCACAACTGCAAACCTACCAAGACATGACCGTCCACCTAAACTGACAGGCCTGGCAAAAAGAGCAATAATCGGAGAAGCAGCCAAGAGGCCCATGGTAACTCTGGAGGAGCTGCAGAGATCCATAACTGGGAGAGATGGGTGGGAGAATTTGTCCACAGGACAACTATAAGTCATACACGCCACAAATATAGCCTTTTTAGAAGAGTGGCAAGAAGAAAGTCCAGTTTTCAGTTTGCGAGAAGCCATGTGGTGGACATAGCAAACATGTAGAAGAAGGTGCTCTGGTCAGATGAGCCCAAAATTGAACTTTTTGGCCTAAAAGCAAAACGCTATGTGCGGCGAAAAACTAACACTGCGCATCACCCTGAAAACACCATCCCAACCGTGAAACATAGTGGTGGCAGCATCATGTTGTGGGGATGCTTTTCTTCAGCAGGGACAGGGAAGCTGGTCAGAGTTGATGGGTAGATGGATGGAGCCAAATACAGGGCAGTCTTAGAAGAAAACCTGAAAGGCCGCGTACACACGATCAGACCGGTCCGATGAGAATTGTCCGACGGACCGTTTTCATCGGATCACCGCTGAAGTGGCCTGATGGTCTGATGTGCGTACACACCATCAGTCCAAAATCCAATCGGGTCAGAACGCGGTGACGTAGAACAAACGAAGTTCAATGCTTCCAAGCATGCGTCGACTTGATTCTGAGCATGCGCAGGTTTTTGGTCCGATGCTTTTGCGTACTAACCATCGTTTTGGTCCGATGGTCAGGTGTCCATCGGACCGATTTTAAAGCAAGTTTTAAAACTTTGGTCCGATGGACACGGTCCGATGGGCCTTACACACGATCGATTTGGTCCGATGAAACTGGCCTTAACCACTTAACCCCCGGACCAATATGCTGCTAATTGCCCAGAGGCGTTTTTACAATTCGGCACTGCGTCGATTTCACAGACAATTGCGCGGTTGTGCGACGTGGCTCCCAAACAAAATTTGCGTCCTTTTCTTCCCACAAATAGAGCTTTCTTTTGATGGTATTTGATTGCCTCTGCAATTTTTATTTTTTGCGCTATAAACAAAAATAGAGCGACATTTTTGAAAAAAAAAAATGTACTTTTTGTTATAAGAAAAATTAAATAAACTACATTTTAGTCAAACATTTAGGCCAACATTTTTTCAGCCACATGTCTTTAGTAAAAAAAATCGCAATAAAAAAAAATTAGCTACCTAGTGGCAACAGCGACACTGATACAGCGATCAGAAAAATAATCGCTTAGTGACGCTGGTAATAGGGGGTGAAAGGGTTAACTAGGGTGGTGATCAAGGGGTTAAAACTTTATTAGGGGGGGTACGGGGCTACCCTGGACCTAACACTAACTGCCTGTCACACTGCCTGTCACACTGACACTAAATGCAGTGATCAGTAAATATATGATCACTGCATTCAGTGACAGTGTGACAGGCGGGTGGGGGGGGGTGATCGCAAGGGGTTAAATGTATCTATGTGTACTGGTGTCAGTGTAGTGTTGGTGCGACTTACTGTGAGTCTTCTCTCCTCTCGGCGGTTTGAAAATACCGCCGAGAGGAGAGCTGCATCACTTCCTCTGCCAGTGTTTACATTTTACAGGCAGAGGAAGTGACACGGCAGAGGCTCACGGGATTGGCTGGGAGCGATCGCGAGGGGGCAGACAGAATCGAGCAGCCGCCCCCTCAGCACGGATTGCTCCCCCGACTGGACGTGGACGTACATAGGCGTGCGGCGGGCGTTAAGTGGTTAAGGCCAGTTTCATCGGACCGGTCTGATCGTGTGTACGCAGCCTTAGTCTGCAAACGTCTTGAGACTGGCGTGGAGGTTTGCCTTCCAGCAGAACAATGACCCTAAACATACAGCCAGAGCTAAAATCCAATAGTTTAGATCAAAGAATATTCATGTGTTAGAATGGCCCAGTCAAAGTTCAGACCTAAATCCAATTGAGAATCTATGGCAAGACTGCTGTTCACAGTTGCTCTCCATCTAATCTGACAGAGCTTAAGCTATTTTGCAAAGAAGAATGGGCAAAGCTGAGACATCCCCATACATACATTTAGGTTTTTGGTTGTAACATGACAAATTTTGGAAAATGTTGAGGGGTGTGAATACTTTTTCAAGGCACTGTACAGTGCAGTGAGCACCAGGAGATAAAAATTATAAAAACCATGTTTCACGCAGATAACATCGCTTCATTATGTTATAATTTAGCATGGTTATCTGCATGAAATGCATTAAAGTTTTTATCTCCTGTTGCTTGCTGTACTGTATATGTGTCAGGAACCATGAATCAGACTGACACAGAAGTGAAGTAAAAATCCAACTTTTTAATAAAATGGTACAAACAGAGCAAACGTAGTCAAAATATAGCCAGATAGAGCGGGTAGTCGGAACAAGCCAGTGAAACAGGAATCCAGAGATCAGCATAGTAGAGGCAACAAACAGGACCAGGAACCGGAAGGGAAGTCAACCAGGCAAAGTCTTTGCAGGAAAACACAGCAGAGCGTATCCGGCTATGTTGACCAGGCGAAAGCACAGGAGATCTGATCCAGGCAGTTTAAATGTGGAATTAAGAGTACTGGCAATTAATGGACAGCTGAGCACTAGAGCACTGAGAAGGAAGCGCTGAGCTCAGCCCTGACAGTATGCTTTATTTGTTGATAACTACAATAAATATTTTGGCATCCTTCCAGAGTGTCAAGCCATTCATCCATTTTTCCCTTTTGATCTCGGAGGCGAGGTGGGTGGGCACCTCTGCTTTGGAAGCAGCACTAGACTAGCAGCCCTCACACCTTGAGTGATGTTTCCTCATCAATAGTAGCCAATCAACTTCTAACTTCAACTTGTTCAGCTATGCTGATTGGTTTCTTTGTACAGCTGCACCATATTTTGCCACTTCCAGATTCAGTAAATCAACCCCCATGTGTCTTTTCACAGAAACATGCACTATTTACCGCATCTGCTGTTACAATTCTGACCTTGTAATATAAACTACCTGCTTATCATGGACTGTACATATACTGCGACAGTGTATATATATGTGATTCTACATTTCTGGGTAGGGGGCACACAAGCGTCCACCCACCAGGCTGTTCTGGAATTTGTCACGGCACATGCCGATCATAGGGCTCAGCCAGCGATATACTGTAACTTTAATGAAAACCAATCAATATACAATTATTGGGATTTTTTTTACCAAAAACTTGTAGCGGAATACATTTTGGCCAACATTTATTAAGTGGTTTGTTTTTTTATGTGATATGTTTTATAGCAGAAAGTAAAAAATATATATATATTTTTTATATATAAAAAATGTCTGCCTTTTTCGTTTATAGAGCAAAAAATAGAAAGAACAATTTACTGAAACAATATTACAAAACAGACATATGCAACAATAGAATAAAGGGGTTAAAAAGTGAAAAATTCTTAAGTGGAGTTCATCTGGTTTTTAGTTCGGTGAAGAGTTTGAATCACTTGCAGAGTGCATTCAATGTGATATAGTATAGTCACTAGCCATCAGAAATGTCTCTGAGTATTCTTGGTAGTTTTGATGTCAAACAAGAGCTCAGATGCCCATTGCTGCAGCTTTTCTTTGTGCCTAGAAAGGGTGTTGCAGATTCAATTCAACTCAATCAAAGGATCAGAGGGGTGGATGTTTGATATGATGGAGAACTTTTTTTAATGCTTGGCTGACATATCTTGGCTGACATTCCCTTAATGCTAACTATCATGAATACATCTAAATTTCCATTTGACAAGAGTTCACAGTCCAACAACTTTCATATTAGAAGAATGGAATTAGAGTTTGTTAGATGCTAAGTATATTATACTGTATTCTGTATATTGTTTTCCTATGAGGTCTAATGTGTTGTTAGCCTTTTTTACAGTCCAATAAAGGTATGTTTGGTATCCAACTCATTGGTATCTTTATATGAAGGTAATTCAAAACAGTAAGAATTACTGGGCTGATTAGGTTACTACCTCCAGTCTAATGCCGCGTACACACGTTCATTTTTCAGCATGAAGAAACGTCGTTTTTCAAAAACGTCATTTAAAATGATCGTGTGTGGGCTTCACATCATTTTCAAGGTTCTGAAAAACGACAAAAAAAAAATTCGAACATGCTGCATTTTTTTAACGTTGTTTTAAACTATATCGTTTTTCGGGTTGTAAAAAATGATCGTGTGTGGGCTAAAATTATGCTTTAATCCCGCGCATGCTCAGAAGCAAGTTATAAGACGGGAGCGCCGGTTCTGGTAAAACTACCGTTCATAATGGAGTAAGCACATTCATCATGCTGTAACAGACTGAAAAGCGCAAATAGTCTTTTACTAACAAGGAATCAGCTAAAGCAGCTCAAAGGCGAATAGAACAACACAGCACTTTGGTTATCGTCGTTTTTAATGATGAAGTTGGAAAAACAACGTTTTTGGGACATGCTGAAAAATGATTGTGTGTACGCGGCATAACAGATGTATTCCATAAGCTGCTCTCAGACTGTTTATAACTTGGGAATTTACGACAGGGCCACACTAGGAATATTTTGAAGACCGTCTAGTGGAGATTCATGACATTTCTGTATTTTCACATTCTCTGGCTTGCCTAGCGTAAACAGGAGATTGGTTTGGACCTTTTGTGTCACCAACTTGTGAATTCTGGGGTAAATAAGGATGTTTAGTACTACTCACCTATTCTCTCCACAAAGTTTGGGGTTCATCAAACCTCACTGTTGTCCTTCCACCCACTGGTTATCAAAGACTGGGGATGGGGGGGGGGGCGATTTATTGTAATCTCCCATTTGTGACTGGCATGGTTTATGGAGTGGGAGTTGAAATTTTGGGTCAGGAGGACCACAGCACATGGCAATATTTCTGTAAGATGATTCCTCATCCTCTAGAGTTGTGCTTATATAACATTTAAACGACATAAAAAATGAAAATAACACAAAATAATTGTATTAATATATATTAACACTAGGCTGGTTTGATTTTGCAAACAATAAAACGTAGTGCTATCATATACAGTATGTTATAATGCTGTATTTAATCTATATGATCTGTGGATCAGAGCAAAGAGCATTACATTTAGCAGTGTGTCCCTCAATCCCAGCATCATTCTGCTTACAGTCACTCTGCGGGCAGCTGGTAGGGAAATTCCAATAGTACTCTAGAGTAATATGTAAACCCAATGCTAATATATGATTTCAATGCACCTTTTTTTACTAAATTTTCTCTTAGCGTTTCTGCATAGAAAGTACTGAATGCTACAATACTCTGGTATTTATTTCCGAAATAGTGTACGATTTGCACTGCCTTTGTGTAATAGATTCTGATTAAGTGTTAAATATAGGGGTTAACTTCAGGATAATGGTTGGGTTGGGTATTGGGTCTAGTGGTTACCATGATACTAAGGGTCAGTTAGTAGTAATGAATCAATTTGAATGGTATTTTGGTTCTCTGAAAATATGAAATCTGTGAAAGAAGAGAAACTCTTGCACAAAGTGACAACCTTGTGTAAAACAGCTGCCTGGGTCCTCAAATACTGGAAATTCTAGAGCTAGTTTTCTAATTGTAGTAAACATCTGACTAATGTGTCCTGAATGAGGAAGCTCCCTGTTTATGTACCCCTTTTTGTATGTAAAACCCTTTAAAGCTCAGTTATTTATAATCATACACGAGAAATGAGAAGTGTCAGAGGCTACAAAGCTAGAACTGGAAAAGGGTTCATGTTGCTAAAAGCCACCAGTCCTGTCCACCTGCCATTTATAACCTGCATGTAGGAATATAAAAGCCATCTTTTAAATATTTATTTAGGCAATTAAATCAATGTTTCTTCAGTATGCTCAAAAAAAATTGTTGTTGACCTCTCCTTCTGGAAATATCTATGTCAGGGGCGTCGTCAGGGGTGGGCTGGGGAGGCTGGAGCCCCCGAATAGGTAGCCGAAAAGCCCAGAGTCTCAGGCATGCTATAGTTAATTACGAGCCCAGAGCGAGCGCCGTGTGGCTGAAAGTATGGCCGAGAGACACAGCAGGTCCCGCTTTCCGGAACCTGCCTATGATGGACATCCCACTAGTCCAGTCCAGGACTGCAGGACGTGTAACATCCATCATAGGCGCTGCAAGCTCAGAAGGCAGGAATTACAATGCCGCCCGTGATGTCACATCCATCCCCACTCGGTTCAGCGGCTCTTCGCTCCTCCTTGGCTCCTCCTGAGCCTGGCTGCATCTCATGACAGGGTCAGGCACATTGGACACGCCAGCGCCACACCTCACATCCCAGCTCCCTGCTTTGTTCAGAGGCTTGGCTTTCCTCCTTGGCTGTCCTCTTCGGCTGTCCTCCTCGGCTCCTGAGCCTCCTTGAGCTGGCTGCATCTCTACCATGGTTGAGGTAGGTTAGTGTATGTAGGTCAGTGATTGTGTATGTAGGACAGGTCAGTTCAGTGTATGCAGGTCAGGTCAGTGTATGCAGATCAGGTCAGGTCAGTGTATGCAGATCAGGTCAGGTCAGTGTATGGAGGTCAGGTCAGTGTATGCAGGTCAGGTCAGTGTATGTAGGTCAGGTCAGGACAGTGTACGCAGGTCAGGTCAGGTCAGTGTATGCAGGACAGGTCAGGTCAGTGTATGCAGGTCAGGACAGGTCAGTGTATGTAGGTTATGTCAGTGTGTAGGTCAGGGTATGTGTGTCAAGCAGGTCACCTCGCGCCACTCCACCAATCGCGCCCGAACGCCCGCACCCCCCCCCCTCTCCCCGAGGTGTCGGCTTGGCTTCGGGCTGAAGCCCCTGGTCTTTTTTGGCACCTAGCAACGCCCGGGTCAATGTGGCTCAATGCCTTTTATTTCTGACACAAAATAAGTATACAGAATCTCTTTAAAGCAGTTGTATCCAATATGATAAGTCTTACCTGTAGGTAAAAAGAATATCTCTTAAACCGTACAGCGAAGGGCGGAAGGGTCTATGAGCCTGTCGGACAGTTTGTACCCTGGTCTAGTCTGATGTTGAGGAAAAGAAAAAAAAACGTACAGGTTTAGGAGATATTCTTTTTACCTACAGGTAAGCCTTGTTCCCCTTGCATGCAGCTGCGGAGTACGCCGGTTGAAAGGTCCGGCAGACCTTCCCGGAAAGAAGTCTCCCGTGCGCATGCCGACATCGCGGCTCCGGCCACTCACATCGCCTGAGTCGCGATACCCGGAAGACACACCAAGGGAAAATGTCTGCTCCTTCGTTAAGATATCGACACCTCGTTCTAAGGTAAGTATGCAGCACACACTAACTCATTATGCCTTTTGCCTTACAGGTTTAGAAAAAAAAAAAATCAGCGGGTTTACTACTGCTTTAATTCCAGGTTATCTGACCAGGCTATCAAAGTATTAGCAGGCATTCAAGCAACTAGCATTTTCATATAATCAGCAATGATGGCAGTTCAAGATTGTTATAAGTCAATCATATGGCCCTCCCAGACTCCATCAAGTCCATGACCATGTTTGTGATTTTCATGGATAGGATATCAGCACATTATTATTTATAGAAGAAAATGGAGATGCCTTCTTTGCTATTGACGGGATGTCTTCATTTAGCTTTTTTGTCCTGTCCAACTAAAACTCCAGATTCTCCTGATTGTTTCATTGCAACGTGAGAATGGGCAAAGAAATGCACGGTTGTATTCATGAGCTAAACCACCAAAAGAATATGTACTTTTAGCAACATTTTGATTTCTCTGCAGCACCTCTGGGACTATGTTCCACATTAGGGTAGGACTAGGGAGAATGCCCTGGGGAAGAATATTGAGATTAGATATTGCTTTCCTGGAAAAGGGAAGTCTGGACAAGCCTCCTCAACCTGTGAATGTCAGAGGACTTTGCAGTCTGAAAATGAATGGAAAAATGTATGGAAAAATTTTAACTATTCACTGCTATTAACATATCAGCTATTACCTTTTGTACCACCACCCCCTCCCTTTAGAATGTAATCTCTGTATGAGCAGGGCCCTCCTGTACCTTCTGTATTGAACTGTACTGTAATTGTGCTGTCCCCCCCATACATTGTAAAGCACTGTGTAAACTGTTGGCACTATATTAATCGTGTTTAATAAAATTAAAGGAATTCTTTAACCCACTGGGTTGTTCTCTGTAAACTACCGAAAGTCAACTCTTATGCCCCTTTCACACATGCGGACTGCATGTCCATTTTTTCATCCAACCGTTTACGTATGAAAAAGGGACATGTATCCCTATGGGATATCTGGTGTCAGCGGATGAACATTCGCTGACACCCGATCTCATTGGTGTCTGCTATGCTCCAATTCTGTAGACGTAGGAAAATCCTATTTTTCCATCTGTCTGCAGAGTGGATTGGGTGAACACGGACAGACAGTCCGTGTTCTGCCGATCCCCCCCATAGGGGAGAGCGGAGATCTGACAGGGCGGTCCCTGCACATTATGGCGTGTGTCACAGTGTGTGACACAGTGTGCAGGGACCATCCTGTCATTTCCCGGCTCAGTGGGGATCAACAGAGCGATCCCCGCTGAGCAAGCGGATGCATAAGAAACGGATCCTCACGGGATCTGCCTGTGTGAAAGGACCCTTAAAGTGATATTAAACCCTCAGTTTTTTCAGCAGTTGATTATTCACTTATGGAGTATGCAACTTCTTTATCTATTAATCCTTGTATGTTCCAGTTTAAGTTATTGGACTGCTTCCCCAGGTTTCATTTTTCAGGGAGGCTCCTTTCTTTTGCATTGTCCTATGGAGTCACCTTTGCATGCAAGACTAGAGGTGTGACTCTCAAACACACAGTATTGGAGCTTAAAATGACAAGGCACTCCCCTGCTCCTCCCTTCTCCTCCCCAGTCCGTTCTCCAAGCTAACATACTGACTAGAGACTGCACTGTCCACTCTTAAAATCACACTAAGCAAGATCACTTTTCTCCAAAAATAATCCATACACATCCACTACCTAATTGACCTGTAATCTATTTTTCATTAAATTATTTTCCCACTGTGTTGTTCTGCCTCCTTGTAATGTCCTCTGCAAACTCCCATTGTGTGGTCATGTGCACTTCTCTATGCATACTACATATCCCATAGTCCCCAGTCCATTCTCCACTTCAGGAGCCAGCAATGGAGGGTGGCTACATTATTTCAGTAGGACCATGAGAACAACTGTAGCAACCTTCTAACAGGAAGTAGGTTCTCAGCAGCAATAAAGGAATTTGGAGATATAGAAAGGCTGAAAGAAATATAATTTTTTTTTGGAGTCAATAATACATATTTAAATATATATTTTTTAAATGGAATTTAGTGCCATGTTAACACTTTCCTGTAAAGACTGGAAGTTCAGAGAAGCAATGCTGAGAGAGCAGGAGCCAGCAGCATTAAAAGTTATAAACTGCAAGTGCTGGGATAAACATTTTAACAACGATTTTACTGGGGAATGTTTATTTTATTGTTCCTAAAGCGTTAGGCCAAAAACCTATTTACTCTACTTCAAGTGCTATAATTTAACTGTCAAGTTAAAGTGATTCTAAAGGCAGAAGGTTTTTTATCTTTAATTTATTAAGATAAAAAAACCTTCTGTGTGCAGAAGCCCCCCTCGGCTGTCCGGGCCAGCCGTTGGCTCCAGCTACTGTCAATCAAAGTCAGTTAAACAATTAGGAGAGTGAGGGGGTGGGGCCGAACTGTGGCTTTGTGTCTGAATGGACACAGGGAGCAGTGGCTCAGCTTGGGTGCCCCCACAGCAAGCAGCTTGCTGTGGGGGCACTCGACAGGAGGGAGGAGCCAGGAGAGCCAGCGAGGGACTCGAGAAGAGGAGGATCTGGGCTGCTTTGTGCAAAAAACACTGCAACAGAGCAGGTTAGTATAACAAGAAGTTGAATATCCTCCTTTTTGCTTAGGATTAAAGGTTATATATGTTTCATGCCTGCACAATGGAGATTGTGAAAGGGGATCTTGCACCAGTTTTTTAAATCACTTACCTCTGTTCACATAGACAATTTGAAATATATAACATTTTCCTCTTATAATTGAATTTTCTTTTTACTTCTAGGCATGGTTTCATTCTCTGTGAAGTCATTACACCATGCAGAATGTCCACCTTCTGTAATACAGATACCAGGATCCTGCCTAACAGACTTTGCTGAGGATTCAAACATTCCTTTCAAGAACTATTTTACATGGGCCGTAGGAATAATGTTCACTGCCTGCGACAATACTTTTAATTGTTATGAACACACAAACCCTTCACTGCCAAGAAGTAATGCTATGCATAGCGCAACAGTGGAGTTAATAACAAGTGTTTACACTAGTGCTAATTTTTGTATCAAGAACTTTTGTACTTATACTCACTATTTATTATGGTATATTAGTTTTACATATTCTGTGGAAAAGAACATAAAAGGGGGAGGGGGCTAACTGCATACCATTTCAGTTTGTAAAAAATTCACTTGTATGGCTGGCAAAAGTAAACATTGTTTAATAATAATCTTGTGTGCTCCGTTTATTCTTTGCAGACAATATAGTCTTTTAAAATGATGCTGTTTCCAAAGGTGGGACTCTTTGAGCTGGGTAGGGCTGAGGACATGGCGTGATATTGAACATTAAAACTAGATATGTGCGTTCCCATTCGTAACTAATGTATTTTCGTACAAATTTGTTCATTTTCGTACCCGCGGAATAATGTGTACATACGAAAAACTGAAAGCACCAAAATACGAAAACGACGGGATTACGAATGAGCCACATAATGAACAAGCGCAAATACGAACGAACGATTGTACAATCTTACGAAAATACGACAAAACGGAAACGGCAAAAGAACGAAAATTACATCTATAAGGAATGATTTGCATTCTGTATTTTAAATCCTTTTTCTGTTCGTATTTTCAGTCGTATGTTCATATTTTCATTTGTGTGTTTTGTAAATCCGTTTTTTTTGGTCTGTTCGTAAATTTGTGTACTTGATTCGTTTTTTTGAATGGGCAGTGAGTGAGTGTAGTTAGTGAATCAGCTTCTCTTTTGTGCCAACTGCCGTGTACAGTAAAGCCAAACTTTTCCTTGGATTTTCGTCTGAAGGGAGATCAGTTGGCCAGACTTTTGAACCCAAAAATGGTTTTCTGATGGCGCTTACAAACGAACGGATATTTTGAAAACGAACTAAGGAGATTGCACTGGAGTGTGGCCATCCAGCTTTGTTTCTTGTGCCACTCAATAATATGTTCCATTTTAAACCCGTACCAGCCACCAGCTATCTACAACTAGCTCAGTGGGTACACACCAATAATTTTATACACCATTATTCACCTGGATTATCCCGTTCGTTGTAAACCCATACCGGTCACTACAACCAGCTTGATGTGTACAAGCCAGTAATGTTTACACCATTATTCATCTGGAATAAACCTTAATAGGTACCGTATTTATCGGCGTATAACACGCACAGGCATATAACACGCAACCTAACTTTAAGAGGGAAGTTTCGGGAAAAAAACTTTCTACAGCCCCCTGCATATAACACGCAGGCACAGTTTACCCTCTATTTTCAGGGTAAAAAAGTGAGTGTTATATGCCAATAAATACAGTACTTTGTGAACACAACATAATCATACATATGTGTGACCATTAACCACTTAAGGACCCCTTCACGCCGATATACGTCGGCAGAATAGCACGGCTGTGCACATCCACGTACCTGTACGTGGCCCTTTAAGCCCAGCCGTGGGGTCGCGTTCACGCAACCCGATCCGAAGCTCCGTGACCGCGGGACTCGCGGACCCGATCACGCGAACGGTCCCCGGAGCTGAAGAACGGGGAGAGCCGTGTGTAAACACAGCTTCCCCGTTCTTCACTGTGGCGCATGCATTGATTGTGTGTTCCCTTACATAGGGAATCGCAATCAATGACGTCACACCTACAGCCACACCCCCCTACAGTTAGTAACACAAATGAGGTCAAACATAACCCCTACAGCGTCCCCTAGTGTTTAACCACTTCCAGCCCAAGGACGTCATATGAAGTCCTGGACTTTCAGTGGGGATATCTGAAAGATGCCTGCAGCCACATGCATCGTTCAGATATCCATCTCTTCTGCCGGCAAATCTGTGCACCATAAGAACGATAATAGTGGCGTTTCCGCCGCTTGATCATTCTTATAGGCGACGGGAGGGGAAGCCCCACCCTCCCGCCGCCATCCGGTGCTTCTTCGGGCTCTCCGTTGCCATCGGAGACCCGCAGAAACGATCCGCCGGTGTCATCTCTATGATCATCAGATCCCTGGGCGCGATGTTATGACGTCACGCCCGGGTCCTGAAATGTCCTGGAATTTTTTTTCACGATCTAATGCTTTCCAGCCTGGAGGAGAGATGTGGGGTCTTATTGACCCCACATCTCTCCATCAAGAGTACCTGTCACAAACCATTCCTATTACAAGGGATGTTTACATTCCTTGTAATAGGAATAAAAGTGATAAAAAAAATAAAAATTGTCAAAAAAAGTGTAAAAATAAAAGAAATTGAGTAAAAAAAAATTAAAATAATAAAATAAAAATTTTAAACGCCCCATTTTGCTGTGAAAATGACAATGGTCCCAAAAATGTGTCAAAATTGTCCGAAGTGTCCGCCATAATGTCCCAGTCACAAAAAAATTGCTGATTGCCGCTATTAGTAGTAAAAAAAAAAAGAAAAATGCAATAAAACTATCCCCTATTTTGTAAACGCTCTAAATTTTGCGCAAACAAACCGATAAACGCTTATTGCGATTATTTTTTGCCAAAACTAGGTAGAAGAATACGTATCGGCATAAACTGAGGAAAAAAATGTTTTATATATTTTTGGGGGATATTTATTATAGCAAAAAGTAAAAAATATAGAATTTTTTCAAAATTGTCGCTTTATTTTTGTTTATATCGCAAAAAATAAAAAATGCAGAGGTGATCAAATACCACCAAAAGAAAGCTCTATTTGTGGGAAGAAAAGGGCGCCAATTTTGTTTGGGAGCCACGTCGCACGACCACGCAATTGTCAGTTAAAGCGATGCAGTGCCGAATCGCAAAACCTGACCGGGTCCTTTAGCTGCCTAAAGGTCCGGGTCTTAAGTGGTTAAGATTAAACCACTTGTTCAAACATTACCAACAATCTTCCTTTTTTGGCACCATCAAGGACCCACCAATGCTGTCACAAATGTACAATATGCCCCACAAGTCCGCCATTCTCTTTGTATACCTCAGTTTCCCAAACCTTTGCACTTTCAATCATAGCCATATATAAACATTTACCAAGAGGGTGGGTGGGCCAAATTGCTCACCACACGGTCTGTTCCTCCTTGAGGTTTCTCTAAGCTTTGACCACTTCCTCCCTATTACCTACATTAGATTCCTAAACTATTCCCTGCCCATTCTTAACCCTTCTCCTGCCTTCCAGTCCACCCTGTCATGTGCCCTTTATCCTATGACCTCAGGGCAGCCCTTCTGACCACACACTTATGAAGACTAGGGCGATGAAATGCGATGTTGTATATCATTGTAAATAGGGTTGCATACTAATATTGGTATTGGTGCTGATACCGAGCATTTGCAGGAGTATGATGCTTAAACCGATACCTGGCAGGAAGCCAGTACACCTGCCTTCCACAGTGTAGCGTGCGGCGGTGGAGGCAGTTACAAGCACCGATCTCTCTGTATAGCTTTTCAGACAGCTACTACCCCTCCTCTCCCTCCAACGGCTGTCAAGGAGGTCAGTGCTTGTAACTGCCCCACAGCTGCACAAATTATCCCTGATTGCCCCTGTGTCCTCCTCCGGTCCCCCATGTCCTGGATCTGTCAGGATGGAGACCGGAGGAAGAAGCTGGCATCTCTCATTTACCGGCTTCTCCTTCTGCTTCTCCGGCTTATCAGTTATCCTTGACCTGTCTGGTGTGTTCCTTGGTCTTCATGAATCTGTTTATTCACTATGGTTCTCTAACAAACTTCTAAGGGCTTCACAGAACAGCTGTGGATGCTATTTATTAATTAGGTGACTTCTGAAGGCAATTGGTTCCACTAGATTTTATTTAGGAGTATTAGGCCCTGTAAACACGATCAGACATGTCCGACGAAACATGTCCGACGGACCGTTTTCATCTGACAAGGCTGAAGTGGTCTGTTGGTCTGATGTACGTACACACCATCGGACCAAAATCCTCTTGGACCAGAATGCAGTGACTTAGAACACAACGACGTGATGAAAAAAAGAAGTTCAATGCTTCCAAGCATGCGTCGACTTGATTCTAAGCATGCGCGGGATTTGGGTCCGATGATTTTGTGTACTGACCATCGAACATGTCCGACGAACAGGTTTCCAGCGGACTGGTTTCTAAGCGTGTTTGGAAACTTTTGTCCGCTGGAAAACGGTCCGATAGGCCGTACACACGATCGAACATGTCCGCTGAAACTGGTCTGCGGACCAGTTTCAGCGGACATGTTCGATCGTGTGTACGCGGCCTTAGAGTAAAGGGGGCTGAATACAAATGCACAGATATTTATTTGTAAAAAAAAAAATGAAAATTATTTATCTTTTTCCTTCCACTTTGTGTTGATCTAAAACATAAAATACATTTACGTTTTTGTTTGTAACACGGCAACATTTCAAGGGGTATGAATACCTTTTCATACTGAACTGTATGTATATATATCAGAACTGTATGTATGTATGTATGTGTGTATATATATATATATATATATATATATATACATATATATATGTAAATATATATATATATATACACACAGTATATTATATATACAGTACTGTGCAAACGTTTTAGGCACTTGTGAAAAATGCAGTAAATTAATAATGCTTTCAGAAATAGAAGTGTTTTTATTTTTATTTTTTAATAATAATATTTTTTATATCAATTAACAAAATGGAAAGTAAATGAACAGACAATTAATCAAATCAATGTTTGGTGTGACCACCCTTTGCTTTCAAAATAGCATCAACTATCGCAGGTACACTTGCACACAGTTCTTGAAGAAACTCTGCAGGTAGGTTGTTCTAAACATCTTGGAGAACTAATCATAGAGCTACTGTGGATGTAGGCTGTCCCAAATTCTTCAGTTTTTTTTATGTAATCCCAGATAGACTCGATGGTGTTGAGACCAGAACTCTACTACTTTACACTGAAGATACTTAATGACATTGGCTGTATGTTTAGGGGTCATTGACCTGCTGCAAAATTAATTTGAGGCCAATTACATGCCTCTCTGATGGTATGGCATGATGGATAAGTATCTGCATGTTTTTCTCAGCATTGAGGACAATATTAATCCTGACCAAATGCCCAGCTCCATTTTCAGAAATGCAGCACAAACTTGCGAAGAACCTCCACCAATCTTGACTGTTGCCTGCAGACACACATTACTGTACCAAACTCCAGCCCTTTGCAACAAACTTCCACCTGCGACAGCCATATATTTCAAATTTAGACTCATCAGTCCAGAGAACCTGCTGACATTTTTCTGCACCTTTAGTTTCTATGTCTTTGGGAATCGTTGAGTCTCTTAGCCTTGTTTTCACATCATATGCATGAAAACATAGGCCCTAATTGTGGGCCATTTCTAGGATCCATTTCCAATGTCATTTCATGCTCCGGTAAGTACGTCAGAACTGATGCCTTTTGCCGACAATGGAGTCATTCACATAACAGGTAAGCAGTGCCCTTGTGAATACTGCTTTCATAAATTTGTCTTCCTTTGCATACTAGAATAACATTGTTTTTTAAACTACAGTGAAACTGCGCATCAAAAACCACTGGTCCTTTGGGCCCACTGAATACCCATCCCATCCCATGTATTTCCTCCTCTGCTTCTTTTCTAGCTAGTACCCCAAAAAAAAAATTGGTGGATCGACACTGGAACTTGGTGTCCTGAACAAGGTACCATCGCTAAAGACTGTCAGGTGATGTGTGGATGTGGTTCCTGTTCCAGATGTGCCCAGCAGATCATGATCAGATCTGCCTTGTCCTGGTCCTGATTGCAAGATTCGCTATCACCACCTGATCACAGGGAGCATTCAGGCAAGTGCCAATGGTGGGTATTCAGCTGACTGTACTAACCATCTGATTTACTAAAGAGTATAGTTAAGCAAACTGAAGAAAAGTTAACATAAATCTCTAGTCATGTCAAGTTGAATTAAAGAACAGAGCTTCTTTTGCACATAATTAGATGTGTTCAATTATCTTCAAGTCAGGTGTTTTGTGCGTACCAGACTCTATATACTTTGGCCTGGATTCACAGACATCGGCGCATATTTATGCCGCCGTAGCGTATCTCTTTTACGTTACGCCGGTGCAGCGCGGAGAGACAAGCATGGAATTCACAAAGCAAATGCTCCCAACTCTGCGCCTGTGTAGCATATATTTCGTAGGTGTAAGCCGGCGTAAGTGGAAGTAGGTGGAAGTGGGCTGGAAGTGGGCGTGATCCATGTTAATGAAACGTGACCCCATGCAAATGATGGGCCGGGCGCCAGACAAGTACTTAAAATGAACTGCGCATGTGTTGGGACATGGACGTATCCCCGTGCACATGCGTACAACCATGTCGGAACAGCTGCCTAAGATACGCCGGATCACTGTGTACACCGTGAACATAACCTACTCCCAGCCAGACCCATGTCGGCCCATATTCAGAGACGTCCAACGTAAAATACGTAGGCTTGTGTTCCCTAAATTTTTAATTTATATGATAAAGTGAATGGCATGCGATTGGTGGAGAGCTGAGCTGATTTCAACTCGCATCTCCTCACACCAAGGTTTCTCAAATGTATACAATTCTCACTGAGATACATTAAACATTCATAGATAAAGTAAATTATTTCCATTATAAGCTAATTAAATGTTTGCTTAATGTCATTTGAAACTTGTTCAACAAACAAAATATACAAATGAAAACCATTATGTCTCTCCATTCCAATTTACTCAACAGTCTTTCAAACAAATTGGCAATGAAATCCAGTACTACTGATGTAATACCATAGAACAGGGGTCTCTAAACTTTCTAAGCAAAGGGCCAGTTTACTGTGCTTCAGACTTTAGGGGGGCCGAACTTTGGCCAGTAGGAGTAGAAAATGCTCTGACATCAGTGCCCCATCATTGGTTTTATTGGGAGAAAGAGCATCCCCTTGTTGGTATCAATGAAAGAACAGTGCCCCTTTGATGGTATCAATGGAAGAACAGTGCCCCATCACTGGTGTCGGTTGGTGGAATAGTGCCCCAAGGGCCAGGTAAAGACAAGCAAAAGGCCACATCCGGCCCCTGGGCCGCAGTTTGGAGACCACTGCCATAGAAGATAAATCTTGATTTGGTGTTCCCAGCACATTGATGTGTTGTGATGTGATTGAAGTGGCTCTAGTGCCTTCAATCAGAATTTGTCACTTTTACATGGAACTACTGCTGTTGCATTCATTTCCGGTCAAAAGGTTAATATCATACTATTACAAGTCTTATTTAAAGAGTAACACCATTCAGTTACAATTAAGATAAATTGATTCTGCACTGGGTGTTAGCTGCTGTCCAGTACCCTAGCAGAAGATGTGCTTCACCCCTTGGCATGATTCAGCAAGGTCAAAGTATGCCTTTTAGCCAAGCTAATGTTGTCCCCATACGAAAAGGATTTTGATTTATTGATATGTAGAGCACTATAAGACATATAATTCAATTCTTATTCCTGTTCTTTCCTAGTGAAATAATTACATAAATATGTGGAAAAAACACAGTCTGGTAACAGTGGTCATGCATATAATAAAGCAAGGGTCTCTGTGTTGTGGTCATGCTGTGAGAAAGACCTCTGTCAAAAGACAACGTAGTAAATAATACCTAATATGTACACAATAGGGTTTATTTACTAAAGCTGGAAAGCTCAAAATAAGGCTCACTTCTGCACAGAAACCAATGAGCTTCCAGGTTTTATTACAGTACCAGGCTTAATTGAACAAGCTGGGGTTAGAAGCTTATTGGTTTCTATGCAGAAGTGAGCCTAATTTTGCGCTTTCCAGCTTTAGTAAATAAACCCAATTGTGTACTTAAAAGTGGGTTATGCCTGTAAGTAATATGTAGTAATTGTCCCTTACTGTCTAAAAAGTTCGAAATCCATTTTGGTTTGAGTTGTTCTTTACTTTTTATACCATGAGGAAAATCGATTTTTCAGTCATTAATGGCTGATTTCAATAACTGACAATTAGGGATAAGCTCCGTGTTCGATTCGAACGTATGTTTGACTCGAACATCGTCTGTTCGACCGTTCGTTGAAATTCGAACATTATGGGCCGTTCGCGCCAAATTCGTGTGGCGCGTCACTGCGGCATTGCGCGCTGATGATTGGCCAAGCATGCACTATGACTACGCAAAAAACGGAGAGGCATAATTAGCCAAAGCCAATTATGGCTCAGGGGGTTTAGTACACGCCCCACACTATAAAAGGCCGCCTTCCGGGCGGCCTTGTGTAGTGTGTTGCAGCAGTTAACAGAGACAGAGAGAGTGTCATTTTTTGCAGGTAGATAGAGCAGGCAGGCAGGCTAGTCAGTTAATGTTACAGTGTGTAGAGGATATATATACATCACAGGTGTTGTACATATATTTATAGACTGTATAGCTTAGCTAGATCAGTTCTTCCTAATTTACTGGCAGGCAGGTGATTGTGCTATTTAAAGACGTTATCACAGGTATAGACACCCAGCAGGTACAATATTTAAAGGAATTTTTCATTTTTTTTTTTTATTATTTAAGCATCATTAAAATCACTGCTCCTGATGCAGGATCAATGATTTTAATGATGCTTAAATAAAAATTAAAAAAAATAAAAAAAGTCCTGCTCCTGAAAAAACAACCGTTTTTTTAAACTTTTTTCCATTGATACATGTTCCCTGGGGCAAGACCCGGGTTCTCAAAGACGTTTTACGACAATAACTTGCATATTAGGCTTTAAAATAAGCACTTTTGAATTCGAACTTTCGAGTCCCATAGACGTCAATGGGGTTCTAAATGTTTGCACGAACGTTCAGTCTGTTCGAAGGTTCTGGTGCGAACAGAACGGGGGGGTGTTCGGCTCATCCCTACTGACAATGTATTCCTAATACATTGCTACATATTACATATATCTTTACTGCTTTAATAAAATCACTGACCTGCTGAGATTCTAATAAAATTAATCAAAATAAAATAAAAAAAAGAGCAAGCAGACCCATAACTTTTTACCTATGTTGTCATCTGTTTGACTATTTACAGAATTTGACAAGCTGTGTCTTGTTACCATTCTGTGAGATCACATTGGGTCATTAAATAGTGCTTTAAGCTACACATTACAGGCACATTCTTGCTGTGGACAAGCTTCTCTCTTTTTTTTTCCCTGAAAACATAAGACTTTTTTTATCACAGCTATCAGTGTACATCTATCTCTCCCACGAAGCACAGCTCCTCAACCTTAGCACTGGTTTAACTATAAGAAAGGAGAGGCAAGCAAACTACATCCAAATTAATGGCCATGATGTCTGGCACAGTCATTATAACTATGGCAGTTATTTGGGCTGGAACTTTGGCACAGAAACCTGGCACTGAAGTAAAGCTTCCATTTCAGACCAAAAACAGAGATGCATGTATTATGAGCACCAGTGGCACAACTGAAATGAGAGTAAAAATTGAATGTAAAAATCAGGGGAAAAGCTATTTGTGTGAGTTTGCCAGCAAACCGTCTTTCTGCCGGGCATACAACCAAAATCCACAAAGATTCTGGGAACAACTCAGCCAGGATCTAAAGAAGACTGGAAATCCATGTGAGCCTCAAGTGTTTAAGCACAGCATGTGTCCAAGGGCACCTACTCCTTCTCAATTCAGGAAAGTTGACCCCAGTACCAATCAACAGGCTGATACTTCCAAAGCAGAAAAGAAACCCCCACCAACAAAGAAGCCTACCACCAAAAGACCACCTATCACCAAGAAACCAGAGCCTCCAAAGGCCAAAAAAATGGAAGAAGAACCAAACCCAAAAGCTACGAAGATTGCAAAAGACCATTGCAGCTGGTTTTTCCAGACATTCTGCTCCTATATTATTGAGATTTTCTTATAATCTACAGGTAAACTCAAATTAACCCTTTTTTTTATTATTGAATGTGTGCCACTATTGTAATTTATTCGGTCTGATGTGCATGTTTACCTATTGCTATTATTGGTTTTCAGTTCTTAAGTTGCAATCATATATAGCAGGGGAACAGGTAAAAATATAGTCATTACAACAATGAGCAACATACAACACATAACTTTAGGGCCGCGAACACACGATCAAATTTGTCTGTTCAAACTGGTCTGACGGACCAGTTCAGCAGACAAATCCGATCGTGTGTATGGGCTAGCGGACATGTCTGACCGGCGGACAAATTTTAAAACATGCTTTAAAATTTGTCCGCCGGAGACATGTCCGTCGGATATGTCCGCTGGTTAGTACACTAACCAGCAGACATATCTGCCCGCACAGGCGTCGGAAGGATGCGACGCATGCATGGAAGTTTTTTACTTCCTGGTACAGTGACGTGGCGTCGTCAACGTCACCGCCACGTCACCGCGCTGTCTGCCAGCGGGGATTTTGATCCGATGGTGTGTACACGCCATCGGACCAAAACCCGGAGGAGACATGTCCGCTGGAAACGGTCCGTCGGACCGTTTCAGCGGACATGTCCCTCCGTGTGTACGCGGCCTAAGTGTTAAAACAAAGGGGCTATATTTACAAGATGTTAGTGTACACTATAGCATGCAGAAGTGTTAGCAGGGTAATAAGCTTTGATGGAGTTGTGAACTACACATACATTTTGGGGTTGAATTACTAAAACCTATGCAAAATCTGGTGCAGCTGCATGATAGCCAACAGGTTTCTAACTTCAGCTTGTTCAATTATGATTGATAAAAAAAAAAACTGGAAGCTGTATCAGATTTTGCACCCTCCAGGTTTAGTAACTCAATTCCTTTATGTGTTTACATTTAGAGGGGGTTTTAGGCGTTTGAGAACTCGTACACAATGATAAAATGTGTAGTTAAAATGTTGGTGGAGAGTCAGGAACTGCGAAGGGTGTTCCAGATTATATGAACACCACAAAAGAAATCTTGCAGAAGGCAACAAAAAGATGGTAATAAGTAAGGAGGTCAGTCTTAAAACATATGTATGGCCAAAACATGTTTTTTTTTTAATTTGGAGAGGGAAGGATTTATTGTCAAGTTTGTCAAGTTTATATTCCTGTCTCTGTTCCAATTAGGTATATTCATCCTCTAGATTTGTCCTGGTAGCCATTGTCACAGAAACAGAAAGTGATTAAAATACAAAATTCTAGAGTTGTGAACCGACATAGAAAGCAAATCGTCAGATGGGAACACCTGACAACCGTATATGTGGGAGACTTTCACACTTCTTGTGTCTCTGGGACGGGATTTAAAGGAAAAGTTCCCTAAAAGGATACAAGCAGCAAAATAAATAAATAGCCGACTGAAGTTTTATCCCATGCTCACTCGTTCTAAAAAAAAAAAAAAAGATTTGGCATGATTTGGCAAATCCTATAACTGGCTCTAATATAGAAATTTCCCTTAATTTAGTATCTCCTTACAATTTGAATATTTCGTCTCTAGGTGCTTTTCTCTTTCTTTGAAACACCATTCAGTATTTAACAACTTTCTAAGCATTAAATACACCTTCCTAATTTATTTAATCCACACTATCTATCTATCTATCTATCTATCTAACGCAGAATAATTTAGATGTCTGAATAAAGTACATCAACAATTTTGTCTCAGTGAGGGCTGCTAATATAAAAAATAACTAATAAACCTAACCCAGTACTGCCCCAGAATAAGTTGTCTGTGCACACCCAGCCTTTACACTTTTGGTAGACTGGACATCAGGAGGGGTGCTATGTCTGTGGAATACTTTTAGATAGCAGTAAAAAATAAAAAAATAACAGTACTTTGTGCTACAGAAAATATTTATTTTCTAAAATTGCACAGTGCAATGGTAATTTTATGTTTGGTTCACATTTTCTGTCATGTAATATTGGATATTTGATCTAAAAGTTACTAATTTGGCATAATTTTGATTTATGTGTTTGTATATGTTTTATCATATTTGGCATTTTTTTATTATTATTATTTCTTGATGTACCTAGCAAAATAATTAAATGATTAAATCAGGTTAAAAAACAAAAAACAAGTAGTCCCTTTTTAACCACCTCCTTCCTCAGCTAACTGACACAGGCAACCCAAAAGAGCCATTACCTACTGACTTTTTTTTTGTTTGTGGCAATATTGGACCACAC
This sequence comes from Rana kukunoris, assembly GCA_029574335.1. Classification (NCBI taxonomy): domain Eukaryota; kingdom Metazoa; phylum Chordata; class Amphibia; order Anura; family Ranidae; genus Rana; species Rana kukunoris. The sequence goes on from CM056049.1 coordinate 662,309,198, forward strand.
AGCAGCTATAAAAAGAACATTATATTGGGTCAATGATTTCATCACTGGTAGGGGAAGTGCCCATTTCACTATCTATGAGAGGAAATCCTTTAAAGCACAATTGTCCCTACATTTCTTATGCAAGTTTTTTTTTTTTTTCAAAATTAAGATCAAAAGAGTGGAACAAATGTTAAATGAATCAGACTCCTAAAGCAAGAATCAGTGGGAAGGAATGTTTTGATCGACCCCCATCTTGAACATTCAGTGTTTAGTAAAGAATGACTCTAATGACACCAGAGGTACCAAGGTGTGCCAAGAATGCACACCAGGAGTGTGCCTTCCAAAGCATTTAAGAGGAGGAACACAAGAATCTTTTATTGCATAATTATATATATATATATATATATATATATATATATATATATATATATAAAATATTATGTCTCTTCAGCAATAACTAAAATTCTTTCTGCTCATCTTTTTTTCAATTCAGGGCAAAGTTTCATTTTAGGATGGTCATGCAAAACATTTGTCTGAAGAGCACTATCCCTGCAGCCTGCTGAAGGTTTCCTTGCCGGCCCACCTTGAACACACATAGAAGACCTTTAGCAAGCTGCAAGGAAGATGCCTGTGCATGCAAAATGAAGGTGGTTGTGGGCAGGCAGGAGGCATGGCCAAATTTGACAGTGACAGGTGATGGGGCAGGCAAAATACTCAGCTGTGGCTTCAGGCACTGACTGAGAGGTGGTGAGCAGGCACGATTGTCAATGCAGCCTTAGCTCACGGTTATGCTGGCTAGAACAGGCCTCTACATGCAAAGACCAAGGCTTTGTAAAGATATGTCAGTTTTGCCTTGCCACTTGTGTGAAGATGGCTGGTCAAGCAGGGAGCAGTGTGAAGGTGGTGGACATCTGCTGGGCAGTAAATCAAAGCCAGTGAAGGGGGTGGGCAGTGAATTTTAGCTAAAGAAGGTGATGAGCAGTAAATATGAGCCAACAAAGGGGCTGGGCAGTGAATATGAACTGTAGAAAGGTGAAGGACCGTGCATTTGAACTGAAGGAGTGGTGAACAGAGAACAAAGTGTATAACCAACAGTTTATCTTTAAATACTTTATCATTACTATTTATATACAGTGGGTAAACTGTAGAAAAGATCCCCTCCCTTTAAAATAAACACATTTTGTTGCTTTGCAGCCTGAGATGAAGACAGACACAGATTTTCCTTCATCCAGCTGTAACTTATAACATCCAAGTGAAAGATATAACACAATGGTGTTTTTTTTACAAAATGCAAATCCACTTTGCACTACAGGTGCAAACTACAAGTGCAAGATGCACTCGAAATTGCACTGAAAGTGCACTTGGAAGTGCAGTCGCTGTAGATCCGAAGGGGACATGCAAGGAAAATAAAAAACAGCATTTTAGCTTGCACATGATTGGATAATAAAATCAGCAGAGCTTCCCCTTATTTACAGTGACTGCACTTCCAAGTGCACTTTCAGTGCAATTTCAAGTGCACTTTGCACTTGTAGCTTGCACTTGTAGTGCAAAGTGGATTTGCCTTTTGTAAATATTTGTAAAATGTCAGAAAAACAACAACAAAAAAATAATCACTAAGTTGGAAAAAGGATCACCTCCTTGCGTCAGTATTTTGTTGAACCACCCTTTACTTTTATTACATCCTTTAGTCTGTTGGGATTTGTCTCTACTATATTTGCACATCAAAACTTTGCAATATTTGCCTTCTCGTCTTTGCAAAACTGCTTAAGTCCAGTTAAATTTGATGGTGACCGCTTGTGGACTGCAGTCTTCAAGTCATTCCAAAGATTATCAATGGAGTTTTTGTCTGGGCTCTGACTAGGCCATGCAAGGACATTCACCTTTTTCTCCTTCAACCACTATATAGTAGTTTTTGCTGCGTGCTTTGTGTCATTGTTATGTTGGAAGGTAAACCATCTTTCCATTGACAACTTTCTGGCAGAAAACATTAGATTTTCATCAAGAATTTGATTGTATTTAGCCCCATTCATTTTTCCTTCTATCCTGACAAGTGCTTCATGCCGCGTACACACGATTATTTTTCGGCATTAAAAAAACGTTGTTTTTGAAATGATTTGAAATTAAATGATTTAAAATGATTGTGTGTGGGCTACACATCGTTTTTCAGGTTCTGAAAAACGGCCAAAAAAAACCCCGAACATTCTGCACATTTTAACGTAGTTTTAAACTATGTTGTTTTTTCGGGTTGTAAAAAATGATCGTGTGTGGGCTTAAACAACGTTTTAAACCCGCGCATGTTTAGAAGCAAGTTATGAGATGGTAGCGCTTGTTCTGGTAAAATTACCGTTCATAATGGAGTAAGCACATTCATCACGCTGTAACAAAAAAAAAGCACGAATCGTCTTTTACTAACAAGGAATCAGCTAAAGCAGCCCAAAGGCGAATAGAACTTCCCCTTTAGAGTGCCGTCGTACCTTTTGTACGTCACCACGCTTTGTTCATAATTTTTTTAAAACGATGCTGTGTGGGCAACGTCGTTTTTAATGATGAAGTTGAAAAAAAAAATGTTCATGCTGAAAAATGATCGTATGTACGCGGCATTAGTCTCTGCTGTGGAGAAACACTCCCATAACAGGATATTACCACCTCCATACTTTACTGTAGAAATTGTGTTATTTGGATGGTGAGCTGTATTGGATTTCTGCCAGACACATCTGTCCATAATACCTTTTTCTATGTGGCCTCAGAATTTTCAAAGTGCGTTTTGGAAAAGCTCAGTCATAAAGAGTGGCTTTTTTCTTGCACTCCTCTTATACCAGCCACTTTTGTAGAGAATTTGTGATATTGTGGTCACATGCACACAATGACCACTCTTTGTCATAAATTCCAGCAACCACTTTAGAGTTGATTAATAATAGACTTCACTGTGCTTCTAGGCATTGATATAGCTTTTGACAATTTTTTTTGTATCCATCTCCCGACTTGAGCCTGTCCACAACTTAATCCTTGAGGTCTTTTGACAATTCCTTGTCACCCATATTTGATTAGTGCCCCGAGATGACGTGACCTATCACAAAGCGCGTAGGGCGGAACGAGCAGCGTGCTGATGTCATCACCCTCATCTGCTCGATCTCCACATGGACGGGTTTGTCTGTTTGCGTCTGGCCCAGCGCAACAGGCTTAAGGCTGGTCTTTACTTGCTCAAATAACTGTCAATGAGCGTTAAGAGTTTGGGAGACCATCTGATGTTATACTATACCACGGATACAGCTGATATTAGTGAACTGCTGGGTATCATTACATGCTGGATTAGGGCCATTGGACCTTATGCCGCATACACACGATCACTTTTTGTGATGAAAAAAAACATTGTTTTAAAAAACATCATTTAAAATGATGGTGTATGGGCTAAACGTCGTTTTATGTCTTCTGAAAAACGACAAAAAAAAATTCGAACATGCTTGAATTTTTTATGTCGTTTTTCAAAATGTCGTTTTTTGTGTCATAAAAAATTATCACGTGTGGGCAAAACGACGTTTAAAATGACGTTTTTAAACCCACGCATGTTCAGAAGCAAGTTATGAGACGGAGCTTCAATGGAACAGATTGCCGCCGAACGTGGTGTACGTCACCGCGCTTTGCTAGAGCTTTTTGGAAAAACTATGGTGTGTAGGCAACGTTGTTTTTTAAAATGAAGTTTGAAAAACGTTGTTTGTTTCGTGAGATAAAATGACGTTTTTTTTCATTACAAAAAGTTATCGTGTGTACGCGGCATTAGGCTCTGGTAAGCAGACTGCTTGTCAATTGGTGGTGGATTCACACTGGGTTTTAGACGGTATCACAAGAGTGCAGTTATTCGAATTGTGCACGGGTGTTCTTCATACCACACAACTTTATGGACTCCTTTATTTAATACATTCAACTTTATTGCATATAGACATTGTGCCACTGATCTCTATTTAATTTGATTTACATTGATTTTTTCTTTATTCATGTTTACTTATGTTTAAGCTGTCTATTCATTATTGGGCATCTTTTGTTAAGCTGCATCACAGCTTTCAAAGGTCTTCTACACACAGTATGTGCACATGATATACTCCTTTAGTGGTAGTACTTATATTTTTTGCTACAAGTGATTAGCTACACTTAATTGAGTTTAGTAATTTTTAGGAGGGGGTGATCCTTTTTCTAACTCAGTAAATCTGTTTTTGATTTATTTATTTATTCTGACATGTTGGTGTTATATCTTTAACTTGGATGTTATAAGTTGCACGAGTAAATACAGCTGGATAGAATGAAAACTGTGTCTGTCTTAATTTTATGCTGCAACACATTTAAATGTGACTATTTTAAAGGTAGGCAAATATTTTCACAAAGCTACAGCTGCTTTAATCAGGTCAAACAACCTAAAAATGCATTAGATTGCTATAAAAATGCCATTGACAGTGAAGGGGTTAACACTAGGGGCGGGGAAGGGGTTAAGTATGTTCCTGGGTGTGTTCTAACTGTATGGGGGGGAGGACTCACTAGGGGAAATCACTGATCTTCCGTTCATACATTGTACGAACAGAAGATCAGCAAACAAAGCTCCCGGTCCTCGCTCTGTACCGACCAATCGCAAATGCCCGGCGGCGATCGTGCCCGCCGCGCGCGGGACTCGGTAGCGAGCGGGGACGCGCACGTAGGATACACACTATACAATTTTCTGTGCTTTTTTTCCTTCAGGTTTACTAAAGCCATGTAATAGAAGGTCAAACCTTAAGGCCCTGTACACACGATCGGACATGTCTGATGAGACTTGTCTGACGGACCGTTTTCATCAGACAACTCTGAACTTGTCTGATGTGCGTACACACCATCGGACCAAAATCCGATCAGACCAGAACGCGGTGACGTAGAACACAACGACGTGATGAAAAAACGAAGTTCAATACTTCCAAGCATGCGTCGACTTGATTCTGAGCATGCGCGGGTTTTTGGTCCGATGCTTTTGTGTACTAACGGACAAGGTCTGATGGGCCGTAAACACCATCAAACTGGTCCGATAAAACTGGTCTGCAGACCAGTTTCATCAGACATGTCTGATCGCGTGTACGGGGCCTAAGAGTTTCAATTTGTATGCAATCAGGCAGGCCCTTGCACTACATAGTTTTGGTAAACCTAAAGGAAATCGGACAACAAAAGTTGTATAATGTGTATGGGGTCTTGGGCATCCATAGAAATATTGATTTTTATTGAAGTTTGCACTGTATTACAAGCGGGAAGGTGGGGTTTCCGCTTTACGAAATGTAAAATTGTATCACCAATGGGAAAGAGTGGGGAAGACAGAAATTAGTTGCTTCTTTGGATCATATACTGCATAGTCTCAGCCTTGACACATACAGCAGTGTTGCTCACCTGCCACCTTTCTAATACTTTCTCCAGTGCTGCCTTGTTGGCCCTTATGTACCGGAACTTGCCTGGTTTTGTATTGATGCTGCAGAAATTCATAAAGTCTTCTAGAGCTCCAGGAATCTGGGGCAAACTCCTTCCTTCAAAAGGAATTTATGTTGAGTCGTGATTTACCCTACCACGGATGGAGTTGGGAGGAGGGACAACCCTAAAGAATAGGCCTTTAGGCGTCCTGCCTTTTAATGCATGTCACCCTTGACAGACAAACAAGGTTAAGACATGTCTCTGACTTAACAGAGCCCGGAGCTGTACAGAGGAGATAACCACCAGTCCTGGTCTCTGCATTGTGTGAACTCGCACACCCAGGGTATCTTCATGGAGCACCAAGGGGACGAGCCACGCTGCCAGCATATCATAGACACAACTTTTTTTACCTAATGGTATCAAATCATAAGCAGGCCTTATTGCTCATCCCATCTTCAGTTTATCTGAGAGAGGGTATTTTCCCAGCATTTAAAAAAAATTCAGAATATTTTTGTCCTTTTTTTATTTGTGATGTTCAGGATTCAAAGATATTATTTTCCATTGCTTATCAAGCAAGTAAACTTTGGGGTTTAGAAAAAATATACTCTGAGGTCTCGTACACACGGCCGGGTTTCTCGGCAAAAACCAGCAAGAAAACTGCTTCTTGCCTAGATTCCTGTTCGTGTGTACGAGGCATTCAGGTTTCTCGTCTGGAAATCTGTCCAGAATCTCGTCGAGAAAAAAAGAGAACTTGCTCATTTTTCTCGTTGAGATTCTCGTTTGCCTGTTTCCAGACGAGAAACCCAAGAGTGTGTATACTTACCTGTCGCCGTGGAAACCCTGCTCGAAATGACTTTGACGCATGCGCGGTAGCTTCCACGGGATAGGTAGGGTGAAGCAAGATGGCGGCGACGGCATTGAATGTGACGAGCGCATGCTCATCATACGCGATGACGTCACCGCGTTCTTTCCTTTCAACAGAGCTGTGGTTCTTTTTAAATTAAAGTCAGTACACTCGGGCGGCAAGAGTTTCTTGCCAAGAATCTCGTCAGGGAAAACAACAGGTTTTTCCTGACGAGATTCTCGGATGTGTGTACGAGGCCTCACAGTGGACTCACCCCCCCTCCCCCCTATTTTAATGATTACATTTAGTTTAGGAGTGCAGGGATAAAAATACTTAGCTGCTTCCTGGCTATGGCAGGCTCCCTCAATCCATGCAACAAGTTCAATGCTGCCATCTCCCAGCCACATGCTTGCTTCCATGATTAATAGCCATGCATTGTAATTAATGATGCCAAGGGACATCCCACAGACCCAAGCTTCCGGTAAAAAGAGAACAGGGCTGGAGCCTGCTGTACCAAAGAAGTTACATCCATGCAATCCGATTCCAGTGCACCTATTTCGTGCAGGTGTGATTTGAGCTATACAAAATTAATGGGCTCAAATTGTACTGCAAAGAATCGCATGTGATTTGAACAGGAATGTGGTGCGATTCCTGTCCGAATCACATTCAGTTGTCCGCACCGCGCCGCAACAGTGTGAACCTAGGCTCAAAGAATAATAATAGTTAGGGGTATTTTCCAACATACATCTCACTTCCCATCATTTCCTAGAAAAAAAACTCCCAGCTATCATTTATAAAGTAGTGGACGCTGATTATTAGTTTTAGTTTTAGAAAGTGCAAGCTCCTGCTTTCCTTGTACTGACTTACAGTAGAATTTCAGTAAAACCTAACTAAAATTTTTCCCCCCTAAACCCTATGTTGACTAATAAAAAGTCTGGTCACGTGATCCGGGTCCCCTGTGTCAGCCAGCAGCAGCTGTGAGAGAGAGGAGGGAGCGCCGACCACAGCTCTACCATGGTTGCATATGGGTGACGTCACCACTCCCATGATTTCCAGCCATTTTCTGATGCTCTCTCCATTACCCTGCAGTTGTCACTGGCTGGCACAGGGGATCGCATCACCGGACCATAAAATATAAAAATAGGTAAGTAATTAAATCTTTCTTTACACAGATTAGTCAGCATGGGAGGTAGAAAGAATCGTTTTTTAGCACTAGTTAGGTCTTAGGATGAATTTTACTTTAGCTACCTAGTAATCAAATTTCTTGGAATAAGTATACTTTACAGCCAGTGAAGTCTGAAGAGCCCAAACTCCAATCCTGTAAATTTGTTCCAGGCGAGTGACTCACTTGGAAGTGAAATTAGGGACAGGATGATAACCCAGGAGCATGCACTAAAAAAGTCATCATTATTAATTTCTATTATATACAGTATCTCACAAAAGTGAGTACACCCATCATATTTTTGTAATTATTTTATTATATATTTTCATGTGACAACAGTGAAGAAATTACACTTTGCTACAATGTAAAGTAGTGAGTGTACAGCTTGTATAACAGTGTAAATTTGCTGTCCCATCAAATTAACTCAAAACACAGCCAAGAATGTCTAAACCGCTGGCAACAAAAGTGAGTACATCCCTAAGTGAAAATGTCCAACTTGGGCCCAATTAGCCATCTTCCTTCCCAGATCTGATGGACCGTTTTCATCGGTCAGAACCGATCATGTGTGGGCCCCATAGGTTATTTAACCATCAGTTAAAAAAAAGTCAACTTGCTTTAAATTTAACTGATGGGTTCCTAACCGATAGGTCAAAACTGATCGTTAGTAGGCGTGACCATTGGTTAAAAATCCATGCATGCTCAGAATCAAGTCAACGCATGCTTGGAAGCATTGAACTTCATTTTTTTCAGCACGTCGTTGTGTTTTACGCCACCGCGTTCTGACACGATTGGTAATTTAACCGATGGTGTGTGGAAACGACGGATCATCAGTCAGCTTCATCGGTTAACTGATGATAACGGTCCTTCAGACCATTCTCATCGGATGCACTGATCATGTGTACGCGGCTTTACAAGGTCTCAGGTTTGAATGGGGAGCAGGTGTGTTAAATTTGGTGTTATCGCTCTCACTCTCTCATACTGGTCACTGGGAGTTCAACATGGCATCTCATGGCAAAGTACTCCCAGAAAAAATGTTGCCCTACATAAATATGGCATAGGCTATAAGAAGATTGCCAAGACCCTGAAACTGAGTTGCAGCATGGTGGCCAAGACCATACAGTGGTTTAACGGAACAGGTTCCACTCACAACAGGTCTCACCTTGGTCAACCAAAGAAGTTGAGTGCACATGCTCAGCATCATGTCCTAAGGTTGTCTTTGGGAAATAGATATATGAGTGCTGCCAGCATTGTCCGAGAGGTTGAAGGGGTGAGGAATCAGCCTGTCAGTGCTCAGACCATACGCTGCACACTGCATCGAATTGGTCTGCATGGCTGTCATCCCAAAAGGAAGCCTCTACTAAAGATGATTCACAAGAAAGCGCACAAACATTTTTCTGAAGACAAGCAGACTAAGGACATGGATTACTGGAACCATGTCCCGTGGTCTGATGAGACCAAGATAAATTTTGGTTCAGATGGTGTCAAACGTGCATTGCGACAACCAGATGAGGAGTACAAAGAAAGTGTGTCCTGCCTACAGTCAAGCATGGTGGTGAGAGTGTCATGGTCTGGGGCTGCATGAGTGCTGCCGGCACTGGGGAGCTACAGTTCATTGAGGGAACCATGAATGCCAACATGTACTGTGACATAGTGAAGCAGAGCTTGATCCCCTCCTTTCAGAGACTGGGCAACGGGGCAGTATTCCAACATAACAACCCCAAACACACCTCCAAGACGACCACTACTTAGCCAAATAAGCTGAGGGTAAAGGTGATGAACTGGCCAAGCATGTCTCCAGACCTAAACCCTATTGAACATCTGTGGGGCATCCTGAAATGGAAGGTGGAGGAGGGCAAGGTCTCTAACCTCCACCAGCTCCATAATGTCATCATCGAGGAGTGGAAGAGGACTCCATTGGCAACCTGTGAAGCTCTGGTGAATTCCATGCCCAAGAGGGTTAAGGCAGTGCTGGAAAATAATGGTGGCCACACAAAATGTTGACACTTTGGGCCCAATTTGGACATTTTCACTTAGGGGTGTACTCACTTTTGTTTGCAGCGGCTTAGACATGAATGGCTGTGTTGAGTTATTTTAGGGGGACAGGAAATTTACACTGTTATACAAGCTGTACACTCACTACTTTACATTGTAGCAAAGTGTCATTTCATCAGTATTGTCACATGAAAAGATATAACAAAATATTTTTAAAAATGTGAGGGGTGTACTCACTTTTGTGAGATACTGTACATCTTGAAAGAGGAAAACTCTGTTTTTAACCACTTAAGAACCAAGCCTCTTTCTGAGATTTGTTGTTTACAAGTTAAAAACATTTTTTTTTTGTTAGAAACTTACTTAGAACACCTAAAAATTATTTAAAAAAAATCTACCACCCTAGAGAATAAAATGGCGGTCAGTGAAATACTTTCTGTCACACTGTATTTGCGCAGTGGTCTTACAAGAGCACTTTTTGGGGAAAAAATACACTTTTTTTAATAAAAAAATAAGGCAACAGTAAAGTTAGTCAAATTTTTTTTAGATTGTGAAAGATTATGTTATGCAGAGTAAATTGATACACAACAGGTCATGCTTCAAAATTGCGCCCGCTCGTGGAATGGCAACAAACTTTTACCCTAAAAAAATTCCATAGGCAACGTTTACATTTTTTTACAGGTTGCATGTTTTGAGTTGCAGAGAAGGTCTAGGGCTATAATTATTGCTCTTGTGGCTATACCTCACATGTGTGGTTTGAACCCCCATTTTCATATGCGGGCGCTGCTCACATATGTGTTTGCTTCTGTACGCAAGCTCGGCGGCACGGGGGCTGCGTTTAAATTTTTTTTACATTTTTTTTCATTTATTTACCTTTTATTTATTTTTATTTTTACACTGTTCTTTAAAAAACATAACCTTACATAACCTTACTTCACGCTGTTTCTAGTGAAGTTCCAGTTTCAGACTTTAGGCTTTGTCCAGGTTTTATGACAATTGTCATTGTGTTGTGCAATGACAACCAATACAACATAACAACCACAAGCCTAAAAATAAAAATTGTTTTGTTAAATAACCTAAGAATACGCTCACTGTAAATGTAATTGGTAAGTTTGTGGTGTAATTTTCATCCTCTTTAGGATTCTTTCCCAGAGCAATCTGCCTGTTGATTAACTGCTTGCGGACCGCCGCATGTACATTTACGTCAGCAGAATGGCACAGGCAGGCACATCAACGTATATATACGTATATCAACGTCCGATCGGGACCGCCCCCGGTACATGTGGCGGTCCCCGCAGCTGTACGAGCGATCCGGGATGAGGGGGCGGCTATTCGTTTTTGTCCGCCCCCTCCAGATCGCTCCCAGCCAATGCACGCGCTCCCCCGCCCTGCGCTTCCTCCTCCTGTGTAAACACAGGAAGAGGGAAGTGATGTGATCTCTCCCCTCAGCGGTATTTTCAACCGCCGCTGAGGAGAGATCAAATCTCACAGTAAGTCTGCACAACACTACACTGACACCAGGACACGCAGGCAGACTTAACCCCTTGCGATCACCCCCCCCCCCCTCCCCCCTGTCACAGTGTCCCTGAATACAGTAATCATATATGTATAATTACTGTATTTAGTGTCAGTGTGACAGGCAGTTAGTGTTAGGTTCAGGGTAGCCCCCGTACCCCCCCTAATAAAGTTTTAACCCCTTGATCACTGCCCTAGTTAACCCTTTCACTCTCTATTGCCAGCATCACTAAGCGATCATTTTTCTGATCGCTGTATTAGTGTCGCTGTTCCCGCTAGGTACCGCGTTTCCCCGAAAATAAGACACCGTCTTATATTTTTTTTTCCTCAAGAAATCACACTATGGCTTATTTTCGGGGGGTGTCTTATTTTTATTACAGAAAATAAAGGTTGCCTACCTGAACCACACTTGCGCTTCTTAGCATTTCCTCTGTCCACCTGTAGACTGAGATTATCGTATTCTGCACGCCATTTTTGGACCATTCGGATATCCAACTTCTTCTCTTTGCAAAAAGCCGTAAGATTCTTGCCTCGGGAGTCCTCCACAATTCCTTTCTTGTACTCAACAGAATAACTCTTTATTTTTGCACTCATCTTGTCTGGTTGTACAAAAAGATAGGCCAGCAAAGCTGATGTGGAGCACAGTGGAGCTGGGGTGATCTGTTTGTGTGGGGTGAGAGAGGGGTTTGCTGGTCAATGCTGGGAGAATCTTTTTGCTTTACAGAGTGTTCTTCTCCTCACAGCTCCTGAGCACCAGTACAGTAACATACACCTATGACGTGTTGTTTACCGCGCCGCGCCGCCTACGACACGCCTATCACTACAAGATTCGACACTACATCTTATTTTCGGAGATTCGACACTACATCTTATTTTCGGAGATTCGACACTACATCTTATTTTCGGAGATTCGACACTACATCTTATTTTCGGAGATTCGACACTACATCTTATTTTCGGAGATTCGACACTACATCGCTACGTCTTATTTTCGGAGGGGTGTCTTATATTTCTATCTTGCGTCGAAATCCCGCTACGGCTTATTTTCGGAGTACGTCTTATTTTCGGGGAAACACGGTAGCTATTTTTCTTTATTGCGATTTTTTTTTTACTAAAGACATGTGGCTTAATAAATTTTGGCCTAAATGTTTGACTAAAATTTAGTTTATTTGATTTTTCTTAAAACAAAAAGTAAAAAATATTGTTTTTTTTTCAAAAATGTCGCTCTATTTTTGTATATAGCGCAAAAAATTAAAATCGCAGAGGCGATCAAATACCACCAAAAGAAAGCTCTATTTGTGGGAAGAAAAGGATGCAAATTTTGTTTGGGAGCCACGTCGCACGACCGCGCAATTGTCAGTTAAAGCTACGCAGTGCCGAATCGCAAAAAGGGGCCTGGTCATTTACCTGCATTTTGGTCCGGGTCTTAAGTGGTTAAATTGCAAGTAGTAATAACATCCATACATTCTGTTGTGTTCCATCACTTAGGCATCTTGGATATCATTTAAGACACACGACACAAAGTCATTTAGCCTCAGGTTGACTTGGTTATGGTCATCGATTCAATGACTTGCTGCAAATAAGGGTAAAAAAAAATCCATAGCCTGGACTTCTAAAGGGGATACAATTGTACGTTTGACACAGCAATATTGATTTTTATAAAATTGACTTATTAATGAGAGCAAGGTAGTGATTTTTTTCAATCTGAACTGTATTCACGGATTACATCAGTAATTTTGCAACCTCTTTGTTTCATTATACTCATAAATTGAAATATCTCAGTTATGCATCAGATTAAATCACTATTAATACATGCAGCATATTTTCCAGTTATTTATGAATGTATACAGCATTAATAGATACATTTCAAATCATATGTGTAAAACAGTTTATTAAGGATCTCTATGGAGATATCAGTAAATAGCTTTGGAATGATAAGGAAGGTATACTAAGGGCTATGCATGGGCTCCGATAATTGTCTTTTTTTTATAAATGATTGTGCTAATTGGTTATTTTTATTTTTCCTGTTAGTTTGTGGAGCTTAAATTTGTTATAGTCAGACTTTGTTTATTAAGAATCGTGTGCCAGGGCCATGCAAGCAGGGCAGTGGGTATATGGTGCACTGATATATTCTGTATTGGTCTTGTACAGACTTATTAGTACAATTGATAGGGAAGTGCTTAGAATGGTTATACAATGGTTCAGTGAATAAAAAGTCCCAAAGTTTGACAAGATGTGTTCAGGATGGCATCGGGGGTAGTGTCCCTTTTCAGTAGATGTGAGATATAGTTTTCAGTAGCTGACATCAACTCCTCACGTACCACCATCAACACCACCAAAAACATCATCAGAAGCCTTCGAGACAGCACATCACCAAATGACATAATCTCTACAAAAAAGAATGTACCAATATCTTGGCACCCACCATAACACATCTCGTAAACCAATCATTCAAAGAGGGTATTGTTCCAATTTCCCTCAAGAAAGGCATAATCAAGCCCCTCCTAAAGAAACCTAAACTCCACCCTAAAGACCCAAATCATTGCAGACCGATAACAAGCCTGAACACCATCTCCAAGATAATTGAGAAAGCTGTGGTCCAACAGCTACAACTCCATTTGGACACACACAAACTCTTGGACCCACTTAAATCAGGTTTCCGCCCAGGCCATGGCACTGAAACAGCACTTCTCAAAATATGGGATGATGCCCTCGAAGCAGCAGATGACAGAGAATCATGTCTCCTGGTGCTGCTGGATCTTAGTGCAGCATTCGACACTGCAGACCACAAAACGCTATTCATTCGCCCTAAAGAAGTAGACAGTAAAACTAGGAGTCTTCACCTCTGAAACTCGCACAATTTCTTGTGGAGTCCCTCAAGGATCACCCCTGTCACCCATGCTATTCAATATCTACCTTCGCCCACTCATCAAAATCATCAGTAAACAGGAGCTGTGCTACCACTCATTCGCCGACGACACTCAAATCTACTTTCGCATCACCGGAAAAAAAGACCAATATAACGGTCTGGAAAAATGCCTCGCATTAATCGATGATTGGATGACTGAGAGCTCCCTCAAACTCAGTGGATCCAAGACAGAACAACTTCTCCTCCACGCAAACCGAAAGACAAAAGCTGAGACTTCATGGACACCACCCACCATCCTCGGACAGATGATCACCCCAAGCACCAAAGTCAAAAGTCTCTGAGTCATCTTTGACTCTGAAATGTCGAATGTCGATGGATGCACAAATAGTATCAGTAGTCAGCGGATCTCACCATCTCCTCCGACTACGGCGTAGACTCATCCCCTTCATCCCAGAAGAAGACGTAGCAGTAGTAGTTGGAACTATCATCAATTCCTGGCTTGACTACGCAAACTCCCTCTATATATTGGACTACCTAAATTTTGCGTCTACAAATCGTCCAGAATGCGGCAGGCAGACTGGTAACAGGGAAAAAACCCTGGCAATCCATCACCCCTTAACAGAGGACCCTTCATTGGCTAACCGTAAAGGATAGGGTCACATTCAAGACCCTTTGTCTTACCCACAAGTGCACACAAGGAAACACTTCTCAATACTTGTGCGAGAAAATAAAGCAATACACCCCCAATCGTATTCTCCGATCAACCAACCAAAACCTCCTCCACATCCCCAAGTCCCACTACAAATCAAAGAGAGAATGAAGATTTGCAGTCCAAGGACCACTGCAATGAAACGCTCTGCCCACAAACATCCGCATGGAAGAAAACCATCGGGCCTTGCGGAAAAAAATTAAGACTCATCTCTTCTGAAGGATAATGATGACACTGGATGGAAATAAGCGCCTTAAGGTGATTCAGTTCGCATTTGTAGCGCTATACAAGTTACTCACTCACCCAATCACCAGAGCGTAAAAAGGAGCTTTCTTTGAGCTCTGCTTAAATGGAACTTCTCTTTATGCTGAGTGTTGCCCCGGACCAACAGTTTCCTGTCCCTGACAGCCACTTCTCCAAGGTGTGCCAAAATGATGTGGGTTCCCTTATTTAACAGGTCCCTTAACCCTAATGGCCATCAAAATCTCAAAATCTCTTGAGAGTTCTGCATCCAATCAGACAACTTTCCTTTCTTTTTTTTTTTGTTCAATACATTTTTATTGAGAAGATGATAAAATAAAACATGTAAGTTGTAAGACATTACCTTTCTGAGACAACTGTCCAATACCCTTACAAGATTCCTCTTCCCATATATATGATAGTTTACTATTAATCTCCACATAAAGCAGTATAAGGACACTTTGAAATGCATTGGTTTAGATGAGCAGAGAGCTGTAACTGACAGTCTGCAGCTCTCTGCTCATGGAGCCCTGAAAGCTGAGTGATTGGCTTTGATCGTTCGGTTTTCAGTGTAGAGGTGTCGGGGGACAGATGCAGCATTGGACCTAGGTAAGTATAAGGTATCTAGGTAGGTATAAATATCGGGGGGGGGACGGGACATTCCTCTCTTTTAAGTTCTGTTTCTTTCTTTCACTGACCAATCACATGCTTAGGAGGGTCCAGTGACCAGGGCTCAGAGGAAATGGGTTGAATGATGCTGTGGGTTGACTAAGGACATCTAGTGGCAGAATTAAAGTACTGTGGGGGAATATATAAATAAATTGTGAACATTGCAACAAAAGATGGTTTTGTTTAATTTATATTTTATTTGGTTATTTCTTTTTTCATCTTATTTTTGCCTCAAATGCTGCTTTAACATTAAGCTTAAAGCTCCCCCCATCCCAAACCCTGACACTAACATTTGGGCCCTCTTTCACACTGTGCATTGCAATAACATGTGCTGTGTTTTTTGTGGGCCGGTCCACGTTGAGGGAGATGACATTTTGCCTCGGCTTCTCTTACGGTTATCGGGGCTCCACGCTGTGAGTGGCTAGAGCCACAATGTCGTCACTCCCGCACATGAACGCACGGGAGATTCTTTCCGGCAAGGTCCGGCATCTGCCGGGTTTTCACCAGAGAATCCCCAGTGCGCATGCGCCACTGAAGTCAGCGGCGCATTGGAAGGTACGGTTTAGGAGATTTTCTTTTTACCTACAGGTAAGTCTTATTATAGGCTTACCTGTAGGTAAAAGTAAAAAAATGTACTATACAATTGCTTTAAAACCAATGGTACCCTTCCCAACACATAGCGAGGAAAAACAGTCATCAGCAATGGAGGAGGTTTCGGTAACTATAATTCACTCCAATCAAGTGTGTTCATAAAACATAAAGGAAATTGAGGACAGAAGTGTAATCCTGTTTAATGAATTTATTTATAGAAAACACGTAACCCCATCCCTCACATCGATGAAGCATAAAAATCAGTGAGTGTAGTCAACAGTCTGCTGTCCAAAGGGGACGTCTGTGTTGAATATACAGCAATACTGCGTGCTTCCCGAAACTAGCCAGCTGACGGAGGAAAGCATACGTCACTTCCGGTTGCCGTGGAGATCACACCCTGACATTTTGTAACTTCTGACTTCAACTGAGGGCGCTCTCCATCCTAAAACATCCCCTGCAGCCGAGGGGAGAGGAGGAAAGCCAGCAACACTTTGGGGTGGGGGGGACATGGAGGACGGTAATCTTGGGCAGTAGGATTTGCGATGGACTTCCCCACAGACGATTGTTTTTTTCTATCGTTTTTTTTATCCATAGGAAAAAATGTAAAACAGGTTTTTTTTTTCACTGATGGATAAAAAAACGTTTTCATCAGACAAACCGGTCGTGTGTACAGGGCTTAATGCCTTGTACACACAATAGGAATTTCTGATGGACTAAAATATGATGGAATGTTTTCATCAGAATTCCGATCAAGCTGTCTTCCATCAGTCTTGCATACACACTGTCAGACAAAATTCCGACCGTACAAAACGCGTTGACATTAAACACTACGACGAGCCGAGAAAAATTAAGTTCAATGCTTCCGAGCATTCATCGACTTGATTCTGAGCATGCGTAGGTATTTTCTCCAACAGAGTTCCACACAGACGATCCGAATTTCGGATAGGATTTAATTCCATCAGAAAAATTTAAAACATGTTCTATTTTTTTACTCTGATGGGAAAACTTCTATGGGCCCACACACGATAGGAATTTCTGATGAAAAAATTCCATCAGACTGTTTTCATCAGAAATTCCTATCGTGTGTACAAGGCATAAGGCATGCAAAAAGATTGGGGCCTGTGCTAAGGAATTGATTCTTCCTTGAGTAGTTTTCTAGCAAGTTCAAATGCACATTACAAGAAAAAAAGAGAGTCAGCTCCAAATAAATTAATGGATAATTGTGGATTTCAATTAAGAATGCCGCCGCTCAATCCTAATGAATCACTAGTGCATAACTTAATAAAGCAAAAACAGCAGCGCAAATCTAAAGAAATCCTCTAATCTCATGGGAAATTCAAAATCGAATCCTTAAGATTAGTGCATGTGAAACCAATTAACCACTTAAGGACCAGACCAATACGCAGGTAAATGACCAAAGGGGTTTTTACAATTCAGCACTGCGTCGCTTTAACAGACAATTGCGCGGTCGTGCGACGTGGCTCCCAAACAAAATTTGTGTCCTTTTCTTCCCACAAATAGAGCTTTCTTTTGGTGGTATTTGATTGCCTCTGCGATTTTTATTTTTTGCGCTATATACAAAAATAGAGCGACATTTTTGAAAAAAAAATCAATATTTTTTACTTTTTGTTATAAGAAAAATCAAATAAACTAAATTGTAGTCAAACATTTAGGCCAAAATTTATTTAGCCACATGTCTTTAGTAAAAAAAAATCGCAATAAAAAAATAAATAGCTACCTAGTGGGAACAGCGACACTAATACAGCGATCAGAAAAATGATCGCTTAGTGACACTGGCAATAGGGAGTGAAAGGGTTAACTAGGGCGGTGATCAAGGGGTTAAAACTTTATTAGGGGGGGTACGGGGGCTACCCTGAACCTAACACTAACTTCCTGTCACACTAACTGTCACACTGACACTAAATGCAGTGATGAGTACACTGCATTCAGTGACACTGTGACAGGGGGGTGGGGTTGATCGCAAGGGGTTAATGTGCCTGCGTGTACTGGTGTCAGTGTAGTGTTGTGCAGACTTACTATGTGATGTGATCTCTCCTCAGCGGCGGTTGAAAAAAACCGCCGAGAGCAGAGATCACATCACCTCCCTCTTCCTGTGTTTACACAGGAGGAGGAAATGACACTGCAGGGGGAGCACGCGCATTGGCTGGGAGCGATCCGAAGGGGGCGGACAAAAACGAACCGCCGCCCCCTCGGCACGGATCGCTCGCACAGCCACCGGGACCGTCGCAAGTACCGGGGGGGGGGTCCCGATCGGACCCCCGACCCACATCAAGGCAGCCACATACAGGTACGTTGATGTGCCTGTCCGTGCCATTCTGCCGACGTAAATGTACATGCGATGGTCCTTAAGTGGTTAATAACACCCTACGAATACTATACTATTACTTCTTATATATATTTAACATATAATGTACATGTATTCTATACAGTATATGGAAATAAAGTGCAAATGCAAAAAAAGCAAAAACAGGAATATATATATAATATGTGTGTGTGTCACCACAATATTTTTGTGCAACCGAAAAAAGGATTTCTTTGTGCAAAGAAATTGTTAATCATTAGTGGCATTTTCACATCCCAAATTCATATATGAAAATAATCATAAAAAGGTGAATATATGAATATATTCAAATTTCCCAAAAATATACATTTCTTAAATAAAGTAAAGTGAAAGTGTACAACAATTATTATACTCAATCCCAATATATATATATATATATACAGTATGTCACAAAAGTGAGTACACCCCTCACATTTTTGTAAATATTTTATTATATATTTTCATGTGACAATACCAAAGAAATTACACTTTGCTGCTATTTAAAGTAGTGAGTGTACAGATTGTCACCTCAAAATAACTCAACACACAGCCAATAATGTCTAGACCGCAGGCAACAAAAGTAAAAAACCCCTAAGTGAAAATGTCCAAATTGGGCCAAAGTGTCAACATTTTGTGTGGCCACCATTATTTTCCAGCACTGCCTTAACCTTATTGGGCATGGAGTTCACAATAGCTTCACAGGTCACCACTGGAGTCCTCTTCCACTCCTCCATGATGACATCATGGTGCTGGTGGCGATTAGAGATTTTGTGCTCCTCCACTTTCCGTTTGAGGATGCCCCACAGATGCTCAATAGGGTTTAGGTCTGGAGACATGCTTGGCCAGTCCATCACCTTTACCCTCAGCTTCTTTAGCAAGGCAGTGGTGGTCTTGGAGGTGTGTCTGGAGGCATTATCATGTTGGAATACTGCCCTGTGGCACAGTTTCTGAAAGGAGGGGATCATGCTCTGCTTCAGTATGTCACAGCACATGTTGGCATTCATGGTTCTCTCAATGAACTGTAGCTCCCCCGTGCCAGCAGCACTAATGCAGCCCCAGATAATGACACTCCCACCACCACGCTTGACTGTAGGCAAGACACACTTGTCTTTGTACTCCTCACCTGGTTGCTGCCACACACGCTTGACACCATCTGAACCAAAGTTTATCTTGGTTTCATCAGACCAGAGAACATGGTTCCAGTAATCCTTGTCCTTAGTCTGCTTGTCTTCAGCATACTGTTTGCGTGCTTTCTTGTGCATTATCTTTAGAAGAGGCTTCCTTCTGGGACAAAAGTGTGGCGTATGGTCCGCTGTATGGTCTTGGCCAACGTGCTGCAGGTCAGTTTCAGGGTCTTGCCAATCTTCTTATAGCCTAGGCCAGTGATGGCGAACCTTGGCACCCCAGATGTTTTGGAACTACATTTCCCATGATGTTCCACTACACTGCATAGTGCATGAGCATCTTGGGAAATGTAGTTCCAAAACATCTGGGGTGCCAAGGTTCGCCATCACTGGCCTAGGCCATCTTTATGTAGAGCAACAATTCTTTTTTTCAGATCCTCAGAGTTTTTCGCCATGAGGCACAATGTTGAAAAGATATAATAAAATATTTCTTAAAAATTTGAGGGGTGTACTCATTTTTGTGAGATACTGTTTATCCTCAAATGTATGTGTGCAAAAATCCATATATTCAATGTGCTTCTTCATCCAAAAAGTCCTCACCAGAGACTGTGGCTGGTCAGATTATAAACAAGCAAACCACATTTCCATGATGCTCATGCACTCTGCAGTGTATTTGAGCATCATGGGAAATGTAGTTCCAAAACATCTGGGTTGCTAGGTTCTCCGTCACTGCCCTAGAGTAATCTCGTTTTTTTTAATTCTTATTTATTAAAACTTTTTTAAAAGCACAAACATTCAATAAGTGTTAGTCCGAAACTAGGGAATAATCGTGTAATGATTACATGATTACATTTATCTGCTCCTGGCTGTAATCCAAAGCCGCGAGCCTGATCCCGGCAAAGCCTGATGGTGTCAGCGTCCTAGCCCCACCCTACTAGTTTTGTTATTCAACATCCTCACCAAGCGTTAGGACGCATGACAGCACCACGCCAACGTTATACTAAGGCCTCGTACACACGAGGCAATAGATTTGTTCAAAACGGTCTGTCCGACCGATTTGAACAAATCTGTCTGTTTGGATTTTGGTTTGCTCGCGTGTACACACGAGCAAACCAAAATCCCCACCAGCAGACGGCGCGCTGACGTGTCGGTGACGTGGCGGTGACGTTGACGCCGCCACGTCACCGCACCAGGAAGTAAAACACTTCCGCGCATGCGCCGAATCCATTCGGCGCCGGTGCAAGACGACATGTCTGCTGGTAAGTGTACTAACCAGCAGACATGTCGGGCGGACGGGTTCCCACCCGATAGATTTCAAAGCATGCTTTGAAATCTGTCGGGTGGCCAAATCCGTCGGCTCGGCCGTACACACGATCGAATCTGTCTGCTGGGACGGTCTAGCAGACCGTTTCCAGCAGACAGATTTGATCGTGTGTACGCGGCCTAAGACTGAGCCAGCCCACATTTTTTTTAAAGTATCCAATACTGTGCAAACTTTATACAACATAACTATAAATATTCCAATACCTAATTCTAACTATACACATTGTAACTTTACTCTTAAATTCTTGAACGATGTCAAATATCTACCTTCGATCGTACAAATGCAATATCAAGACACAGAGACTGCATGTCCATTACATGGGAGATCGCAATTAACCCTGTATGGGTCAAACCAAAACCTTCTGCATTTGTAATTAATTGTATATATCTATACGAACGTCATCATTTTAATTTTAATGCTACAGCGTATCCCTAATAGCCATGTCCTACCTATACTGCAGACCAAACGATACATCGCAAACATAAATTCCATTCTAAAAGGCACATTGCAACTGAAAAAAATATATATTTATAGAAAAAAAAACTCCTGACATGCCTATACTTATCTGCTCTGTGCCATGGTTTTGTACAAAGCAGCCCCAATCCTCTTCTTCTGGGGTCCCCCGCCGCCACTCCTGGCTCCTCCTCTTCTTCATCGCATGTCCCCACGGAAAGCTGCTTTCCATGGGAGCATCCCGAGTCCAATGGCTCCTGCTGCTATCAATCTGTCGAATGAGGAGAGTGACAGTGGCTGGAGCTGCTGCGCTTGTGTACATTGCTGGATCAGATGGGTTTAGGTAAGAAAAGGGGTGGGAGGTCTGGGGGAAGCTGCAGCAAAAAAATTTTTTCACCTTAATGCATAGAATGACAGTTAAGCCCTGTACACACGATCCGTTTGTCCGATGAAAAGGGACCGATGGACTGTTTTCATCGGTCAAACCGATCGTGTGTGGGCCCATCGTTTTGTTTTCCATCGGTGAAAAAAAATAGAACATGTTTTACATTTTTCCTATGGATTAAAAAAACGATAGAAAAAAAACGATCGCCTGTGTGGAAGTCCATCGGTCAAAAATCCACGCATACTTAGAATCAAGTCGACGCATGCTCAGAAGCATTGAACTTCATTTTTCTCAGCACGTCATAGTGTTTTACGTCACCGCGTTTGGACACTGTTGTATTTTTGATCGATAGTGTGTAGGCAAGACTGATGAAAGTCAACTTCATCGGATATCCGACAAAAAAATTCATCGGATTAGATTCCATCAGATATCCGATCGTGTGTACAGGGCTTAAGTCATTTTAAGGGGCAATAAACCTGTATTCACGTCAAGCCTCTGGTTGGATCAACATAAAGGTATATCGATATCTTCAATATATATATATATATATATATATATATATATATATATATATATATATATATACATATACACACACAAACATTATACATTACATCACCATTAAAAACATTTTGTAATTTTGTAAAAGGTATTGCATATTGCATTAATTTTTTTTTTTTTTACAAAATATATTTGCTACGCCATACTGTAATTCTCAATTTAAAAAAAATGGGCAGTGTGGTATAGAGTCTTCCAACCAATAGTTATTATTTCTCCAACATACATTCAGTATTAATAAAACTATGAAAGAATTGATTAATGGTCAGATTCAAATTTCTGTGTAATATATATGGTAATTTTTACAAATGCATGAACTACAAGTAGTTTAAAAAAAATACTTAAACCCAACAATGTCACTTTTTAACTTACAGATGACACCCAGAAGATGGAGGAATTCCACACAGATGGTTTCCAATGGACTCTCCTTGTAAATAGATTTGACATTATTTAGAAATCTACAGAGCTCTTCCTTCTCTAAAGCCACATCTACAGAATGCATGGAACAAAGAACTGTATAATTTGGAGGCTCCTGTGTCCGAAGAACAAAAATTGTATATATATAATATGTATAACATGGTTGAAAGCAATCTCATTGCATTCAATTTTTTTTTTTTATTTACTTTTATTTTTGCATCATGTTAAGTAATTAATAAAATATCTATGTTTAAAATATATTCACAGGAAATGCAATTTTTTTTTTTTCCACTTCAGACTTAACCATATCTTGAGACCTGCTCATGGTTACGTTCAATGATTATGTCTCGAGGTTTTGCATCATATGTGGAGAATATATATATCTTTTTTTTTTCCCCTCTCTTCTTCCCCCCCTCCCTTTCCCTCCCTCTCTCTCCTTATAAAAATATCCCTCCCCTTCTCTCGTCCCCATCTTTCTCCGTCCCCATCCCACTCCTCCCCTATCCCCATCTCCCTCCTCCCCCCCCCCCCGACCTCCTCCCACTCTTCTTGCTAGGCCTCTACCATCTCTCCTATTCGATAATTTCCTCCCCTCATTGTTACTTAAAGAGGAGTTCCACCCTAAATGTTTACTTTTTTTTATTCCACTCCCCTCCCCCTTACATGCCACATTTGGCATGTCATTTTTTTTGGGGGGGGGGGTGGGGGCTTCAGTAGGAGTGGGACTTCCTGTCCCACTTCCTGCTTCCGCCGAGGGGCTGGTTAGGCGATTAAGCCTTAATTGCCTACACCAGCCCCTCCCTGTAGGCGATCACATGGGACACTGACAGGTCCCAATGCGATCGCCTCTCCAATCAGCGGCGAGCCGCGCCGCGCGCGCATGCGCAGTCCGGCTCGCGCATGCGCAGTGGGTGCCCAGCCGTGAAGCCGAAGGCTGTCACGGCTGGGTGCCCACAGTCGGGATGGAGACGCCGGGTGGGGAGGGGGGGAGAGGAGCGGAGCCCCGGTCGGCGCGTCGCTGGAACGCAGGAGCAGGTAAGTGAGTGTTTATTAAAAGCCAGCAGCTACACTTTTTGTAGCTGCTGACTTTTAATAAACACAATTTTGGGCTGGAACACCCCTTTAAGCCTCCATCATTTCTGCGTATTCCATCTTAGACTTATATTTTTTCCAGGCATCCCATTTATCTTCAAAATTTGCCCAAGTTTCCTCCTCACTATATCTTAAATATTCATTATAGTATATTTCATCAAGCTTTTTCCCCCATCCTCTTAGTGTAGGGCTCTCTTCTTGTTGCCAGTTACTCGAGATTTGACTTTTTGCGGCATTAAGAAAATCTGGGATTAGTGTCTTTAAGTATTTTTTGGTTGGCATTCGAGCCCCGTGCAAAACGCAGACCCAGAAGTCCTCCGGTATATTCATGTTTATTATTTCTTTCATTTTTTGTCTAATTTTAAAAAATTTTGGTCAAACTTTTGGGCAAGACCACCAGATATGGGTCATTGTGCCCACCTCTCTACAACCTCTCCAGCAAAAACGTGAATTAATTCCTAGGGATGAATGTATTTTATCTGGTGTAAGGTACCATCGTACCAAACATTTATAGTTCTGTTCCATTACTTTGTTGTTTATAGAGGTAACATGGACCCTATTTATTATCTGTCTCATTTCAAATTCATTTATTGATGAGCCCGTTTCTTCTTCCCATTTTTTGATGAATGGAGGTATGCTCTGTTTTTTTGAGGCATTCAAAATTTCATATAACATCGAGATTATTCCCCTGTCGGTTTTCCTTATACAAAGTCTTTCGAGTGGCCGTAAATTCGTTTCGGATCTAATAGGCTGTGGGAGGCTTTCAAAAAAATTTCTTATTTGAGCATATCTCCATTCATCAATCAACACGAGATCTCTCTTCTTTTCCAAATCCTGCAATGATAGTAATCTATTTTGCTCCATAAGATCTTTTAATTGGATGTCATCTCTCCTAATCCAATTACCACAGGAAATTCAATTGAAGAATATTTTAATGGTTTCTTCATTCATCAGCAGATCTTATTTGCCCCCAGTGAAGGTGTAATGCCATTTTCTTTTCCTTTTTTTTGCACTGAATGGAATAGGGAAGGGTCAAAGCATCAGTTTTTGCTGGGGAGATTCTTTCCTGTTTAAATTTTAGGTTGGCACTAAACACAGTTACATACCAAAAAAAAAATAAAAATAGAGAGGGGATTTTATAAAAATTGTAAGGGGCTATCAACTTTACCTATCTAAGTCCACCTACAGGCTATTTGGGCTACCTTAAAATGATTTAACCTCTTTTCCGCATCCAATGCAGTCTATATGAAGAAAAAAAAAGCTTAGGCTTAGCGAAAACAAGACTTTAAGGCAGCATGATTCTTGGACTTGTTCAATTAATGGCATTAGTATTTGCTATATGCTTTGGAACGTGACAACTGCTAAAATGGAGCTGAAAAATGAAACTCATGATGTGCAACACTATTTTCATATCTCTGTGTGAGAGTAAACCCTATCTACTAAAACTCCAGGTTTAAATACTTTTATACTTGAACGCCAAGAAAGAAAAGAGCATCCAAGTGGCGCTAAGACTTTAATGTGAGTTCAAACAAATCAGTGAGAGGACAAAAACTTTTGGAGAGCCCACTGGCTCAGGTTAGGCTACTCCCAACAGACAGGGCTACCCTCCGGTGGGTACTCAGAAGGTTAGCAGAAAAAAATATATGGAAGACATGGACTTTATAGGCACCAGAAATTAAATTAAATGATTTTATTAAACCACATAAATTCATAGAAAAACGTTTATAAACATATAGGTTAAAATAGTGAGATCGGATTTCTTACATGATCAAATTCCCCAAACCAATCCCATAATAATACGACAGCAGCAGATTGCTTGAAAGGTGGGCGTGATCCAAGGGAAATTGGCAAAGGTCAATGTGACTTGCAAACTCAACATGTTTTGTGAAAAATCACTTCCTCAGGATATTAGGTAAGTATTCAAAAAACTGTAGGTACATGCATTGAATTGCAAGAAGTTAATCAATCACCAGTCCTAACAAAGCATCATCCGGATAGCCAAAATCCGAATCATAATAATACAAAAATATGGCAACTGCTTAGCACAGACTCCTGTTACTATTGTTTAACAAAAAAGGCAACCAGCAAATCATAGGCTTCTAACATGTGAACCATATGTATTAGCGTCTTTCTCAGACAGAAGGCACCACCAACCATAATGGCCTCCTGGATTGATGATATCTGATTCCGGCCCATTGACGATTTTTTACGATTTCTCTTCTGTCTGGGAAGGATGCTAATACAAACACTAATGGAAGAAGCCCAGACCAAATGATAAATTAATCTAAAATTATTATATTCGTTTACAAAAAAACACTCAACGTGTTTTAAGGCCGAGAAGAAATAACTCCCTCTTCATCGGGGTACCAGTTAAAATACGAAACGGGAATAAACTCACAAGAGGTTTTCTATGTGTGAATCTTTGCAGAATAACCTAACTACTGGATTAGGAGAGTTACTAATCAGCAACATCCACATGAGCAATCAAGATTTTGATCAATAGATCAATGTGGATTATTTTATCATTTGGTCTAGCTCTCCTTCCATTGTGTTACCTTTATACATGGGGGCCTTGACGTCTTACTCCTTACTGCAACTTAAACTTAAATAAAAAGGACCCATTCATACTATGGTGTGTTGTGGTAACACATGAGCAACAATGTGTTTGATTATGTTGTTGCTTCTTAGGCCCCGTACACACGATCAAATTTGTCCGCTGAAAACGGTCCGATGGACCGTTTCAGCAGACAAATCCGATCGTGTGTACGGGCTAGCGGACAGGTTTGTCCATCGGACAAATTTCAAAGCATGCTTTGAAATTTGTCCGCTACAAACCTGTCCGTCGGATATGTCCGCTGGTTAGTACGGCAAACCAGCGGACATATCTTCCCGCACATGCGTCGTATCCTGTGAATGGATCCGACGCATGCGCGCGGAAGTGTTTACTTCCTGGTGCGGTGACGTAGCGGTGACGTGGCGGCGTCAACGTCACCGCCGCGTCACCACGCTGTCTGCCGGCGGGGATTTTGATCCGATGGTGTGTACACGCCATCGGACCGAAATCCGATGAGACATGTCCGCTCTAAACTGTCCGTCGGACAAGTTTGAGCGGACATATCTCATCGTGTGTACGAGGCCTTAGACCAGGGATCCTCAAACTACGGCCTTCCAGCTGTGTCGGAACTACAAGTCCCATGAGGCATTGTAAAACTCTGACATTCACAAACATGACTAGGGCATGATGGGAATTGTAGTTCCTGAACATCTGGAGGGCCGTAGTTTGAGGACCCATGCCTTAGACATTGTGGTTGGATTTGATATTGTTCAGGGACTGGTTTTAAAGTAAATGTTCCTTCCCAGAGTAAATTTTTTTTAAGAAATATCAGCAAAAATAATATTTTTTTAATTTTTATTTTTGAATAAATGGTACACAGTGTTTAAATCAATCGTACTTTTGGAAAAGTTAATTTATCTGCAACATTTGAGCTTTATTTTCTTATCCCTGCTCGGTTGCTTTTCCCGTGTACACATGGCCGCTTTTCCCGAGAGGAAAACTGGCATGACAGCTTTGGTAGAGAAAACTGCCCATGTGTATGCTCCACTGCACTGTTTTTAATGGGTAAAAAGCCAATCAAAAAAAAATCGCGGTGGGAAAAAAGAGAACAAGTTCTCATTTGTTTGCTCGCGGTTTTCCTGTCAGGAAAACTGCTATGGAGCATACACATGGCCCGTTTTCCCGTCCAACAGCAAACATGACAGTTTTCCCGTCGGGAAAACCGATCGTGTGTACGAGGCATTCGTTTCACATTCTTCGCTTTTACCTTGTGGCTGAAGAAGCAGTCCTTAGCCTTGACCCTGCAACTTTGTCCCTTTAAGCCAACAAAGCCAAACCCAAAAACGTTTAGAAAAATGCACTGCAAATGCAGTTCTAAAATGCATGCAAAGCACATTCAAGTGTACGTCAAGCTCACATCAAACGCGCTTCAAACGTGCTTCAAATGCATGTTATGTGGAGTTTCTGATGTGAATGGGCCCTTAAGTATTAACGGGGCTGTAAAGGTTTGATTATGTTTTTTTTTTAAATACTTACCTCCACTCTGCAGGTCGATCCTGCTGTTCTGGGGTCCCACAGTGGCTTTCTCGGCTCCTCCCCGCTAAAGCTAACCCCCTCTGGGAAGCTCTTTCCCAAGGTGGTTAGCTTGCGGGCGTCTCCCGTGTCATACACTTGCCTTCCATAGACGCCAAGTGTATGACTCGGGTCCTGGATGTGATTGAAAGCCAATGGCTGTGCTGCTATCAATCTATCCAATCAACGGCCAGACTCTGTGGAGAACGGGCTCAGGGCTCAAGTAAGTAAAACGGGGGGGGGGGGGGTGGCATGACAGCAAGGTGTATTTTTACTTTAATGCATAGGATGCATTAAGGTGAAAAAACACGAACCTTTACAACCCCTTTAACCCCCCTGGCGGTATCCCCGAGCGTGACTCCGGGTGGTTTTTTTATGTAAAAATCGATATCCCCGAGTCGCGCTGAATATGCAGAGCCTGCAGCGCGCTGGCTTACCTTGTATCCAGGCATGGTTACTGTACTTACCTTGTCCCTGGATCCAGCGATGCATCCACGCTGTGTGAGCGAGTGGCGTCCTCCATTCGACTCACACAGTGCCCGATCTCCGTTCCCTGCGACGTAACGGCGCATGGGGGTGGAGACCGGCGGCAAATTCAAAAAAGTAAACAAACACATTACATACAGAATACTGTAATCTTATAGATTACAGTACTGTATGTAAAAAGTACACACCCCCCTTGTCCCTAGTGGTCTGCCCAGTGCCCTGCATGTTCTTTTACATAATAAAAACATTTTTTTTGTGCCTGCAAACTGTAGATTGTCCATAGCAACCAAAAGTGTCCCTTTATGTCAAAAGTGATTTTAGAGCAGCTAGAAAACAGCGATAATAAATGATAATCACTTGCAGAATTGAGCGATAGCGATTTGTGGGGAAATTCGTCATAAAAAAATAAAAGTAATGACAGTGACAATTCTGCAACTGAGCAAATTTCAGTAATTTTGATTTGATTACATTAGTGAATAATTTTTATTATAATTACATTATTATTTGTTATAATTATTTATAGTTAATTATTATATTATAATTTTATGATTTTGTGTTTCAAACTTTATCATACCAGAGATGTTTACTAGACTATTGTTTGGACAAATTTAAGTGAGTTATTCCTAAGAATTGCAGGCCTACAGTATAAAACGCAGAATTTCCATGCAAAATAATTGTACCGCTTTTGGTACGTAATTCCAGACAGAATCATACCGCCAGGGAGGTTAAGTATAAGGGCCAAGCAGGAGCTGATTATTTGACAGAAGTGCTTTCATGTTATTTCTACAGCATGAGGCTGCCCTCTGGTGTTCAATCAAGTATTAATTTCCAACTCTTTACATTATAAACAAGAACACAGTGAGGCCCCGTACACACGGCCGAGGTTCTCGCTGAAAATCAGCGAGAACCTCGCTGGAATGCACATTCCAGCGAGGACCTCGGCCGTGTGTACGGTCTCAGCGAGCTTCCCGTCGGGAAGCCCGTCGAGCCGAAATAGAGAGCACGCTCTCTATTTCCTCGACGGCCCGCCTGGAAGAATGGCTGGTTGCCATTCCCGACGGGCGGGTCGCCGAATTCGACGGCCGGGAGAGAACCTCGACGGGCGGAACGATGTGTTCTGCCCGTCGAGGTTCTCTGCCGTGTGTACGGCACCTAATACAAAAAAAAAAGCAATTCATCAATTGAAAAAAACACAGCTTATTGTAGATGACATAACATATAAAGAAATGGGAGTAAAAAATGGATTTGATAACAAAATACTCCTCTTGATAATAAAAGGGAAAAAATAAAAGCATATAGGAAAAAAAAATATTTCTTATAACTTCAAGCTCTTTTGGCCTGTTTTCTATAGATGTCAAAAAGTAAAAGAAGTGTAAAGATGTCCATAGAGAATGGTATACAGTGCCTTGAAAAAGTATCCATACCCCTTGAAATTTTACACATTTTGTCATGTTACAACCAAAAATCTAAATGTATTTTATTGGGATTTTATGTGATAGACCAACACAAAGTGGCACATAATTGTTAAGTAGAAGGGAAATTATAAATGGTTTTCAAAATGTTTTACAAATAAATATGTGAAAAGTGTGGTGTGCATTTGTATGCCCCCCCTCCCGAGTCAATACATTGTAGAACCCCCTTTCACTTGTCTCTACCAGCTTTGCACATCTAGAAAGTGATATTTTTGCCCATTCTTCGCAAAATAGCTCCAGATCTATCAGATTGGATGGAGAGTGTCTGTCAACGGCAACAAGTCTTGCCACAGATTCTCAATTGGATTTAGGTCTGGACTTTGACTGGGCCATTCTAACACATGAATTTGCTTTGATCTAAACCATTCCATTGATGCTCTGGCTGTATGTTTAGGGTCATTGACCTGCTGGAAGGGGCACCTCCGCCCCAATCTCAAGTCTTGCAGACTCTAAGGCCTCGTACACACGATCAAATCTGTCTGCTGGAAACAGTCTGCTAGACCGTTTCAGCAGACAGATTCGATCGTGTGTACGGGCAAACAGACGGATTTGGCCACCCGACAGATTTCAAAGCATGCTTTGAAATCTGTCGGCTGGGAACCCGTCCGCCCGACATGTCTGCTGGTTAGTATGCTAACCAGCAGACATGTCTTCTCGCACACGCGCCGAATGATTTCGACGCATGCGCGGAAGTGTTTTACTTCCTGGTGCTGTGACGTGGCGGCGTCAACGTCACCGCCACGTCACCGACACGTCAGCGCGCTGTCTGCTGGCGGGGATTTTGGTTTGGTCGTGTGTACACGCGAGCAAACCAAAATGCCAGCAGACAGATTTGTTCAAATCGGTCGGACAGACCGTTTTGAACAAATCGATTGACTCGTGTGTACGAGGCCTTACAGGTTTTCTTCTAAGATTGCCCTGTATTTGGCTCCATCAATCTTCCCATCAACTCTGACCAGCTTCCCTGTCCCTGCTGAAGAAAAGCATCCCCACAACATGATGTTACAACCACCATATTTCACTGTGGGGATGGTGTATTCAGGGTGATGTGCATCCGAAATTTTATTTTGGTCTCATCTGACCAAAACACCTTCTTTCACATGTTTGCTGTGTTCCTGACATGGCTTCTCACAAACTGCAAACAGGACTTCTTATGGCTTTCTTTAACCACTTCAATACAGTGCACTTAAACCCCCTTCTTATCCAGACCAATTTTCAGCTTTCGGTGCTCTCACACTTTGAATGACAATTACTCAGTCATACAACACTGTACCCAAATAAAAATTGCGTCCTTTTTTTACACAAATAGAGCTTTCTTTTGGTGGTATTTAATCACTTGTGGGTTTTTTATTTTTTGCGCTATAAATAAAAACAAAACGTGAATTTTGTAAAAAATTGCCCTTTTCTTTGTTTTTGTCATAAAATTTAGCAAATTAGTAATTTTTCTTCATAAATTTTGGACAAAATTTATACTGCTACATATCTTTGGTAAAAATAGCCGAAATTAGTGTATATTATTTGGTCTTTGATACATTTTCAGGGATTGGCACCATAGGTTGTAGACTCTATAACTTTCACAATCTGATCACACTTGAAGTACTGACGGCCTATCTAATTCTTGAGATACTAACAATTCAGAAAAGTACAAATACCCCCAAATTACCCCTTTTTAGAAAGTAGACATTCCAAGGTGACGGGTGACAGGGCAGGTCACTGATGGGTGACGGGTGACAGGGCAGGTCACTGATGGGTGACGGTGACAGGGCATGGTCACTGATGGGTGACGGTTGTACCGCTGATGGCAGTCTATTTATGTGACAGGTGCACTTTATATGGGTGACTGTTGGGTGACAGATGACAATTGGGGGGGGGGGGCAGGTGTGGTGTTGGAGCAGACACTAGACAGATCTGTAACTCACAATTTGTAGCTCTTCTCTCATCACACTGGAAGCGATGTGTGAGGAGAAAAGAGCTGGCAACAGGGAACACTCTGCCACCGACGGGCACGTGCAGCTCGCTCGCGATTGCGTGGATGCGCCGTGCTAAATGGGGTGTTACCATTCGTGATCAGCCGTCACTTCATCACGGCCAATTACATAGTAAACAGTGCATCCGCGCGGCTGTTCACCCCTGTCGGTGACGAGCGGTGTCTCGGTGACACGCCGCCACCGACAGTACAGGGATGCGCACATGCGATCGCGCGCATTCCCTATTTAAATGACAGGACGTCATATGACGTCCTGTCAGTACAATAGCGTAATTTGACGGTGTGCGGTTGTAAAGAGGTTAAACAATGGTTTTCTTCTTGCCACTCAATAAAGGCCAGATTTGTGGAGTGCATGACTAATAGTTGTCCTGTGGAGTTACCATGGGCATTTTGGCTGCTTCTCTGATTTATGTTCTCCTTGCCTGGCCTGTCAGTTTAGGTGGACGGCCATGTCTTAGTAGGTTTTCAGTTGTACCATACTCTTTCCATTTTTTGATGATAGATTGAACAGTGCTCAGTCAGATGCTCAAAGCTTGGGATATTTTTTTTATAACCTAAACCTGCTATAAACTTCTTCACAACCTTTTCCCTGACCTGTCTGGTGTGTTCCTTGGCCTTCTTGATAAGTTTTTTTCACTAAGGTTCTCTAACAATCTTCTGAGGCCTTCACAGAACAGCTGTATTCATACTGAGATTAAATTACACACAGGTGGACTCTATTAATTAGGTAACTTCTGAAATCAATTGGTTCCACTAGATTTCAGTTAGGGGTATCGGAGTAAAGGGGGCTGACTACAAATACACGCCACACTTTTCAGATATTTATTTCTTCCACTTCACAATTATGTGCCACTTGTGTTGGTCTATCACATGGGTCTCCAAACTTTCTAAACAAAGGGCCAGTTTATGGTCCTTCAGATTTTGGGGGGTCCAGACCAGGGCCATTGGGAGTAGAAAATGTCCAGGTTTCCAGTGGGAGTAAATAATACCATATCTTTGGTGTCAGTAGGAGGACTAGTCCCCCATCGTTGGTGTCAATGGAAAGAATTGATGGTGTCAGTTGGAGGAATAGTGCCTCATTGGTGTCAGCAACATTAATTATGCTCCATTGGAGTTGGGTGGAACAATTCCCCAAGGGCCGCATTAAGGCAAGCAAAGGGCTGCATCTGGCCCCAGGGACGCATTTTGGAGACCCCTGGTCCATCACATAAAATCCCAATAAAAAACATTTACGTTTTTGGTTGTAACATGACAGAATGCGTTCCACCAGGGGGAAGTGACATCACCAGAAGGGAGGCATATGATGTCCAGTCATACCTCCGTTTCACCCCCTCTGGGCATCCTTAGGAAGCGCAAGGGAAGTGAAGGGTCTTAAGCTTCTGGAGAGTTTTGTTTCAATGTCTTTCCAATCAGATGTGCTGCAGTGCTCATGTGCTAACAATGATCACGCTGATAGGAGAGGGGAGCAGAGTGATAGAGGGATCATCTAATCCATGGGTGTCAAACACAAGGCCCACGAGCCAAATAAGGCCCTCCAGGCCATTTAATGTGGCCTTAGCAACTCTCAGTTAGAGGAGAGCTCCAGCTCTCCTCTGGTCCTACTTCAGACCCTTACTTTATGCTTTCAGGCAATGCATCCAGCTTCTTTCCAGCAGCAGCATAAGGAAAGGGGGGTACACTGTGATGTAAGTGGGGAACAACTTCTGATGGTGGGGTGGCTCTTGACATCTAATGTAAGGTGAGGGGGATGCGCTGGACATCTAATCTTACAAATACAACAGGCCCTTTTGAGGGCAATCATAATACTGATGCGGCCCACAATGAAATTGAGTTTGACACCCCTGATTTAATCAATCTGCTGCTTCTCCTTGTCACAGGCTGTGGAAGGGACAAGACCTAACTGTATTTCTTATATGCAGTTAAGGTCTCCTGGCTGGCTGGGCAATATGGCAGATGTGAGCAAATCTCAGCAATAGATGGACAGAAATGCAAATCCTATAACAGATATAACAACACTCATACTGTATATGTATTTCATCTGTGCATCAGAGTTCAGCTTCAAGTAGAAAAAAAAAATCTGATTAAGAACAGGAAGTCATGAGAAATGCACCAATGGGGACACAAAGAAACACATTTTAATAATGTGGGGAAAGATTTTTAATAACGTGAAGAAGGAAACTAAACTTCTGACAGACATTTTATTGCTGTATGTTTCTTCCTTTCTTCCTGGAAATCACACAGAGGAAAACATAAATGGGAGAAAAATCTCCTCAATGATGTCACAGACAAATCTAAAAACTTGAGAAAAAATTGAACTCTTCACCAGGGCTGCTGTTACAAATTATGGGGCCCATGCAGCCTACCTGCCAGGCCCCCCGCCCCCCCCCCCTTTTTTTTTTTACATTCTTTTAACAGCCTTGTTGAGAATTTTTGTATCTGAGCTGAAAGTAATGTGCTGTGGGCTTGTTCATCCAGTTAGGTGAGTAGTGCAATTTTTAAGATGAAATTGCAAATAAAATAAGAAACACGCTTTATCGGAATGTCAATTATTTGCTTTGAAATTTAAACAACAGCCATGTATCACAGGGCAATTCCAGACTAAAAGCGAAATTTAGAGCTCAATCAGGTATGGAAATCTTTAAAAAAGTTTAATAAAGTAATGTGATATACCCAACCCTGCTGTTTTTTATCTGCATAGCATAATACTGCAGAGTCCATGTCCCTTTTGATCACTGTTGACCATCTCCATACTGGTTACATGCATTTAGAAGTCTCTATCTGCTGTAAGTCAGTCTAAGTACCACACCATCCAGCCTCAAATCAAATAGAATATTCCCATTGCCCCTGTGCTGAGAACCGGTATCAACATAAGTCAAAGCATATATATGCTTTAATTTTCTTGGCCACGCAGGATCTTCTCATCAAGCATCACATGTCTGATAAAGGGGCCCTGAGCTCCCTGAAATGTCACCATTTACAACGATGATGTGATCAAAAGGCCAACTATCCAGGAGAAAGTTAACTATCAAAGGCAAGTTCTCTCCTGGCACTCACTTCCCCAGACTCTTATTGTATTTTCTGGCTCACGGGTATCAAAATGGGTCAAATTTTTTTTTTTTGCAACACTCCTCCCCCCCCCCCTCCCCCGTGTCCTCCATTCCTTCCAATAGTGCTTTCACTTCAGTGTTTCCACATCTTCCACATAAATCTTCATCTCCTCATGTAAACCTCTCCCAAAAATGTAAAAAACACCTATAGTGCAGTAATTATAAAATGACCAACAAAAGTTACTATATTGTGCTCACATGTAAATCAACAGTGATGAGTGACTTCTCAGCCCTCTTGCTTATCAACTATCCAAATGGCATTAAAACTCAATGGGGGTTCTTACTCTTTCCTGTCCTATCCAAAACCAAACCAAAAAAGTTCTCCAGAGTTCTGATTTAATTAGTTTAGATTTGAAAAATAACTGTACATAAAGAGGTTGTAAATCCATTCTGTAAACTTGTAACTACAGGTAAGCCTATAATAAGTCTTACCTGTAGGTACCATGGATACCTCCTAAACCTGCACTGTTTAGGAGATATTCACACCTCATGCAGCCGTTGATGTCCCTGTCGCATTCGCTCTAAGGGGACTGTATACCCGTGCTGTCTCTTCAGAGCTCTGCGCCATGATCAGTGACTCCCGTGCACATGAATGGGAGTGATGTTATCACGATGCGGCCAATCAGAGGGCTTTTTAATAAAAAAATGTAAAAAAATGTAATACATTTTTGACACGGTTTAAAGCACAGTTCCACCCAAAAGTGAAACTTCTGCTTATCTGATTCCTCCCCCCTCCAGTGCTACATTTGACATCTTTCGGGGGGAGTGGGTCCCTGCAGTAGGGACACGGCTGCCATTGCTGTATTCCAGGACAGGTAAGTGTCCAAATATTAAAACTCAGCAGCTACAGTATGTGTAATGGGAGGAGGATGTTGTCTATGTCTATCAGAGACCTGCATTGGTCTTGTGGGCAAGGTATATAGACGACATCCTTCTCCTATTAAATGGAGATGCGATAGTCTCAGGGGCTTATTGGTCAACAGGGAGGAGGTACATTTCTTGGACTTGAGGTTAAAAATGTAATCAGACAGACTAATTACATCAACATATTTTAAATCCACTGACAGGAATGCTTACATTCCCCTAGACCAGGGGTCTCAGAACTTTTCAAACAAAGGGCCAGTTAATTGTCTTTTAGACTTTAGGAGGGCCGGATTGCAGCCAGTGGGGGTAGAAAATGTCCCAGGCCCAGCATTGGTTAGAGTAAATATGGCCTCATAGTTTGCAGTCAGTAGGATAAGGAGTAGTGCCCCTATTAGTAGGAGTAATTGTATCCCATCATTGGTAAATTGTGCCCCCTTGTTGGCGTCAGTGGGAAGAAGAGTGCCTCATATCAGTGGGAGGAATAAAGCCCCAAGGGCCGGATAAAGGCTAGCAAAGGGCCACATCTGGCCCTCGGGCCGCAGTTTGTAGACCCCTGCGCTAGACAGCTGTCACCATAGAACTTGGCTAAGAGCGGTTCCTAAAGGACCATATACAAGGTTGAGACCGAATTGCACGAGGGTTGAGGAATTTAATGAACAGGTGGGGGTACTCACCAAAAGATTTGTTAATAAAGACTATGAGGTAAATACTCTTAACAACATAGTTAACCAGATTTAGCAAACCGATAGGAGCCTATTGCTAAGGACACAAGAATCCAGGGAGGCAGTGGGGGATAATAAGGAGCCATTCATACCTTTTTATTACAACCTATTCGACACAACATTGATGTAAAAAAATATATATATTCAAAAACATTGGCACATTTTGTGCAATGATAAGATTTTAAGATCCTCCTTACCTCCCAAACTTCAAGTAGTCTTTAGAGGGGTTCCTTCAATAAAAGATAAAATTGCTCCTAGTATTTTGAATCCACCATCAAAACCTACTCTTTTTTTTCAGAATCTCTTGGATTGTATAGGCCAGATTCAGGTAGCCCGGTTTAAAATTACGCGGGCGTAACATAGCTCTGATACGCTACGCCGCCGTAAATTAGCGAGGCAAATACTGTATCCACCAAGTTACGGCGGCGTAAATGGGCCAGCGTAAGCCCTGGTAATTCAAATGTGAATGAGGTGGGTGTGTTTTATGGTAATGTGTTGTGACCTCACGTTTTTTATGTTTTTTTTAAACTGCGCATGCGCCGACCGTGGACGTATCCCAGTGCGCATGCTCCAAATTATGACGCTACGACGCATTTTTTTCGACGTGAACGTAATTGACGTAAATCCCTATTCACGGACGAGTTACGCAAACGACGTAAAATCTGAAAAATTTGACGCGGTCCCGACGTCCATACTTAACATAGGATGCTCCATCTTGTTGGTAGTTTATCTTTACGCCGGAAAAAATGCCTTACATAAATGGCGTAAATTCACTGCATTTAGGAGATCACAGTCACAGACAAATACATTTTTATTATCAGTGATCTAGAACCTTTCCTTCCCATCCCACCCCTTTTGAAAATGTAGAAAGTTACCTAGAGTTAATGAATAAAGAGTGAATGAGGGCGCTTGAAAAATATAATGCTCTATCTATATGGTAGAGAGGATAATCCCAATAGAAAATGTAGATAAATGTATCATAAAAATGCCAACTTGTCAACAATCCATAATGACATTTACCAAGGTGCAAAGTATCAACCAATCATGCAATCAATCTCCTTGAGAAAAACACTTTGACAAAAAATGGCTTGTGAACACAATATAAAAATTTGTTGAAAATAAATAAAAGCTGTGCATATGATTAGAGAAAATTGTCTCTGGCGTGCATTACTTGGAAAATGACACCCGTTTTATTCATAGGACAGTGGAATTCTGTCCTACACAAAAAGAGTGGTGCATTAAGAAAAATTATGAAATTATAATTTTTATAAAGAAGGTAAAGTCCAGTGCAAAACTTGAAATGAAAATAGATGTGCAGGAATGCAGGGTATCTGATCACAGACGTGCTTGGCAGCCTTTCACCATCGAGATTCTTAATATCACCACAACGTGCTGAAAAATAATTATGCGCTTACCACAGATCAAGACCTCTTAATTAAAAGCAGGTCATACAAGCTGGACAGGATAAGTGCCTGTTTCACTGGAGGCAAGCCCTGGACTCAGATGCAGCAGGATCTTGGAACCATAACGCTCATAATAAAAACAAAGAGAATATGGGGAAAACCCATAGTGCTTTATCTTTATTAAAAAATTAAAATGCACAAATAAACAGCCGGGTGGCCTCTTACTTTGTAACGTGCCTGCCTGGCACTGGGACTGACAGCGCAATGTAGGTTCTCACCGGGGACCCGCTTGGGTGCACAGTTGATCCGATGGATGCTGGTTGCGATGTGCGATGTTTGGTCGGGCAGAGGCAGGGCACTGGAGGATCAGCCGGGTAAGGATTAT
Organism: Rana kukunoris; assembly: GCA_029574335.1. NCBI lineage: Eukaryota > Metazoa > Chordata > Amphibia > Anura > Ranidae > Rana > Rana kukunoris. The sequence continues at coordinate 662,347,426 of CM056049.1, forward strand.
GCCAAACTTCGCCGCTGACATATGTTTCGTAACTGTGTACGTCATCAGGGGGGCGTGTTTGGCCGCTAAGGATTGTGGTTTATGTAGGCTGAAGGGAGGCGCTGGATGTCAATCAATAGGGCAAACCGCCATAAGCAGCGCAGTCCCAGAGCCGTGCAGCTTCACTAGCACGGACTTAGACACAAAAACACCATCACAATCCCTGCTACTAAAATTAAAATTAAAACTTTAAAAACCATACAAAAGGGTAATAATACTAGTGACTGTAATCACAGATGGACATCATTAGTAGGCCAAAGAAAACTACTTATATTCATACAAAGAAAACACCTTGCTTGTTGTTCCACATTCATCGTGATGTAAATCTACACAAGCAAAGTACTTTCTGGTAATTAGTAATTAGGAGACTTGTTGGTGAGGGAAGTCGATGATTAAATCTCTCTTCCCTAGTAATGGTGGTCTAGATATAAATGTATATGCTTGAAAGGCTAGTAGCAAAATAAATGAGGTCTAAGTTGGAGACTAAATTGCTCTCCAGTGGCACCTACTGGTCCCAATAGGTACCGCTGGAAGAAATGAATGGATTCTATGATATAGATATTATAGGGAATATAGAGATGGGGGTGTGTCCGCCACGTATCCTCACAAAACCCACTGCATCTCTATCTTCCCAATAGCCCCTTCTTACTATATTCCCTTTATTCCAAGAGAAGCGGGGAGACTATATCTTTAGAAAAAAACATCTCTGGAAATGCATAATATAGAATGAGGTTAACCCCCTCATATGATTGTTAATCATTGGCTAAAAAGCAATTGAGATCTAATTCCACATTCATTCCCAAAGGATGCATGCTCTTTAGCTTGTGTATCCACATCGTTTCATTTTGGGACACACTGCGTGTCATATGTGTCCCTCTCCAATGTTTGGTGGTTAGATCTATTCCAAAGAAGGTACACTGGGTGGGATCACTTTGATGTATTTCCATAAAGTGTCGGGATACACTATGGTTTGGGAATTTATTGCAAATATTAGCCAGATGTTCATTTACTCTGATTCTAAGTTTTCGAGTTGTTCTCCCTACATATTGGAGGGGACACGTACATTCAAGGATGTAGGTGACATGGTCAGAGTTACATGTAATGAATGGTGTAATTTGAAATTCCTCATTTGTAATATATGATTTGAAGTTTTGTCTTTTTTTAGAAGCTCCTGGTCGACGGGTTGTTTTACATGCTTTGCACCTAGTGCAATGATAGAAACCCGGGAGGTCCAAAAAAGTTTTGGGTCTTTCTGGTGGGTCGGGAACATTTCGTGCGATTTTATTTCTTAGACTATGTGCTCGCTGATAAATGAATTTTGGTGTTTTTGAAATGCATGTTTGGAGATTTTGGTCTTTGAGTAAGATTGGCCAATGTTTTTTATATATGGCTTCAATTTCTTTGTACTGTCTGTTAAACCCCGAAATTAATGCTGTCTCTCTTTTCTGTTCCTTTTTTGGTTGTTTGGTGAGAAGGGATTGTCTTTCTATCTCAGATGCAGCAGGATCTTGGAACCATAACGCTCATAATAAAAACAAAGAGAATATGGGGAAAACCCAAGCAAAGTATCTGGTACCACATGCCCCTAAAGTTCCTGTACTATATACAGTACCAAAGATTCATAAAAACATAGAGAAGCCCCCTGGGAGACCAATAGTAAGTGGAATTGGGTCACTTTTTTCAAGATTAGGAGAATATCTAGACACCTTTTTCAAGCCATTGGTAAGCAAAAGTCCGTCGTATTTAAAAGATAGTCGAGATTTAATCGTAGATGTTCAACAGCTGACAGCCACACAGCAAACAATCATGGCCACAATAGATGTTGAGTCTTTGTATACTAACATAAGACATCAAGATGCAATCCAAGCACTAAAATGGGCACTCAACCAAGATGCCACAATGCCACTGGATCAAATCAACTACCTATTGAAAGGGCTACAATTAGCCATGAACAACAATTACTTTTGGGCCAATGGCCACTACTACAATCAGCAAGTAGGAGTGGCCATGGGGGCACGTTATGCTCCCAGTGTAGCCAACATAGTTTTGAACAAGTGGGAGCAAGAGTCAATATTTAAGCAAAGACATGATTCGTTGAAGTTTTATAAACGCTACATCGACGACGTGATCGTCATTTGGGAGGGTTCAGAAATTGACCTCCTTCAGTATGTCACCAATATGAATCAAAATAATTAGGGTTGTCCAGATACCGATACTAGTATCGGTATCGGGACCGATACCAAGTATTTGCGGGAGTACTTGTACTCGCGCAAATGCTCCCGATACCTAAATAGAATACTTTTTTTGTATTTATCAACATGTTCTGTGAAAAAATTTTGAGTTTTTTACTACTGCGTGACAAGAAAATAAAATTTTTTTATTCATTTTTACTAATTTTTATTCTTTTATAATGTCTTGAGTTAGAGTTCTTCATAATTCTAAAGAAAATATCCTTAGTCTGTATTGTGGTTTGAAAACTGTCACATGACATTTAAAAAAAGTATCGGTATTCGGTATCGGCAAGTACATGAAAAAAAGTATCGGTACTTGTACTCGGTCCTAAAAAAGTGGTATCGGGACAACCCTAAAAATAATTATGGACTCAAATTTACAGCTGAAATCAGTAAAATATCTGTGAACTATCTAGACCTAACAATAAGAAAAAATCAGGCAAATTTTGAAACTCAAATCTTTTTCAAACCGACGGATCGGAATGGATTCGTTCCAACATCAAGTTGTCATCACCCACGATGGCTTAATGGAATTCCGAAAGGGCAATTTATGAGATTAAAGAGAAATTGTGCTAGAGAAGAAGTCTATCAAACACAAGCAGACCAACTAATGTCCAAATTCCTAGAAAAAGGATATTCAAAAAAGACAATAGAAAAAGCAAAAAATGAAGTCTCGAAGATAGAAAGACAATCCCTTCTCACCAAACAACCAAAAAAGGAACAGAAAAGAGAGACAGCATTAATTTCGGGGTTTAACAGACAGTACAAAGAAATTGAAGCCATATATAAAAAACATTGGCCAATCTTACTCAAAGACCAAGATCTCCAAACATGCATTTCAAAAACACCAAAATTCATTTATCGGCGAGCACATAGTCTAAGAAATAAAATCGCACAAAATGTTCCTGACCCACCAGAAAGACCCAAAACTTTTTTGGACCTCCCGGGTTTCTATCATTGCACTAGGTGCAAAGCATGTAAAACAACCCGTCGACCAGGAGCTTCTAAAAAAAGACAAAACTTCAAATCATATATTACAAATGAGGAATTTCAAATTACACCATTCATTACATGTAACTCTGACCATGTCACCTACATCCTTGAATGTACGTGTCCCCTCCAATATGTAGGGAGAACAACTCGAAAACTTAGAATCAGAGTAAATGAACATCTGGCTAATATTTGCAATAAATTCCCAAACCATAGTGTATCCCGACACTTTATGGAAATACATCAAAGTGATCCCACCCAGTGTACCTTCTTTGGAATAGATCTAACCACCAAACATTGGAGAGGGACACATATGACACGCAGTGTGTCCCAAAATGAAACGATGTGGATACACAAGCTAAAGAGCATGCATCCTTTGGGAATGAATGTGGAATTAGATCTCAATTGCTTTTTAGCCAATGATTAACAATCATATGAGGGGGTTAACCTCATTCTATATTATGCATTTCCAGAGATGTTTTTTTCTAAAGATATAGTCTCCCCGCTTCTCTTGGAATAAAGGGAATATAGTAAGAAGGGGCTATTGGGAAGATAGAGATGCAGTGGGTTTTGTGAGGATACGTGGCGGACACACCCCCATCTCTATATTCCCTATAATATCTATATCATAGAATCCATTCATTTCTTCCAGCGGTACCTATTGGGACCAGTAGGTGCCACTGGAGAGCAATTTAGTCTCCAACTTAGACCTCATTTATTTTGCTACTAGCCTTTCAAGCATATACATTTATATCTAGACCACCATTACTAGGGAAGAGAGATTTAATCATCCACTTCCCTCACCAACAAGTCTCTTAATTACTAATTACCAGAAAGTACTTTGCTTGTGTAGATATACATCACGATGAATGTGGAACAACAAGCAAGGTGTTTTCTTTGTATGAATATAAGTAGTTTTCTTTGGCCTACTAATGATGTCCATCTGTGATTACAGTCACTAGTATTATTACCCTTTTGTATGGTTTTTAAAGTTTTAGTTTTAATTTTAATTTTAGTAGCAGGGATTGTGATGGTGTTTTTGTGTCTAAGTCCGTGCTAGTGAAGCTGCACGGCTCTGGGACTGCGCTGCTTATGGCGGTTTGCCCTATTGATTGACATCCAGCGCCTCCCTTCAGCCTACATAAACCACAATCCTTAGCGGCCAAACACGCCCCCCTGATGACGTACACAGTTACGAAACATATGTCAGCGGCGAAGTTTGGCATAATCCTTACCCGGCTGATCCTCCAGTGCCCTGCCTCTGCCCGATCAAACATCGCACATCGCAACCAGCATCCATCGGGTCAAATGTGCACCCAAGCGGGTCCCCGGTGAGAACCTACATTGCGCTGTCAGTCCCAGTGCCAGGCAGGCACGTTACAAAGTAAGAGGCCACCCGGCTGTTTATTTGTGCATTTTAATTTTTTAATAAAGTTAAAGCACTATGGGTTTTCCCCATATTCTCTTTGTTTTTATTATGAGCGTTATGGTTCCAAGATCCTGCTGCATCTGAGTCCAGGGCTTGCCTCCAGTGAAACAGGCACTTATCCTGTCCAGCTTGTATGACCTGCTTTTAATTAAGAGGTCTTGATCTGTGGTAAGCGCATAATTATTTTTCAGCACGTTGTGGTGATATTAAGAATCTCGATGGTGAAAGGCTGCCAAGCACGTCTGTGATCAGATACCCTGCATTCCTGCACATCTATTTTCATTTCAAGTTTTGCACTGGACTTTACCTTCTTTATAAAAATTATAATTTCATAATTTTTCTTAATGCACCACTCTTTTTGTGTAGGACAGAATTCCACTGTCCTATGAATAAAACGGGTGTCATTTTCCAAGTAATGCACGCCAGAGACAATTTTCTCTAATCATATGCACAGCTTTTATTTATTTTCAACAAATTTTTATATTGTGTTTACAAGACATTTTTTGTCAAAGTGTTTTTCTCAAGGAGATTGATTGCAAGATTGGTTGATACTTTGCACCTTGGTAAATGTCATTATGGATTGTTGACAAGTTGGCATTTTTATGATACATTTATCTACATTTTCTATTGGGATTATCCTCTCTACCATATAGATAGAGCATTATCTTTTTCAAGCGCCCTCATTCACTCTTTATTCACTACTTGCAGCGCACCACTGTACCCACTGAGGAGCAGCTGTTTGCTACGTTGGTTGTCCAACGCAGTAAAATATTAAGTTTCTATCACTTAGAGTGATACACCTTATTAATTTATCTACTGTCGCGGAAATCACTCCACTTTTACCTAGAGTTAATACCTGTAGTTATTTTTAGGGCTGTTACTGATTAAAATTTTGTGTTCGATTAATCGATTATTTTTTTAATCGATTAATCGACTAATTTCGATTAATTATAAACGCACATAAATGTGGTATACACTATATACAATCACCCGACACTAGTTAGTTTCCACAATCCATGAATTAACTTCACAGTTCACACAAATTTGTTCCTATTAAACTTAAAGAAAAATGTAGAAAGTTAGTTTAACTTTAATTATAAAACGTATCTAATATATTGACTGTCAGTCACTTTATAGTAGGCATCGCTTTAGCCAGTCACACAGACATGCCAGAGTGTTTACATTTTCTGGAAGCAGACATGATCGCATTTTATTGACAATATACCCTGAAGAACTGAACAGTCTTTCGCACGGAACATATGTTGCCGATACACAAAGAATTGTCTGCACAAAACTGCTTTGGACAGGAAAACTATGGTTATTTTTGCCCCCTTTCCCTGATGGAGCCTGATGCATCCTCCTGCTTCACAGATGCAAAGGTACCTCAATCCAATGGGTGCAGTTTGGTCATATCCAGCAGGGTAAGTCTCACTGTTCAGGCTGTCCGATGATGTCAAGAATTTTAAACGATCAAAAGAATTTTGATCGATCAAAAAAATTAAAGATTAATCGATGAATTAATCTTTAATTTCCCCAGCCCTACTTATTTTATTTCCCCTCTGCTCTCTCCCCTACAGATTAGTGCATGTTTTACAATGGTACATTTTCTTGTTAGCCACTAGATGGAGCTCCACCCTCAGACCTGTTATACTACTGCATATCCCCAATGGCAGTGATTCTTAACTTTGCTAGTGCCGTGACCCCTTGATAAAATGTCCCAAGTTGTGGGGACCCCCAACGGTAAAATTTTCGTAGCGTGGGTTGTCAGCACCCAAGGCAAGTAATTTACGCCCCTAACCCACAGACATTTAGTGCTCCCTGAGTCCCTTCCACTAGTACAGTATTAAAACCCCTTATAATACAGTTTAGGATGTACCACTCTTTCTGTTCTCCTTTCTTTCCCTTTTATCTCTCTCCTTCCTAATTTCTTGTTTTTTCCCCAACTCTCTCTCTCTTTCTTGTTAGTCATAGTTAGTCATAGTTAGTCAGGTTGAAAAAAGACACAAGTCCATCCAGTTCAACCATAAAAAAATATATAAACAAACAAAATAAAACACAGTACATCCCATACACCCAACTCCATACCCACAGTTGATCCAGAGGAAGGCAAAAAACCCCAGCAGAGCGATGATCCAATTTGCTACCGGAGGGGAAAAAATTCCTTCCTGATCCCCCGAGAGACAATCGGATTTACCCCGGATCAACTTTACCTACAGAACTTAGTACTCAGTTATATTATGTGTATTTAGGAAAGAATCCAGGCCCTTCTTAAAGCAATCTACTGAGCTGGCCAGAACCACCTCTGGAGGGAGTCTGTTCCACATTTTCACAGCTCTTACTGTGAAGAAACCTTTCCGTATTTGGAGGTGAAATCTCTTTTCCTCCAGACGTTCTTTCTCTTATTCTTTCTTTTTCTTTTCCTTTGTTCCTCCCCCTCTTTTACACCACTTCTTTCCATGTATTCTCTATTTTTATCCCTTATCTTAACCCTTGGTGGGGGGGGGGGTGTATGAGTGACAGGGCTGGTGGGGAGTGGTGAGATCAGTGGCAGTTCTGGGGGGAGTTCTGATCAGCCAACTTAGGTGCTCTTGATCAAGGTCATTTGCTGATCTGAGAACTGTAGTGGGGACTTTTAATGGCAACTATAATCACAGGTAGTGTTACTCACTGTGTCTCCAGCTCTGTGGTGTCTCAGCAGTGACACCTAAGCCAAAATCAGGAGATAGGGTCTCCTCCAGCCCCTCCCACTTCACATTCCTCACCAGTCAGCTCTATCCTACTCTATCCAAAACGTTAAGTACATCATTTAAATTTACATTAAAATCTAATCGAAAGCCTCTTGGCAGAAGTCTTTGAATCCACAAATGCTGGTCTTTGACATATTATGCTTTATTACTCCTTTCAAAGGATCCATTAAGATGAATGGCTCAGAACACAATTGTGTGTTAGCGCAATCCTTACCATTACCATACCATATGAAATCCTTACTTAATTCTAGCTGCTCTATTAACCACTTAAGCCCCGGACCATTTTGCTGGCCAAAGACCAGAACACTTTTTGCGATTCGGCACTGTGTCGATTTAACTAACAATTGCACGGTCGTGCGATGTGGCTACCAAACAAAATTGACGTCCTTTTTTTCCCACAAATAGAGCTTTATTTTGGTGGTATTTTTATCACCTCTGCTGTTTTTATTTTTTGCACTATAAAAAAAAAATAGATCGTCAATTTTGAAAAAAAAGCAATATTTTTTACTTTTGCTATAATAAATTATCCTCAAAAAAACATCTAAAAAAAACATATTTTTTCTTAGTTTAGGCCGATACGTATTCTTCTATATATTCTTTGTAAATAAGCGTATATTGATTGGTTTGCGCAAAAGTTATAGCATCTACAAAATATGAAATAGTTTTATGGGATTTTTATTGTCATTTATTTTTTTACCAGTAATGGCAGCGATCTGTGATTCTTATCGTGACTGCGACTTTATGGCAGACACATCGGACACTTTTGACACATTTTTGGGACCATTGTCATTTTTACAACGATCAGTGCTATAAAAATGCACTGATTACTTTGAAAATTACACTGGCAGTGAAGGGGTTAACCACTAGGTGGCGCTGAAGGGGTTAAGTGTGCCATAAGGCGTGCTTCTAACTGTAGGGGGATGGGCTGTGTGTGACATGACAGTGATCACAGCTTTCGAAATCTGTCACTAGGAAGACTGGGGAAATGCTTGTTTACATCAGCATTTCCCCATTCTTCCTCACCGTGACACGATCGCAATTATGCCCGCGGACATTGAGTCCAAGGGACCCGAGGTTGGAGTTACAGAGCTCACGGCGGGTCACTTATCAAAGCGGCGGTTAACCAAATTAAAGTAGTATGAAAATAGAAGTGTCTTTAGCCCACAGCAGCCTCCCCAGGCTCTGGAAGGATCACCACAATAATGCCAGGATCCACCTCGATGAGTCAATGGCAGCTGGCTCAGCCTTTCGGCACACTGCTGAGAGCCTGAGCCAGCCACTATGGTCTCCTCCCCAGCCTGGTGCTCCAGTGAGCACTGATGGGGCTGAGCAGAATGTGGTGACTGACAATCACTGCTCTTTGCTCCAAGCAGATCAAGAACTGAGTAATCAGTGGTCGTTTGACCACTACCTTCTTGGGCACCTTCATGTAGCACTGGTATTTTTGCCATATAATGCTAAAGATGGCATACCACTAGAGGGAGCCAAACACCAATGTGAGCGAGATATGTTTTAACTTACATATGCAGAGCAGAAAAATGTTTATCTTGTGAAAAGACTCACTTACCCATGAACACTAGGTGGCTGAACTGCATGCTGGGTGGATATAAAAGACAGAGTGGAGCCATTTCCTGCCTCTTTCTGGGCGCATGGCCTGCCTGCAAGGATCTGTGAAGAAGTGTTCAGAAGAGGGCCTACATCGTGCAGAGCAGAACAACATCCATTGACTCTGCCTTACCACAGTGTGCTGGAGAAGCAGTGTGATTGGGTCTGAGGATCCAGGACCCTTGACGGAGCCAAGTGGATGTCCAGTTTGACAGTGCTGACTGGCAGCAGGATTGAGATAACTGGAGCGGAGGTTCACAACTTTCCAGGCCTGGTGTGGTGAGAGGGCTGTCGCCCAGAAGTTCTTTAACACCCTTAACACACTTAGACTCATTTCACAAAGTTGCTGGGACCTGTAGTCCTACAGGGAGGTCTCATTCAAATAGACTGAGTTCAATCAGGCCTAAATGCCTATGCTTCATTGAGGGCTGACTGACAGTTAAGGTATACCTACACCGAAGGCATCTACAAGTGTGTTTTACAGCAGGAACTGTATTAACTTTTCAGTTATGTTACTTCATTACTTCATTACATATACAAACACTGCAGTATAATAGCTAGCTGAAGAAAGAAGACCAGAGACTACACTTCTTCACAGGGAGGGTTTGTGCTTTGGATGCAGTAAGACAAAAGGCTGCCTTATACCTCAGGGGAAGCTCTTGAGAAATTGTATTGTGCTGTGTTGATATCCTTGCATTGGTATGTTTGGTGCGGCCGTACTGGAAGTGGGAAGGTGGTCAGTGTCAAGGCATTGTCACTCTGAGCATTAGTCCCACTTGGAGACGCGCCGCAGTAGAGGCTCAAGGGACCTTTAAGTGTTATTAGTTTGTGTACACTCATTGCACTATTATAGTAAGTTTGTATGTTGATACAGTTATTATAAATACTGTCTTTATACCAGTTCCAGTAAACTTACATCCTAGTTGATCACAATTGGTGTGAAGCTTGTTCATTATTCTAACAGGTGGAACAACGGATGCCCAGATAACGGTAAAAGTACACTATATACACATTGTTATGGTGGGATTGTTCCGTTTAGTGAAAGTTTCATATCAGCACTGCACCACAGCTGTGTCAAAGGGAGCGAGACCAAATCATTGGGGGGTTGTTAAAGCAGAGTACAGGCCCAATCAATTACCAGCAGCTCCTTCGGGGGTAAGTGCTACACGTGGGGGCTCGTCCGGGATCCTGTCTCTCTGCAAGTGAAACCCGCCCTTTTGGTGCTAGTATGGACCCCCTTACAGTGGTTCAGTGGTGCAAAGAAGAAGGCGCACGCCCAGAAGCGAGTGTGGCGGTCGAACTCCCGGGTGAGAACTGGGATAAGGAGGAGGTCAGGACCATTGTAAAACATTTGTCTCCTCATAGGAAAGCTTGGGTAATTGCCCTCAGGCCAGCCCGAGGGACTGACCGCACCCATGCCCTATTGGAATGGAAAGAGAAAGTACCAGGGTGTTTCCGTGGGAAGAGTGTGCAGCTGACTGACAAGATGAAGATTTGCATAACACATCCACAGACTCCAGACAAGAGCGCTACCAGTTCAAAGCAGGGGGAGTCAGCTTCAAGGAAAGGGTACTCCCGGCCAAATCTGACCACAAGTGGGCTAGAGTTCGTCACGCCCAGGAGGGACAGGGATGAAGTGCTAAGCACCTTCAAGAAGGATCCCCAACTGGAGCAGCAATTAGCTACTTTAAAGCGACAGTATCGCATTATACAAGAGGAGTTCCAGGAAACCTCTAGAATGATTGAGGAGCAGGTAAAAGAGCTAAGTACTAAGAGCAAGGGCTCAAGCGGCAGCCATCTGAAACAAAAACCTGCCTCAGTTACTCAAAGACTTCCCCATCGTGACTTGCCAGAAGTAACAATCAAAAAGGACTTTAAGATTGCTGGCCGGATAGGCGAAAAAGGAAGAGAAAGACAAGCTGTCCTATACAAACCTCATGTGTCAGATCGACATGGGGCTACAGAAAGGGTATCCTGAGTCTGAGATTGTGGAAGCAGTGGTAGAAGCCATTAGTCCCGGTCTAAGTATCAGAAACATGCTGGAGATGAAGAATGGACTAACCCTAGTGCAACTTAGGAGAATATTGAAAAGCCATTTCAAGAAGGAAAATGCTTCTGAACTTTATCACCAACTGATAAATCTGGCACAGGACAGTGGTGAGACTCCTCAGAATTTCCTGGTCAGAGCTATTGAGCTGAAGGACCACCTGTTGTTAGCCTCACAGGGAGAAGACTCAGATGAGCACTTTGGGACTGATATGATCCAAAAGAAATTCCGGAGGACCGTGACCACAGGACTAAGAAGTGACTGTGTCAAGTTTCAGCTAAGGCAGTATTTAGATGATCTGTCCATTTCAGATGAGGTTCTCATCGAAAAAACTGGTGAAGCAGTTAATATGGAGATGTCTGTTTCATCTGTGGAGGTGAGGGTCACTACCAGCGAGTATGTCCTAGCCCGAGGGGAGCAGCAGATTGGAGTAGACCTCAGAGAAGTGACCCAAGGATCGAGGGAAGATATGGGCCGTCAGGAAGAATTTTCCTTGAAACTGAGAGGGAGCAACAGAGAAGACCCAAAGTATATGTTGTCTCAGTGAGCAATGCTCATAGGCCTTCCAAGCGATACCAGAAAAGGCGTCCCCAACGCCAGAAGCTGAAGAAAGCACGAGTTCAGTCATGCCAGCCCATTGTTCCAGATGCTCGCAACAGGTTTCCTGCTCAGTTAGTAGGACCTTCGTCCATAATGCCTGTCCTGATTGAAGGAATCTACACAAGAGCCCTCCTTGTTTCAGGTGCTCAAGTAACTTTGTTGACCAGAGGTTTCTACAAGAGGTATTTGTCGTACATGCTCCTGCAAAAGTTGGAAGATATGGAGATTCAGGGTATTCAAGCAGAAGATTACCCTTGTGACGGATATCTGCGGATCAAGTTGTCATGTGACCCGTTGAGGACTGGGAAGCCTCAGGACTTTGACACGCTAGCTATTGTGTGTCCTCGGTTGCCAGGGTCCCCAAGCAGTCCGCTAATCATAGGGACAAACACAGATCTGGTGAAGCAGCTGTTAGCCCCTGGTGTTCCCAGATGTGATCCCTTATCTTCTCTGCCAACAGAAAGGCCAGAGGTGCCTCCCTCTTCCATGGTGGATGGGAAAGGATCCACAACAATGACAAACGCAACTAAATTGCATGAGAAGAAAGCGGCTAAACAGGAAAAGGTGGCCGATGTACCTTCGGTGTCAGCACCAGTAAAGCGAAGGAAACAAAGAGTAATTTCTCAATTCAAGAGATCGACCTATGACCAGCTGGAAAAATGCTTTGAAGAGATGTGCCCTGCTGCAAGAAGAGATTCTGAGATGCCTGGTCTTTCTGTTGATGATTCAGAAAGTTTCTACCCCATCTCACCCCTTGACACATCTGTACTAGATACCATATTGACAGCTGTGAGTGCACAGAACAGCTCCCCATCACATGAGAATTGGTGGGAGGCTTCTCTGTCAGATTTCTGCAACCGCCTAGAGGCAAAAATGTGTAACAGAGCCACAATTTTGAATGTCTTTGGGGACCAAAGAGTTAAAGCAGGGGGAGTATGTAGCACTGGTATTTTTGCCATATAATGCTAAAGATGGCATACCACTAGAGGGAGCCAAACACCAATGTGAGCGAGATATGTTTTAACTTACATATGCAGAGCAGAAAAATGTTTATCTTGTGAAAAGACTCACTTACCCATGAACACTAGGTGGCTGAACTGCATGCTGGGTGGATATAAAAGACAGAGTGGAGCCATTTCCTGCCTCTTTCTGGGCGCATGGCCTGCCTGCAAGGATCTGTGAAGAAGTGTTCAGAAGAGGGCCTACATCATGCAGAGCAGAACAACATCCATTGACTCTGCCTTACCACAGTGTGCTGGAGAAGCAGTGTGATTGGGTCTGAGGATCCAGGACCCTTGACGGAGCCAAGTGGATGTCCAGTTTGACAGTGCTGACTGGCAGCAGGATTGAGATAACTGGAGCGGAGGTTCACAACTTTCCAGGCCTGGTGTGGTGAGAGGGCTGTCGCCCAGAAGTTCTTTAACACCCTTAACACACTTAGACTCATTTCACAAAGTTGCTGGGACCTGTAGTCCTACAGGGAGGTCTCATTCAAATAGACTGAGTTCAATCAGGCCTAAATGCCTATGCTTCATTGAGGGCTGACTGACAGTTAAGGTATACCTACACCGAAGGCATCTACAAGTGTGTTTTACAGCAGGAACTGTATTAACTCTTCAGTTATGTTACTTCATTACTTCATTACATATACAAACACTGCAGTATAATAGCTAGCTGAAGAAAGAAGACCAGAGACTACACTTCTTCACAGGGAGGGTTTGTGCTTTGGATGCAGTAAGACAAAAGGCTGCCTTATACCTCAGGGGAAGCTCTTGAGAAATTGTATTGTGCTGTGTTGATATCCTTGCATTGGTATGTTTGGTGCGGCCGTACTGGAAGTGGGAAGGTGGTCAGTGTCAAGGCATTGTCACTCTGAGCATTAGTCCCACTTGGAGACGCGCCGCAGTAGAGGCTCAAGGGACCTTTAAGTGTTATTAGTTTGTGTACACTCATTGCACTATTATAGTAAGTTTGTATGTTGATACAGTTATTATAAATACTGTCTTTATACCAGTTCCAGTAAACTTACATCCTAGTTGATCACAATTGGTGTGAAGCTTGTTCATTATTCTAACAGGTGGAACAACGGATGCCCAGATAACGGTAAAAGTACACTATATACACATTGTTATGGTGGGATTGTTCCGTTTAGTGAAAGTTTCATATCAGCACTGCACCACAGCTGTGTCAAAGGGAGCGAGACCAAATCATTGGGGGGTTGTTAAAGCAGAGTACAGGCCCAATCAATTACCAGCAGCTCCTTCGGGGGTAAGTGCTACACGTGGGGGCTCGTCCGGGATCCTGTCTCTCTGCAAGTGAAACCCGCCCTTTTGGTGCTAGTATGGACCCCCTTACAGTGGTTCAGTGGTGCAAAGAAGAAGGCGCACGCCCAGAAGCGAGTGTGGCGGTCGAACTCCTGGGTGAGAACTGGGATAAGGAGGAGGTCAGGACCATTGTAAAACATTTGTCTCCTCATAGGAAAGCTTGGGTAATTGCCCTCAGGCCAGCCCGAGGGACTGACCGCACCCATGCCCTATTGGAATGGAAAGAGAAAGTACCAGGGTGTTTCCGTGGGAAGAGTGTGCAGCTGACTGACAAGATGAAGATTTGCATAACACATCCACAGACTCCAGACAAGAGCGCTACCAGTTCAAAGCAGGGGGAGTCAGCTTCAAGGAAAGGGTACTCCCGGCCAAATCTGACCACAAGTGGGCTAGAGTTCGTCACGCCCAGGAGGGACAGGGATGAAGTGCTAAGCACCTTCAAGAAGGATCCCCAACTGGAGCAGCAATTAGCTACTTTAAAGCGACAGTATCGCATTATACAAGAGGAGTTCCAGGAAACCTCTAGAATGATTGAGGAGCAGGTAAAAGAGCTAAGTACTAAGAGCAAGGGCTCAAGCGGCAGCCATCTGAAACAAAAACCTGCCTCAGTTACTCAAAGACTTCCCCATCGTGACTTGCCAGAAGTAACAATCAAAAAGGACTTTAAGATTGCTGGCCGGATAGGCGAAAAAGGAAGAGAAAGACAAGCTGTCCTATACAAACCTCATGTGTCAGATCGACATGGGGCTACAGAAAGGGTATCCTGAGTCTGAGATTGTGGAAGCAGTGGTAGAAGCCATTAGTCCCGGTCTAAGTATCAGAAACATGCATATAAAAGGCAGAGTGGAGCCATTTCCTGCCTCTTTCTGGGCGCATGGCCTGCCTGCAAAGATCTGTGAAGGAGTGTTCAGAAGAGGGCCTACATCGTGCAGAGCAGAACAACATCCATTGACTCTGCCTTACCACAGTGTGCTGGAGAAGCAGTGTGATTGGGTCTGAGGATCCAGGACCCTTGACGGAGCCAAGTGGATGTCCAGTTTGACAGTGCTGACTGGCAGCAGGATTGAGATAACTGGAGCGGAGGTTCACAACTTTCCAGGCCTGGTGTGGTGAGAGGGCTGTCGCCCAGAAGTTCTTTAACACCCTTAACACACTTAGACTCATTTCACAAAGTTGCTGGGACCTGTAGTCCTACAGGGAGGTCTCATTCAAATAGACTGAGTTCAATCAGGCCTAAAAGCCTATGCTTCATTGAGGGCTGACTGACAGTTAAGGTATACCTACACCGAAGGCATCTACAAGTGTGTTTTACAGCAGGAACTGTATTAACTCTTCAGTTATGTTACTTCATTACTTGTTAAACCATTGGATTACAAACACTGCAGTATAATAGCTAGCTGAAGAAAGAAGACCAGAGACTACACTTCTTCACAGAGAGGGTTTGTGCTTTGGATGCAGTAAGACAAAAGGCTGCCTTATACCTCAGGGGAAGCTCTTGAGAAATTGTATTGTGCTGTGTTGATATCCTTGCATTGGTATGTTTGGTGCGGCCGTACTGGAAGTGGGAAGGTGGTCAGTGTCAAGGCATTGTCACTCTGAGCATTAGTCCCACTTGGAGACGCGCCGCAGTAGAGGCTCAAGGGACCTTTAAGTGTTATTAGTTTGTGTACACTCATTGCACTATTATAGTAAGTTTGTATGTTGATACAGTTATTATAAATACTGTCTTTATACCAGTTCCAGTAAACTTACATCCTGGTTGATCACAATTGGTGTGAAGCTTGTTCATTATTCTAACAGGTGGAACAACGGATGCCCAGATAACGGTAAAAGTACACTATATACACATTGTTATGGTGGGATTGTTCCATTTAGTGAAAGTTTCATATCAGCACTGCACCACAGCTGTGTCAAGGGGAGCGAGACCAAATCATTGGGGGGTTGTTAAAGCAGAGTACAGGCCCAATCAATTACCAGTAGCTCCTTCGGGGGTAAGTGCTACACTTGTTTTAATAGCTGCATTTTAAAGTTTTTTTATAAATCTTGGGAAGCAAGCATTGTGCCCTTCGCACATGTAGAAGTGAAACCAGCATTGCAGTTTACAGAGGAGGCTGTGAATCTGAGAATTGGTGAGCAGAGTAGCGCTGGGGTGTACAGCAGGGCTGTCTTGCATGGCACGCCTGGGCACCATAATAATCTTGCCTTATATCATACTTGCAAACTGTTGGGACAGTGAGGCCGTGTACACACGGCAGAGAACCTCGACGGGCAGAACACATCGTTCCGCCCGTCGAGGTTCCCTGCCGGCCGTCGAAATCGGTGACCCGCCCGTCGGGAATGGCAACCAGACATTCTTCCAGGCGGGCCGTCGAGCAAATAGAGAGCGTGCTCTCTATTTCTGCTCGACGGGATTCCCGACGGGAAGCTCGCCGAGAGTGTACACACGGCCGAGGTCCTCGCTGGAATGCAGCTTCAAGCGAGGTTCTCGCTGGTTTCCAGCGAGAACCTCGGTCGTGTGTACACGGCCTCACGCTTTTTACTAAGCTGTCCCGGGATGGCCCCAGAGTTTATTTAAAGTACTAATAAATATATGTTTCATTCTATCAACTATTTTTCCTTAAATTCTTGAGAGTAGGTGCATAAATTGGGGCAGGCTGGTAGGGACCCCAGTGCATTACTTTGCTATTAAGACGACCCTGGTGTAAAGAAGAGGCTGTCAATATTTGTAGCTGTAGTCTAGGGAGCATGCACATAAGAGTGGCTCCAGGGAGACCCTGTAAGGCAATGGAGCAACCTCAAAGGCATAACTGCTGTTAGGAAGATCTTAAAAAAAAAAAGATACAGCAACTGATCAAGAACTGTATGTGACTGTTGCTGCTACAATTATTAGTACAGAGGTTTAATAACACTTTTAAGTTTCCTTGACGTCACCTCCAGGTGAGTAGCTTGGTTTTATGTGAATGACTTAAAAGGGTAATAAACGATGTGCTGGCTGTGTGTTCAGCTTATTCATGCTTATCATGGAAATACAAGAAAACCCAACAAAGAAACACATTTATATAGCTGCAAATGAATGGAAAAGGATAAGAGCGATAGCTATTGTGTATTCAACACAAAAAGACACTACAATGTGAGCTGCTAAAAACTATTTATTTTTATTTAAAAAAAAAACACAATTAAACGTATGAAAATCATTTTCCATTTCCCGAAAATGTGGAAATTAAATAGGAAAACTCATAAATAATAAACGTAGCCATAGCCGGGTGACGTCATTACATTTGGATACCGGAAGCAAAGTGTTGATCCTATGTACAGTAAAGGTGCGCATCTTCACTGGTCTCACAATTCGATTCCATTACGATTATCTGCTCAACGATTTGATTTGATTCCGTGATGCATCACGATGCATTGCTATTACTGACAAGCTCCCACTTCTGCTGGTCACATCACAGGTCCCAGAAGATTGCCCGGCTATGCAGGACAGCTCAGTGAGACATGCGCACCCGGCTGTGAAGCTGCAAGCTGTCACAGCCAGATGCCCACAGTAATATTGCCCAGGACGTGGACAGGCAGGGCAGAGAATGGAGGGTTCGGGTGGCCACGTTGCTGCATTGTGGGACAAATTCGTTTGGTTTTTTTTTTTGCTCACACTTGTGGAATGGAGACAAACTACAGTACCTAAAAATAGGCTACGCTTTAAAAAAAAATTAACGGCTACCAGGTTAGAGTTACAGAGGAGGTCTAGTGCTAGAATTATTTCTTTCACTCTGACAATCGCGGCGATATCTCACATGTCTGATTTCAACACAATTTACATATGTGGGCGTGACTTGTGTGTGCGTTTTCTTTCCTGTGCTAGCTCTCAGGGACAGAGGCACTTTAAAAAAAAAAAAATGTCTTATTTATTTGTGTTTTAAAAAAATATACATTTTTGATCACTTTTATTGCTGTCACAAGGAATCTAAAAAGACCCCGAATCCCTTCTTTGCACTTTTAAAGTATTCAAAAACGGCAATTCTGAATACTGTATTTTTTTTTTAAACGGGCGCTTCTGTGTTTACATACAGGAGACTGGAACAAAGCTGTTTCAGGCTTTGTGCCAGTCTCTGTCTACACACTGGAAGAGGCGGATCGAGGATCGGGTCTCTTGGTGGGACGGGAGGCCCCTCCCGCTCCTCCAGGATAACCACCGAGCGGCTTTCATCCTGGTCGGGATGACGTCACCCGGAAATCGATTTTTCCGGTCAAATGCATCAATGCTGCATCAGGGACACCCAAATTGCGATGCAGCGATTAATTTTAGCACCCCAAATGTACAGTGGTACAGTATTGCAGTTTCTAAACAACATGCATTTCTGATTTCTTTCTATTAATAATCTTAATACATTTCGTTTGTTTGGAATTTACCACACTATGAGAATTTTCTCTGCGTATCTGTGAGTTTGTCCTAGCATGCAAGCAGGACCCCAATCAGTTAATGGGGAATACACCTATTTTATTTTTGGAGAAGAGCGTGGCATCCGACCTTTGGGCACCTCTTGGGAGATCTTCTAATGCGCTTTGTGACCTGATGTAGGTCATAGGTTAAAGGTTAACTCCACTTTTGGGGCAAAAAAAATAGCAAATAAAAAAAATAGTATAGCATATACAATTGCGACAAGTCATATTGTAAGTAAATGTTATAAAAAAAATACGTCTCCTTTTCAATCTGCAGTGTTGTCATTTTCTGTAAAATGCAATGCAATATGGCTACTTGAAGCCCCCCCCCCCCACAAATGTAATTTCCTGTTTGTGTGATTGGCTCTTTGATTTTCCCAGAAGTCTGCACTAAGATACAAATCAGATTTTGAGCATCCTATGCAACACAAGTGTCATTTTTGATGAGATACTCCCAAAGGGAAATCCTGCCTAAAGGCCTGAACCTATCACTTTCCTTTTTAGAGCCCTGCAGGTGAAGCAGCTGATTGATAATTATAAAACCACTCCTATACAGTTTTACTATTTACATGGGCACAGACAAACTAACAGCTATTTCTTCAGAAAAACAAATGGTAGAACTCTGCTACAAGGTTTATTAAAATCCCTGCAATGTACATTGATCACCCAAAGGGTAATTTTATTTCTAGGGTTGCATCAACCAGACAGGAATCACATTGCATTCCTGTTCAAATTGCATGCAATTCTATGCAGTACATTTGAGCCCATTCATTTTGTATCTCCTGCAAATGCTTGTGTAAATGCTCAGTATCGACACTGACACAGGTATCGGTGCAACCCTATTTTTTACTTTTTAAGGTAAGGGGAATGGTTGCACTGAGGTGGAGCATATGTGAAGGTTTTGGTTATTGTTGTGCAACACTGAAAAAGGATGAACACTGAGGGCCAGATCCACAAAGGAATTACGCCGGTGTATCTATAGATACACGGCGTAATTCGAATTTCCCGCCGGCGTGTCATTGTTTTCTATCCAGAAAACAAGATACGCCGGACTTACACTAACATACGACTTGCATAAGTTTCTTACACCGTCGTATCTTAGATGCATATTTACGCTGGACGCTAGGGGCGCGTCCATGTTAAATATGCAAATGAGGTAGATACGGCGATTCACGAACGTACGTACGCCTGGCGCAGTGTGTTTACGTCGTTTGCGTAAGTGTCTGTATGGTGTATAGATAAAGCTGCTATAGCCAATGAGGCGCAGCCAATGTTAGGTATGGACGTCGGGACCGCGTCGTATTGGACGTCGTTTACGTAGTTTGCCTAACTCGTTCGCGAATAGGGAATTACGTACACGTCGTTTTCATTGACTATTTTCTACGTGATTTCCCGCATGCGCACTAGGGTACGTCCACGGCCGGCGCATGCGCAGTGTAAAAAAAGCGCCGTTTGCGTCGGGTCATTCATAATTATACTAAACCACGCCCCCCCAAAAGTTAATTTGAATTACACCCGCGTACGCCGGCCCATTTACGCTACGCCGCCGTAAGCTACAGCAGAATTTCATTGAGGATTCGTAATACGGCGCTGTGGCGTAAATGGGATACGCCGCGCGAGCGTCCCATCTTTGTGGATCTGGCCCAAAAAGTTTTATTATGTCACACTTTTTATGTGGCAATTAGTAGAGCACATTCGTTATATGTCCACTAATTAATATATTTGGTAACACTTGAACTTATGACTTGAACTTATGGTGATATAATTATTATTACAAAATAATTTCATGTGATTTGTTTTTGTGCACAGTGAGGTTTATGCAGTAGCATGGCACAGCTATAAATAATAATAGAGATAATGGGTTGTCACAAGCTCCAATCAAGAAAGCCTGACTATGCCCAGATTTTCCGCCCAGCTACTCCATTCACAGAAACCATACTACAGCTCCTATGATTAAATCAGGATCTATGAAGGGAGAATGATAGGATGATTTAAAGATCCACCCCTCTATTCATAGATTGTGTTTAATTCACAGTATCATAGAAGCTGTAGACGGAAAGGGTGGGCATAGTCGGGCACTCTTGATGAGTGCCTGTCACAGTTCCCCGGTGCACCGGAAAATTAAAGGGAGAGGGAATAGATGGATTTGATTTCAGGGAATGCAGAAGCCAACAGCACAAGGGACATAATGGATTATTAATATCAGTGGCGGCCCGTCCATTTGGGTCGCAGGGACGCGGCTAGCCTAATCCATGCGTCTAGCCCCTACTTTACATGCAGGGTGCCAGATGCATGGATTCTAATGGCAGTTTGATTTTTTTTTTTAGAAGCACATGATTTGAGCCGTAGGCTCTAATTGGCCTAAAAAAGGGTGGGCTCGGGGTGCAGTGCTCTGCGCCCCGAGTCCACCCTTTTTGAAGCCAATTAGAGCTTACGACTCGAATCGTGTGCTTCTAAAAAAGTAAAATTGTTGTGTGACAATAGCAAATTAATATTCACTATTGTCTTCCTGATTCTCCTCTAAACCAATCCCGGTTCAGAAAGCGGGTCCTGAGACCCAATTGGCCGAGGAAAGAAGTGATCCTATTGGGCGCCGTTGAGGAGGAGAAAGGAGATGCAGGTGAAACAGTGCCTCCTTGAAGCCAAGGAAGGAGATGCAGAGACCCGCTGCCTGGAGGGAACCTGTGACCTAGATGGGTTAAGTGCCAGGAAACGAGGGGGGGGGGAATCCCAACCAACCGACCTCCGGGTGGGGTGGCGCCTCCCCCCAAAAATATACAACCAACTGCCACTGATAAGTATTATCCTTTGGGCTGATAGCAATAATACATCCATTAGCAATAATAACTGCATGCTCTCCCGACAGGGATGGTTCCCCATGCAACCCACAGCAGGTGAACACAATAGCTCAGCGGGAGCTATTCCAGGAAATTGTAATGGTCTATGGCTGTCTTTAGGCTTTGAAATGCTCCCTTACCGGATATAGATAACCCTTAATGGAAAACAACGAATTGATTGAACTGAGAAAAACAAACTTTAAACTGCACAAAGCACGGCAGGTAAAAATCTTGAAAGAAAACTCAAAACCAGCTCTCCTACATTGTCACTATGCTTGTATTACACGTAGTACACTGAAGATGGTGGTGCAAGGACACCAGAGTGAAAAAATTCTAAGTAGTAACCACAAAGCTGGTAATTATGTTGTGAACTATTAGGGGACAAAAGGAAATCCAGCACTACAGATGTCAGGTAGAATATCTCAAGGAATTATACGTATTACAGAATTCTGGCCTAAATCCAGAAGGTGTGTCACACAACATTCTATTGTGAGACTGTGTCGTAATCCATCATATAGGTGTGTCCCCTACACTTTATAAATACCGCTTACTTACAACTAGTAACACATGTGACAAACACAGAAACAGAAGACATCCGAAGAGGAAATCTCTGCATTAAAGGTAGGCATTGATTTTTACTAAATCCATACAAACATTTACTTTTTAACCAATACTTCTGGGTTAGATATGACACATATGGAAATATTTAATATTTAATAAAAGCGGGCACATTTTGGCAATTTAAACCAATTAGATCTCCCTTTTACATAGTAGAGTAATGGCAAAAAATATATATATGTATGTGTATATGTTTTTGCTTTTCCAAAGAAAAAAAAAATCTAAGTAGCCTATCTGCATAGTACTGTAATAAGTATTTGACTTCTCCAACAACCTGACAGCAGTCCGTGCAGTTGTAGATCAGACACTATGTTGAGGAATGCATGTGTTCCTGATGTAGAGGTGCCTAATGTCATGCAGTAGTACTTACCATTTACTACGCCTTTTCCTGTTATAGTATAAAATATATATCCAACATGCCAATGTCCTTGAGCCAGACTCCACATTGTGTATTGCCCTTTGCTGTAATAAAAGGTAAGTTAATTTGTCATTCTTGGCATATAGTTATGATCTTAAAAGCCCAAGAACCCCGGAGAAACAGACAGAGTTTCCAGTATCAAGCTTAGGTCATTACAAAAGTCTCAACCTTCTTCTTAATGTGATCCCTTTATAACAAATTTTTTATCTGCAATAAGTTTATTACACAACGTACAGTTAAATGTGTCACTAGCTACAGTCATTCTGGTAAGTGAAGACAAAATAAACATTCTCGTAGAGTCATGCATTTATAATAGGAAATATAAAGTATTTGTATTAGTGTGATGATGTATGTCAAGAAAACTTAACATTTAGGTAGAGCCTGGTGGGCTCAGTCAACTCTTGACTTCCTTTATGGCTTGGTTACTTAAGCAGTAAAATCTTCCTGCGATAATGACTGACTTAATTTCCATTGATCTGGACATTTTGGGTGTTCCCATTTTCATTTTGGCATTTTCTGTTACATTTGTCATAATATTAACTATATCGATAAATAACATTAACAAATTGTTAAAATTCTAATAAGAATATAGATAATCCAACATTATAGCAAGTGTGCAGATCCAGAAATGCAAGTGGATATCTTGCAATTTTGCCAATAGAATTCTAGAATGAGAGAGAGAGAAGAATCTGTCAAGTTATATAAGTCACCATCATCCACCAAGAACTGAAATATTGGTTTTAGTTGGCCTGATTCTTAAAGGGTTTGTTACCCACATGTTTTACTTTATATAATCTGCTCGGTCTCCTAAGGATATGTCCCCCTGTGGGTGTTGTATTAAAAAAAGAAGCTGTATATCCTGTATCTGTGAGTGCTGATTGCGCACATCTCTCCTCTCCCTGTGTGACAGATGCAGTGGGAGGGGCTGAGATTCCCCCACTAACATCAGTCTGGAGGGGAGGAGGAGAGGAGGTGAGAGCCAGAGAGATGTGGCGCGTCATGTGACCCCTGATCAGTGCTCACAGATAAGGTATATACAGGTTTCTTATACAACACACACACAGAGGGACATATCCTTAGAAGACAGAGCAGATTATATAAAGTAAGACATGTTCTTAAAGCAGTTAGGGGGGCGGGGTGGGCTCTGACACAGGAGCCGACAGGCAGGAAGGGGAGGAGGACATGAGCAGGTAGGAGAGACAGCAGGGCTGCGGATGACGGAGGCATGCAAACTGACCATGGTGTCAGGGCTCAGCAGCCATGATTACTGTGGTCAGTTTACATAGGGTAAGGGTTACAGTGGTCCAAATGACACAGGACAAACACTGTGTCATATAACATGCTTTAAAGGAGCAGATCCTTTTTTTTTGGGTTAACATAGGCTTTAAGATAAGTACAAGGGGCAGATTCACTTACAGAGGCGTATCTTTGTGTGGGCGTAGCCGCCGCAACTTAGAGAGGCAAGTGCCGTATTCACAAAGCACTTGCGTTTTTAGTTACGGCGGTGTAGCGTAAATTGGCCGGCGTAAGCCCGCGTAATTCAAAGTAGGCTTGGAGTGGGCGTGTTGTATGGTAATCAACCATACGCTGTCCGTGGACGTATCCCAGTGCGCATGCTCAAAATTACGCTGCAAATACTCATTGATTTCGATGTGAACGTAACTTACGCAAAGCCCTATTCGCGAACGTTTTACGCAAACGATGTAAACAACGTAAAATTAGACGCTGTCCTAATGTCCATACTTAACATTGTGTACGCCTCATATAGCAGGGGTAACTTTACGCCGGACATACACTTACGCAAACGACGTAAAAAATTCGACCGGGCGCAAGTACGTTCGTGAATCGGCGTATCTAGCTCATCTGCATATTCGACGCGTAAATCGACGGAAGCGCCACTTAGCGGCCAGCGTAAATATGCAACTAAGATACGACGGCGTAAGAGACTTACGCCGGTCGGATCTTAGCAAAATTCCGGCGTATCTTGCTTTCTGAATACAGAAAAAAAGATACGCCGGCGCATCCTAGAAGTTACGCGGCGTATCTCGAGATTTGCCGACGTAACTTCTTTGAGAATCTGGGCCAAGGAATATAAGGAATACTTATATGTATTGGAATTAGAATAAAGGGGTTAGAGAAAAAAGGAGACTGGCATCCTGGTCATGAAAGAAAGCACAACCTTTGAGATGACTCTTTAGCACAAAAATTGGGACCTTTTAAAAAATAAAACCTTGGATAAAATTGAGAAAATGTAAAACATTAAAATCTAAAAGATACAAAATAATGTATTAATTTTTAACAAAAAAATAAAGAAATAGAGGTTTTCACAGAAAAGAATGTCAAAACCCAAAATAAAAGTACAATGTGCAGTCAATTATAGCAACCAAACAGTTTGATAGTAAAAGACTTACAGGTGGTATTGGTTCCCCATACTTTGTTCATTACAATATG
This sequence comes from Rana kukunoris, assembly GCA_029574335.1. Classification (NCBI taxonomy): domain Eukaryota; kingdom Metazoa; phylum Chordata; class Amphibia; order Anura; family Ranidae; genus Rana; species Rana kukunoris. Next base: position 662,372,199 of record CM056049.1, read on the forward strand.
TATCCATAGTGTTCTAGATTTTTTTATTTGAAATACCAATATTTATTAACAAATTGTATTCATACATCTTACATCAAAGGAAACTTGCACTGGTGGAATATATAGACTGACATTAATGACCTCTCTTTCTGAAAATGCTAGTTGTCTGGTTGTCATGCTGATCAAACTGCTTTAATGCTTTTTGAGGTTCTATCTTGGAACAAGACCAATAGTTTGGGTTCCACTCTGCCTGTCTTTAAGGTAATTGCAGAAAGAGAATTTAGACTCCTCTTTTTGCCATGAGAGGTTCTAGACTCTTTAACCAGAGGGTTACATTGACAGACTTCAGTAAAGGAGTCTATAAAACATATGTGTTTGGTGTTATGGTAATGTTGTTTCTTTTTACTTTTTTTACTCCAGGAATACCAGTAAGTCAGCATGAAGCTTGGGAGAATTGCTTTGCTGGGTGTGACCATCTTACTGGTGACACAGATTCTCACGGTGGATGCAAATAAGCAAAGAGAAGGGAAGAAAGACAGAGAAAAGGGAAATGGAAACCAAAAACAGAGAGGCGCTAACAAAGAAGAGAGGAAGGATTCTCCCTCCAGTCCTGCAGAAAAAGGGAAAGGCTCCAAAGGAGGGAAAGGTTCTCTTCAAGGGAAATTTGTTAGCAAGGAGAAAGCAGATTGTGTATGGTCCGTGTCTGGTACTGAGACTGTAGCTTTAAATGTTGACTGCACTAAAGAGGGCAATAAAATATCTTGTACCTTTGGCGGAAATCCCTCAGCGTGCCCAAAGTATGCCACAAATGAAAAACCCTACTGGAAACAAATCACTCGGGCACTAAGAAAACAGAAGAACATTTGCCAGGATCAAAAGGCTGTGTTGAAATCTAAGGAGTGCAAGAAAGGACCACCAGAGGCCCACTTGAGCTACATCATTCCCAGTGTGCCAACAACTGGACCAAAGCATCATAACCATGAAGAACCTAAGCCGACACCCAAGGCCGACACTAATGCAGAAAATGACTGTGTGGAGGATGCAGATGTCCTTGAAAAGCAAAGAATGGCCAAAGAGTATTGTGGGGACTCGTGGCATTCATGGTGCTCCTTCTTCTTTTCAATGGTGCAGGGAAAAACTTGCTAAACCTTTTTCTATAATTTAAAGCAATGTTTTTTTCAAATTTTATTAATGCTGTATGCAGATGTATTTAAAACATTCAACCCAATGGCCTGCAAAGAGTTATGTTACACATTTTCAGAATCCTCTATCCAATATGGATTTGTTAAAATACCAGTAAACCAAAATTACAGACCAGTGTGGTATAAGTAAGCTTCTAATAACAATACAAAAATATAGCACCACTCAGAGCCTCAACAGCTAGGGGGATCAGCCGCAAAAGCCTCAAGAGGGGTGCATCTGTCACCCCAAACACAAGATGAAGAGGGGATTTAGGCCATACTACAGTTCAGATCAGAGCTATACTGAAAATGTTTATTCTTCCAACCAGAAAATTCAAAACCTTCTTTGATGCGCTTCACTTTATGGGCAAAATGGCTGCGCAATAAAAACCCTATAACATGGCAAAATGCGTCAGAGAGGAGCTGAGTTTAGAAAGAGTTGTTTGTTACAAGGCTTTTTATTGAAGCGCTAATCTAACCAGCAATGTGACCTAAATTTATTTTATATTGTGTCTTTGGGTCAAAGACATACAAAGGGTGAGACTTTATCTAGGGTTCATATAATGCCAACAATAAAAGGGAATGTCATTTTGTAGATCTTGGTGAACCCAATCAGCCATCAAATCTGTTCTATGGGACTATTTTAGCAAGACAAGTTTTTGACATGCTTCTCCCATATTAAAGTCGTAAGCCTTGTACACACAATCGGACTACCAGCGGACATTTCCGCGGATTTTGGTCCGAAGGGCGTTGGCCGTGAACTTGTTCTGCATACACGCGGCACAACATTGTCAGCCAACAAAACCTAAATATGTGTTTTTTCTGCTTCATAGCGCCACCCTTTGGGCAGCTTCTGCTAATGTTGTCTTAATGTTTAACATTGGTTCTATGCATGCGCGTTTGTACTTTGGATTTTAGTTGGACGGATTTGTGTACACACGATCGGACAACAGATTTATTGTCAGACAGTTGGTGAGCATGAACAACCAACATTTGTTGTCGTTAATTCAGCCAACAATTGTCTGATGTCGCATATACACGGTCGGATTATCCGACACAACACGTCCATTAGACAATTATGGCCATAAAATTGGATTGTGTTTACGGGCCTTAACTCTTCAAGCTGCATTCTCCATTATATAAAATAGAACATAAACCAATAAGTAGGACAAGACATCCTCTTCATTCCTCTAGCAGGTGGAAACTTGAGCTGAAATGTCTTGCCACCAAACTCCCTGAACATAGAATACAGTAAATTGTTTGGTGATAAATGTAAATGATTTGATATAAAGTTTTGAGGGAACATATTTATCTACACACAACTGACTTTTTTCTATTAAATCTTTACAATTAGCCTGAACCAGCAGATTCAAAACAGTTGTTTGCTCCTAGCTGCTCAGCAATTAATATATTGTCAAATATCTCAATACACAATCACAAAATTGTTACTACTGCTTACAAAATTGTGATGTTTATTATTAGATTGAATATATAAAGAGATATATTTTGTGTTTATTGGCTTTGCAACATTCAGGCTGGAAAAATCCAGTCCTCCTGATGATTTTTCAGTACTGTGTACTTTATAATATTTTATCTGTTACTTTTTTCCATAAACTTTTTTTTAAAATAACGATGATTGCTCTTTTTATTTTGTGTTCATTGTAAGTGGTTAACAAAACATAGAAGATTTACTTCTGGGCTCACAAACCCTCATTGTTGCCCCTATTTGCTTTTAAACATTAGTCATTTATACGTAGTTAGATGTTTACATTTTACAAAGTGTATGAATAGCCTAAAAATCATATCAAGCTAATGTGATAAAGCCTATTTGGAGTCACGCCTGTTAAAATACATTTCACAAAACAAAGAATAAGCTGCTACAGTGAAGAATAGACTATACTGTATAACAGTAATACATATTGTCGTTAGCAAATCTTCCAATGAAAAGGTAAGTTCCCATATTTAAGGTGAACCTTCCAGTAACTTTACAAGATTGCATGAATAAATTCTTGACGTTTCACAATATACAACAGTATTTTTTTTTAATACTGTATATGGTATATGTATCATAAAATAGTGATCTCTGAGCTCCAGTCTAGTGACTTTACCTAGGCTGATTAAGTCAATTTGCAGCAGGCAGAAGGAAGCATTTCCTTAGTCTCCTCTCCTCGAGTCATCATACGGTACTGTGTACTGAAATTTCTGGAAGCTGCATATGATGCTAGGTCCAATTTAAGACTGGCCATAGATTCTTATTTTTTTCACTTAGCCATTTATTGTAAAACAAATAAATGGATTCCCCCCAACCACACAAGCGAGGGGGATGGAGGAATCCTCCCTGCTGTTCTATTGTATTCTGACAGCGGGGACTCCTCCACTGTTAGAGTACACTGATCAGCTCTGCAGCTAATTGACTGCAGCCTGCTGACCAAGTAAAACTTTCCAACAGTCCCGTCCAACAAAAGTCAATCGTTAGATCAACTTATGTCAAACCAGAATGGCCATAGATGGATCAAAACTTGTCCGGTCCCTGCTGAGTCGACCATATTTCAATCTATCTATGGCCAGCTTAGGAAGCTCAGGGACACTTATACTGGCCATACACTATATGAAAAATCATCCGAAATTCGGTCATTTAGACAGTCCCGTTCCGAACTGTCTGCACTAGGTATATGAAAAAAAATGAACAAAAAATTGATTCATTTATGTCCATTGAACGATTTATCGATCATTATATGGTGACACTATCGTTTGCTCTCACGGCCGAATGTTCGTTTTTTCTAAAGTGGGTTTGGCCGATTTTTCAATATACTGTATTATCAGCATAACAGATGGACGCCATTTATACATAGGATGATGTAAGATGGAGGCCATTTATACATAGGATGATGTATTCTTTGAGTGATAATGTTCTATTAATTGAGAGTTTAGTGCTATAAATACAGTATTTTGGTTGAGACTAAAGGCCTGTTTACACCAGGTATGTTGGGACTGTGTTGAGCAACCTTGCCCAGAGCAATCCCAGTGCAAGACAAGGCAAAAAGCTCTGTTTTCGATTGCATCACTTCACCCCACTGCAGTGCTTGCAGTACTTTTCTCCAACGCAGATGGTTGTGGCGCAAACTACAACATTGCAACACCACTGTGTGAATAGAACGTTATGAAATGGTAGTTAGACATTTTAATAAAGTTCACACAAAAAATTAACCCTACAGTGTGCCAAGATCAATGCATCAGCACTGCTACTGTCAGTTAAGTTGACTAAATTTCCAAACTGCCATTCAGGGACACCCCCCCACCCCCTTCCCATAAAAAAATATGATTTCATAGAGTGCTAGGAGGAAGTGATATCACTTTAGAACAGCGTTCCCCAACCTTTTTTGCATGGGTGAATCGTTTTGTGGAGGGGGGGAAGAATGTAGTTTTTGGGTTGACAGGGAATTTAGCGGCGGGTGATCTGTCGGGTAAATGGCTGATGTCAGCACTTAAATCATCCCGACACCATGCTTGATATGGAGTCAGGATAATCAAATCAAATTATTTCTATTACTACATTGTAATATATAAAATAAAATAGTTCAACTCACCATAATGCAGAATCAGTGGGAATCCTAAGCTTGTCACTTGCCACCAGATACAGCATGTCAACGTTACCTGTCACCAGATGCTGTGTGCAACTTGCCACCCAAAGCCTGCCACTAAATGCAGTGTCACTTGCCAGCCAATAGTGAGCGTGTATATTGAGGGGTGCATGGTTCTGTAAAGAGGTGCAGGGAACTATGGGTTGGGGGCAAGGTTCTGTGGAGGCGTGCAAAGTACTATGGGTTGGGGCAGGGTTCTCTGGAGGGGAGCAGGGTTCTGTGGAGGGGTGCAGGGTACTATGGGTTGGGGGCATGGTTCTGTGGAGCGAAACAGGGTTCTGTGGAAGGAACAAGGGTACTAAGGGTTGAGGGCAGGGTTCTGTGGAGGGGAGCAGGGTACTAAGGGTTGGTGGCAGGGTTCTGTGGAGGGGTGCAGGGTACTATGGGTCAGGGCAGGGTTCTGTGGCGGGGTGCAGGGTACTATGGGTAGGGGAAGGGTTCTGTGGAGGGTACTATGGGTTGGGACAGGGTTCTGTGGAGGGTACTATGGGTTGGGGGAAGGGTTCTGTGGAGGGTACTATGGGTTGGGGGGCAGGGTTCTGTGGAGGGGTGCAAGGTACTATGGGCTTGGGCAGGGTTCTGTGGAGGGTACTATGGGTTGTATCTATAGATGGACAGATTGGTGTAAGGAGTTCCATAGGCTTGGAGAGGCAGGGTACCCTTTTCCAGCACTAAACCTTTCATGTGATTTCTAAATGGCAGCATTTGTAAATTCTATAAGCCAATATAAAAGAATTGTAGTGGTAAAAAAAAAGTACTTGTGCGTTTAACCAACCTTGTTTTGTTTTTTTTGTTTTTTTGTACAATTCTCCTTTGAGGGGGTTTGACAAGGTTTTTTTTTTCCTATGCATGCATACTTTTGCTAATAGGTGTCCCTCATTCCCATCTCAAAAGGTTGGGAGGTATAGGCAATGTGCACTGACGTGAGTGGACAGTAAATAAATTATTAGACAAGGGCAGACAGAGAATCCTTAAAAAATATGGGTCTAAATGTTGTTTTAAATTAACTCTTTTTATGTTACACACAACACAAATTAATGAATTTAATGTAGAGTTATTCACTTTAAAATAATCACAAAGGATAAGGGGGCACTCTTTTCAGGTATGGAGGCCCATTCCCAAATATCCCAGATCCTAGACCCCATACTTGTGCTTTGATTTCTAATATTATTTAATGATGATGCTAAAAGACACTATTGCTTTGACACTTTTTCCTGCCCTCTGGTCTTAGCGTTGTGTTTACAAAAGAATTCACTGCAAGTTACAGTTCATTGTTCTTCTGTTCTTCAGTGTATGAGTACAAGCATTGGAATTTTTTACTACTGTCTCCATTAATGATTGCACGCAAGGTTTGTACTCACTGTTTGCCTTTCAGGCATTCATCTTTGAAATACAATTCTGTAGAACAGTCTCGGATGAGTTCCTAAAGAAAACTGTGACGCAGTATTTGTTTTGAGAATTAATAAGCTTGTTTTGGCTGGGCGCCTTGTTCAAAATTATTTAATACATTCATGATAGAAACATAACAAATACAAACCCATTTCCCCCAAAAAAGTTGGGACACTATGTAAAATCAACATAAAAACAGAATGCTTAAAGGGGTTGATAATAGAGGTCGACCGATATGGGTTTTTCTATGGCCGATGCCAATGCCGATATTTAGAAATCTGTGCGGCCGATGGCCGATATATAATGCCGATTTTTGCGGCCAATATTTTGGGCCGATTTTCTTATTTTTTGATAGGCGCGGGTGGTGCTGCGTTGTGGGGGGGGGGGGTGGACGGTGCAGCGTTGTGGGGGGGATGAGTGGTGCTGCGTTGTGGGGGGGGGGGTTGGGAGGTGCTGCGTTGTGGGGATGGGATGGGTGGTGGTGCGTTGTGGAGAGGGATGGGTGGTGTTGCGTTGTGGAGAGGGATGGATGGTGCTGCGTTGTGGGGGGGGTGGGTGGTGCTGCGTTGTGGGGGGGGGTGGATGGTGCTGGGTTGTGGGGGGGGGTGGGTGGTGCTGCATTGTGGGGGGTGGTGGGTTCTGCTGCGTTGTGGGGAGGGATGGGGGTGCTGCGTTGGGTGGGGGGGGATGGTTGTGGTGCTGCATTGTGGGGGGGATGGGTGGTGCTGCATTGTGGGGGGGGATGGGTGGTGCTGCATTGTGGGGGGGGATGGGTGGTGCTGCGTTGTGGGGGGGGGATGGGTGGTGCTGCATTGTGGGGAGGGATGGGTGGTGCTGCGTTGTGGGGGGGGGATGGGTGGTGCTGCGTTGTGGGGGGGGATGGGTGGTGCTGCATTGTGGGGAGGGATGGGTGGTGCTGCGTTGTGGGGGGGGGGGGGGTGGGTGGTGCTGCGTTGTGGGGGGGGATGGGTGGTGCTGCGTTGTGCGTTGTGGGGGGGGGGGTGGGTGGTGCTGCGTTGTGGCAATGAAGATGATTGATTTGCAATGCATTGTGAAAATGAATGAGGATGAGAGTTACATTGTGAAGAGGATCCCCACAATGTAACTGATATGCACCCAGAGTCATCCTCATCCATTTTCTCAATGCCAGCCTCAGACAGATTTCACTTTAAAAAGACATACAATTAAGTCTGCAGGGGGGGGGGGCACAGTACAGTAGCACTTACCCTCCATACATGCTGGTATCTATCTGCGTGCACCTGATAGGCTAGGTGCATGCTGATGAGATGACCAGCCAATCAATAAACAAGTAAAATACAAGCAGCCAGCAGGCTCTGCCTCAGCAGGAAAGGAAGATACTGAGCTAGTGCTGGCCACGGTCTCATGCTGGGGGGAGTTACCAGGTCAGGTAGAAGATGCCTGACTTGCCGTATTTACCAGTGCTCTTGAAGCAATATATTCTTGAATCCTCCTCCCGCACGGCCACTATAGAGAAGCTAAGGAGAGATTTCACTGGCATTCATCGTACCGCCCCGCCCCGCCTAATACAGCACGCCGAGGAAGGGGGCGGGGCGGTACGATGAATGCCAGTGAAATCTTTCCTTAGCTTCTCTATAGTGGCCGTGCGGGAGGAGGATTCAAGAATATATTGCTTCAAGAACACTGGTCAGTACTGCAAGTCACATGGCAGATGCTTGTAAAGGGCCAATGATCGTTTATCCAATACAGCACGCCGAGGGAGGGGGCGGAGCGGGGACGGGCGGTACTATGCAATGCCAGTAAAATGTTTCCTAGCTATTGGAGGTGGCCGTGCGGGTGGAGGATTCAGGGACACACGCTGCTGCAGGGCAGGCGGCCATGCCATCCGTTTATTGTAATAGCCGTGATTGCCGCGAATCGGCCGATTTTTTCACAATAATCGGCCGATGCCGATTTCATAAAAACGCCCGAATATCGGCCGATATATCGGCCGACCGATATATCGGTCGACCTCTAGTTGATAAGCCTCGTGTTTTTTCACTTTATGCATTAAGGTGAAAAAACACCTTGCGCTGTCCGGCCTCCAGCCCCCCCCCCCCCCCCCCCGTTTTACTTACCTTACCCCCGAATTTCCATGGGTGCGATCCCGCGTTGCTCTCGCCATGGCTTCTCGGCTCTTCATTGGATAGGTTGATAGCAGTGCAGCCATTGGCTTCCGCTGCTGTCAATCAAAACCAATGACACAGCCGCCGAGGGGGGGGCGAGTCATACACACGGCGTCTATGGACGCCGACTGAATGACACAGTAGCACACCTGCAAGGTAACCACCTCGGGAAAGAGTTTCCCAGGGGGGGCTATCTAATGCAGGTAGGAGCCGCGAGAGCCGCCGTGGGACCCCAGAAGACGATGTTCGGGGCCAGAAGATGATGTTCAATACGAACTGCACAGTGCGGTATGAGATGTTTGTTATTAAAAAAAAAAAAATAGAAGCTTTAAGCAGTCCATATCTTTCACCAACTAAAAATGCTAAAAATGCTTGGCGCGTCTTGAAACAAATGTAGCACTACCCCCGTAGGAGCTGCTGGTTTACAGTCGTATGCAAAAGTTTAGGAACCCCAGACAATTTCCAAGATTATCATTTATAAATTTTTGGGTGTTTGGATCAGCAATTTCATTTTGATCTATCAAATAACTGAAGGTCACAGTAATATTTCAGTAGTGAAATAAGGTTTATTGAATTAACATAAAATGCGCAATATGCATCAAAACTAAATTGGACAGGTGCATAAATTGGGGCACCCTTGTCATTTTTTTTATTTGAATACCTGTAACTATTTAGCACTGCTTTATTGGAACACACAATTGGTTTGGTGAGCTCATTAAAGGGTCACTAAAGGAAAAAAAAATTGGGCTGAAATTACTGTTTACAGGGTATAGAGACATACAAGTTAACTGATTCCTTTTAAAAATGATTAAAAATAGATAAAAATCAATCATATAATCAACCTACAGTTCTAGTTTCGTTTTTGCTGTTATTTCCTGTCTCTCTGATGTACAGAGCCAGAGAGCCAATAGAGGGCAGTGATGGTTTGTATAAAACCCCTCAGCACCAACCCAGTTTCAGTTTACACACAGTAATCACACCTCCTTGATTAGTGACCACAGTGCGAAAGCTCCCAGCACTGTGGTTATAAGGAAACAGACAACCAGGGAGTGTGGAGATCAGAGCAGAATTACAGCAACATCAAAGCAAAAACGAACAATGAGAACATGAAAACAGCACTGCAGTAAGGTAAAGGAAGCTATTTAGCTAAAAAAAATGTTTCCTTTAGTGACCCTTTAAGCCTTGAACTTCATGGACAGGTGCATCCAATCATGAGAAAAGGTATTTAAGGTGGCCAATTGCAATTTGTTGTTCTCTTTGACTCTCCTCTGAAGAGTGGCAACATGGGGGCCTCAAAACAACTCTCAAATGACCTGAAAACAAAGATTGTTCTACATTATGGTTTAGGGGAAGGCTACAAAAAGTTATCGCAGAGATATAAGTGGTCAGTGTCCAGTGTGAGGAACATAGTGAGGAAATGGAAGACCACAGGCACAGTTCTTGTTAAGGCCAGAAGTGGCAGGCACATAAAATATTGGAGAGTCAAAGGCGAAGGATGGTGAGAACAACCAAAAACAGTCCGCGGAACAACTCCAAAGACCTACAACATCAACTTGCTGCAGATGGTGTCACTGTGCATCCTTTAACAATTCAGGGCACTTTGCACAGGGAGAAGCTGTATGGGAGAGTGATGGGAAAGAAGCCTTTCTGCACATGCCACATCGCTTGAGGTGTGCACATTTGGACAAGCCAGCTTCATTTTGGAATAAGGTGCTGTGGACTGATGAAACAAAGATGAGTTAATTGGTCATAACAAGGGGCGTTATGCATGGCGGCAAAAGAACACAGCATTCCAAGAAAAACACTTGCTACCCACAGTAAAATTTGGTGGAGGTTCCATCATGCTGTGGAGCTGTGTGGTCAGTGCCGGTACTGGGAATCTGGTTAAAGTTGAGGGTCGCATGGATTACACTCAATATCAGCAGATTCTTGATGAAAATGTTAAGGAATCAGTCACAAAGTTGAAGTTATGCCGGGGCTGGATATTTCAACAAGACAACGACCCAAAACACTGCTCAAAATCTACTCAGGCATTTATGCAGAGCAACAAGTACAATGTTCTGGAATGGCCATCCCAGTCTCCAGACCTGAATATCGTTGAACTTCTGTGGGGTGATTTGAAGTGGGCTGTCCATGCTCGGCAAACATCAAACCTAACTTAACTGGAGATTTTTTTTAAGGGGGAATGGACCAAAATACATTTATCCAAAATCCAGACACTCATTACAGGCTATAGGAAGCGTCTAGAGGCTGTTATTTCTGCTCTACTAAATATTGATGGGATTTTTCTGTTGGGGTGCCCAAATTTATGCACCTGTCTAATTCTGTTTTGATGCATATTTTCTGTTGATCCAATAAACCTAATTTCACTACTAAAATATTACTGTGTCCTTCAGTTATTTGATAGATCAAAATGAAATTGCTGATCCAAACACCCAAATATTTATAAATGATAATCATGGAAATTGTCAGGGGTTCCTAAACTTTTGCATACGACTGCAGATTTGGGTTTTGCACGTTATCTCTCTAAAGTCTATAGAAATTGCAATATCCACACAGGATGTAAAACCTTCAACGGTTTTATTTTTGCTGCATAAAACTTGTGAAGAAAGTGAAGAGTATACAGAGAAGGGGAAGATTCAGGTGCGCAGTACAGAATGCACAAAAATAACTAAAGTTCCAATCAGTCAGTCACTGCTCCCTCTTAAATGGGCATTGCTCACCCGGATAGACCCCTCTCGCATGGCCTAGCAACCGGGATGATGCACGAACATTATGAGAACAGTCTCTGCCACAGACCATCTGAGAATGATCATGGATAGCCAGGAATCCTCTGCCACAGGATCTAAGTCCCGAACTTCCAGCCTTACAGTAAAAGAGCCTTTAAGCCTATCCGGCGGACTGTAGGACAAGTAGAACTGTGGATCCCTGTGTAACAAAGTCACCAGGCCTATACCGAGACATTAGCTTGCTTTGCTTGGTCACCTCCAGGGCAGGTCCTCCCCAATTTTTTTTCATTCGTTAAGCAGCTTTCCCCACTTGGATAAACAGCCTGGGATCCCCTTTAAAATTATAGGCCCCAGAAAGCATAGCTGGGCCTACTTCATGGAGATGCGACCTCAGACCAACATGGTCCAGAGGTCGAGATCACACACACGTGCCTCGCGCCAGGAGGGCCACAAGCCGAAGGACCTCGAAAAACAGCTTCTGCCCCTTAAGTACCCCTTCCCGGCATGCACAGTGGGGCACCACTCCCACTGGGCTGCTGCCGAGAAGGTTCAACTTACACACTATGGTACACTTGTGTTCCAACATGGGCCTGAGGTGGTAACGCCACCTACAGGCAACAGGGGAAAATCCTATCAAGCACAACCATAGCCAGAACAGAGGCTAATTTCAATGGAATTCGACAAAATCTGAGCCCACTATTGGCTCAGACACCCTCTAAATTTAGAATAGCGCCCCAGTCATTGAGAGCAGGGCGCTACACAAAAAATATTATAAAGAAAATATAAGCTGGTTTAAAATTACTAATGTTATATGTGTAGGTTCTTATTTATCCAGGTTATAGAATTGCTAGTAGCAGATAATCACATTCTCCTTCTCTTTCACCATTCATCCACTTGGTTTCCTCAGTCAGTACTAGGGTAAGATCATATCCCAGCATTTATAACTACTCAAGTAATTTTATCACCTAATTCAATTACTATGGTGTCATAAAATGTGATTATTTGGCATTCAGCATGTGACTTGCCACTTTGCATGACACCATCATGATTGGATTAGGTTGACTGAGTTACTTGTGTAGCTATAATAAATCAAATAATTTGTAAAAATACATCTCTAGAGGGCTGGAGAAAAAAAAAATCAGTTTGTCATATTCCCGCAACTTGTGTCAAAATATAAAATATTCCATGGACTCGACATGCCTCTCAGCAAATAGCTTGGGGTGTCTACTTTCCAAAATGGGGTCATTTGGGGGGGGGGGTTTGTGCTATTTTGACTATTTATGGCCTTCGAAACTGTGATAGGTAGTGAGGAGTGAAATCAAAAATGTGCGCCCTTAGAAATGCTGAAGGCGGTGCTTGGGTTTTTGGGGCCCCATATGCGGCTATGCTCCCAAAAAGTCCCACACATGTGGTATCCCCGTACTCAGGAGAAGCAGCAGAATGTATTTTGGGGTGCAATTCCACATATAACCATGGCATGTGTGAGCAATATATCATTTAGTGACAACTTTTTGTAAATTTTATTTATTTTTTGTCATTATTCAATCAGTTGGGACAAAAAAAAAATATTCAATGGACTCAACATGCCTCTCAGCAGTTTCCTTGGGGTGTCTACTTTCCAAAATGGGGTCATTTGGGGGGTTTGTACTGCCCTACTATTTTAGCACCTCAAGAAATTAAATAGGCAGTCATAAATTAAAAGCTGTGTAAATTCCAGAAAATGTACCCGAGTTTGTAGACGCTATAATTTTTGCGAAAACCAATAAATATACGCTTATTGCGATTTTTTTTACTAAAGACATGTGGCTGAATACATTTTGGCCTAAATGTTTGACCAAATATTAGTTTATTCGATTTTTCTCACAACAAAAAGTAGAAATATCATTTTTTTTCAAAATTTTCGGTATTTTTCCGTTTATATCGCAAAAAATAAAAATCACAGAGGCAATCAAATACCATTAAAAAAAAGCTCTTTTTGTGGGAAGAAAAGGACGCAAATTTTGTTTCGGTACATCATTGCATGAACCCGCGATTACCAGTTATAGCAGCGCAGTCCCAAATTGAAAAAACACCTTAGCTGCGTAAAGGTCTGGGTCTTAAGTGGTTAAATGCATTTTTTGCTGTGAAAATGACAATGGTCCCAAAAATGTGTCAAAATTGTCCGAAGTGTCCGCCATAATGTCGCAGTCAGGAAAAAAAAAATGCTGATCGCCGCCATTAGTAGTAAAAAAAAAAAATCATAAAAATGCAATAAAACTATCCCCTATTTTGTAAACGCTATAAATTTTGCGCAAACCAACCGATAAATGGTTATTGCAACTTTTTTTTACCAAAAAAAGGTAGAAGAATACGTATCGGCCTAAACTGAGGGGGAAAAAAAAGTTTTATATATTTTCGGGGGATATTTATTATAGCAAAAAGTAAAAAATATTGCATGTTTTTCAAAATTGATGGTCTATTTTTGTTTATAGCACAAAAAATAAAAACCGCAGAGATGATCAAATACCACCAACTGTTCCCGCTAGGTAGCAAATTTTTCTTTATTGCTTTTTTTTTTGTACTAAAGACATGTGGCTGAATACATTTTGGCCTAAATGTTTGACTAAAATTTAGTTTATTCGATTTTTCTTATAACAAAAAGTAAAAAATATTGTTTTTTTTTCAAAAATGTCGCTCTATTTTTGTATATAGTGCAAAAAATAAAAATTGCAGAGGCGATCAAATACCACCAAAAGAAAGCGCTATTTGTGGGAAAAAAGGACGCCAATTTTGTTTCGGAGCCATTTTGCACGACCGCGCAATTGTCAGTTAATGCGACGCAGTGCCGAATCGCAAAAACTGTCCGGGTCCATTAGCTGCTTAAAGGACCGGGTCTTAGGTGGTTAAACCCTCTAAATCATTCAATTTTGTAATATACAGAAGTAACTGAATAAAAATCCTTACCAGGTTATTTTTTTGCTGCCTGTGGACAGCTGGAAAGATTTCCCTTTGGGGTTTGTCACCAGTTTAATCCATCCTAAATCAGATTTGACAAATAGCAGACAAAATTAGAAGGTATGCATTAACCACTTAAGGACCGGACCAATATGCTGCTAAATGACCCAAGGGGTTTTTACAATTCGGCACTGCGTCGCTTTAACAGACAATTGCGCGGTCGTGCGACGTGGCTCCCAAACAAAATTTGCGTCCTTTTCTTTCCACAAATAGAGCTTTCTTTTGGTGGGATTTGATCGCCTCTGCGATTTTTATTTTTTGCGCTATATACAAAAATAGAGCGACATTTTTGAAAAAAAAACAATATTTTTTACTTTTTGTTATAAGAAAAATCGAATAAACTAAATTTTAGTCAAACATTTAGGCCAAAATGTTATCAGCCACATGTCTTTAGTACAAAAAAAAAAAGCAATAAAAAAAAAATTAGCTACCTAGCGGGAGTGATCAAGGGGTTAAAACTTTATTAGGGGGGGTACGGGGGCTACCCTGGACCTAACACTAAATGCAGTTTAAAATTTAGTTTATTCGATTTTTCTTATAACAAAAAGTAAAAAATATTGTTTTTTTTTTCAAAAATGTCGCTCTATTTTTGTATATAGCGCAAAAAATAAAAATCGCAGAGGCGATCAAATACCACCAAAAGAAAGCTCTATTTGTGGGAAGAAAAGGACGCAAATTTTATTTGGGAGCCACGTCGCACGACCGCGCAATTGTCTGTTAAAGCGACGCAGTGCCGCATTGTAAAAACCCCTTGGGTCATTTAGCAGCATATTGGTCCAGTCCTTAAGTGGTTAATGCATACCTTCTAATTTTGTCTGCTATTTGTCAAATCTGATTTAGGATGGATTAAACTGGTGACAAACCCCAAAGGGAAATCTTTCCAGCTGTCCACAGGCAGCAAAAAAATAACCTGGTAAGGATTTTTATTCAGTTACTTCTGTATATTACAAAATTCTTGTGTACAGCACATGGTGGTGCTGGTTTGAATGATTTAGAGGGGGGTTTAACCACCTAAGACCCGGACCTTTAAGCAGCTAAAGGACCCGGACAGTTTTTGCGATTCGGCACTGCGTCGCATTAACTGACAATTGCGCGGTCGTGCAAAATGGCTCCAAACAAAATTGGCGTCCTTCTTTCTCACAAATAGCGCTTTCTTTTGGTGGTATTTGATCGCCTCTGCGATTTTTATTTTTTGCACTATATACAAAAATAGAGCGACATTTTTGAAAAAAAAAACAATATTTTTTACTTTTTGTTATAAGAAAAATCAAATAAACTAAATTTTAGTCAAACATTTAGGCCAAAATGTTATCAGCCACATGTCTTTAGTACAAAAAAAAAAGCAATAAAAAAAATTAGCTACCTAGCGGGAACAGCGACACTAATACAGCGATCAGAAAAATGATCGTTGAGTGACACTGGCAATAGGGGGGTGAAAGGGTTAACTAGGGCGGTGATCAAGGGGTTAAAACTTTATTAGGGGGGGGGTATGGCGCTACCCTGGACCTAACACTAACTGCCTGTCACACTGACACTAAATGCAGTGATCAGTACATATATGATCACTGCATTCAGTGACACTGTGACAGGGGGGTGGGTGATCGCAAGGGGTTAATGTGCCTGCGTGTGCTGGTGTCAGTGTAGTGTTGTGCAGACTCACTGTGTGATGTGATCTCTCCTCAGCGGCGGTTGAAAATACCGCCGAGAGCAGAGATCACATCACTTCCCTCTTCCTGTGTTTGGCTGGGAGCGATCCGGAGGGGGCGGACAAAAACGAACAGCCGCCCTCTCGTCCTGGATCGCTCCTGAAGCCACGGGAACCGCCGCAAGTACCGTGGGGGTCCCGATCGGACCCCCGACCCACGTCTAGGCAGGCACGTAGAGGTACGTTGATGTGCCTGTCCATGCCATTCTGCCGACGTAAATGTACATGCGGCGGTCCTTAAGTGGTTAAAGAAGACATCATAAACCTCCACTAGAAGAGATCTTTAACAACTTCAATACCGGGTTTTTATACACACCTCCATACCGGGCCTATTCTGGCACTTCTCTCCTACATGTACAAATCATCATTATTTTGCTAGAAAATTACTCAGAGCCCCCAAACATTATATATGTTTTTTTTAGCAGACACCCTAGGGAATAAAACAACGGTCATTGGAACATTTTATCTTGCACGATATTTGCGCAATCATTTTTCAAACACCTTTTTTTTGGGAAAAAAATGTTTCATGAATTAAAAAAATAACAAAACAGTAAAGTTAGCCCATTTTTTTTTTTAAATATGAAATTTGTTACATGTTAAATATGTTACATTGAGTAAATAAATACCTAACATGTCACGCTTTAAAATTGCGCACACTCTAACGCACGCGGGGATACCTCACATGTGTGGTTTAAACGCTGTTTACATATGTTGGCAGGACTTACGTGTGCATTCGCTTCTGCGCACGAGCTACCGGGGACAGGGGCGTTTTAATTTTTTTTATTTTACTTTTTTTTTTTTTTACACTTATTCTTTTTTTTTTTTTAGCACTTTTATTCCTATTACAAGGAATGTAAACATCCCTTGTAATAGGTAATGTGTGTGTGGCATGTCCTCTTTATGGAGAGATGCGGGGTCAATAAGACCCTGCATCTCTCCTCCAGACTGGAAAGCGTGAGATCGGTGAATAAAATGTCACTGATCTCATTATCAGTGTTGCTCACTAACCGCAATTGCGGCTTTGTTTACTTACGGGTACGCGGGCGTGACGTCATCACAGCGCGCTCGGGATGGATAAAAGAAAAAATATATGGACAGCCGCACTCCAATAAATCTTAAAAAGAAGTGGCCCTTTAATTAGGTCAAAAAGGAAGGCACTACAAGAAACAGCAAACAGTGGGATATGAACAGCTGACGCGTTTCACATTGGAATACAATGCTTAGTCTTAGTCACATCGCGCTCGGGCCTCCGACGGTCATAGAGATGACTGGTGACCATCTGGTCACCAGTTATCTCTATCCTTGCTGCCTTCGCCGGACGATTCCTTCTCCGGGCCCCCGTGGCACGGGAGAGCCCGGAAAAGCACCGGATGGCGGCGGGAGGGGGGGATGTCCTATACGTCCTTGAATACGTTCTTGGACGCCACTCCATCTCTTCACATATAGAGATGTAAGCCTTCCAAGTGCGATGGTAGATCTTCCCCGAAGATGACTTCTGTGCCCTTAGCACCTGGCTTTCAATAGCCATGCCGTTAAAGCCAGTGACTGTAAAGCAGGATGAAGTATGGGACCTTGAGATCCATGGGAACCGCAGGTGCAGGAGCACCATTTGCTGCCTCTGGCAATTCAGGGGAAGAAAGGCCAAATACTGACTCCATATTCACCCACTGACAGCCCATAGAGACTAAGTGAAAAACACTCAACAAGTCGACCAGGGGGGATAGCCAGGGGACTCACCACCCAGAGGGAGACCGCTCAGCACCGCTGCCCGCCTTCCTTGTATACACAGCGTGTGTGTGAGGAAAGAACTGTGAGGAAAAAAATGTGAGGTGAATGAGCTGTGTGCCGTTAGAAAGCCAGTGCTAGAGGCTAAAATCCACTCCAAAATGGCCGCCAGACACCACAGATAAAACGGCGCGGGCCACATGAAAATGGCCAACCTCAATACCGACCTGCGCCACAGCGCGGCCAAGACAAAATGACCGCCAATGGAAATTATAATAGAGAAAAGTAGGCACACTAAAAAAGACGTTGGCGCTGCAAAAAATGGCACCTGAGCCCCGTGATGTGGACGAGAAGGCCGTGCAGAGAATTCCCAGAAATCAAACCCCCCCTCACAGAAAGCGGACCCTGGCATCCCCACAGTCCCCCACAGGGACCTGAAGTGCCCCCACAGGTACACCCTGGTCGCAGGACAGAAGGGGAAAGGGCGACAGGGAGCAGGAAAAGGGAGGGCAGGAGAACCCCTTAATCCCGGGAATGCCCAGCTGTTCCATCCTGCCGAGGCAGGAGGAACCGTACTTAACCGTCCTTGCGAGGACTTGCTGGCACTTCCTGACAGACCCACAACCGATGGTACTGAGTAGCTGTCGGCCCGGTCCACTGTGAGTGAGACAACAGCAGCCCAGTCATATGTGGACCCCAGAGCATATGCTCACCGACCACACCTGGAGCCATGGGGTATGTCGTGGCCGACCCAGCACGTAGCTAAGGTCTGCTCACACTGGATGGCCAGACTGGGGGGACTACAAGGATCTATAATATCCAGCCTGTCATCCAGCTGGCAGTTGATAGAAGAATCACAAAAATAAAATAAATAAAAATTCAGGGCTCTGGGCCCAAAGGGAGCAACGTTCCTTCTCCTTCGCTAGACAGAAAAAAACTGAGCTGCATGCTCAGGGTGAGGGGTTATGACCGGAGGGACCGCCCCCTGGCCAGGGCTGTTCAACTCTGTTAAAGTTACATGTTTTAAGATAACTAACATGTTCTGCCTAGTCTTCTCCTATGAACAGGAACATAACCCACTTGTCAAGATTTAAAGCGGAGCTCCACCCTAAAGTGAACTTCCGCTGATCGGAACCCTCCCCCCCTGCGGTGTCACATTTGACACCTTTCAGGGGAAGGGGGGTGCAGATACCTGTCTAAAGACAGGTATTTGCACCCACTTCCGGCCACACAGTCGGGTAAAAGACGGGTTTTTTTCCCACATCCCATCCGTCCGTCGTCCCCCCATTGTGTGCTGGGAACACTCGGCTCCCAGCACACAGCGGGAGCCAATCGGCGGGCGCAGCGCGACTCGCGCATGCGCCGTAGGGAACCGGGCAGTGAAGCCGGAGCGCTTCACTTCCTGGTTCCCTCATCGTGGATGGAGGGGGGGCAGCAGGGTGACGAGCAATCGCTCGTCCTCTCCTGCGGACGCCGCTGGACTCCAGGACAGGTAAGTGTCCTAATATTAAAAGTCAGCAGCTGCAGTATTTGTAGCTGCTGGCTTTAAGTATTTTTTTTCAGGGGGACATCCGCTTTAAGGAGCTGTGTCCATCCAAGGACGAAAAGAGAAACGTTTTTTTTTTTCAAAAATGTTTGTCTCTTTTAGTTTGTTTAGCAAAAAATCAAAATTTCAGAGGTGATCAAATACCACCAAAAGAAAGCTCTTTTTGTGGGAACAAAATGATAAAAAAAATTGTTAGGGTACAGTGTAGTAGCATGACCGCACAATTGTCATTCAAAGTGTGACAGTGCCGAAAACCGAAAATTGGCCTGGGTAGGAAGGGGCGAAAGTGCCTGGTATTGAAGTAGTTAACCAAACTTTTATAGCTCCTGTATCCAGGAATCCCTAAAATGTCAGGAATTAGGGAGTATTATTTCCCGCCATTTTGGAGCAGCCATCAATGACAAGGCTGAGGTAAGCTTGTAGTTTCCATTACACCCGGTAACATAAGGCACAGTGTGTGCTTGTGTACTGTTTTACTAGATGTCAGTGTTATTGATCAGATATATGAGGGAACACCTCAGTGAGTTGTAGAAGGTTTCTATAGATACTGAATTGTGTACATTGGGTTGTTAGTGAGGCGGTAGATGAAGCACAGAGCGTGATGCGAGGACAGTACACAGCCCCGGGTTCCCCGTTTACCCCTGGCCCCGCCCACACATTCTCCTCAAACTCACAATGTGACTCATCTCAGCGATGACGATGTACATCTCTCCCACGGACTCCCGACTCCGCCCTCTCCTCACACAAGCGCCACACACAGACGAGCTCCTGATATCTCCCCAGCCGGGTCAGCCAATGGATGCGTAGAGCGCGGTCGGATGTTGCCCATCTCACACCTGACACGATTTGGCTCGCAGGTTTCCCGGCACTTCCGCCAATTATCTGCGCTCTGCTTGCCAAGACACCTTCCAGGTGTAGCCAAAGGCTGTGCCCGGCCCTGATACTCCTGTTCTACTGCCAGAACCCAACACAGGCTGCAACGTGATACGTGCGAGAATTGTCATCACACACTGTCACTTTCCTAAAGAAGCCCTGTCACTGTGTCCTGCCTATTAAAGAGGCCATGTCACCTACCTAATAAAGAGACCCTGTTACTGTCACTTACCTAATAAAGAGGCTCTGTCACCTGCCTAATAAAAAGGACCTGTCACCTACCTAATAAAGAGACCATATCACTGTGGCCTACTTAATAAGGTGACCAGATTTTTAAAATGAAATCCGGGGACATATTTTTTTTTTACTAGTAATGGCAACAATCAGCGACTCTCTGCCCGTCGCCGCCCGCCTCACAGCCTCTCGAGTCTTACTTATCGGGCCCCCGGCTACTACTGGCAGAAGAACATGTGAGCGGAGCTGAATGGGCATGCGCCCGAAACTGAAGAAATATTCCCTCCGCTCCGACCAGCACATGATCATCAGAAAGGGGCACAGATAATGGGAAAAATACACCCCCCTACAGGGCTGTCTTAATGAGAGGGCACACATGGGCACTGCCCAGGGGCCCCAGCTGCATGAGGGGGCCCCTGCCCTTTCCCCAAAGCAGCTGGTCCTTGAGCCTGGGCTGCCCCTCTACATCCCAGAAATCCCCTCATCACTCTGACCCCTCTACACCCTAGATATTCCCTACCTCCTACCTACCTGATGTCTGTTTACCTGCACTGTCTCCATTGTAGGGGCCCCAGAGCATTACTTTGCCCAGGGGCCCATTATGCTATTAAGACAGCCCAGGCCCCCCTATGCTAGTAGGCATGGCGGAGCGGGGAGGTGTAATTAATTTTAATTCTGCACTGACTGTCTTTGAAATTGTCCCTGCCCCCAATAAATCCAATCTGGGGACAAAACCAGGGACAGACTTGGTCTGGGGACAGTGTCCTCAATCAGGGGACTGTCCCCTGAAACTGGGGATGTCTGGTCACCCTACTACTTAACCACTTTAGCCCCGGACCATATTGCTGTCCAAAGACCAGAGCACTTTTTGTGATTCGGCACTGCGTCGCTTTAACTGACAATTGCGCGGTCGTGCAACGTGGCTCCCAAACAAAATTGGCGTCCTTTTTTTCCCACAAATAGAGCTTTCTTTTGGTGGTATTTGATCATCTCTGCGGTTTTTATTTTTTGCGCTATAAACAAAAATAGAGCAACTATTTTGAAAAAAAATCAATATTTTTTACATTTTGCTATAATAAAAATCCCAAAAAAGATATAAAAAAACGTTTTTTTCCTTAGTTTAGGCCGATACGTATTCTTCTACATATTTTTCGTTAAAAAAAAATCGCAATTAGCGTTTATTAATTGGTTTGCGCAAAATTTATAGCGTTTACAAAAAAGGGGGTAGTTTTATGGCATTTTTTTTATTATTTTTTTTTACTAGTAATGGCGGCGATCAGCGTTTTTTTTTCGGTACTGCGATATTATGGCGGACACATCGGACACTTTTGACATATTTCTGGGACCATTGGCATTTTTATAGCGATCAATGCTATAAAAATGTGGTGAGTGAAGAGAAAATTGCGCGTACCATGTATACAAAAAATAAAGCTGCGATTCAAAAATGTTATACAACATAAATTAAACTGGAAAAAGGGGGGGAATCGCGCTAGACGTGAGACAATGCCTGGAGATGGCACAATATGTTGTCAAAAAAATATAGTGTGAAATACAGAACCAAAATTGATATTAGTGAAGTCCACAGAATAAAATTATATATATACAAAAAAAAAACCCTATAGGTCAAATGTGAACAAGAGGGGTTAAGTTCTCGGTGTTGGTCAAAGGTCCATCTGTGCAGCCAATGATGCTGGATTTTTCACACAAAAATATAGGAAAAAAGACAATGTCCCGTTACCAATCACGAAGGTCTTGCACAGATAGTGTGACCCTCTTGAGGTCAAAAACAGCCTTAAGGATGGTGAATATGAACTTCACTTTACATCGTCATGTTTTCCTCGGTGAGAAAAAAACAAAGAAGACTTTTCATAGTGTGGATTGCATGGAAACTGGTCACAATCACCCGTGAGGAAGACAACAAATACTGTGGGGGAGAGGAGTGCTGGTACCACCACCGAATGAGCACACTGACCCTTACCAGACAATAAGATCCACTCTAGGATCAATATAGGCAGCAAGAAGGTGAATACACTGTTCTTAACATATCAGAGACCAATCCTCGATGAGTCACAGCATGGAAGCAAAAAAAACTAAAATAGTGTAAATCCGTAAAAAAATTTATTCTAAAAAGCCAAAGAAATGCACTTACAAACAGATGCAGATTCAAGGCGTATGATAAAAGATGCCGGCCGGCTTGTGGAACGCGTACGTCCCCTCGTCCCCTCGTGTAGTTGCGATGACGTGAGAACGTCTCCTCCCAACGTTTCGTCTTCACAAAAGACTTGGTCCCGTGACACAAGCCGGCCGGCATCTTTTATCATACGCCTTGAATCTGCATCTGTTTGTAAGTGCATTTCTTTGGCTTTTTAGAATAATTTTTTTTACGGATTTACACTATTTTAGTTTTTTTTGCTTCCATGCTGTGACTCATCGAGGATTGGTCTCTGAT
This sequence comes from Rana kukunoris, assembly GCA_029574335.1. Lineage (NCBI taxonomy): Eukaryota > Metazoa > Chordata > Amphibia > Anura > Ranidae > Rana > Rana kukunoris. The sequence goes on from CM056049.1 coordinate 662,394,788, forward strand.
ATGTTAAGAACAGTGTATTCACCTTCTTGCTGCCTATATTGATCCTAGAGTGGATCTTATTGTCTGGTAAGGGTCAGTGTGCTCATTCGGTGGTGGTACCAGCACTCCTCTCCCCCACAGTATTTGTTGTCTTCCTCACGGGTGATTGTGACCAGTTTCCATGCAATCCACACTATGAAAAGTCTTCTTTGTTTTTTTCTCACCGAGGAAAACATGACGATGTAAAGTGAAGTTCATATTCACCATCCTTAAGGCTGTTTTTGACCTCAAGAGGGTCACACTATCTGTGCAAGACCTTCGTGATTGGTAACGGGACATTGTCTTTTTTCCTATATTTTTGTGTGAAAAATCCAGCATCATTGGCTGCACAGATGGACCTTTGACCAACACCGAGAACTTAACCCCTCTTGTTCACGTTTGACCTATAGGTTTTTTTTTTGCATATATATAATTTTATTCTGTGGACTTCACTAATATCAATTTTGGTTCTGTATTTCACACTATATTTTTTTGACAACATATTGTGCCATCTCCAGGCATTGTCTCACGTCTAGCGCGATTCCCCCCCCTTTTTCCAATGCTATAAAAATGCATTGGATTACTATAAAAATGCCATTGGCAGTGAATGGGTTAACACTAGGGGGCAGGGAAGGGGTTAAAGCGGAGCTCCACCCAGGATAACAACATTTTACAATGTTGTTTGAAAAAAAAAAAAAAATAACCTGAAAAAAAATAAAAAAAAATACTCACCCGAAATAGCTGTTGCTATGCGGAAGTCCGTAATCTGCCTCTTCCTGAACCGCGGTGTGTTTTCTTCTTCTTCTTCTCCTTGTGAATGGGGCGCGCTGCTTCCTGGGAACTGTGTGTGTTCTCAGAGAGCAGCGCGCCCATTCACAAGCCAGCGTGAGACTCACGCAGGCGCAGTAGGAAATGGGCAGTGAAGCCGTACGGCTTCACTGCCTGTTTCCCATAGTGTGAATGGCGGCACGGGACCCGGAGCGATCGTGGGACCGGCATCGGGGGGGGGGCCGTCAGCGCGGGCAAGTAGGACAGGTAAGTGTCCTTATTTAAAGTCAGCAGCTACACTGTTAGTAGCTGCTGACTTTAAAAAAAAAAATTTCCGCGGCTGGAGCTCCTCTTTAAGTGTGGTCCTGGGTATGTTCTAACTGTATGGGGGGGGGGGGTGGCCTCACTAGGGGAAGTCACTGATCTTCTGTCCATACATTGTATGGACAGAAGATCAGCGTTTCCCCCGCTGACAGGAACGAAAGGTATGTGTTTACACACATACTTCCCGTTCCCCGCTCTTTAACGAGCAATCGAGGGTGCCCGACGGCGATCGTACCCGCCGGGCACGCGCGCGGGACTTTTTAGCTGCTACAGGGAGGATGTAGAGCTACGTGCTCCCGCGGCGGATGACGGCGGGCGGTCGGCAATTAGTTAATAAAGAGGTCCTGTCACTGTGACCTACCTAATAAAGAGACCCTGTCACCTACTTAATAAAGAGGCCCTGTCACTGTGACCTACTTAATAAAGAGGTCCTGTCACTGTGACCTACCTAATAAAGAGACCCTGTCACCTACTTAATAAAGAGGTCCTGTCACTGTGACCTACCTAATAAAGAGACCCTGTCACCTACTTAATAAAGAGGTCCTGTCACTGTGACCTACCTAATAAAAGGACCCTGTCACCTACTTAATAAAGAGGCCCTGTCACTGTGACCTACCTAATAAAGAGACCCTGTCACCTACTTAATAAAGAGGTCCTGTCACTGTGACCTACCTAATAAAAGGACCCTGTCACCTACTTAATAAAGAGGCCCTGTCACTGTGACCTACCTAATAAAGAGGCCCTGTCACCTACTTAATAAAGAGGCCCTGTCACTGTGACCTACCTAATAAAGAGGTCCTGTCACTGTGACCTACCTAATAAAGAGACCCTGTCACTGTGACCTACCTGATAAAAAAGGTCCTGTTATTGTGACCTACCTAAAAGAAAAAAAGGCCATGCCAAATTACAACATTAAAATAACAGATATGAGCTGTAATGATCAAAAGTTCATAGATCAATAAAAGTTCAGTGAAATGTCCATGTATAAGGTAAAATGATCCCAGGTAGGAAACTCCTACGGTCCACACCACCAATGGCGGTAGGGCTTCACAGTGAATCACCGTATAAAAGGACCCGCCGCCTATTGTGAAAAGCACATACGGTGATTCACTGTGAAGCCCTACCCCCATTGATAACGTCCTATAGTGACAAAACGCGTTTGGGAGGCTACGCAGTGACGTCACCACGCTGAGGAGGAGGGCTCCTACATGCCGGCCGGCAATGCTTTGATCTTAAGCTGTTTTTATCGTTTGTTTGTAAGTACCACTTACTTTTTTATTAAACCTATTGTTATATGGAGTTACGCTATGTGCGCCTCTTTCTTTCATCCACATTGAACTAATTGGAGCCTAAAGTCATCACGCCCCTGTACTAACTGGTCAGAGTTGGATCACTCGAGGAATATAAAGGCCATGGCTGGGCTATAGCCAATCGTCTATAGTGCTTGCCCTCTGGTAAGCTGCTCTTTCATCTGGTGGAGGGTGCACCTTTTGTATTTACGTCACTTGGTGGTGTGGACCGTAGGAGTTTCCTACCTGGGATCATTTTACCTTATACATGGACACCTCACTGAACTTTTATTGATCTATGAACATTTGATCATTACAGCTCATATCTGTTATTTTAATGTTGTAATTTGGCGCGGCTTTTTTTCTTTTAATTTTCACATTGTGTATCGCACGCCAGCTGCTGCCTGTAGTTCTGGGGGGGGGGGGAGCAATAGCACAGTTTTCCATTTTCCATTGTGACCTACCTAATAAAGAGCCTATGTCACTATGACCTACCTAATAAAGAGGCCCTGTTATTGTCACCTTCCTGATAAAGAGGGCCTGTCACTGTGACCTACCTAATAAAGAAGCCATGTTATTGTCACCTACCTGATAAAGAGGCATTGTCACCTACATGGTAAACAGGCCCTGTCACTATGACCTACCTAAAGAAACTCTGTTATTGTGACCTACCTAATAAAGAGGCCATATCACCTACCTGGCATAAAGGCTGTGTCTCGATGACCTACTGTAGCGCCCCTGTACTTACAAGTACGGACGCTGTTTAAATTTAAAGGGGGGAGAGAATGACCTAGCTCTTATCCATATGATTTATGTTAATTTCGTCACTGTGCTGTGCTGTTGTTTCATTCTGTGTTCCAAAGATGCCTTTCCATCACGGAACGACAGGTGGCGGCAGTGGAGACCAGTGGGAGCGCCTTCTTGCCAGCAGCCAATCAGAGGAGGTTTTCCCTTGCGGGGCATGCTGAGGGAGGGTACTTCTTTAGGGCGCCATTTTGGTGTCGGGAGTTCGAGGTTGGATCCGGGTGCGGCACCCACCTATAGGGTGTGCGCACATCACGGGCCCCCGGCGACATGGCCTACCAGGCCGGGGCGTACGTGCTTCGCTGAGTTCCTGACTCTGGGCCCTCATGGCCTGGAGCAACTAAAGCTGCAGAGGGGCCCCAGTGACTTACCGGGTTCCCACTTCTATGAGAAGATCCCAAGCGAGATGTGCTGTTCGGGAGTCAGTCTGAGGAGAGCCCGGAGGCAGGCGATCCAATAGGGCCTGGACGAACCATCGAGGATCGAGGTGACCGGACACTGGGAGTTTGTTTTGTGGCAACCTGTCAGTCGGCAACCCAAAATCAAGGACTACCTGAAGACAATTCAGGCAATTACTTTACTGAGAAGGAATCGCTCCATTAAGCTGCATTCCAGAGCAAGGGCCTGTGGCAGAGGCACCACTCCTATTTCCATTGACCCAAGTCTGTGGCAGAGGCTTGTCTTCCTTCTCAGGGTTCCGAGTAAAACTCCGGCTGCCAGTTCTGTGAGAGAGACTGTCCGGGCACACTACACCCACCCCGGCTGGAGTGGCGACGGAGCAAAAGGTATCATTGAAGCAGGACTGCTTCTGCATAGTTAAGGCCTGAATCTGCAACTTCTTCTTTCACCATCTTTCCTCTATTCACCTGAAGTTACCTGTTGCCGTGTTGGGCACAAGAATAAAAGAACAGAAAATGACACCTTGCTTTTTGGACATTCTATCATTGCTCACACCATCTACTTTTCATCATACCCCTAGACATGCTACAAAGGTGACACGCCGATCCCAAATCTAACCAGCGGCTCCTGCGGGGGTAGTGCTACACTACCTTAAAAAAACTGTCACTGTGACCTACCTAATAAAAAGAGTCCTGTTATTGTGACCTACCTAATAAAGAGGCCATATCACCTACGGTACCTGACATAGAGGCCCTGTCACTATGACCTACCTGATAAAGAGGCGCGGTTACTATGACCTACCAAAAGATACCCTGTCACTGTGACCAACCTAATAAAGAGGCCCGGTTACTGTGACCTACCTAATAAAAAGGGTCCTGGTATTGTGACCTACCTAAGTCCCCTTTCACACTTATACGACTTGTCCCACGATTTTGAACAGCAAAATCGTATGACAAGTCATTCTCCATTATTTTCAATGACTACCATTCATACTGGCACGACTTTAGTTTGTGCCTACTTCAAAGTAGTCCTTGCACTACTTTGGTCCGATTTTGATGCCACTTACACAGGCATTCATTGAAAATCAGGGTAAAATCGCGGCCGCGAAATCGCGGTAAAATCGCGCGACTTTGAAGTCGTACAAGTGTGAAAGGTGTCTAATAAAGAGGCCCTGTCACCTACCTGATATAGATGCCCTGTCACTATGACCTACCTGATAAAGATCCCCTGTTATATTGACATACCTAATAAAGAGGTCCTGTCACTGTCACCTACCTAATAAAGAGACCCTGTCACTGTCACCTATCTAATAAAGATGTCCTGTCACTGTCACCTACCTAATAAAGAGGTCCTGTCACTGTGACTTACCTAATAAAGAGGTCCTGTCACTGTGACCTACCTAATAAAGAGGTCCTGTCACTGTCACCTACCTAATAAAGAGGCCCTGTCACTGTCACCTACCTAATAAAGAGGCCCTGTCACTGTCACCTACCTAATCAAGATGCCCTGTCACTGTCACCTACCTAATAAAGAGGTCCTGTCACTGTCACCTACCTAATAAAGAGGCCCTGTCACTGTCACCTACCTAATACGTTCTAGCTAAATTGGAAATCGAGAATTGGAAATTGCACTTTATAGACACACCCATAGAGATTTGTTTAAAATATAACATCTTTTTATTGAATAGTGTTATTGTACATACATATGGTTAAAAAACGTTCTAGTGATTGGCCTAGATAGCACTACTTGTTCTTGCCAAATATAAATACGTTTGTTTAAATTGAATATTGAATTCCAAAAGCTGATGCAGTTGTGTGATTGAGGCATAAGATAATGCTGGCATGCTGAGATAGTGATGATATCAGGGTATGCAGGCAGGTATTATAGAACCAAAGTATAGTCCCATGGCTATCCAGATGTCTCAATGACAGATGAAAAAGGATATATATATAACTGTACATAACAATCACAGCAATAGCTGACTAGTACACTTGATCTTGGGACCGGTGGTGGTAACACAGGTATTACTGGTGGTATGAGTGCTATCTAGGTCAATCACTAGAATGTTTGTTAACCATATGTATGTACTTGCTGTTTTAAAACTATTCAAATCAAAATATATTATATTTTTAACAAATCTCTATGGGTGTGCTTATAAAGTCCAATTTCCAACCCTCTATTTCCAGTACCTAATAAAGAGCTCCTGTCACTGTCACCTACCTAATAAAGAATCCCTGTCATTATGAACTACATAAAGATGTCCTGCCACTATTCCTAACTCAATAAAGAGGCCCTGTCACTATTCCCTACCTAATAAAGAGGCCCTGTGTAACGAAATGTCCCACACTTGAGTGCTTTTGTCGTATACCGCTTCCTCCCAGTCTGTATATAGATATCAGATAATCCAACCGCTGACAATCACCAAACAAGACGATACTCGATTGATTGCTGAACATGGACTGTTTATTAGAACCAAAATACAAGTCTTATATACAGTGGAGGATGAGGGGGTTTTCCCCCTCCTGCTCATATTACTCTAACAATACACCTGTAACCAGAAACCTAATGTACATGAGCTAATTAACTAATCTCTTAAAGCAGCTGATGTGACTTCAGATTATACATTATCATAAGTATAAACACAGGACACCTTCTCACAATAGCAGGAGCTCCGGTAGGAGACGGCCTGTGTCTTACATTGTACAGAGGCCAATGTGATCAGCTCTCTCAACTAACATGGTGAATTCAGAATCAAACAAACCAATAATAGTCTTTACATATATCCTGGGAGATATTGTAGATAAATATTACTGTCCCATTTTAAGTAATCCAAGATATATTTTCTCAGTCACCTTGTGCCAGGATAACACAGGGTGCTTTAGACATAACAGGTGCACGGGGAGCTGAAACAAGGGTTTCTCAACCTTTCCAAGGGAATCTGGTTTCCACGGGCCCTCTCGTCACACCCTGTCACTATGACCTGCCTAATTAATGGGCCATGTCACTATGACCTATCTAATAAATAGACCCTGTCACTATGCCCTAATAAAGAGACCCTGTCACTATGATCTATGATCTATCTGACCGGGTTTTTTTTATGCGTCACTCCATCGCTTTAACTGACAATTGTACGGTCCTGCAACATTGCGCTATAAACCAAAAAATACTATTTAGAAAAAAGCACAATATTTTGTACCTTTTTCTATAATAAATATCCCCATTTTTTTCAAAAAAGCAATTTTTTTCTCAGTTTAGGATGATATGTATTCTATACATATTTTTGGTAATAAAAATCACAATAAGCGTATATTGATTGGTTTGCACAAAAGTTATAGCGTCTTCAAAATAGGAGATAGATTTATGGCATTTTTATTATTATTATTATTATTTTACCAGTAATGGCGGCGATCTGCGATTTTTATCAGTACTGCGACATTATAGCGGACACATCGGACACTTTTGACACATTTTTGGGACCATTGGCGTTTATACAGCGATTAGTGCTATAAAAATACACTGATTACTGTGTACATATCACTGGCAGGGAAGAGGTTAAAACTAGGGGGCGTTCAAGGGGTTAATTGTGTTTCCTGACTGTGTGTTCTAACTGTAACGGAGGGGACTCACTATAGGAGATGACAGATCATTGTTCCCATCTTATAGGAACTCACTATCTGCATCTCCTTTCAGAACAGAATAGGGATGTGTGTGTTTACACACACAAGTCCCTGTTTTGCCTCTCGTGCCCGTGATCGCCGGTCACGAGCATTGGCACACCCGCAGTGCAGCTACGACGGTTTGCGAGATCATGCCGACCAGCCGCAGTATAATGGCTGTGGCATGTGGGCAAGTGGTTAACCCATGATGTTCTGGATGATTTAATTTTTGATATACACTCTATCAAACAGACCTGTATTGAGGGGAGAGTAGGTACTATTCTACCTCTCCTCTATAGCTATGGTCTATATCAGGAGTCTCCAAACTACGGCCCTCCAGGTGTTCAGGAACTACAATTCCCATCATGCCTAGTCATGTCTACGAATGTCAGAGTTTTACAATGCCTCATGGGAAGTGTAGTTCCACAGCAGCTGGAGGGCCGTAGTTTGGAGATCCCTGGTCTATATAGAGGATTTATACCACTAAGTCACGCAATAGGACCATTCCACATTATACAGACCTCTGGCTGATGTCATTCACGTTTTCTGTTGCTTGTGCGCTGCTCTGACAGACATAGCTTTCCTTTTATTTTTGAGTTATGTTCTGCATCTTTATGGGTAGAGCGTCAACATTTGGCATATAAGCCACAGATTTGGAACCCCCAAGCCCTCTGTCCCTGAAGGAGATCTGCATTTTGTTTTTCCAAAACGCGTGGGTAATTTTGGGCTTTTCCTTGCAGCTGGTTTCCTTTTCTGTTCCCAATATTTGTGTTTGTTGCATATATCCCCATGTTCATGTTGTTATATATTATCAATGTGCAATACATTTTGAATACTTTCTTACTATGAAACTGTTTGTGGCCCGGTTTAAAGTCCCAATCTGAAGAATTCATGTTGTGACTCTGTCACACAATGCAGTTTGGTGCATGCGAAAACGTGGCATGTTTGCCAATGCATAGGGGTCTCATTAAAAATTATTAAACGGCCTCCCCACGTGTCTGCAAAAGTGCAGCGTGTTTTTTTCTGTGGGTTGGGAACGTACAGCATTTTGTGTGTGTTCGTCACCCATACATATGTGAACCTATTCTTAAGTGGTACTAAAGTCTCCTCTCATTTATAGCCAAGGAAGCTACCATCTTACCTTCTGTTTAATCATCAGCTGTCATGCGCTGCACATGTGATCAGCAGGGATAAGCTCAGGCAATGTCGGATTTATAAGGGGGTAGAAGGGACAACTGGCCCCCCTTACAAAAGGGGCTCCCCTTGATACAAAAAATATATAAAACAATATAAAATAATACATTAAAAATTAATATATATATAATAGTAAAAAATGACTTTCATTTATCAGATTGATATTTTATTAAAGGTATTATGCCTGCCATCATCTGTAAAAGTTTTTACTCTGAACTGGTATATTGTATTATTTTAAAAAGATATTTTGGCAGCTCAAGGGAAACATGTGCTGGAGATTTACTGAGACTGGAGTGCAAAATATGGTGCAGCTCTGTATAGAAACCAATCAGCTTCTAGGTTTTATTGTCAAAGCCCAATTGAACAAGATGAAGCACAGAAGGTATTTTCACCTCCCTGCATAGAATGCATGAAGGTGAAAAACCTGGAGACTCAAGTGCCAACCTGCCTGATCTATCCTGCCAAGAAGCTGTCAAAATGGACTGCCAGTCCTAGGTGATGATGGAGGCATTCTCCACCCCACAGCCCTCTAAACGATTACGTTGTGTAGCAGGTTGATGATCAATGGAGCCTGGTGGGGAAGCTGAGGGGCTAGATTCCCATCAGGTTCATTCTCACCATGTGATTGACAACAGGCATTAGCAATTACAAGAGGAATGGCCCTTAGAAGAACCAGTGAGTCTTAATCCCCATCAGGGCTACAAACCTTGCGGCCACTGTCTTTGTAACCGGTAGGGTTGCCACCTTTTCTTCAAGTCAAACCCGAACACTTTAGAGGCGCACAGCAAAAAAAAAATGTCTACATATATTTTACTAATAAATACAATTTCTAATCATATGAAATTATTAACAAGAGTCCCCCTTTACATCAGAGTTCACAGAGTTCCCCTTTTACATCTGAACTTGCAGACTTTCCTTTCACTATAAGGGGGAACCCTGCAGACTCTGATGTAAAGGGGAACTCTGATGTAAGGGGTGCTCTGAGAACTCTGAATTACCTTAGTGTACTCACTCAGAGGCAGGAGAGAGAAGGGGGAGACTTCAGTCACAGACAGGGAAGGATGGGTAGCTCACTCACCCCTTGGCAATCAGCACCTCTCATCCAGATATATCTGAGGCTGCTGGACTTCAAATTTCCAGCCCCCCTCTCCTTTTCTGAGGCACAGCCCTGGGGATTGGAGTGTGGGCAGAGACAGAGAGGTAGGAGCAGGAGGAAGAGGTACAGATCAAGCTCTCTCTCCTCTCCCATCTGTGTGTGTGTGGGGGGGGTGGTGCAGGGGGGAAGGGGCTGGGTGGGATTGTTAGTGCTGTCTTTGGGCAGCGTGAAAGAGAGGATAACAGACACTCTCAGCTTAGACAACTGCAGCCAGCAACCCTGCTGGGAACCCCTAGTCCAGTCTGAATATTGTGTCCTGGTTTCAGGCAGTCTGGCGGGTGAATCCCGAAAAGGTGGTAACCCTAGTGATGGGGCGGGGGGATACCTTTACTGCATATGAACACTCCATCCTCAGTGCACCACTGCACAAGGTGCTTGCCCCAAATTCATGTACCTATATCCAACAGAGCAATGTGCAACTAATGCTGGGGCAAGTCCAACTAAACAGGAAGTGGCTGAAAGAGACTGGAGGAGATCAGTAGCACTGTGATGCAAAATAAGTGAAAACAGTACACACATACACAGTGCTTTAGCAAACAAAATGTAAAGTTGAAGTGTAGATGTACTTTAATTTTGTACATTGCTATAGCAATAGGGATCAAGCATAATGATCAAGCAGAAGCGTGGTCAAGGAAGAATCAGAAGGTCAATAACAAATTTTTGCATGTTGGATTAAGCAGAAGTGTAGTCGTAGGACAAGCCAAAGGTTGGTAACGAATGGTAGTGAAGATACGAATGGCCGCCAGAGAGACAAAAGTGAGATATTGGCTCGAGAGGGCACAATAATCTTGCAACCAGGAAGTGCAAAGACATGGCTTAAATCAGGAAGTCCATTGGAGGAGCAAAGAGTTCAAGGTTTAAGACAAATAGGATTCAAGGCAGGATCATTCAAGGAATTGTCCAGGGAGCATTCCAGGTGGATCAGCAAGCAGGGCCATTGCCAGGCACAGCAGACGTCCCAGAATCAAGTTCAGGCCCTAACAGTGTGATTTCTTTCAGACGGATTGCATTGCCTGTCTACATGGTGGGTCTAGGTACAGGAACATCCTGAATACTTAGAGAAAATCAGAATGTTGCATTTTGGCTGGTTTTTCCAGGTCAAACTCTTTTAGAATGGTGTCTATACTTGGATGTTAGGATAAATCTGTCCAGTAATGTCATGATGCTCTCACTCTGGAAGATCAGTCAGTGAACCATACTTATCTTGTTTGGATAAAGGCAAGTAAAGGGCTGCATTCGGCCCCCGGGCCTCAGTTTGCAGACCACTGGTCTAGAGGTTCGGAGAGCCAAGATAATCTCACCTAATGTGCGCCAATCCTCCCAGTGCAAGACTGGTCCAGCAGTATGGTGCAGTGGACTATTCCTGACGTCATCACTCACATAGGCCGGACATGAACAGTCCACCACTGGCCGTTTTCAGTAAGATTGAAGGATGAGAATAGGTTCTGTGTTCACCCCTAAACAAAACAAGCAGTTAACTCACGCAGTGCATGTACAGCTTAACTGCATGGGGATAAAAAATTTGACCAGAATTGGGCTTTAATGCCTTGTACACACGATTGGTTTTCCTGGCGGTAAAAAGTCCGCCGGGAAAACCGAGAACCTGCTCGGTAGCTTTTTCCCCCTACACACGGCAGGGTTTCCCAACAGGAAAACTGCCATGAGAGTATTGGTCGGGAAACCCAGCCGTGTGTATGCTCCATCGCAGGTTTTGCCCATAGGGAAACTGTCGGCTTAAAAACCGCCGGGAATCCCGGTGGGAAAAAAGAGAACATGTCGGGAAAACTGCGATGGAGCATACCCACGGCCAAAAGCTCTTATGGCAGTTTTCCTGCCAGGAAAACCGGTCGTGTGTACGAGGCATTAGGCTTCTTTTTCATGGGCATATGTGTATTTTCTGCATAGAATGTGAGGAAAAGGGATTAGGGCTTTTCAAGGCCCCCTTTTCCTTATGGGATTGTTGGCAGGGGGCAGTTTCCAGGCTCCCCTTTAGTGTAAAAGAGTGGGAAGACTTGGGATTGGTGTTTGAGTTAGTTGCTGGGGAGAAATTCCTGAGCTTGGGATAGGCCATTAGTATTTGAAGCGGGAAAGCTAGGGATTGGTTGTGTGGATCGGGTTACTGGGCAAAGTTCAGGGTCTCCTGGCCAGGGGATAGGTCATCTGGGGTCAGCTGACCCCATAGAAGTTTCCAGAATGATCAGGGTCCCTATTTAAGGGGCCGTTTCAAGGGGTCCGGGGCCAGTCGCCCTGAAGAGGATCATTCAGCGAATTTTGAGCTATTACACTGAGCTATTACACACCTGCTGTTTTTGATCCTCTTCTGCGGCGGCATGAAGACGTTGATTCGGCAGCTTCTGGAGCGGGTGGAAGCGGAGGGAGAAGGCTGGATCAGGCAATGCCTAGACTTACCGTCTGGTCAAGTCTCAGGGACGTTCGCTGAAGACGGCGCTCTGCGGTCGGAAGGGAATCTAGATGACACCGGACCGGAGGAGGAAGAGGCGGAGCGTGCATCGGGGTTTCCTGTTCCTGGTCAGGACCCGGAGGCGTCATCAATGATCGACGACGAACCAGAGCTGCCGGCGAAGAGGCGGAGGACGCAGCCCAAGCGATTCAGCCCACCCCCTGCACTCAGCGCGTCACAGCGGAAGGCGGAACAAGCGCAGCGTCAGAGGAAGCAACCTTTGCTCTCGGAAGTCGTCGGCGGGGTGGAAGAAGAAGTCCACGGTCCAGCACAACCCCTCGCAGGAACAGTGCTTCCAAGGCAACCTCCAGCGTCGGAGTCTCGTCCAGCAAAGCACCGGGGAAGCATTCCGGAGGATGTCGCCGGGATGTCCGCAAAGGAGTCCCAGAATTCCAGAGCAGCTGGCACCATTCCAGTGCTTTGTGCATCACAGAGGCCTACACCTGTGGGTCAAAAGGAGGCAGCAGGTGAGAGGCAGCATTTGAGTATTATGGATCAGTTTTGTGATGGTTTCTTGAATTTTGTGTCTAATTTTAAAAAAGATATATTTTTACCTCATCAGGATCTGCTTGTCCAGCCTTTGGTTAGTAATACAGGTAATTTTTCTAGGGATCCTGCGAATGTAATATGGTCGGCTGACAGGGTTGGTAAAGGGGTTGACAGGGGGTCAGCCGGTGATCTGGCTCCTCGGTCATGTGTAGCAAATGACAATCCGGATGTGGTAGGTGAAAGATTTTTGAAGGAATCTATGCCTTGTTTTCTTTCTCCGCTGGGTTTTCATCTACCCTTAGCAACGAAAGAAAAAATCTGGAAGGGTGATTTTGTCGACGTTCTGTCACTGCTTCCTTTGCAAAAAGACTCTTTTGTTCGAGCGGACAGAAATGAGAAAGTAGAAGATGATCGTCGAAAAATTACACCTTACAAATCCTTTGCAAACTGGTTACAAGGTTTCTGCATTTTTGCGAGTGTAATGTGTGAGAGATTTCCGGACAGAAGTCCGGGATTGTTTCAACACATTGACATCATTCAGGGGGCATATAAATGTTTTTCTGGATTTTCATGGTTCACTTACGACGAGTCTTTCCGTCATAAAATGTCACTTTTTCCTGGTTTGAAATGGGGTTCGAAAGATGTTGGGCTGTGGCTTAACCTTTTCCTCCCACAGAAACCTGCGATGCCTCACCTGCCCACAGGTAATGTTTCTAATGTATCTACTGTCTCTTATAAAAAAGGTATTTGTTTTTCCTATAATGATAGTCAATGTAGGTGGCCCGCCAACTGTAGGTACAAACATGAGTGTGCTCTGTGTGGAGGCGCTCACCCTGTGGTGAAGTGTTTTAAAAAAATGGCTGTTAATAACTCGCAGCCACCCCAAAGGGATTTTTTTCTCAAAAGCAATTACTCCGGTGATAGTGGAAAACATCCTTCCATGGCTACGTCGGTACCCAAAACGGCGGACGGCGGAGCTTCTCATTGATGGTTTTCAAAACGGTTTTTTGATCCCTAAATTTAGGGGAGTGGGCTGTACCATGGTGGATAATTTAAAATCTGTATCTGAATTTCCCCATATAGTTGCTAAAAAATTGGAAGCAGAAATTTCTTTAGGAAGAATTGCAGGTCCTTTTGATTATCCTCCTTTTAAAAATTTTCGCCTATCACCTTTGGGTTTAGTGCCAAAGAAGGAACCTGATTCATACCGTTTAATTCACCATCTATCTTTTCCAGTAGGTGTGTCGCTAAATGATCAGATTGACGGTGATTCGGCGTCGGTTTCTTATGCTTCTTTTGACCAAGCTATCCAAAAAATTAGATCATTAGATGGTTCTGTGTGGTTGGCCAAGGCGGACATTAAGGCCGCATTTCGGCTTTTGCCAATCCACCCGGACTGTTTTAATTCTTTGGGCTTTCAATTTCAAGGGCAATTTTATTTTGACCGCTGTTTACCTATGGGATGTTCAATGTCCTGTTTTTATTTCGAGGAGTTTGCTACTTTTTTGGAATGGGTGGTGTCCTGTAGATCTGGTTCGTCTTGTCTTATTCACTACCTTGACGATTATTTATTTATGGGACCTATCAATTCTGACGATTGTTTAAGGTTGCTGGGTACATTTGAGGAAGTGTGTGAGGAGTTTGGGATCCCATTAGCAAAAGAAAAAACGTTTTTTCCAACTACTTGTATAGAATTTCTAGGAATATCAATTGACACAGTCCGTAAGGAATTTCGGTTGCCAGTGGACAAGATAGAAAAATTGAAAAAATTTATCCTGTCTTTCCTCAAAAGAAAGAAAATTCTTCTAAAAGAATTGCAATCTTTTTTGGGGCTTTTAGCCTTCGCTACGCGGATTTTTCCGGTAGGAAGGGTTTTCTCACGCCGACTTTACATGGCAATATCTGGGCTCCAGAATCCTCACGCACATGTTCGTTTATCGGTAGAATTAAGGGAGGATTTATTGGTTTGGCAGAATTTTTTGGTACATTTTAATGGGAGGGCTTTCTGGCAGGAAAATTTCACAATGGATAAGGATTTTTGCCTATCCACGGATGCTGCTGGTTCAGTGGGTTTTGCTGCTGTTTGGGGCAACAAGTGGTGTTTCTCGCATTGGCCTGATTTTTGGGTAAGTAAAGGTTTGTGCAGAAACATTGTTCTGCTTGAACTTTTCCCGATTGTAGTTTCACTGGAGATTTGGGGAGAGGCTTTTGCGAACAAGAGGATCCTGTTTAGTACAGATAATAAGGGAGTATTATTTGCAATCAATTGCCTTTCATCCAAATCCCCTCCAGTGATATCTCTTTTGCGTTATTTGGTTTTTAAATGCCTTTCCCTTAACTTATGGATTAAGGCAAGGCATGTCCCGGGAAAGGTGAATGAGATAGCTGATTCCCTCTCTCGTTTACAGATGGAGCGTTTTTTCTCCCTATTGCCAACAGCGGATCTGGTCGGGACCTCTTTCCCACAACATTTGTGGAACATCGTCTGATCTCTTTTAATATTGAAAAATCTTTGGCCACTACTTCATGGTCCAGTTACAAGGCATCCTGGCTGCTCTGGTTACAATTCCTGGATTCAAACGGTATCGGCGTCTGCGACGCCTCAGAGCATCTGGTATTAAAATTTTTGGAATCTCTGATGAAAAAGGAATATTCATGGTCTTATGTTTACAAAACTCTTTCCGGAATATCCTTTTTTCAAAAAATGAATGGCCTGACCTCATGCTTGTCTTATTTCACGGTTCAACAAGCACTTAAAGGGTATAAAAAGTCTAATTTTATTCCGGATAATAGGCATCCTGTCACTCCAGAGATTCTGGCATCTCTTTGTTTTATTACTGATGTTGTGTGTTTCTCCCCTTTTGAAGCTGTTTTGTTTCGGGCAGTATTTACGATGGCATTTTTTGCAGCCCTCCGAGTGTCTGAACTGGTGTCTATCAGTAAAAGTAATCCATCTGGCCTGAAATTGCAACATGTTATTTTGAACGATTCTACTTTGAAAATATTTATTCGGTCCAGTAAGACAGATCGTTATGGTAAAGGAACTTGGTTACATCTGGCATCCTGCCCGGGGTCACGAGTATGCCCCGTGTCCAGATTGGCTGATTATTTAAAACTTCGACCTGTCTCTCAGGAGGTCCTGTTCCTTCATGAGGATTCTTCCCCCCTTACTAAATTCCAATTTAATAAAGTTTTATCCAGATGTTGCAAGGCCTTGGATTTGAATAAGTTTAAGATTTCTTCACACTCGTTCAGAATTGGAGCTGCAACAAAGGCGGCTGAGTTGGGTTTCTGTCCTGATCGAATTAAGGCCCTGGGTCGGTGGAAATCAAATTGTTTCCAGTTGTATGTGCGTCCTAACTTTATTGTTTGATTATCATAGGTGTGCCTGTAGTGGTCTGGATCATTGGACACTCGTTCGTGTATTGGGCGCATCAACGAGCGGCGGCTCGACCATACTCTACTAATTTGGGTCTGGATCCATTGGATTTCCAAGTTTTATGGTTCGGTAGGAGGGGTATGTTGTGGGAAGAATTGTTATTTGAGTTTAGTGCATTATTGGAATTTTGGCCCCCTCCAAATATTTTGATGTTACACTTGGGAGGTAATGACGTAGGTCAGATGAGGACTCTGGATCTTGTCTTTAGCATTAAAGACACTATCCACATATTGAAGCAATCTTATCCAGGCATGGTAATTGTTTTTTCAGAGATCATACCCCGGCTCCGTTGGATGGAATCAGGGATTCTTAAGCCTCTGGAGAAAGTGAGGAAAAGAGTAAATATAGCAGTTGCAAAGTTCATGTCCCCGGTTTTTGGCTTCTCCTATAGACATACTGACCTTGAGGGAGGTATATCTGGCCTGTATAGATATGATGGGGTTCATCTTTCTGATGTTGGCCTGGACATACTAAATATTTCTTTTCAGTCCTGCATTGAGAAGGCCGCGTGTTGGGGGGTTGGTGACAGTCAAGGTTGAAACAACCCAGACTGTCTGTTGGGGGCAGTTTGGTATGGTCTCCATTTAAAGTCAGTTTATTTGTCAGCTCGGGTCGTAGTGGCTGAGCTGAATTTATGGTAATAAGTTGGTGGAGTTATATATATAGTTGGTAAAGAGTTATGATGATTGTTTTAGTAACCAATAGTATACGCCGCGGCCAAATTTTATCCAAAAAAATAAAAAATAAAAATATATATATATACATAATAATAAATAGATAATATATATAGTTAAATAAATAGTAATCATCTAGTTGTGTGTATATTTATGAATTTCGGTTTTATTATGTGTTTAAAAAAATAATAATAATAAAATATTTAAAGAAATATGTATTGTGGTTTAATTTAGTATGGCCAGGCAATCCTGCCTAAAATCCCATGTGAGGAAAAGGGATTAGGGCTTTTCAAGGCCCCCTTTTCCTTATGGGATTGTTGGCAGGGGGCAGTTTCCAGGCTCCCCTTTAGTGTAAAAGAGTGGGAAGACTTGGGATTGGTGTTTGAGTTAGTTGCTGGGGAGAAATTCCTGAGCTTGGGATAGGCCATTAGTATTTGAAGCGGGAAAGCTAGGGATTGGTTGTGTGGATCGGGTTACTGGGCAAAGTTCAGGGTCTCCTGGCCAGGGGATAGGTCATCTGGGGTCAGCTGACCCCATAGAAGTTTCCAGAATGATCAGGGTCCCTATTTAAGGGGCCGTTTCAAGGGGTCCGGGGCCAGTCGCCCTGAAGAGGATCATTCAGCGAATTTTCCCACCCCCCCCTCCCTTTGTCGCGGCTATACTATGTGGAAAAGTCCATTTTGCCATTAAGCAAAAGGGGGCAGTTTGGTATGGTCTCCATTTAAAGTCAGTTTATTTGTCAGCTCGGGTCGTAGTGGCGGAGCTGAATTTATGGTAATAAGTTGGTGGAGTTATATATATAGTTGGTAAAGAGTTATGATGATTGTTTTAGTAACCAATAGTATACGCCGCGGCCAAATTTTATCCAAAAAAAATATATATATATACATAATAATAAATAGATAATATATATAATTAAATAAATAGTAATCATCTAGTTGTGTGTATATTTATGAATTTCGGTTTTATTATGTGTTTAAAAAAATAATAATAATAAAATATTTAAAGAAATATGTTTTGTGGTTTAATTTAGTATGTCCAGGCAATCCTGCCTAAAATCCCATGCAGAAATGCTTGTGTTTAAATGTTTAGTTGCACACAACTCCTCTAATGGATTTATGTGTGTATGGATTCACACCTTTACATGCATTTACCCCTCTTTTAAATGCATTGAACCTGCAAATAAATATGGAAAATAAATATGGCCCTTCCTACTTTTTTTTTTGTACACAGCTAAGCACACGCAAATTCTCAATTATTCACTTTGGCTGAGGCCCCGTACACACGGCAGAGAACCTCGACGGGCGGAACACATCGTTCCGCCCTTCGAGGTTCTCTGCCGGCCGTCAGAATCGGCGACCCGCCCGTCGGGGAAGGCAACCAGCCATTCATCCCGACGGGCCGTCGAGCAAATAGAGAACCTGTTCGCTATTTGCTCGACGGGTTTCCCGACGGGCGGGGCTCGCCGAGAGCGTACACACGGCCGAGGTTCTGCGGCTCCCAGCGAGGTTCTCGCTGGTTTCTGCCGAGAACCTCGGCCGTGTGTACAGGGCTTGACATGTTCTTGCTGATGCAAAACTGTCCTGCTGCTGGCCAATTTCTGTCAAACTCTTATTAGAAATTAGGACAATACAGATGATACATCAGTGTAAAATTGGACAGCAGCGGGACATTAATGATGGAGAATTGGCTGCAATGTATTCCAGAACATGAGTATAGGCAGGTGTTTTACTACAAGAATACATACACTTTTTATGATTAAGCTTGGTTCAAAGACATATGAAAATACTGCCTTTGATCTAACTACAGGAAGTATATGTATTATAGAAAATATATAGTTATATTATACAAAGAAGGCTGATGACCTGAAGCGTGGTAATTTTATAACAGGAGAAAGAGCAGAAAGGCCACATTCTTACACATACGATTTCCTTTTGTTACCTATTTCCTTGTCTTTGATTTTGCAAACCATTTACCTGTCTTTGCCTGGCAACGTGCCTGACATTAGGAGGCTCAGAAAAGTTCATTATGTTCTGTGGGTGGAAGAAGGCTATTACATAAAAATGAAATGTTTGCATCTTGTTAAACTTCATGTTAATAGTTTATGAAACCAAATCTGTTACTACAAGAATTAAGAGATCACTAATGACACAGCAGTGTAATGTTGGCAAATGTGTTTTGTGTTAATACTATTATACATAAAGTGGAACTTAACCACTTCCTTACTGGGCACATAAGCCCCCTTCGTGCCCAGGCGAAATTTCAGCTTCCGGCACTGCCTCGCTTTAACTGACATTTGCGCGGTCGTGTGACGTGGCTCCCAAACAAAATTGGCGTCCTTTTTTTCCCACAAATAGAGCTTTATTTTGGTGGTATTTGATCGCCCGTGCGGTTTTTATTTTTTGCGTTATAAACAAAAAAAGAGCGACAATTTAAAAATATAGATATATTTTTTACTTGTTGCTATAATAAATATCCCAATTTTTATTTTTTTTTTAAATATTTTTTTTTTCTCAGTTAAGGCCGATATGTATTCTTCTATGTATTTTTGTAAAAAAAAAATCGCAGTAACCGACTGCTTTGCGCAAAAGTTATAGCGCCTACAAAATAGGGGACAGAATTATGATTTTTTTTTTTACTAGTAATGGCGGCGATCTGCGATTTTTATTGGGACTGCGACATTACGGCGGACACATCGGACACTTTTGACACATTTTTGGGACCATTCACATTTATACAGCGACCAGTGCTAAAAATATACACTAATTACTGTATAAATGTGACTGGCATTGAAGGGGCTAACACTAGGGGGTGAGGAAGGGGTTAAATGTGTATCCTGGGTGTGTTCTAACTGTGTGAGGGAGGGGAGTGACTGGGGGAGGTGACCGATGCTTTGTCCCTATGTACAAGGGAAACAGCATCTGTCGCCTCTCCCTGACAGGACGTGGAGCTCTGTGTTTACACACAGAGCTCCACGTCCCTGCTCTGTCACCGCCGATCGCATGTACCTGGCGGACACCGCGGCCACCGGGTACACGCATCGAATCCTCAGCGATGCAACGGCACTGTTTTTCCCCGCTGCGCGCCACCCAGTGGCGCGGGCGGGGAATTACAACAACATGACATCCAAAGACGTGATCCCGGCACCTCAGGTCCGCGCTGTTGATGTCTTTTGTTAATAGCGCAAATCTGTAGTGGTTAAAGAGGTTGTAAACCTCTGAAAAAGAAAAAAAAAACCTGCAAGACAAAACCCAATGTCACTGGCTGGCTGCACTGGAAATATCTCCTAAACTGTACAGGTTTAGGAGATATTTTCAATACCTATAGATAAGCCTTATTATACACAGTGGAGGTAAGTATGACAGTGGTATAACCCGGACCTGGTTAAATAACAAAAATGTTATTGTTCCACGCCCCCCACCCCAAAGCACTTTGTCCCCTTGTTGATGGTGGGGACAAGGGCCTCTTCCCCACAACCCTGGGTGGAGGTTGTGGGGGTCTGCGGACAGGGGTCTTATCAGAATCTGGAAGCCTCCATTAACAAGAAGGCCCCCAAATCCTGTCCCCCCTCATGTGAATGAGTATAGGGTACATTGTACCCAATCATTCACCCCAAAAAAGTAGTGTAAATAAAAACTAGAGATGGTTTTGACAAGTCCTTTATTTAAAAATCTTCCCCTGGCCTTTTTTCTCTGGTTTTCTTCCTCCGCTCTTCTCCCTCTGGTCTTCTTCCTCCACTCTTCCCCGCCGCTGCTCTCTTCTCTGTGCTGACCCGGTCTCCCTCCAACACCACTGGCACAACGACGGGAGATGGCTCTCATAGGGAACTGATTTTGAATAGAGGCAAAGAAAAGCTGCTAACAGCCAACATGGCTAAACGCACATTTATAGCCAATACAAAAAGCTTGTTTTTACAGCTGCGATGGTAGTGACTTCTTTTTTCTAATGCATGGGGATTTAGTGTTGCTCATATACACATGTGATTGTGTTTTATTTTTTAAATGTTATTTTACATATGTATATTTGATTTATACATAAGGGATTTGTGGTAATACACATAATTGTTTTACTCATTTTGGCTTAGATTGTGTGCACATATTTTGCACTGGATGTGTTAAGTACCGTATTTATCAGTGTATAACACGCACTTTTGCCCCCTGAAAATAAGGGGAAAATCGCGTGTGTCTTATATGCCGATTCCTGCTGCCTCGGAGTGGAAGGAGGGGCTGAGCGCTGCCAGATTACACAGAGCCGCGATCTCCTGTGTATCGGGTGCTCAGTTACACACAGTCCTGCCCCCTAGCTTAGCATTGGACCACTGTTCTGTCTATCATAAGAGCTGGGTGGGACTGTGAGTGACTGAGCGCCGGGTACACAGGAGATAATAATTGTAATCCAGCACTGGCGAGGCTGCAATGATGGGCATGTTAGAGGCTGTAGATGGACACTAAGCAGGCTGCAATGATGGGCATGTTAGAGGCTGCAGATGGGCACTAAGCAGGCTGCAATGATGGGCATGTTAGAGGCTGCAGATGGGCACTAAGCAGGCTGCAATAATGGGCATAGATCAGGCTGCATTGATGGGCACTGATGAGGCTGCAGATGGGCACTGATAAGGCTGCATTGAGGGGCACTCACCCTTATTTTGCATCAAGATTCTTTATTTAAAATGTAATGCCGCGTACACACGACCGAGAACCTCGTCGGGCTTAACTCATCCTTCCGCCCGACGAGGTTCTCGGCCGGCCATCAAATTCGTTGACCAGGCTGTCGAAAAAGGCGTCGAGCCATTAGTCCCGATGGCCCGTCGAGGAAATAGAGAACCTGCTCTCTATTTTGGCTCGACGCCTCGCTCGGCAGTTTGCTCGGCGAAAACGTACACACGATCAAGCTCCTCGGCAGAATATGGATCCCAGCGAGCTTCTCGCTGGATTCTGCCGAGAAGCTCGGACGTGTGTACGGGGCCTAAGGTTTTTTCCTGAAACTTCCCTTTTAAAGTTTAAGGGGTTGTAAAGGTAGGGATGAGCCGAACACCCCTGGGCTCAGTTCGCACCAGAACCTGCGAACAGACCAAAAGTTTGTGTGGACTTTAGAACCCTGTTAAAGTCTATGGGACTTGAACGTTTGAAATCTAAAGTAATAATTTTAAAGGCTAATATGCAAGTTATTGTCCTAAAAAGTGTTTGGGGACCCTGGTCCTGCCCCAGGGGAGTGTTTGGGGACCTGGGTCCTGCCCCAGGGGACATGTATCAATGCAAAAAAAGTTTTAAAAAACAGACTTTTTTTTTAGAAGCAGTGATTTTGATAATGCTTAAAGTGAAACAATAAAATTGAAATATTCCTTTAAATTTCGTACCTAGGGGGGTGTATAGTATGCCTGTAAAGTAGTGCTTGTTTCCTGTGCTTAGAACTGTCCCTGCACAAAATGTAATTTCTGAAGGAAAAAAGTCATTTAAAATTACTCTGGTATGGATATTAAGGGGAACCCTGCGTCAAATTAAAATAAAATTATGTGGGGTTCCCCCCAAATATCCATTCCAGACCCTTCAGGTCTGGTATGGATTTTAAGGGGAACTCCACCCCAAATAAAAAAAAAAAAAAGGCCGTGGACCCCCACACATTTTTTTGTATGAATGACTTTTCTCTGTATTGCCGAGAGCCGACAATTCATTATAGCCGCGAGTGATTTTAAATGACTTTTTTTCCTTCAGAAATGACACTTTGTGCAGGGACAGTTCTAATCATGGCAAACAAGCGCTACTTTAAAGGCATACTATACACCCCCCCCCCCCCCTCTAAGTTCGAAATTTAAAGGAATATTTCACTTTTATTGTTTCACTTAAAGGAATTATTAAAATCACTGCTGCCAAAAAAACTGCAGTTTTTAAAACTTTGTTTGCATTGATACATGTCCCCTGGGGCAGGACCCGGGTCCCCAAACAATTTTTATTACAATAACTTGCATATTAGCCTTTAAAATTAGCAGTTTAGATTTCAAAGTTCGAGTCCCATAGACTTTAACAGGGTTCTAAAGTTCACACGAACTTGGTGCGAACACCCCAAATAGTTCGCTGTTCAGCAAACAGGCAATGTTCAAGTCGAACATGAGTTCTACTCGAACTCAAAGCTCATCCCTATGTAAAGGTAAAAAAAATGTCCCCTAAATAGCTTCCTTTACCTTAGTGCAGTCCTCCTTCACTTACCTCATCCTTCAATTTTGCGTTTAAATGTCCTTATTTCTTCAGAGAAATCCTCACTTCCTGTTCTTCTGTCTGTAACTCCACACAGTAATACAAGGCTTTCTCCCTGGTGTGGAATGTCGTGCTCGCCCCCTCCCTTGAGGGGGAGGGGTGAGCAGGAGAGTCAGGACGCTCACTAACACACAGCTTCTTTCTCTATCTGCAATGCAGAGAGGGTCTTGACCAGGGGTCAAGTCCTGGGAAAAAAAGTGTGGAAACTCTCACCTAAGATCCACTCCCCCACCAAAAAAAAATGATATGCTCATATGCATAATTACTAAACCGCATGTTTTTTTTTTTTTTTAGCAAGTTTTTTTTAAATCCTCCGATAACTTGTGGCAGACATCTGCAATGTCTCCTGGGAACAATGACATAAGCTCCCAGAAGACATTGCGGCATCCAGGAAGTGACGGAATACCCGCACACTATCCGATGAATTCATATACAGGAAACGGCCAGTAACATAAAGGATTACTAAGGTTCGCCTGCCCCTGACAGTGACTCAAGCTCGACATCGCCATTTAGTGAAGGATTGGCTCGGGCGGCTTGGCTGCTCTAGTCCTGTAAAGGGAACTGCGTTCCTGCTGTGAAAAAAGTGCAAGGACTCCGTTCCCACGCATTCCTGCAGGACTAGAGCCCTTGTCTTGACTCTCCTGTAGTCCAAGGGAGTCAGAAGAAATAAGGACATTTAAAAGCAAAATGGAAGGATGAGGTAAGTGAAGGAGGACTGCACTAAGGTAAAGGAAGCCATTTAGTGGATTTTTTTTTTTACTTTTACAATCCCTTTAAGTAATTGCACTTCATTGTATACTTCGTATACACTTGTATAGCCAAAGTGATTGTCTGTTTTTAACAGACCGATTTGAACAGATCTGTCTGCTGGCATTTTGGTTTGCTCGCGTGTACACACGAGCAAACGAAAATCCCCGCCAGCAGACAGCGCGCTGACGTGTCGGTGACGTGGCGGTGACGTTGACGCCGCCACGTCACCGCACCAGGAAGTAAAACACTTCCGCGCATGCCTCAAAATCATTTGGCGCGTGTGCGAGAAGAAACCAGCAGACATGTCGGGCGGACGGGTTCCCAGCCGACAGATTTCAAAGCATGCTTTGAAATCTGTCGGGTGGCCAAATCCGTCGGCTCGCCCGTACACACGATCAAATCTGTCTGCTGAAACGGTCTAGCAGACCATTTCCAGCAGACAGATTTGATCGTGTGTACGAGGCCTAACAGTCCTGGCTTGCTGCCTTCTTAGTAGCAGACAAAATTGTTCAGATTGGATTTGATTTTTTATGGATTGGTTGAGTGCTTCCTCTTCTATAACGCCCCTTTCACATGACTCCGTTTTGATCAACAGGTCAGGTGTTCACTAATCCCTTGCTTGGTATAAAGTGCAGGCACCATGAAGCATCAAAAAGCCTCCAGATACTGCCAAATGCCAGGCAATTCTAAAAGACATATTACTGTCAAGAGTTTTCTCCTAAAACCCTCCCACCTCACATTCCTATAGCCCATCACCATGCTTGGCTACCTTGCTTAACAATAGGATTGTACAGGAGGTAGGAAGACATGGGCAAGCTTTAAATAGTTAAATCCTCCTATCCTCTACATCCAAAGATGTCACCATTATGCCGCGTACACACGGTCGTTTTTTGCGATGAAAAAAAACGACGTTTTTTAAAACGTCATTTAAATTGATCGTGTGTGGGCAAAACGTCGTTTTTTGTCTTAAAAAAAACGTCCAAAAAAAAATTCCAACATGCTTGAATTTTTTGTGTCGTTTTTCAAAACATCGTTTTTTGTTTCACAAAAAGTCACCGTGTGTAGCAAAAACGTCGTTTGAAACGACGTTTTTCAACCCGCGCATGCCCAGAAACTAGTTATGAAGCGAGCTTCAATGGAAAAGAGTGGTGAACGTAACCTTCGCTTTTTGTGAAAAAACGATGGTGTGTATGCAACATCGTCTTTGAAAAGTGAAGTTTCAAAAACATCGTTTTTTACTTCACAGAAAACAACGTTTTTTTTCATCACAAAAAATGATCGTGTGTACGCGGCATTAGACTTGTGCATGACAGAAAATCTTGTTTCGTTTTGTTTTCATTCATAAAATACATAATTTTGTGCTGTTATATTCGTTATGTTACAATAATTTGTTTTCAGATAATTCATTATTTCTGTATGTATATATATTTGTGATAACAATTCGTAGTTCGGAAAGTTTATTTTTGTTTATTAAAGCCAATTAACACACATAATGACACCCTTCTCACTCAGTTCTCAGGAATGCACTTTACAAGTAATCCAACCTCCAGCACAAAATGAATCAGCTGATTGGTCTGTAATGCCGCGTACACACGATCCATTCGTCTGTTTTCATCAGACGAACCGATCGTGTGTGGCCCCCATCGGTTTTTTATCCATCGGTGAAAAAAACGTAGAACTTGTTTTAAAACTATCTGGTGGTTAAAAAAAACGATAGAAAAAACGATCGTCTGTGGGCACGTCCATCGGTTAAAAATCCACACATGCTCAGAATCAAGTTGACGCATGCTCGGAATCATTGAACTTCATTTTTCTCAGCACCTCGTAGTGTTTTACATCACCGCGTTCTGACACGATCGTTTTTTTAACTGATGGTGTGTAGACAAGACTGATGAAAGTCAGCTTCATCGGATATCTGATGAAAAAATCCATCGGTTTAGATTCCATCAGATATCCGATCGTGTGTACAGGGCATAAGATTTACTTCGAGTTGACCTTTTGTCACATTAGTCCTTTAATGAATTAACAAATCATGCTGAATTCATTTGTTATTTTTGTTATAATTTCTTTCGTATTAGATTAAAAAAAAATCTTCGGACATTTGGATGCATTTGAATGTTCCGAAAGATGCAAAATTTGGACAAATTTTGATTAGTTAGGAAAGCAAGCTACACATGTCTAGTCACCATCTTAGCTTCTGTTTCGATCTTCTAGTGCCTTGGTTCCGTATACAGTACTGTATGTGATCAGCTATCCACCCAACAGCAGCCATTTAAAGTGGAACTAAACCATCCTACCCTTTAGAGCCAAGGAAGCTGTTATCTTGCCCTTTGTTTGATATGCAGTTGCCATGGTTCTCCATTAGCGATCACTAATGACCACCGCTATAAAATATGTGTGTACTATTTGCTGCAGAACCACAGTGAATGTTTAATATAGGGAAAGTAGAGAAAACTAGTGACTTTATTTTAACCCCTTCCATACAGGGCATTTTCACCCCCCTTCCTGCCCAGACCAATTTTTAGTTTTCAGCGCTGTTGCACTTTGAATGACAATTGCGCGGTCAGGCAATACTGTACCCAAATTAAATCATTATGTTTTTTTCCCCACACAAATAGAGCTTTCGTTTGGTGGTATTTGATCATCTCTGCGGTTTTTATTTTTTGCGCTATAAACAAAAGAAGAGCGACAATTTTAAAAAAAACACAATATTTTTTCCATTTTATTTAATACATCTCACAATATTTTTTTTAAAAAAACTTTTTTTCCCCTCAGTTTAGACCGATACATATTCTACGTATTTTTGGTAAAAAACAAAACGCAATAATCGTATATTGATTGGTTTGCGCAAAAGTTATAGCGTCTACAAAATAGGTGATAGATTTATGGCATTTTTATTTTTATTTTTTTACTAGTAATGGCGGGGATCTGCGTTTTTTTTTTTTGTGACTGTGACGTCGCGGCGGACATATCGGACACTTTTGACACGTTTTTGGGACCGTTCACATTTACACAGCGATTAGTGCTATAAAACTGCACTAATTACTGTGTAAATGTGACTGGCAGGGAAGGGGTTAACACTAGGGGGCGCTGAAGGGGTTAAAATGTGTCCTAAAGTATGTTCTAACTGTAGGGGGAGGGGGACTCACAGGGGGAGGAGATCGATGTGTGTTCCTCTGTACTGGGAACACACATCAGTCTCCTCACAGCTGACAGGAGGTGGATCTGTGTGTTTACACACACAGATCCACACTCCTGCCGTGATTGCCGGAAATCGCGGGTGCCCGGCGGCAATCACGGCCGTCGGGCACGCGCGCGGGATCGCGGGTGGTGCCGCGCGCGCGCCCTAGAACGCCGTGAAGACAGGACATTGTGCAACGTCCTGTCTCATCGGCGAGGGGATCACCATGACGTGATTCCCCTATGGGCTGGTAGGGAAGGGGTTAACCATGTATTTAAATAGTACCCTAAATGCCTCTTAGGCCGCATACACACGATCAAATTTGTCCGCTCAAACTGGTCCGACAGACCAGTTCAGCAGACAAATCCGATCGTGTGTATGGGCTAGCGGACATGTCCGACCGGCGGACAAATTTTAAAACATGTTTTAAAATTTGTCCGCTCAGGACATGTCCGTCGGATATGTCCGACACATGCGCGGAAGTATTTTTCTTCCTGGTGTGGTGACGTGGCGGCGTCAACGTCACCGGCACGTCACCGCGCTGTCTGCCGGCGGGGATTTTGATCCGATGGTTTGTACACGCCATCGGACCAAAATCCAGAGGGGACATGTCCGCTGGAAACGGTCCGTCGGACCGTTTCAGCGGATAAGTCCCTCCATGTGTACGCGGCGTCAGAAAGAGATAGGTACAAACTGGAGAAATAGTCTCCAGCAAGACTATAGCAGCACAGCAAGTGAGACCACACTAAACGTAATAAAATATAAACTTTTTACAACTATAAAAAAAGATAAAAAACATCACTCTGAAGGAATGGTGCCCTCTGAATATAAATATCACATAACTGATATGTAAGAAAGGTCACATATACATACTAGAGATGATATCAGTCCAATATAGATGAGCCTTAATAATGCCTGTAAAGTCAATGCATTTTGCCTGCTATTTGGCTTCTTCAGGACTCAGACATTTGTTTTTTAATTCCAATAAATTTTTATTGTCGTGTAGCGCCCCCTTACTTTCAGTATGGGCACTACGCTAATGTAAGTGGGGAGTGAGAGAGTTATGTTGCTCTCGCTCTTAATTGTGTTAGATTTGGGCTGCTGTCATTTTTAGAACTGTCCTGTGAGTCAGTCTGCGCTCCAGGGGTGTCAATCTCACCCCCGGACGACAGATGGCGCCAGAAGGGATCTAACAGAGCCACTTTTCCCCAGCAGCCAATTGGAGGAGTTTTCCCCTCGCGGGGCATGCTGGGGAGGGGTATATCTGTGGCAGATGCCATTTTTCAGGGTTCTTCGCGGGTTCCTGGTTCCAGGTGCGGAACCCACCTTCGGGGTGTGTGCATCCAACAGACCCCGGCGATATGGCCTACCAGGCCGGGTCGAAAGTTACTCAGAGTTCCTGGCGGATGCTGCCGAGGGGCCCCAGTGACTTGCTGGGTCCCCTCACTACCAAGAGAGGGATCCTAGGTCACTGGCTGTGCGGTGGGGAGTCGGCTCGAGGAGAACCCGGAGGCAGGTTATCTGAGAGACTTGAACGAACCATCGGGGATCTAGTGACTGACACACTGACAGGTACACTTCAACTGTCAATCAGTCACCCAATTGTGATTGGCTGGAAGGATTCGCTCTGCTGTTCACATTGTCAGCATAGAGCCTGTGGCAGAGGCCTCATCTGGCATCTTAAATCCAATCAGAGCCAGGTCCACAGCAAGGACCTGTTCCTTCCAGCAACCTTAAAGTAGAACTCCGGCTGCCAGGCTTGTGGCAGAGGCCTCTCCGGGGATCACTTCGCCCACCCTGGCTAGATTGGCGATGAAATATATTGTTACTGAGAACAGGCTTGCTCTGCTGTACATCCAAGCATGATACCGCAAGGTTTTCTCTACTTCATCAACCTGTCCTATCTACCTCCTGTTGATGTTGGCCGTGTTGGACCCAAGAGATAAAGCATATGGAAAACCTTTTCTACTGGCTGGACATTCGCTTACTGCTCTACTCACTGATTTCACCCCTAGACCAAGCTGAAAGGTAACTTAATACGCCGATCCCAAATCAACCAGCGGCTCCTGAGGGAGTATTGCTACAGTTGTATGCATATCAAAAGTAAGATCAGTACACCAACGTGCATGGCATATCATATTAAATGCACAACCGCATTTTTTTTTTTTTTTTAACATTGTAAAAATAAGGAAACTCCCAGTTTCCAATTATCTTTTCTCATTTACTCCCACGCCCAAGGCCACCCTACAAACCCTCACCTACCCATCCCCCCATCCTTCCCGCACACCACAGACCAGTATTTTAATTAATTGAATCTTCCCTAAAAGGAAATATATGGTCAAAGGTTGAGATCGACATGCTAAATAAAAGGGGCTAAATACCATCATCTTTATATAGGATATCCTTTTTCATCTAGTAAGGTTTCCAAATCCTCTCGAACTTCCTATAATTGCCCTGTCCAGTGAGTGTCACTCTCTCGCTCCAAATTGAGTTTATGGTTTCAACCCAGGATTTTACAGTGGGTGGTGTCTGCGCCTGCCACCTCCACACAATTAATTTTCTTGCCTTAAGAGGCATCTCAGCACCACCTCAAGTGAGTCAGCTGGCACGCTATCCCCCTCTATACTGCCCAATAGGCATGTCTTAGACTCAGGTTCTAAGTTAGTTTTAAAGGTTCTATTTATTACCACCTCCTCCCAATATCTAAATAGCTTTGGGCATTTCCATAGCATATGGATGAGATTGCCTGATGATTTACACCTTGGGCACTCATTATTATGTCTCCACCCTAGATTAAACATCCTCTTGGGGGTGTAGTAGACTCTATGCAGGAGGAACAGATGTGATACTTTCTGGGATGGGGAGATCGAAACCAGTACCCCCCACCTCAAGATCGCACTCCACTGCTCCGTAGTCATTTGACCTACATCTCTCTCCCATCCTATCCTACTCTTAATGAGCCCTGATCTACTTATTGTTTTAGCTCCTATTCTAGAGTACAATTCGGAGACTAAGCCTTTGGTGGTGTTTGAAGAAATTATTTTAAGGAGGGTAGGAGCCCGAGACCGTACGATTGCTTGTGACCCAAACTGGGCTTGGATGGAATGCCGAATCTGGAGGAATTTGTAAAATGAATTTTTTGCTATGTTATAACTCAGACATTTGTAGAGGGTAAACTATATAAAAACGTCTTCATCAGTTTAGGCCAGTGTTTCTCAATTCCAGTCCGCACGCCCCCCCAACAGGTCATGTTTTCAGGATTTCCCTCAGATGAAAAGGCTGTGGGAATTACTAAGGCAGTGAAACTGATCAAATCACCTGTGCAAAATAATGGAAATCCTGAAAACCTGACCTGTTGGGGGGCGTGAGGACTGGAATTGAGAAACACTGGTTTAGGCCAATATGTATTCTTCTACATATTTTTGGTAAAGAAAAACGTAATAAGCGTATATTGATTGGTTTGCGCAAAAGTTATAGCGTCTACAAAATAGGGGATAGATTATGGGATTTTTTTACACTTTTTGGGACCATTGATCTCTATACAGCGAACAGTGCTATAAAAATGCTCTGATTACTGTATAAATATCACTGACAGGGAAGGGGTTAACACTAGGGGGCGATCAAGGGGTTAAATGTATTCCCTGTAAGGTGTTTCTAACTGTGGGGGAATGGGACTGACTGAAAGAGGAGAGAGATCGGTGTTGCTAATCACTAGAAACAGCTGATCTCTTTCTCCTCCCCATGTCAGAATGGAGATCTGTCTATTTACATTGACAGATCCTTGTTCTGGCTCACTTTCCCACGTAGCTGATGGACTTTGCAGCCGCCCACCACACGCATGGGGTCCCCCGCTGTACCACGAGCGTGGCACAAGCGTGTCTAATTAAAGACTCTTAAAGGAGCCGACATACAGCAACGGCGATTCATGGGAAGGTGCTGACCTGCCACAGTATAATGACGGCGGCTGATCGGCAAGTGGTTAAACACCTCAAACTGCTTCTACTGTCCCATATGACACTATACTCCTGAAACATCCAACATTACTTTGACTTTCCAGTCTGCATGCTTATCCCAAGGCTATGACTCAGACAGTACAGCCCGGGAAAGTAGCATTTTTCAATAGTCATCAGTGGCAGCCTCCATATTTTTCTCAGTTCAAGTTTCCTTTAATAAGAAGAAATTCTGCCTACGGAAACTCACTTAAACCGAACTGTCATAATTAAATCCAGGATTAAAGAGAATTGACAAAGGTTGTATATACATCTTTTGCTAATATTTTCTTCCCAGAAGTCTTAATAAAAATAAAGTGGCAATGGTTTCTTGTGTGAACATGCATTTACCGTACAGGGTGGTGTGGCTCTTAAGGTTTCCCTTTCCCGCTTTTAAGAGTAAAAAGAAGACATTCATGTTTAAGCCTGTCTGTAGATCAACCTAAGTAAATGAGGATCTTCCGTGACTAGAGAAAAAAACATTGTAACTGCTAACTTATAAAAAAAAGACACTTACCTGTCCAGGGAACCAGCTCTTTCCTCACCCTTTGGGTCCCCAGTGTTGGCATGTTTACTGTGGTGAACCGGGCAGCTGGCTGTGACTCCTTGCTCCTTGCCGCTTTAGAGCTGTTTCCATACTGCACTGCTGTGCTTGTGAATGGTCCTGTAGCCTCCTGAGATGTGTGATGTGCCCCAAGAGTTTGGGCGATTTAGGGGAATTGGAAATAGGTACCTTAACGTCCTGTAGTGACGAAACGCGTATGGGAGGCGACGCAGTGACGTCACTACGTTGAGGAGGAGGGCTCCTGTATGCCGGCCGGCAACTTTCAATCTTATGATATTTTTTACTGTGAATTTGTAAGTATTCTTTTAATATTTTATTAAATCTACTGTGACGGAGTTACGCTATGTGCGCCTCTTTCTTTCACCCTGAGCCCAAAGTCTACTCGCCCCGATCCTAATGATCGCATTGAGAGGTCCTGGATACCGCAAGGAAACCAAAGGCCGTGACTGGGCTATAGTCAATTGCTGTTTTTATTTCGTCCTCTGGTAAGCTGCCTAATAATCTGGTGGCGGGTGCACCTTTGGAGTGATCTCACTTGGTGTCGTGGAACTGAAGAAGTTATTTCTGGGACATAATAATTTTTCATATATTTTTCATACATCACTATGGACTTTAGTGCTTATTAATTGATCAATGTATTGATGTGTACACATCTCATTATCTTTGGCGCGGCTATCTTTTTCTTTTGGAAATAGGTACCTGCCAAAACCAGGTAACCGTTTCCCCGCCAAAAAATAGAGTTCCAATAATGTTAAAAGAGTAGGGAAATTTAAAAGTGGAACTTCCCTCTTATGCCCCGTACACACGACCGGGATTCCCGGCGGTAAAAAGTCCGCTGGGAATCCCGGGGGAAAACCGAGAACCTGCTCGGTCACTTTCCCCATGTACACACTAGAGGTTTTCCTGTCGGGAAAACTGCGGTGAGAGCTTTGGCCGGGAATCCTGGCTGTGTGTATGCTTCATCGCAGTGTTTCCCATAGTGAAACTGCCAGGAAAAAGACCGCCGGGAATCGCAGCAGAAAAAAAGAGAACATGTTCTCATTTTTCCTGCCCCGATTCCCGGCGGTTTTCCTGTCGGGAAAAACTGCCATGGAGCATACACACGGCCAGTTTTCCCGGCCAAAAGCTGTCATGGCAGTTTTCCCGACGGGAAAACTGGTCGTGTGTACGAGGCACAAGTTCCACTTTTAAGTATTCTTTCCTCACTGTATTCCAACAATTATTATCCAGACAAATATTTCATAGCAGGAGCCAGTGCAAGGTTGTCGGCTTTTAATACCATTGCTGTTTTTGAATGCTGCCAGGATCTCTATAATGAAGGGCTCTTATGATTTAAACAGGGCAGCATGGGCTGGATTATAGGGAACATGTGAGATGCACCATCCTCAAATAGGTCACTTGATCAGAGTTTGACAGCCCCAGTACCTGCATAAGTCATAAGTCTTGCTGTAGCAAAAGTTGACATGGCTTCATTGCATGGAATATGTTGGAAGAACAATGTTATAGTAGCTTTATATACTGTGAACTATACATATGCATTATACTTGTCTATACCAGCAATATTATAGTTGGTATCGTTTGTAGTCTGTGGTAATGTAATGAGATGAAGTGTTTGTCTTTCCTCACTATGTACTTTGTGGTCCCTTCCTATTCCTTGATAAAGATATCCTCCATGAAAATACAGTTATTCTCTGCAAACAAGAAGCTTCCAGCGCATGATTTCAATACTCAACTAATATGTTATGTACCCAGCAGCACCCAGGCAACCCAGGTTCCCAGCAGGCACTGGAAAAATAATTCTGTAAGTCTGCGAGTACAGTGAGTCCGTAAATACTGTATACAAGTTGCTGAAAGATGGCAAGCGGTTCAGATGTGAAGTTTTAAATTGCAAAACTGAACAATGCCAATTACCAACTGTGGAAGCTTAAACTAGAAATGATTTTTAACCGCTTGCCTGTACAATGGCACGGCTGCGTAAATGGGCGTACCTGTACGTCCCCTTAAAATCGCAGGCTAGTGGGGGCGTTCCCGCCACGTGCCGTGTGAGCGTGCCTGCTGTTTCCGCGGACTCGATGTCCACCGGTGGCCCGCGTTCGTAACACGGAGAGGCAGAATGGGGAGATGTAAACAAGGCATTTCCCTTTTCTGCCTAGCATCATGACGGGGATCTACTGCTCCCACGGATCGGGAGCATTGATCTCTGTCATGTTCTAGTGAGACCATCCCCCCTACTGTTAGAACACAGTGAGGGAACATGGTTAACCCCTTGATTACCCCCTAGTCTTTACCCCTTTAACCCCTTCCCTGCCAGTGTCATTTACACAGTAACTTGTATATGTATTCTGCAACATTTTTTAACAAATATGTAGAAGAATGCATATCACTCTAAACTGAGGAAGAAATTCTTTTTTTGGAAGGGGATAGTTATTATAGCAAAAAGTAAAAAATGTAGCTTTTTTTCAAAATTGTCGCACTATTTTTGTTCATAGTGCAAAAAAAGAAAAGAAACGGAGAGGTGATCAAATACCAGCAAAATAAAGCTCTATTTGTGGGAAAAAAGGATGCTAATTTCTCAGGCTGCAGGGTCACAAGTGAGGGCAGAGAAGTGAACGGCGGCAGCCACCCTTGGAGCACAACAAGGTGAACACATAAATTGCAATCTGTATAATGATGAATCTCTCTCACCATTGCATGGTGCACCCCCTCTGTCACGTTTGCTGCCCCTGAAATTTGTATAATAATCTCTCTTTCTCACCATTGCACACCCCCCCCTCCACCCCCCCTCCTCTTCCTGCCACCTACCTTTGCTGCCCCTGCAAATTGTAATCTGAATAATAATCTCAGAGGGGGGTGCACCATGCAATGGTGAGAGAGAGACATTATTATGTGACAGAGAGGGGGGGGGGTGCACCATGCAAGGGTGAGAGTCTCTCACCCTTGCATGGTGCACCCCCCTCTCTCTGTCACCTTTGCTGCCCCTGCAATTTGTAATCTGTATAATAATCTCTCTCTCTCACAATTGCATGGTGCACCCCCCTTCTCTCTGTCACCATTGCTACCCCTCTCTCTCTCACAGTTGCACCCTCTCTCTCGCCGTTGTTCCCTCTCTCTCTCGCCGTTGTTCCCTCTCTCTCTCGCTGTTGCACCCTTTCTCTCTATCGCCGCTGCACCCTTTCTCTCACTCTCGCCGCTGCACCCTTTCTCTCTCTCGTCGTTCCACCTTTTCTCTCTCTCTCGCCGCTGCACCCTTTCTCTCTCTCGCCGCTGCACCCTTTCTCTCTCTCGCCGCTGCACCCTTTCTCTCTCTCGCCGCTGCACCCTTTGTCTCTCTCGCTGTTGCACCCTTTCTCTCTATCGCCAGCTGCACCCTTTCTCTCTCTTTTGCCGCTGCACCCTTTCTCTCTCTCTCTCGCCGCTGCACCCTTTCTATCTCTCGCCGTTGCACCCTCTCTCTCACTGTTGCACCTTTTCTCTCTCTCGCCGTTGCACCCTTTCTCTCTCGCCAATGCACCCTTTCTCTCTCGCCGATGCACCCTTTCTCTTTCTCGCCGTTGCACCCTTTCTCTCTTTCACCATTGCACCCTTACTCTCTCTCTCTCGCCGCTGCACCCTTTCTCTCTCTCTCGCCGCTGCACCCTTTCTTTCTCTCTCTCCCTGTTGCACCCTCTCTCGCCGTTGCACCCTCTCTCTCTCCGTTGCACCCTCTCTTTCTCTCCATTACACCCTCTCTCTTGATGATTTCTCCCCTTTTACCACTTTTAACTGTAATTTGCTTATATATATATATATATATATATATATATATATATATATATATATATATATACCCTATGTGCTTTCATATGTGTCGTATCTATACATAATACACTCTTCAAATGTGTTTTAAAATGTATGTTTTTTATGAACAAAAAAAATGACGTTATGCTGTTGGGCTGGTATAATAATGCTATGGGTATAGTATGGTATGGTATGAAATTATTTCCAGGGCTGGTTCATTCCCAGTCCGGCCCTGCCAACATCCTGGGAAGACATAGAAAAACTGCCAAAACATGAAGCAAATAAATGTAGAAAGGCAGCAAAGGAAGAATTAAAGTCTCTTCAAAAAAATAAAACCTGGACACTCACAGAGCTCTCTCCTAACTGCAAAACTATAGGAAGTAAGTGGACCTTCAAAGTAAAGTCAGACGCAGAAGGGAATATCCACAATTACAAAGCCAGACTATATCCCAATGGTTTCTCTCATAAGTTCGGTGAAGATTACGATGAAACATTCGCTCTCGACGTAAAACACTCCACCGTCGTAGCGTTTCTTAGAGTTGCAGCCAGGAAGGGCATGCAAGTCAAACACCTATACAGTAAAACTGCTTTCCTATATGGAGACATTAAAGGGGTTGTAAAGGAAAAACATTTTTTTCATAATAAGCATCCTTTACCTGCAGACATTCCTCTTTTCACTTCCTCAATGTTCGTTTTTACCCAGAAGTTGCTCTATTTCTTCACTGTTCCGTTCACTTCCTGCTTGTCTGATTGTTACTCACCACCGTGAAGGGAGGCATTACTGCGGTGGTCAGTGACGTATTCGCCCCCTCCTGGGAACTACATCTGTGCAGCAGGACGCTCTCTACGTGGTAGAGACTTCAAGGAGGTGTGAATTAGTGGGCGTGCCGCAATTCATACTGGGAAATTTAGTTCTTACATGAACGAGCGCCGCAAACCAGGAATTGAATGAGAGAACAGAAACCAGAATGCTGGAGGTGATATAGATGAAGGAATTTAATAGGTATTTACTTGTTTTTTAACAGAATCATTACACTATTCTGTCTGTCTACCTTGCAGACATTAATTTTAGGCAAAAAATATTTTTCCTTTACAACTCCTTTAAGGAGGACCGGGGTTTGAGAAAAGAGACAGCCTTGTGTGTAAACCTCGGAAGAGCAGCTACTGTACAGTCTTACGCAATCTGCAAGGATGTGGAAATATAAACATAAAACTATGTTTCAGAAATGAAGAACTGATAATTGGCATGTGCGTATGTTCTCACCCCCTTTGTTATGAAGCCCATAAAAAGCTCTGGTGCAACCAATTACCTTCAGAAGACACAGAATTGGTGAAATGATGTCCACCTGTGTGCAATCTAAGTGTCACATGATCTGTCATTGCATAAACACACCCTTTTGAATGGCCCCAGAGGCTGCAACACCTAAGCAAGAGGCACCACTAACCAAACACTGCCATGAAGACCAAGGAACTCTCCAAACAAGTAAGGGACAATGTTGTTGGCCAGTACAATTCATTGTTAGGTTATAAAAAAATATCCAAATCTTTGATGATCCCTAGGAGCACCATCAAATCTATCATAACCAAATGGAAAGAGACTTATCCAAAGAAACTTTGAGCTGTGATAGCCACAAAAAGTGGCTCTACAAAGTATTGACTTTAGTGGGGTGAATAGTTATGCACATTGACTTTTTCTGTTATTTTGTCCTTTTTGTTGTTTGCTTCACGATCAAAAAATAAAAGAAAAACCTCTTCAAAGTTGTGGGCATGTTCTGTAAATAAAATGATGCAAATCCTCAAACAATCCAGGTTATTTTCAGATTGTGAGGCAACAAAACACAAAAAATGCCAAGGTGGGTGAATACTTTTGCAAGGCACTGTATACAAGAATTGGTTAATATGTTACTGTAACTTGCCTATCCTCATTTTACCTTTTTCGAGCTTTAATACCCACATTTGTATACAGTACACAGCCTCTGCTATGTGTATTATTTCATTTATTTCTTAAAGTATATCCTTCCTGCATTAGTGAAAAATGAATGTATAAGTAATAGGACAGAGAAGGGATTGTTGGAAGTAGAAATGATCCTCCGTGCATTAGCAATAATCCTTAGTAATACTATCTTTATCCTAGTTCCCCACTATTACCTGGGTGGAGTGCGCCCAATTGTTGTGTGACTTCTTCCAGAAGAAGTGGGGGAATGCATTTTGTTCTTAGAGAAAACATGGACACCCAGAGTCTTGATTTGCATATATGGCCTTGACAGCTCAGAGAGAAAAAACTCCACTGTAAATGTTGTTGGTTCTATTTATTAGGAACCACTGTAGTCTTAAAGAAAAATAATTCTATAGTGTCCTTTATTATTATTATCATTATTTAGGTACTTATATAGTGCTGCCAATTTACGCAGCGCTTTACATATACATTGTACATTCTCATCGGTCCCTACCCTCAAGGAGCTTATAATCTAAGGTCCCTAACTCACATTCATATACTAGGGACAATTTAGACAGAAGCCAATTACATAGCTCATACGACGTACCCCATACTCTTTTGAAGACTACAGCACTGTGCACCACTGAGCACATTGATATCAGCACAATGGTAGTTTGTAGTCTGGTACCCGATGCCACCATTTGCAATCCAGCAGCATATATTAGGAGGAGTGGCTCATCTTTGCAGGTAAGTGCAAAATCCATTAGTACATTCCAAACCCCCTGTTTCATAAATCAGAGACGGCAGCCACAATTACATGCCATTACAGGACAGGCTTCACTGTATGGGGCACATCAATAATTATAAAAAATCAATTGTAAGATTCACAGCTGCATTCATGGGACGTGGTGCATGAAGCTCAGATTTATACTAGTGTAAAGAAAACAGGGGGGAGGGTTTAACAATTTCTACTAGTGGGAAGGTTAGCCATTGGCTTGCCTGGGTTTGTGGGAGGAGCGTGGGGCTTCTTCTTCTGCCAGCACTGTTATCTGAACAGTTGGGGTGTGGCAAAGTTATTCATTACCTGGATGATTTCTTGCTGCTGGAGAGCCTGGCTCAGTCACCCAGGGATCTGAATGTCCCCTTGGCTGCCCACAAGGTGGAGGGTCCGGCCACCATGATTACCTTCCTAGGGATCACTTTGGACACGGTATGGATGGTCGCTAGCTTGCCGCAGGACAATCTGGTCAGGATTTGTGGTATTATCCATGGTTTTGTTAGGTCCCCAGTGTGCTCTAAGAGGGAGTTGCAGTCTCTCTTAGGCATGCTGAACTTCGCCATGCGAATAATTCCAAAGGGTAGGTCTTTTGTGTCCCGCCTGCTGGCACTCCTGCCGCTTTTCCGAGACGCTGACTCGAGTGTGCAGTTGGAAGCCGATGCCAGGGCGGATCTGCTTATGTGGGATCATTTCTTGCGCGACTGGAATCGGGTTTTCTTATTCATCCGGCTCCCCACCCCAGGGTTTTTTCCGACGCCGCCGCTTCAGTGAGTTTCTCGGCCATTTTCAGGCGTCAGTGGGTCGCTGGGACCTGGCCTCCAGAGGTCGCGGATATTCCAGGCTTTTCCTGGACGTCCACGTTGTTCGAGATCGTCCCTGTTGTGGCCGCGGCATGTACCTAGGGGCCCTCGTGGTCCGGTCATACGGTTGTGTTTTTCACCGACAATGTCGCCACCGCGGCAATCATCAACAAGGGGAGGTCGGGCTCCCTTCTAATCGTGGCATTTATGCGCAGGCTGACTTGGTTGGGTCTCAGGTTTAATTTTCATTTTCGGGGGGAATTTGTTAGTGGGGTTGATAATGGGGCGGAGGATGCATTGTCCAGGGCTGATTTCCCTCGTTTTTTTCAGCAGCATTCAGAGGCAGATCGGAGGGGCATGCCGGTGCCGCTGTTTGCCCAGCTGAGGTTGGACTTAGAACCCTCGGGTCTCGTGCAGCTGACCTTATCCATGCTTCTTTGGCCAGCAACACGCGCATGGCTTATGGCACGGCTTGGAGATGTTTTGGTAGATTCACGTTCCTTTACCCTAGCACCGAGGGGTATGATGTCAGCTATATGTTGGCATTCATGGCATTTTGCCATGATAGTCTGTCTTTATCTCACAATACCATCAAGTTGTACCTGGCAGGCATTTAGCATTACTTTTCCCTGTAATGCCGCGTACACACGATCACTTTATGTGATGAAAAATTTCAATTGACCGTGTGTAGGGGAAAACGTTGTTTTATGTCTTGTAAAAAACGGAAAAAAAAATTGAAGCATGCTTCAATTTTTTGTGTCGTTTTTCAAAACGTCGTTTTTTGTTTCACAAAAAGTCACCGTGTGTAGCAAAAAACGTTGTTTAAAACTACGTTTTCCAACCCGCGCATGCCCAGAAGCTAGTTATGAAGAGAGCTTCAATGGAAAAGAGTGGTGAATGTAACCTCGCTTTGCTAGAGCATTGTGAAAAAACGATGGTTTTTCAAAAACGTCGTTTTTTTACTTCACAGAAAACGTCGTTTTTTTCATCACTTAAAGTGATCGTGTGTACGTGGCATTACAGCCTGCATCACCGTCCATTTTTGCAGCTTATCCCGTCAGAGCCATGCTCAGGGGTATTCTGAAGGCACAGGGGAGGCCAGTGGTGACACGTTTGCCAATTTCCGGCTCAATGGTACGAGGGTTGATGGATTTGCTGGCCTTTTGGGGTGGGTTGCAGCTTGGTCCTGGAGGCTACGGTATTCCTCTGTTTTTTCGGGTTCTTTAGACCAGGGGAGGGCGGCTAGGGCTGGGCGCCACTCTCCGGTTCTCCACAGAGGGGATCTCACCAGGTGGCCGGATCACTTTGCTTTACAGCTGCCCAATAACAAGAACCGGCAGGTAGGGCAGGGGTTCATCGTCAAGTTTTACAGCACCAACACGGCCTGGTGTCCGGTGAAGGTCTTTGATCGGCTCGTGGGTTCACTGGCCACGGCCCCTCCAGAGAGCCCCTTGCTTCCCTTTCCTACCTTGGCCCTCTCCTCCTCCCAGTTTATTTTTCCAACGTTAGGATTCTGATTGGGAGGTTGGGGTTCAACCCTGGTAGGTTCTCGCGGCACTCTTTCAGGATTGGCGCAGCATCCGCAGCTTCCAGGCATGGGGTCCCGGCTCATGTCATAGGGCCGCTGGAGATCCTCATGTTTCCATCGTTATGTCCCAGATTCCCACACAGAAGTTAGACGGGCTTTTGCAGTGTTGTTGGATTAAGTGTGTTTATGTTTTTGTTGTCATTAAACTACTTACTGTACCTAAATAGGTGTCTCTTTGCCCTCTTTTAGGCGTACTCTCACGGGCGAACACGGCACACCTCAGGTCGCTAGGGTTGGGGTAGGGCGCTGGTTACTATCCAGTATTCAGGCTCCGATCACAAGTGGGAAGGCTAGCCATTGGCTTGCCTGGGTTTGTGGGAGGAGCGTGGGGCTTCTTATTATCCCCCTCTTCTCCCAGCATGCGTTGGCGCTGTTTCCGGGTTCCCACCCACCCGTTCCCCTTTCTTAACTGCTTCTTCATAGGGTATGCCCTCTTTTAGGCGTACTCTCACGGGCGAACACGGCACACCTCAGGTCGCTAGCGTTGGGGTAGGGCGCTGGGTACTATCCAGTATTCAGGCTCCGATCACAAGTAGGAAGGCTAGCCATTGGCTTGCCTGGGTTTGTGGGAGGAGCGTGGGGCTTCTTATTATCCCCCTCTTCTCCCAGCATGCGTTGGCGCTGTTTCCGGGTTCCCACCCACCCGTTCCCCTTTCTTAACTGCTTCTTCATAGGGTATGCCCTCTTTTAGGCGTACTCTCACGGGCGAACACGGCACACCTCAGGTCGCTAGGGTTGGGGTAGGGCGCTGGTTACTATCCAGTATTCAGGCTCCGATCACAAGTGGGAAGGCTAGCCATTGGCTTGCCTGGGTTTGTGGGAGGAGCGTGGGGCTTCTTATTCTCCCCCTCTTCTCCCAGCACGCGTTGGCGCTGTTTCCGGGTTCCCAC
The DNA here is from genome assembly GCA_029574335.1 of Rana kukunoris. Lineage (NCBI taxonomy): Eukaryota > Metazoa > Chordata > Amphibia > Anura > Ranidae > Rana > Rana kukunoris. The sequence continues at coordinate 662,435,964 of CM056049.1, forward strand.
CCACCCGTTCCCCTTTCTTAACTGCTTCTTCATAGGGTATGCCCTCTTTTAGGCGTACTCTCACGGGCGAACACGGCACACCTCAGGTCGCTAGGGTTGGGGTAGGGCGCTGGTTACTATCCAGTATTCAGGCTCCGATCACAAGTGGGAAGGCTAGCCATTGGCTTGCCTGGGTTTGTGGGAGGAGCGTGGGGCTTCTTATTCTCCCCCTCTTCTCCCAGCACGCGTTGGCGCTGTTTCCGGGTTCCCACCCACCCGTTCCCCTTTCTTAACTGCTTCTTCATAGGGTATGCCCTCTTTTAGGCGTACTCTCACGGGCGAACACGGCACACCTCAGGTCGCTAGGGTTGGGGTAGGGCGCTGGTTACTATTCCAGTATTCAGGCTCCGATCACAATTGCAAGTTTAAAAAGAAAATCAGTGTTTGTCACTGAGTACCAAGGCAGATTTTGTGTCGCTGCGCACTAGTTAAAAGCATACAATACAAACAATAGTTACTGTATATTTGACAATCCAATATAAGCTTACTTGAAAAATCTCCTTTCATGTTCTGAAATCTGCATGTCTGCTGGCCATTTCTTTCCACAACTTCCTGGCATGATTTTCAGCATCTACTCTGCTGTTTAGTGTAAAATAAGAAGCCGCACATCAAGACAGACCCGCTGTAATGTGGTTTATTGTAACGTCGGGGGGGGGGGGGGGGTGCAAACAAACTGAAAAAAATAATAATCAATTGCAGCTACTGGGCCATCAAACACAGCCACTGTGCCCATCAGTTGCCACCACTGTGCCCGTCAGTTGCAGCCACTGTGCTCATCAAATGCAGCCACTGTGCCATCAAACACAGCCAGTGTGCCCATCAATTTCTGACACTGTAAATTGACGCTACTGTGCCCCATCAAATGCTGCCAGTGTGCTCATCAATTTTCACTACTGTGCCCCATCAGATGCTGCCAGTGTGCCCATCAATTGCCACTACTGTGCCCCATAAAAGGTACATTTTACCTTTTATCCTTTTTATTCGTAATAAAATTAACTCATTGATTGTATCTTACTAATGTAGTGTGGGCTGTAGATGTTAAAATAATTTCAGGGGTTCCTTGAGACCTTATATATTGGATGTCGATTGTCCGAGAACATGGGTGGGGTGTGAAAAGTCAACCTGAGCTGAAGGTTACTAGCTGCTACTATGACTATGGATAAAGGGAAACCTTCATAGACTTACCTGCTCAGGGTTTTCATTGTTAATAGAAGTTTAGCTGTAGTGCATCTGGTTGGTCTACTGCCCTTGTTGGCACTATTCTGTTCTGTAAAGCACAACTGTTGAGACATGTGAGATAGCAAGCTGGGTGTTGTAATCCAGCCTACTGCAAGTATTCAGCTATCTCTCACAAACAGGGAGAGAAAGTTGCACAACAAATGATCATGTAACATGATGCAGCAGACCCATGCAGCAGCATGCTATAGATTCTGGTTACACGTAACATGAACTGATTTTAAAGGATTTGTAAAGGATTTTTTTTTTTTACCTTGATAGCTTCCTTTACCTTAATGCAGTGCTGTTTTCTTGTCCTCATTGTTCGTTTTTGCTCTCAAGTTGCTGTAATTCTTCTCTGATCTCCACACTTCCTGGTTGTCTGTTTCCTGATAACCACAGTACTGGGAGCTTTCTCGCTGTGGTCACTGACTTCAAGGAGGTGTGATTACTGTGTGTCTAAAACCCCACAGCACCTCCCCTTTGGATTAGTTTCATTTTCCAAACCATCACTGCTCTGTGGCTCTGTACAGCAGAGAGAGACAGGAAACAACATGCAAAAACGAAACTAGAAACTGCAGGCACATTATATGATTGATTTTTATCTATTTTTAATCGTTTTTAAAAGGAATCAGTTAACTATTATGTCTCTATACCCTGTAAACAGTCATTTCAGCATAATTTTTATTTTTTTATTTACAACTTCTTTAAGCTCAGTTATAGCATCCCCTGGATAGCGTTAGCAGTTTGGTAATTGATTTCAATCCCTGCAGTAATTTCTATTTATTTTCAGTAAGTTCACAATTCGAGATTTTCCTAGCCTGTGACGGAAAATATTAGTTATATGAAGACAGGAGGCGAGTATCTTATGCATTAATCTTTCCTTTATTAATGCCCATAGCAGAACAAACAACGTAATTTACTGAAAGTGAGAACAGAAAAACAAAACTGTATGGGACTACAATTCCCAGCAGGCTTAGGATATCCGTAGCCCCTCCTATCCTGTCCCTCTATATAAGGTTAGCCCCATCTAGGATCTTCCTCTTTCTTATGTGAATCCTACCGAGTGGAAAAACAGGATCTTCATTTGAACAGTCCAGTAAACACCGGGGTCTTCGGCCAGCCGGCCCGACATCCCAGACTCCGGAGGAAATTGGAGTAACAGCAAACCAGTCCCAACGGGGACTAACTAACCAAACGTCTTTCGGACAGTCGATCATCCGTATACAGGAAACAACTCTTCCCGATCAGCATGTCGTCAGAGTGCAGGAAAAAACCCGAATGCAATCAATACCCTGAAAGAAAATGCAAAATCGTGACAGGGTGGGTTAGGGAGGGAGATACTCGCCTCCTGTCTTCATATAACTAATATTTTCCGTCACAGGCTAGGAAAATCTCGAATTATATATCAGACAGGAGGCTCATATCTTATGCAGGTTCAAAGCTTAACACTGAATAAATTAATATGAACATATGCCGATTATATTATACGAACTATAAGTGAAAAAGTGTAAGCTAATCTTCACAAAACTGACATGGAGACATGATCCTCTGGTCTAAAATAAAATTGGCGAAAGGTGGTCTCAGAAGACCAATCAGCCGCCATTAGGAGATCTGTAAGACAACCACCCGCCGTAACAACCTTGGTAGCCATAGCTCCTCTGGAAGAGTGTGCCCCAAACAGGGTTATATCTATGCCCGCCATTGCCATGGCTGACCTAACCCAACGTGCCAAAGTGGCGGAGGTGACCGGGAGATGAGGTCTGACATAAGACACTAGGAGTTGGGAGAAAACAGAGGAGCGTAGATCAGCAGTATATGTCTCATAGGCCTGAAGGCATCTAACTACACAGAGTTTCGGGTGTGTAGGGAAAAAAGGGTAAAACACCGCATGAAGGTCTGTCTTGGTCCTACGAACCACAGAGAATTTAACTCCTTGAGGTGAAAATTGTCGTCTGGAAATGTCCAAGGCCCTGACGTCGGACACCCGTTTGATCGAGACCAAACACAACAGGACTGTGAGCTTATAAGACAGAAGCTTGAGAGGCAACGCTTCATTGTCCTCCCAAGAAGAGAACATATCGAGGACCTTGGCGACATCCCACGTGGATTGATATTTTGGACGCGGGGGTCGTTTGAATCTGATGCCCCGCAACATTCTACATATCAGGGGGTGTTTGCCGATAGGCATCGCATCCACCGGGCAATGGTAAGCTGATATGGCTGATCTGTAAACATTTATGGAACTGTATGATTTGCCTGAATCGAAAGAGTCCGCCAGATAGTTCAGTACGATAGTTACAGGTGCCTGTATGGGATCAACCTGTCGTTGATCACACCAACATACCCAAAGTTTCCAGGCTGATCGATATGCCGATCGAGTCCCGGGGGCCCAGGCCAGGGAGAGGAGATCTCTAGCTGATCTAGAAAGGTTGTCGTCCGGATCTGGCAACCCGAAACCAGCGACGCCAGGAGGGTCAGTGTGCCTTCCGCCACTAAAGGGTGGGTGCCCTTGGTCGGATGGGAAAGGATGTGAGGGATAGACGGCAGAAGTCTGGGACAGTCTATGACCATTCCTAGAAGTAGTGGGAACCATGGTTGAGACGGCCACCACGGGGTGACTAGTACCACCGTTGCTCTCTGGTTGGCTATCTGCAATAGCACTCTGGGGATCATGGAGAATGGGGGGAACGCGTAATGCGTCTCCCCTTTCCAGGAATGACGGAACGCGTCTACTGCTGAGGCCTCCGGGTCCGGCCTCCAGCTGAAGAATCGGGGCAGATGGTGGTTGAGGCGAGAGGCGAAAAGGTCTATGCCTAAGGGACCCCAAAGAAGATTCAGACGGGTGAAGACTGAACGGTCCAGACGCCAATCGCTGGAATCTAACAGATAACGGGAATTCCAATCTGCTATCGTATTGGAAATACCCGGGATGTACTCTGCCATAGGGATGATGTTGCGGGAGAAGCAGAAATGCCAAATGGTCTTGGCAATATCCGCCAGGATTTTGGATCTGGTGCCCCCTAGGCGGTTGATGTATTGCACCGCTGCAATATTGTCCATGCGTAATAATACGCAGCAATTGGATTTGTCTGTTAGGAAACTCTGGATAGCGAATTGGGCTGCTAGGAGCTCCAATGCATTGATGTGTAAGAGGGTTTCCATGTTGGACCAGGTCCCTCCCGTCGCGGTCTCGCCTAAGCGTGCGCCCCAGCCCCGACGACTTGCGTCCGATTCTATAATGACATCTGGACATGAGTTGAAAATCGTTTTGCCGTTCCACTCGACGGCATGACGAAGCCACCACTGCAATTCGGCCCCAGCTTCCGCAGATAGAGGAACCCTGTCTGCGTATCTGAGGCCCTGTCTCAGATGAAGGATCTTGAGCCGTTGTAGGGCCCTGTAGTGAAGGGGGGCCGGAAAAATGGCTTGAATGGAGGACGCAAGCAGGCCTACCAGGCGGGCTAAGACGCGTAATGATAGATAATTCTTGCGTAACACCGCTCTGATCTCTTTGCGGATAAGTGCTAATTTTGTCTTGGGTAAGCGGAGGACAGCTTGTTTGGTGTCCACCATGAAGCCCAGGAATTCCATCTCTTGGGCCGGAGTCAGAATCGATTTTTCTTGGTTGATCAAGAAACCTAGATTTTGAAGCAAGTCGATCGTCCAAACCATGTGGCGTAGAGCTTGTGATTTGGAGCATGCCATAATGAGGATGTCGTCTAGGTAGATAATTAGACGTACACCTCTGCTCCTTAGTGACGCCACCACAGGTTTCAAGAGTTTGGTGAAACACCATGGGGCGGATGACAGACCGAATGGAAGGGATGTGAATTGCCAAGTGCGTCCCCCCCCATCTGAAGCGGAGTAGGTGTTGGGATTCCTGGTGTATGGGGACGGTGAGGTATGCGTCCTTTAGGTCCACCTTCACCAACCAATCCTCGGGGTGGAGGAGATCTCGGAGACAATGGATACCCTCCATCTTGAAATGCCGATATGCGACATGTTGGTTCAAGTCCCGCAGATTTATCACGGGACGGTGGCCTCCCCCTTTCTTTTTGACTAGGAATAGGTTGCTGACAAACCCCGGGGAGTATGGGTCGACCTCGACTACGACCTGTTTGACAATTAGATCTCGGATCTCCTTGTCTATAAGAACAGCGTTCTGTTTTGCGAATCGAATAGGGGGTGGTATCACTCCCAAGGTTGGTGGGGATAGAAGTTCTATGTGGAAACCTGAAATGGTGTCTAGTATCCACGTATCTGCCGTAATCGCAGACCAGGCGTGGGTAAAAAATTTTAGTCGGCCCCCCACAGGTGTGTGAGAAGTTGGAGTGTAGGTAGTACTCACCGGAATATGGACGGGAGCGGGGATATCCTCTGTTACCACGTCCTCTCCAAGGTCTTCCTCGGGGCGGGAAAAAGGGTGCTGGTTGCGCCACGGTGGTGTACGGAGGGGGAGCCTGGGTGTATGGAGAGGGATTTGCTCTTTGAAAAGGTCTGAAGCTGACATTGCGGCCGGCAGAACGACCCCTACTTCTGCCGGCCCGGGGGAAAACCTTACCGGTTGTAGATCTTTTGAGCGAGTTTTGCGCCTTGTCTAGGCTGTTGAAAAGCCCTACAAATTTATTAATATCCTTCACCAAGGAATCGCTGAACAGCATCCCCTCTGCTGCCGGACCTGGTTCAGTTTCTGCCAGGTGAGCTAACTGTGGATCAAGTCGCATCAAAATGGAACGTCTGCGTTCGACAGAGCAGGCGGTGTTTGCGCTGCCCACTAGACATATGGCCCTCTGGGCCCACCCGCGTAGCTGGGTTATATCAACCGTTTGGCCTGATGTCGCGGCCTGTTCTGATAGATTTAAAATTTTAGTTAATGGGCCGAGGAGATCAAGAATCCGGTCCTGAATGGCTTTAAAGGAACGGTCTATCCCCTTTTTGGGGAATTTTCCTGTTTTGAACAGGTATTTAGATAGAATGGGGTCTATCTCGGGTGTCACGACCACTTTCTTAGGAATATGTGGTCGAGGGCATTCAGATCGCAATTTATTGCGATTGGACCTCTCCAGGGGCCTACGTGCCCAGAATTCGACATACTGTGACACGTGGGGTAAGGGGGACCAGTCTCCAGAACGGGGATGGGATATAGTATCTGGGTGGAACAGAGGTTCGCCCTGCATATCAACAATGATTTCGCCCTGATTTCCAGGGTTGGCGTCGTGTAAGAGCGCCAATGCCCCCGCATCCTCTTCATCTTCGTATTCGGACTCAGAGACCTCAGCCTCGCCCGACTCAGCAGAGGTATCGTCGTCTGATGAGACCACGTATGAGTCAGGTTTTGCCCGTTTAGCGGAACTATGCCTCTTTGTTGACTCCCTGAGGCCCAGGGGTTGAAAGGAGTCCGAGGAGTGCGTGGGGTGGCAGTCCGAGTGGGGAGCTGCTCTATGCATATTATTTGCTTCCCCTGCCGGGGAGTCATGGGTCGCCACAACGTGCTTCCTCTTATGAGAGGATTTGCCTTTTTTTGTTTGCGGTTCACCGCTGTGTGGTAACATTACAGGGGGTAGAATTTGTTGTGGCACAGAGGGAGTGGTAGCTGCAGCCAGAGCAGCTTGTATGGATTTGGTAATCAAATCCTGTATTTGTGAGGTGCTCAAGAACTGTGTTGAGCCCAGTGCCAGTTCATCGCCCAGAGGGGGGATTGAATCTTCCCCAGCCATACTGTAGTATATGTGTATATATATATATATAGTATTATGGAGGAGTGGGTTCTGACCACTGGGTGGCTGGGGAGCTGATCCTTGCTGAGTATCAGAAGTTTATAGCGATAGATAGGAATGTGGCAGGGAAAAGGAATAAATTCCTATTAAAGGATGCTAGCTAACTATCTAAGCGAGAGTTCACTAGCTGACTAAGCTCCGGCTCCTACCTCCGACACTGCAGGCGTGGAATATCCTGCGTTGTGAGGAGAGCCGGAAAAGGAAGTCACGGAGCAGGCGAAGTCTCGCGAGACTACGGCTCCTGAGTTCTCATTGCAGAGATGCGAGTGACTGAGTAGGCGAGTGAGGTCCGCCCCTCAGTTCTCGCTCAGGACGGCGATTGGATTAGCAAAAATGACACAGTGACGGCGCGAGAGAGCAAGAGAGAGAGGAAGGCGGGGGGAGAGCCCTAGTACGGAGATCTAACCCTCCCCCGTGTGAATCCAGGAGAGTTGCGGAGGAAAGGAGGGGAAAGTATGCCTCCAAGATGGCGCCGCCGGAGGGAGACAATGTAAGTCAGATAAAATGAGATAAGATATCTGACCACGGAATACCCGGTAACAGGGGGTGTATTAAATAATACAAGGAATAGGAGACAAAACACCCTAATTTCCAAAACAGGGGTAGTAATAATATCAAATATAAAATATATACTCATCTTGTAGAGCTCTGCCATGAGCAGAAAGAAAGAGGAAGATCCTAGATGGGGCTAACCTTATATAGAGGGACAGGATAGGAGGGGCTACGGATATCCTAAGCCTGCTGGGAATTGTAGTCCCATACAGTTTTGTTTTTCTGTTCTCACTTTCAGTAAATTACGTTGTTTGTTCTGCTATGGGCATTAATAAAGGAAAGATTAATGCATAAGATATGAGCCTCCTGTCTGATATATAATTTCAGTTGTTATTGTAACATTCATATGAAAGCAATTTTAGTGCTGACACTCCTATTTAACTTGTTTGCTGTTCCACATTTTTATGATGTTATTTTATTCAAAGAATTTTACATTTTATGCTTCAGAATAACTGAGTTAAATATAATTACGGTAAATGTCAACCAGAGAATGTATTGTTTTCTGTCAATTTATTCTACCAGAACTGATATTACAGAAATTATCTAAGCACCCCCCCCCCCCCCAATGCCACATTTGGGCCAAGAGCCCCTAACCGGTAAGCCCGTCAGTACAGTACATTGTTTACACTGATAATCCGGGCACTGATTATCAGTGCAGCCCCATCAGTAGCCCATCTGTGCCGCCCATCTGTGCCTCCTCATCAGTGATGCCTATCAGTGTCCAATGTCCATCAGTGCCGCCTATCTCAGTGCAACCTCATCAGTGCTGACTATCAGTGCCCATCAGTGGCTCCCCATCAGTGCACATCAGTGCCGCCTATCAGTGTCCAATGTCCATCAGTGCTGCCTATCTCAGTGCAACCTCATCAGTGCCGACTATCAGTGCCCATCAGTGCTGCCTATCAGTGCCTCCCCATCAGTGCACATCGGTGTCTCCTTATCATTGCACATCAGTGCAGTCTATCAGTGTCCAATGTCCATCAGTGCAACCTCATAAGTGCCTCCTATCGGACACATCAGTGTCTCCTCATCATTGCACATCAGTGTCTCCTCATTGGTGCCATCTATCATTGCCTATCAGTGCAGCCTCATCAGTGCCTCCTCATCAGTACCGCCTTATCAGTGCTGCCATCTATCATTGCCTATCAGTGCTGCCTATCAGTGCAGCCTCATCAGTACCGCCTATCAGTGCCCATCAGTGCTGTCTATCACTGCCTCCCCGTCAGTGCATATCAGTGCTGCCTCATCAGTGCCCATCAGACCAGCATCATCAGTGTAACCTCATCAGTGCCACCTGTTAGTGAGCATCAGTGCTGTCTATCAGTGTCTCCCCATCAGTGCACATCAATCTCTCATCAGTGCCATCTGTCAGTGCCCATCAGTGTCAGCTATCAGTGTCGCCTCATCAGTGCCCATCAGTGCAGCCTCATCAGTGCAAATCAGTAAAGGAGAAAAATTACTTATTTGCAAAGTTTTAACAGAAACAAAGAAAAACTTTTATTTTTTTAGGTTTTTTTTTTTGGTCTTTTTTCATTTGATAAGTAACAAATAAAAAAAAACAGTTGTGAAGCAAAAGAAAGCTCTATCTGTCTTGAAAAAATAAAAAGTTTCACTTGGGTACAGTGTGAAATATCCACAATTGTCACTCAAAGTGCAACAGCTGGAAATTGGCCTGGGTAGGAAGGGGGTGGAAGTGCCTGTTATTGAAGTGGTTAAATAATATTATAGCCAAAAATGTGTGCAAAAATAATCAAAAATTTGCTCTAGAGGGAAACGGGCTATTTGCTAGACATGTGCATTCGTTTTCGTTAGAATGAATTTTCGTCCGAAAATCGGGTAATTTCGTTATCGTTTTAACGAACGAAAACTAAAGCGCAAGAAATGAAAACCGAAAGATCCGACATAAAACATGCTTTATTTTCGTTTTCGTTCAGATCCGACGATTTTCGATGCTTTGTCGAATTTGCGTCGTTCAATTTCACAAAGTCATCGAAAATAAGTATAGACCCTGTATTTAGAACGACGATTTTCGATGCTTTTTCGTCGTTTAATTCTATAAAGTCATCGAAAATCGTCGTTTTCAGACGAAAACTTTCCAGACGAAAACAAAATAAATCAAAATGATTTTCGGGAGTAAATGGACAAAAACGAAACAAAATATTCCAGTCTGCACATGTCTACTATTTGCTGCCTGTATCTCTATTATTACATCTTGTGAGGACAGGAAGTGATGGGAAATCTCTCCAATGGGGGTCACAGACAAAGATACAATTTAAGCTTGTCCCCACTTTATCCAAAACGATACAAACAATCAGGTATAGTTGGGATTTGTACGTGACAGTCGGAGGTTATAACACCGCATTATATTTGCTGTATTCTGGTCAGGACAAGTTTTATAACCATATAACTTTGTATATTGATCGTGTCATCAACGTTTCCCTGGCATTTCCTCTTCCACAAACATAAAAGCTGAAATATGATAATTAGGTGACATATAAATGATAACTAGTGTGTTAGAACATGCGTGTTTGTACAAGCAGGCTGCTTTAGTGTTTTCCTGTTGCCTAAAACTCTGACAAGCATACAGAGGGGGGGGGGGGGCTAAAACCAAAGGGTGCATATTCTGGGGAAGCTCTGCATAGAAACCCACTCACATTGCACATTATGGGTTTGATTTACCAAAACTGGAGTGTGCAAAATCTGGTGAAGCTGTGCATGGGAGCCAATCAGCTTCTAACGTCAGCTTGTTCAACTAAGCTTTGATTAAAAAAGCTGATTGGTTTCTATGCAGAGCTGCCCCAGATTTTGCACTCTCCAGTCTTAGTAAATCTCCTCCTGTATGTCTACCATAACCTATAATAGGAAGAACGCTGCAGGAAAAGAAGTATTTGTATTACCATTCATCTGATTGCATAGTTACTTCGTACACAGTGGAATCTGCAGCTTTGTTTGCAGGCGCAGTGTAAATATAGACTGTTTTCATTACCAACGGTTGTATGGCATGTGATGACCACGCAACAGGATCTGCCTAAGGGAGACGCTTCAGCACCTCCCTTGCTGGACAGCGGGACCGAACGTACAGGCAGCCAAAGGCGTCTAGACATGAGACAGATCCTTTCTCAACTCTACTATGTTTGCACTAAATGTATCGATAATATAATGTTATGTTGAGACTTGATTAAAGGATCACTAAAGGATTTTTTTTTTTAGCTAAATAGCTTCCTTTACCTTACTGCAGTACTGGTTTCATGTCCTTATTGTTCGTTTTTGCTTTGAAGTTGCTGTAATCCTGCTCTGATCTCCACACTTCCTGCTTGTCTGTTTCCTTATAACCACAGTGCTGGGAGCTTTATCACTGTGGTCTAAGCTGTCATTACTGTGTGTCTAAAACTTCCCAGAACCAATCATATTCATTTTAAAAACAACACTGCCCTGGGTTTGTTTGTTTTTTGTTCTGTGTGTCTATTTCTACTTCACAGAAACTTGAAGCTAGTTCAAAAGTGACACTAATCTGCAGGCACATTATATGATTGATTTTTATCTATTTTTAATCATTTTGAAAAGGAATCAGTTAACTTTTATGTCTCTACACCCTGTAAACAGTCATTTCAGCAAAATGTTCTTTTTCCTTTAGTGACCCTTTAAGCACAACTGACAGCATTGTATAATGCGCTGTTGCAATTTGTTAAAGCAGTATAACTTTTTTTTGCCTAAAATTAATGTCTGCAAGGTAGACAGACAGAATAGTGTAATGATTCTGTTAAAAAAAAACGAGTAAATACCTATTAAATTCCTTCATCTATATCACCTCCGGTGTTCTAGTTTTATTCTCTCATTCACTTCCTGGTTTGCGGTGCTCGTTCATGTAAAAACTACATTTCCCAGTATGCATTGTGGCACGCCCAGTAATTCACACCTCCTTGAAGTCTCTAACACGTAGAGAGCGTCCTGCTGCACAGATGTAGTTCCCAGGAGGGGGCGAGCACGTCACTGACCACCGCAGTAAAGTCTCCCTTCATAGTGGTCAGTAACAATCAGACAAGCAGGAAGTGAACAGAACAGAGAAGAAATAGAGCAACTTCTGAGCAAAAACGAACAATGAGGAAGTGAAAAGAGGAATGTCTGCAGGTA